>CM028131.1:126005909-126650000 GCA_016271365.2 Neoceratodus forsteri
AACTTTTCAGAAGTGGGAAATTTTCCCTTCCTACCCACCCTGGCCCTGACCACCCACCTCAGCCCTGACCTCTATTAAATGTTCACTCGCTCCACCAAGCCACACTCTGATTGTAAATCAAGGCAGGTCCTACAGGCAGCCATCGTAAGCTCTCTCAAGATTAAAGAAACACATCTTCCGTCAGTTTATCTAAGGCTGCAGTCACTTCTTAGTTACAAATCCCTACCAATTTCTCTACTCAGTCAGCCTGTCACTACTGGCTGACTACTATCCCAGCTCTTCTATGCTATTTGTCTCACTGAATTTGCCAGGTCTATTACTCCATTACTGCTTACCCAGGAGCCTAAACATTGAAGTTCCACATTATGACTAGGATCCTTGCTGACCCCCTAGCGCCTCGACTGTCTTACTTACTTCTATAATAGGAACTACAAACCTGTCACTGGGGTTACTGAGCTTAATATAAAGTAAACAAAAAAATAAAAAGCTAGTGTACATCCCCATTCTCCCCTTGCTCACCTGGACTCTGATTACTCGTCTCCGAGGGGCTGCTAATCTTAACTCTTTTTCACTAAACTGAAGGCTCACTGGTGCACTACTATCAGCTCTGTCCCTTACTTCAGAATCAAATTTAGGATGGAGAGGGGAATTATCATTGCTGCCTTGTACATCGCAGTCACCTTGGGCTCTTTCTACACTGCTTTCACCAGGACCCAGTGCATAAAGAGGATGTCCCCCACCACAGATGCCTGGATGTATACCCCCAAACTGGGTTTAAAACCTCCCTTATCTATATGCAGGGTATTAAACAAAAAGCAACTTGTACAATCTAATGTCCTATCTCTGTGATAAAAGGAACAGGGACCCTCTCCTAATATCATGGTCCCTGATCAGCTCCTTGTTTGAGCTAATACTCCTACTCGGTGGTGATATAGAGACGAACCCTGGCCCCAAAGGCACAAATGTATGCATTACTTCCTTCACCCAGCCCACATGGGTCAAGTCAAAAGGGGTAAGAATAACCCCTATGAACGTCAGTAGCCTGAGGCCAAAGATTCACGAACTAGAAGCCTAGATGAATCTTTACTCCCCTGACATAGTTGCAATCTAGGAATCCTGGCTCAAACCACATGTACTTGACCATAAGATTGAGCTAAATGATTTCAAGATATCCAGGCAGGATAGACTGGGCAAAAAGGGAGGCGGTGTCCTGATCTGTGTTAGATCCTTCCTTACTGCTTCCAGGGTTACAACCCTTGCGCTAAACAACTCCAGCTGTGAAACTGTATTCACAACACTGTTGATGGGAAGCACCAAACCTCTGATGATTGGATACATCTATAACCACCCCAAAGCAGCTGACATTGCCCTAAACTCGCTTCTCACAGAGCTGCCTGACCATCCCCCGGGGGGGACGAAGGTGATAATGGGCAATTTTAATATTAATTGGGGGCCTCAAATGAATGGAGAATTAAAGAACCTATTACTAGAGACCAATCTAATCAATTAATTTCACGAGTACACCAGACTGAACACTAAAGCAGGAAACCACTCTACACTAAACTGGATCCTGGCCTCAAAGCCAGATAGCATTAGACTGGCAGGTACTTTTGCCGATGCCTTAAGAGACCACTCACCAGTGTTCGCAATATGGAGGAATAATTTTCATGCTCTCCCCCCCACCCAGAATACTCTGGGCCCAGAACTTCTCTAACTTTGGCACTGGATTCTTCCAAGACACATTATCTGAGGTAAATTGGACCTACATCAAAAAAAAAAACAAACCTAGATGCCACCCTTTAATTCTTCATAAATAACTTCATATCTGCAGCTAATAAGCATGATCTACTGAAAAAGATCAGGGTAAAAGGTCAGGATGTTAGGTGGCTATCCCGGGATCTGAAAAAACTCATGAAGAAGAGACAGATAGGGCCTGGGGGAACTTTAAAACTACCTCTTTACCCAAGGCCTGGCAGGACTACAGGAAATTATGAAAAAAATGTAAAAGAGAGTTTAAATCTGCAAAGAAGTGATACATCAGAGAGCTCCAGAAAAGAAATCTCTCTGACCCTAGAAAATTCTGGTCACAAATCAACACCCTCATCAAGGTCATCAAGGGTAGTCCTGCCCAGGGTGACTGTGCCATAATAGTTAATGGTGCCCACCTAAAGAACCATGAAAATACCACCAATGCAATCAACTCCTTTTTCACTGACTTAACTAAGTTCAAGACCATCCTACGGGGGGGGGGTCCCCTTCCCTCCCAACCCAATTCTAATAACACTCCACCCTCCCCTAACAACCACTTCAAGTTGTTGTCTAACTAAGAAGTCCTAAAACTACTCATGAACATAAAACCTCATGGCTCAGCTAGGCATGACAAGCTGGAACAAGACTACTCAAGATTGCAGTCCCAGCCATTGCCACTCCTGTCTCATGGCTGCTCAACAGATTCCTTCTTGAAGGGAAAGTGCCAACATTCTGGAAAGTTGCCCTGGTTATGCCCATCCATAGAGGGTGATGATGGGAACATGTGGAAAACTATCACCCCATATCGATCCTCTCCAACCTAAGTAAGGCACTGGAGAGGGCCGTCTACAACCAAATAACAGAGTATGTTAAGAGGAACAGCATATTTACACCTAGACAACATGGTTTTAGAAAAGCCATGGCACGGACACTGCACTTGTCTGCCTCACCGATCACCTCTTCACAGCTCTTGACAAAGGCCAGTTTACTGCATCTCTCTTCATAGACCTCACCAAGGCCTTCAACCTACACCTAGCAAAGTCAAACTTATAGGCCTTGACTGTCTGACAGTTTGGTGGTTTACCAACTACCTTCAGGGGAGATCCCAATTTGTCAGGTGGCAAGGTGTGCAATCTGATAAAGCAAGGCATAAAATAAACGGGTTCACATCACAATTTGTAACCCAAGATCAGTAAAAAGTGAGTCAAATCTGGCAATGATTAGCAGTCATTGCTAATCATTGTCAACTGGTCCTGGGTCCTGTAAAAGTGCCTTATTGGGCACTGTTACTTTACATTTTCTTTTCTGGTATCCATTTTTTGCCCTCCTCTTCCTCACCTTGCCTCATGAACCCCACACTGTTCCCTGATTGGTCCAGTGATGCTCCTGTTCCCCCCACCAGGTCTCTGTATGGGAGAAACATGACTGAGTCCTTTTGCAGCACACCCAGAAGAGGAAGCAGGCATCGGGATGTTGAGCAGGAGTCCAAAGGTGAGTTTTCTTTATTTTATTTCTAATTTTGTTTCTATCATCATTGTGCCATCATCCGCTTAACTTAAATTGTGTCTTTTTGTTTTGCAGGTGGCCAGAGACAAGCCAGAGCTGGGAGGAGTGGTGGCCACACTGAGTAGGAGCCGAAGGGAGAAGGCATGGCTGAGAGTATGAGAGGACATGGGAGTGACCTGGATGGAGCAGAGAGCAGGTGACTGCATCATGGGGTGAGGCACAGTCAGACAGGCAGATTCAGTGACCACAGAGGACAGCAGGAGCACAGCAGAATTGGGGAGCAGCAAAAAACAAGTAAAACATTTTCTTTTGGTCAGGGAACTTGCAAGAGGGAAGAGGGGTATACAGACTTCAGGTCACAGATGGGGGGGATGGCATAATGGCAATGAACGGGCAAGGCCTAGAGCTGGACTGTAGGTAGTGGGAGAACAAGGGCATGATCACTGGGCAAGTAGAGGGTGTCCTGCTTGAACTTTAAGTTTCTGTCCTTCTTACAGTGAATTTGGGAACAAACGGCGAACATAATTGCAGTGAATGTTTAGGAACAGAATAAAGACTATGCACCCTGCTTTGCAGAGATTATGGGGAGAACCAGAACTTAATGTGCCCTGCTACTATGTTGTGTGCCCTGCATCTTTGCAGTGAATATTTGGGAACAGATAAAGACTAAGTAAGCAGGGTCACGCTCCAGCGTCTAATGGAGAAAGTCGCAGGAGTGTGAGCTCCGTACGCCTTCTGTTTAGTTTAAATATTTTTAGCCCATTTATATTAATTACTAAGTCAGTAAACTTCCAATCGGTGAGAAAAGAGTTTTCAGTACCCAAAGAGTGAATTCTGGAAGTTAATTGCAGCAAAAAATACATCTGTTCCTGTCAAGATTGTTTCACAGCGTGTCACAGGTAAAATCAGATGTCAACAATGTTCACAGAGTGGACTCGATCCCCACTGTTACCAGGCCACATGAATTTGATAAATTCTGAGAATAAAGACTATTTGGAGGGATCGGGTCAGTCTGCAACAAAAAATGACATTTTTCAATGAAAGGAAATACTGGCTGAAATAAGACTGGGTGAAACTGAAATGAAAAATTCAACAGTTTCACTGGCCAAACAACACGATAAAATGTTTAATCTTGTTAGTAAAAATGATAAAAAACTTACAAAATTGACCTTAGCTGTTACATATCTAGAGCAACTTTCAATTAAACAATCCGATCAGATTTATCAGCTGTCACAAAAAGTAGATGATCTTGAGAATAGAGGCCGTCGGAACATCAGAATATTGGGTATACCAGAAGGGTCAGAAGGGGATAACATGCTTTCATTTCTTAAAGTCTTTTTACCCGAAGTTCTTAAATATCATTGTCATAGTCCTTTAGAAATTGAAAGAGCTCACAGATCTATTGGTCCCAAACCTACAAACCAGAGACCCAGATCGATAATTGCGTATTTTCTAAGGTTCTCAATCAAAAAAGAAATAATGAGTCTGGCAAGAGAAAAGAGGTCGCTAAAATGGAAGGGGGAAAATATTTTAATCTTTCAGGACTTTTTTAGTGAGGTAGTCAATAAAGAAGAGAATTCTCAGAGGCTAAACAATGTTTAAGAGAACTGGGTTTAACATATTTTTTTTAAATGCCCCGCCACTCTTGTTATACAAGATCATGGGGGTAGACACTTCAATTGTGACAGCACTAAAGAGGTATGGCTGTTCATCAAAAGTTTAAAGATTTTAATTGTAGGAATTTCACAGGCCCTAAAGTAAACCACCAGATTTCAAAATCTGTGCGAGCTTGTACGGATCCTAAACATCATCATTCTGAAGCTCACGCTCTACAGAGCTCTCCTCGATCATGCGAGTTACCACAAAGAAACCCTAGGGAAAAATATTTTCAAACCTCTACCCCACATCTTTTCTCTGAAGTAATTTCAGCTAATTCTGAGCATACCTGGGGTTCAGAAATCCAAAGGAGGACCAGACCGAATATCAAGCAATCATATATTCCAAAATTGGCCAACACAGCTACTAATCCAAAGAAAAGAGGATGGAGTAAAGATAACAGCCAATCATCCTTCATCAGTTCTTCTCCGGATCCTATGGTTGAAGGGAAAATGGACTGAAGGGAATCTGGTGCCACTAGTATCTCTATCCCCCACAACAGCAACCCGAGTGGTGAAGGAACTGCTTTAACTGGGCTAAAATGTGACACATGAAGTCCCACAGGTACTTAACTTCCTCTTTTGATGTGTGCTCTATCACATAGCCTATCTCCAAATCTGAGAACTACTTACTCAAAAAAGGAATACTCAATTCTACGTATTACACGGATGGATTTCTTTGTGCCTAGAAAGGTCAAAAACTGTTGGGTTCGATGCTTTTACAATTTCTTCAGATTATCTCTGTTTCTATAAAATATCAAGTTATGTTATATTAATCCAGAGCACAGTAGTTCATTTTAGTGGAGTGGCAAGGCCTAAGGTTTTGATTACTGCTAAATAGAGATTTAAAAAATAATCTATTTACTAATGATTTGATTGACAATATAAAATACCCATAGATATCTAGATTCTTCTCTAATCTACTCTTTTGCCTCAGACACTCTATCTCTTTGACAAATAGCTCCCTGTCTATATCAAATTGCTGTATCTAACATATCTTTCTTCGATATCTGCTGTTCCCAGATACTATGCTCCCCCTGCTTTTTCATTCTCTGGTAGACCCTAAATAAGACTGCTGCAAAAATATGCCTGCTAATAGAGCGTGGATGCCTGATTGCAGTCTGTGTCCTACTGCTTGATTTCCATTTATATGGCATATATACAAACAAATATTCACTATCAGGAATTATTATCTGAGAATGTCCTGTTTGTGCACAAATGTGGAACTGTATGCCTTAGGATAGATGGCTATGCACAGATAATGAAGCTCTTTAGTAGTTACATTTGTTGTTTATAAAAACAGTGTTTATTGCTCTATTGCAAAAAGGGCTACCAGTCTATATCTTGGTTACTATATATTTTTTATATTAAGCTTTCCTGATATTTTTCTTTCCGCAATACACTCTCTAGTTATGAGATGTTATTCTATGTTTCATGCCTATTTCTGTATTCTGGATAACTTGATTATTTTATTATTAATTCCTGGCTTTTAAGAATTGGTTTATATATCTAAGGTGCAGTTAATCCAAACTAAAGGCCGAATAGAAATCTTCTTCTCTCTAGGGCTTCGAATGATGCAACTGGAAGGAAAAAACATTGTCTCATGCTCCTTTCTGTGGTGTGTGACTGGTCAGAAAAACCTTGGACATTTGTCCAGTAGACATTGACTAACTTTACAGTAGCTAACAACCTACTGTCTTACCTTTCCTTTAATCCACATTAGAAATAGATCTTGCTTATCTACACTACGTTGTTTAAATGTACGTTACATTTTAACTTAATACTTGAATTCTTAAATATTACTCTACAGCTTATTTACTGTTGAGGTTATTGCTGTGAATGCTAATTTCTGATTATTTCTTCATTTTAATTTGGAGCAAGGTATAATCTATAATTACATCAAAGGTAATAACTGATTAAGAATGCTTCCTTATATTATCACTTCATGGAATGTGAATAGTTTAGAGACCCCTATTAAAAGGAAAAAAAAAAATACTAGTGTTCCTTAACAAAAAGAAAGCAGATATTGCTTTTATTCAAGAAACTCATCTAGATGATAAAGAATCTGCTAAATTATGCAGCTCTTTGGTTGCAATTGCAGAATATAGCACTTTTAATTGTAAAAAGAGGGGCACTGCTATTTTGATTAGAAAAGGTATTAACTTTGTGAAGGAAAATCATTATGCAGATACTGAAGGAAGATTTCAATTTCTTCTCGGAACACTAGATGGCATTAAGGTTTTGTTGGTAAACATTTATGTCCCTAATTCAGAACAAAATAAGTTTTCCAAAAAAATATCTGCAGCTTTGTCTAATTATTCAGAGTATAAAATCATTATGGGAGTGACTTCAATGAGGTTATGGATCCTATTTTAGATAAGAAAAATACCAAAACTCCATTGATCAGTACCAAGTCTCGCTTGGCCTTTCATAAGATGGTTGAGGTACTTTCTGTATCTGATGCCTGGAGGATGGTAAACCCACACGCTAAGGATTTTACATCCTTTTCTAAGGCACCTAACGTACAGTAGAATTGATCATTTATGTATTTCTTCTGAACTTTTAAACTTGATATTTGATGGTAAGATAGACTCCATCACAATATCAGATCACACTTTGATTGACATGACCCTAATCATTGGGAGGGGAACCAAAAGAATATAGATGGAGGCTTAATGCATCCCTTCTAAAGGACAAGAAATTCATTGATTGGATAACAAAAGAAAGTGAAGATTACTTTCAAAATAATTATAATGGTGAGGTCTCAAAAGCCTGTCTGTGGGAAGCTTATAAAGCATTTATTCGAGGCAGAATAATAAGTTTTCTGTGGGGAAAAAAGAGATAAAACCAAAACTTTAAGAGAAAAACAAATGAATCTGATTGCTTTAGAAGCAGAACAAAACCCACTTCCCTTACCATCGATACACAAAACAGAAATGGTAAAATATGAAATTAATTGCATACTCTCTGCTTAAGCAGAGCATGCTTTATGTAGGTTAAAACAAAGTTCTTGGGAATCGGAGAAAAGAGTGAGAAATTACTTGCTCGCAAACTAAAACAATTAAATAATCGTAACATTATTCCAGGGATACAGGATCATTTGGGAAAAAAATATAATAATAATAAAGATATAAATAGGTTAGTTCAGGAATTTTACATGAAAATATATGTCCACAAAGAAATTAATACTCTAGATGTGTATTTATTTCTAGAATCAGTTCAAAACTCTGTCTTAAATCAGAAACATTTTGATCAGTTAAATAAAGAAATTTCTTTAGAAGAGATAGTTAGGTCAATCAATATTTTACCTAATGATGAACCCCCAGGTCTAGATGGCATCCCAAGTAAATTTTATAAGCTGTTAATCTCCCAAATTTCCCCGCATCTATTCAATATGTATCAAGAATCTTGGGAAAAGGCTGTTTACTCCCCACTCTCACACAATCCCTGGTTACTTTAATTCTCAAGAAAAATAAAGAACCCCTGTCCAGTGCTAGCTATTGACCCATCTCTCTAATGAATATGGATTACAAAATTTTAGCTAAGTTACTGGCACTGCGTATTCAGAAAGTCATGGAATTAATTATAGGGAAAGAACAGGTGGGTTTTATGCAAGGCAGATCTGCGGCCGACAGTGTTAGGAGGCTAATACATACAATCTGGTACACAAATAAATTCAAGGAACCATATATGATGTTATCTCTAGATTAATTTAAAGCTTTTGATTCCTTGTCCTGGGATTATATGTTTAAAATTCTTGATTATTATAAATGTGGTAAAAACTTTAATACTTGGTTCTCTTTACTGTACAAGAATTCTACAGCTCGAATCATTACTAATGGTCTTATGACTGATCCCATCTCTTTAACTTGTGGAACAAGACAGGGTTACCCTCTTTCACCTTTCCTGTTCATTTTAGCCATAGAACCCCTGATTAGAACAATAAATAACGATGCAAGTTTTTCTGGGATTCCTATCAACTCCCAAATACAGAAAATATATGCTTTCGCCGATGATCTACTTCTAACACTAACAAAACCAGTTCAATCCTATAAAACACTCAAGAAATTACTTTTATTCTTATTCAATCTCTCAGGATTACAGGTCAATTGGGTTAAAACACAAATAATCTGTCCAAAGCCATCTCCCTTCATTAGACAACATTTAAGGGAAATCTTTGATAATAGCTGGGTAAAAGATCAAATTACATATTTGGGCCTTCAAATTTCCAACAACTTAGGAGCTTTGATCAGAATTAACTATCTATCTTTACTGCAAGATATTGAATCCGATATAAATAGATGGAGTAACTTACACTTATCCTTATGGGGCAAAGTTAATTCTATTAAAATGATTATTGCTCCAAAGTTATTCTATTTATTTCAGAATATACCATTTCTTTTAGATAAACAATTGATAAAAAAAACTGGAAACAATGATAAGGAGATTTCTTTGGAACAATAAACCCCCAAGACTCAGTATGAAAAAATGTAAAGCTCCTTATACTATTGGAGGTTTAGCTTTGCCACATTGGGAATGGTACCAATGGGCTTTAATTTTTAAACAAACAGCTAATCATTGGAACCATCATTCAATAGCGGATTTACATAGCCCTTTATGGTTACATTTGGAAGCTTCTTTTTTAAACTCGTACAAAATTACTGATTTTTTATTTATACCTACCCTCCTTTAGTATAAGAGACAATCCTTGTTTAAATAACTCTATTAGAGTGCTCAAAAAGATATGTCATGCTATTAACCCATCTAATTTACCACTGAGACTATTGCCGCTATGGTCTAACTCATTAGTCACTAAAACATGTCCTTTGAAACCCAATAAAATATGGTCCCAAATAGGAATCAATAGACTTGGTGATATTCCAACTAATGAATCCTCAATTCTGATGTCATTCAAAGAAATAAGAGACACTTATAGATTACCTACTTTTCATTTTCCTTTTATCTTCAACTGAGAACATTACTCAAAGGTAATATACTTTTAGATGATTATTCAATTCCTGATAACAAAGAATGGGACCAACTATCTAGAATAGCGCCCCTAAAGAAAGGAGCTAGTTTTATTTATAAAACACTAAATAATTGTCTTCTCTCATCATCTTTAACCTATTCAGCCAAACAGAAATGGGAATCTGAACTCAATATATGTATTTCTGATACTGACTGGGATGAGACCTGGGATATTGCTCACAAAGGTACTGTAGACACCAAAGGTAAGCTGATCCAATTTAAAATTTTGCATCATTTTTATCTTTCTCCCCTTAAACTTGCAGAAATGGGTCTAAGTCAAAATGATAAATGCTGGGAATGTATGGCTCCAAAAGCTAATTTATTTCATATGCTTTGGAATTGTCTTAAGATAGTTCAATTTTGGAAGGAAATTATTAAAATACGTGAAAAGATTTTACTGACCACTTTAAACCCCTCACCACTGATTTTCATTCTTGGCATTTTCCCTGATGATTATATGAACACCTTTCAACAAAAATGATGGCTCTCAGGGGTGTCTGTTTGCGCCAAAAGATTGATCTTAAAATACTGGAAAACTCCTAATTCCCCTTCCATGGTGGAGTGGATAAATCTGATCGCCTTCACTGCTAACAATGAAAGGATCACTTATACCGTTAGTAATAAATTAAATACTTTCCTAGATATCTGGGGTCCCTTTTTTCTGCAATTCTGAAGAATAGTTGTTAATTATACAGTATACGTATTAATTGTATAGCTGTTCTTTATGCGATTGTTCTCAATTATTACCTTAAGCAAAGATTACTGTAATCGATTGTTTAACATAACAGTGAATACTAATGGTTGTTTTTATGGCTTATATGTATGATTTTGGATCCATTTATAGTAATATGACACTGAACATAAGTTTCTACTCCCTGGAAAATGGAAAATGTCTTGACTGTATATTGATGTGTTATTGTATTTTTTTCTCTTGTTCATCAAGACAATAAAAAAGCTATAATGGAAAAAAAGACTAAGTAAGCAACTCTGCCTGCTTTGAGATCTCAGGGTAACCAAAAAGTAATGTGCTCTGCTAGTTGTGTACCCTGCCCTTTGCAGTGAACAATTTGAGAACAGAAAAAGAGATTAAGTTATGTGCCCTTCTTTGGCAGAGATTATGGGGGAGCCAGTACTTATTTAATGTGCCCTGCTTATGTTGTGTGCCCTGAGTCTGCAGTGAACATTTGGCAAAAAGACTAAGTAATGTACCCTGCTTTGCAGAGATGAGGGGAACCAGGCACTTAAGAATTATGTGCCCAGTGCTTATGCTGCCAATGTGTGACCTGCTCTTGCAGTGAACAATTTGGGAACAGAAAATGATGAAATTATGCCCTACAGCTTTGCAGAGAATCCAAAGGGACCAAAAAATGTGCCCTGCTAGGTGGTGTGCCGTGCTCTTTGCAGTGAACTTGGAAACACACAGAATAAGACTATGTGCCCTGCTTTGCAGAGATCCATGAGGGGAATTTAAAAGACTTGTGCCCTGTTTTGGCAGTGTTGGAAAAAAAAGCTATCCTTAACTGTCTGCCCTTTTTCTGGGCAGAAAATGAAAAACGTAAGTGTTGTCACATGCCCTGCAACTGCAGAGATTTTAACCTGAACTCACTGTGTTGCCCCTGCTTTTCAGAGGAAGGAACTAACTGTGCCCTTGCACTTTGATTTGGACACACTACTTGTCTTATTGTGGCAGAAAGCCCACAAAAACTTAAAGCAGCAATGTTTGTTATTAAGGATACACATTTTTCAATGTATAAGGTTCAGATGGCAAAAATATCAAGATACATATTTTTCTTTTCATTCTCTTTCATTCCTGAACCAAGATATGGGGTCTTGAAGTTTATAATAGTTCCCACGCCCATGCCATGCCCACGCTACTCCCACCACGAAACAAATTAAGTATTTTGTGCTGCTTACTATTGGAAACATGCAGAAGAACCATCCTAATACAACTACAGCGTGAATCTAGCATGTAAATTTAACAGGTAACACCAGGGGGAGAGATTTTTAAAAATGGCAAATGGTGGCCATCTTTAATGATGTGAGTCATTCATTGCAAAATCCACTATAAAAAAATCCTAACATCCAGAAAACAAAAAAATATACTGAGCATGACTCTTAGGTTGTCAGAAATACATTTCTGCTAAAAAACCTATACGATTAATTTTTTTGCCGACTAACAAGTATTACTATGCAGTGACTTCGCTGCCTGCAGCACAGTCCCAATGGGAGGGATTGCCTCACTTAGGAACAGGATTTGGTCTGAGAAGTGCCAGCAATTGGGCTGGGGGGGGCTAGCGATCACACATCTGCTACCATTTTCTTTTTTTCAGGAAAAGCCTTATGTGTTAGTTTAAGTAGTTGCACACCCTGACACCTTGTTTTGCTAACTTTAAACTTTTTAATAATTACAGTCCGACATGACTGGAGTTAAATTAGCAACTACAGAGGGATGGCACCAAAAATATGATCCAGAAAAAAACTGGCTACAGATTAGCAGTGAGGCAGACTGTGCAGTGTGTGTTAGTTGCAAATTGTACCGTGAGTACAGAGATGAGATACGTGGGTTGAAGAACTTTAGTGAGGCATTAATTGCAGGGATTACAGGCCCCCAGCTAAAAGTTGACACCATCTGGAAATGTCTTCTGACAGAGCAGCAATAGAGTGCTTCTAGTATTTTGAAATTTGGTAGAACAAGGTCACCACTTGATATATATTGCCATACCACAATTGGTAAGTTTAAAATGGGGGGGGTTAGGGGTTTGGACTGAGACTTAAAACTTTTAATTTATTTGCAGGGAGAGCTTTCAGTAATGCAGAGGAACAGCATAGAATGATTCTAGGCAGGCTGATGAAGATCCTGTATATGATGGCCAAAGAGGACATCCCTATTAAAAAGTCTGAAGTGATAGCAGAACAAGAGAAGCACCATGGAGTTCATTTGGGCAATAAATAGATTAACGCTGTTAGTGGGAAAGAACTCACAATGTGTATTGGCAAGAATCTAGAAGAAAACCTGCTAGCAACTGTCAAAAATGCTAATTATTTTTCAGTGCTTATGGAGGGTAGTATTGACAGTGGTGTAATTGAAAAGGAACTGGTTTACGTAATTTATGTAAATCCCATCAATGATCACTTGGAGACTAAGTTTTTATGAATGAAAGCTGTATCAGGTGGTACAAGTCAGGGATTGAAAAATTGCCTTTTAGACATTTCTACAGAGTGTGGTCTTAATATAAAAAATATGGTTGGGTTTGGGGCTGATGGAGTATCTGTCAACGTGGGTGTAAGACAGGGTCTTGCTGCTCTATTAAAGGAAGACATACGGTGCTTAGTTGGCGTTCATTGTTTCTCACACAGATTAGAACTGGCCATAAAAGATGCTTTGGATAACAGCTATTTCAATGATGTTTCTAACTTTCTGACCCAACTGTTTTATCTCTATCAGAAAACTCCTAAGAGACTCAAAGAATTATGATCCCTTGACCAGGCCATGGAGATGTCAGTTGAGAAGTCCAAGAAGGCCCACGGTGCACGTTAGGTGCAGCACAAACTTTTTGCCACTTGTGCTGTTACTAAATCATTCCTTGTAATTTGTGCCTATTTAAAATCTATGGCCTCAGACCCAACTCATGACCAGGCCAAAGCCATGGGAGTGTTGCAAATTATGACTAAATTCGAAATGGTGGCACACCTTTTTTATTTTGAACAGCTGCTTCAGCCACTTGCCAAGTTCTCACCAGCACTTCAAAAAGAAGTAGTGGAAATGCCAGAGTTACTTAGCTCTGTTGAAACTTTGAGAAACACTCTTGACCATGCTAAGCAGAGTGGTTCCATAGGTGGCAGTAAACTTGACATTCTCTTAAAAAATGGGTCTGATGTTCTTTCAGGAGCATGTGCTAAAGTGACTTACAAGGGTATGAAATTAACACATTTTAGTGGCCAAGTTGTTAAAACTTTTAAGCCGCAAACTAAGAAATACATTGCAAACACTGAGAACTGTTTTGAACAAAGCTTCGGTTTGACTGATGAAAGTAATATCTATAACCATGTAAAAGTGCTAGATACCAGACTTTGGCCAGCAGACAGAAAGGAACTGGAGCTGTCTGGTAACAGTGACATTACTACAGTAGCTAACCACTTTTCAGCACTTTTGCAGCCTGACTGAGACAGCACTCTGCTACTTGCTGAATGGTAAGAGTTTAAGATTTTTGCTCAAACCAATTTCATCAGTCTTTCTGCCTCTGTGATCTGGTCAAAGCTGGCATGTGATTTCCAAAATTCTTATTCAAATCTGTTGAAGCTTGTTAATGTGTTGAGAGTATTTTCTGTGTCTAATACAATTGTAGAAAGATGTTTTTCAACTATGAACAAGGTAAAAACTGACTAAAGAGCAAGTCTGGCAGAGGACACTGTAGAAACATCGATTTGCATTAAAAAGCAGGGCCCCCCACCAGCTGAATTCAACCCTGACAGGGCTGTAGACATATTTTTTAGTGCTAAACCAAGACGTCCTGGTGATTTTTTGGCAGCTGCGAATGGTGGACCACCCCAACCCCCCCAGAAAAAAAACAGGCCAGAATTACTGGCTACATGCCTGGTGGAGAAGAGTAGCAACCCAGTCCTTGTTGAAGTTTATGGTCAATTACTGTCCCAGGAGAAGCAGTTTTATTGGGGCAAGGCATTCATTTTAAGTTTATATTTGTCATAACTCACGATCACGCCTTGGCAGACATCCTTCACGGCTCTCAAAATGTATTTGTGCTGCTGCACAATTGCTGTATTCTCTGAATGACTAAATAAAACAGTATCAATCTCAGAACTTGCGTACAATGTATATTTTATCAATATAGAGCAAGATAAGTAGATTTTATGGGGATTTGAGCAAAAATATACATTTTTGGTAATTGCTAATCAGCTTCGGTCAGTTACTAATCATTTTTGACTTTGATTAGCAAAAGCCACTGATAAAGTCTCTGACACTAATTTATGCCTTGTAAAGGCCAGATTCTAAGCAGGATTCCCCCAGATATCCATCTTGCAGCCCTAGCTATTCTCTATTTTCATAAATGACATGCCAAATCACTGTTGTTAGGTGAACATACTCCTATATGTAGACGATGCAGTGCTCTACAGATCTTCCAAGGACCTGAGTTCCTTGGACACTTCTCTGACAAGTGATCTGCAACTCCTCAAGAGTTGCCTGGCCAGCAATAGACTAGTGCTTAATAATTAAAAAACTAAGGTTATTCTATTCAGCCCAACAAGCCTGGGGCCAGACAGAGCCTCACTTCTAACTCCAAGCCTCTTGAGTGGCACAAGGAATGAGGTAGTAGATACAGTGAAGTACTTAGGCATTACTTTAGGCCAGAATTGCACTTTCAAGATGCACATTGAACTGCTGACTAAGACATTGAATCAGAAGCTGGGGCTACTATACCACCTTAGCCCTCTCCTCACACAGGCCTCCTGGCTAAGGATTACAACTGGAACTCTGCTATCCACCCTGCTGTATGGGTCACCAGTCATCTCACATTAAAAGGTGGGGACATGCAAAAACTTAGTACCTTTTCTTACAGGGTGTGCTGATTCACCTTTGGGGCCTAGCCAAGGGAGCACCACTGCCATGTGCTCCAAGCCTTGTCTTGGCCTCCACTGAAAGGGCGTCTTGAGTACCCATCTTTATGCCTTGCCTACAAGCTAAGGTCGAACTATGCACCACCAAGCCTAGTTAATAGTTATCTGCCAAACAAAACAGTTGACTCCTTAGATCCTCGAGCCAGCTACTCCTCACTGTGCCTAACATCAGATCATCCCTGGGACAGAGGTCATTCTCAACCAGCATCCTGCCCATCCGGAATGCTCTCCCAGCAAATATGCAGTCTTGTTATTCCCTCGGGGGGAGGGGTTCAAAAAGGGACTTAAAGCTCATCTGGTAGAGCTTTACTGTACCCTCTTCTGCAATCTGTATTTCCCTACGGGAACATTTTGTTTGTAACCACAAATGTAACCTAATTCTTAACCTGTGCTGAGTGCTGAAAATTGCCCAACTGTAGACTATAATTTGTGTTATAAACACTGCAATGTTCTGATGTACACCATGCTATGCTCACTGCACTACTGTCTGCTGAAAACTGCTAATCTATGAAATGTCAACCTGTACTTGTTGTGTAACTTTATAGATGGTCTTGCCTGTAATTAACCCTGTGTCACCCCTGAAAAAGTCACTGTCATGGTCTCAGTGGGTTTACCCGGTTACCAAAATTAAATAAATACATTTTTGCAATAGGCATGGTCATAAATCCTATGTGATAAATCTGAGCTACTATGAGATAAATTCAAAATTTTACTTTTAAACACATAGTAGACACATCATCACAGATTTATATACATAGTAGATATGTCACAATCACCCCGGAACTCATTTAGAGTGTCTAGACTCAGTACCAGTACTAACTATATTCAAATGCAAATAACTTTAAAATGAAAAAAGATAGCATAGTGCTGAAAGCATGAAAGTTGTGCAGCACAAAGTTATCTACAAAATGAATGGTATTTCATTTATAGATACCTTATAAATATTTTTATAATTACCAAAAAAGAGCAGAAAATGCAATTTTTTGTTCACTTTTTTGACAACCATATACTAAAAAAATAATCAAAAGCAAATATCCGTGCACTGACAGAAATCATCTCTATTGCATAAATGAAATAAACAAAGGTGAGCTGTCAGATAAATTATTTATCTACACTCGTGCTGTTTGACCACGGATATCTCACTCATGGCTTACGCCACTCGTGAGGTTACCCGAGGTCAAACAGCACTTGTGTAGATAAATCATTTATCTGACAGCTCACCATTGTATATCCTATATACTTTTTTCTTCCACTCCCTATTTATTTTATTACAATCCTGACAAATTGTTGTATTTGAATCTCTGACCACTGACCTTCGTGTATATCCTTCTGCTAGTGTTATCTGAGTTGTAGCCTCCCAGGCTATGTTTGTAAATAGGCATTTGATTGTCTAGCATAAATAACCTGGTAAATAAAAAACAAAATCACTAACTAAATAAATAAATGAATCATTTGGTTATATATACGGTTCCAGAATCTCTGAAGATTATAAGAGTACCTTCTCAAATCATTTGTGTGCCTGAGCTGCTCCGTTTCCCTTCACAGTTCTCTCACCCAAATGGCTTTGAGAAAACATGCTTGCAGTATATCCACAAGAGAGACCATAACTGTGTATGTAAACATACAACAAAAGGTTTAAAGTAGTAGTGCATGATAGCAGTAACATTTTGACATATACTTTTTTATTCTATTTTAGAGTGCCCCTTATCTTCTGACTTGCATGAAACATAGAAATAGAACTTGTCAGCAGAAAAGGACCACTTGGTCCACCCAGTCTGCCCAGGTGGTCCCTGTCTAGTCTGCATCCACAGTAGTGGTGGGCAAAGTGGGCTCAATCCGCTCCGCGAAGCGATTTACGGAGCAAAGGCGGATTCGCAGAGTGCTCCGCAACACGAAGTGGAGTACTTCGCGTTATAATGAGGAATGTGAAATCTATTGGAAACAATGACTTGGCATTACTCCGCCTCCTCAGACCACTACTCCACCAAATTTAAGGTGAAGTGCATTGCAGGCAGTGCACTTCACCTCACTTCACCTTGTTTTTGAGCTCCGAAAGCAAATTTTGCAGTGATTCATGGGATTTCAGGTCACATGGGCTCTATATTGATCTGCACAACCTCAGTTCAGGGTAGTATGAGTAGAAAGGAGTAGGAGACAGTGTGCTCTGATAGCTGTCTGTGATAGAAATCTTGTAAAACCTGTTCAAAAAGCATTTTTGCGTTTTTTGGGGATCTCCAACTTTAGTTCATCGATTGTAGGAAACCCTCCTGTGCTCATATCATCGAGCGTTTTGGTTTTTGTGTGGATTTTGAATGTTAACTTACAACATTGAGTGTGTGTGGTGAAAGACAGTGAAAGTGTGCTTTGGGGGAGAGGCGTATCTGTGGTGTAGGTAGATTTAAGTTGGAGAAATAGTGATTTCTTTGTTTTTTGGTTATATTTTTGTTATATAACTGACTGTGATAATGTACACTCAGTAATATTTTCAGTAATAGTTTAATTTTTTTTACTGTTTGTTGTGTGGATGTGGTACAGCAGTTCATAAGTTCAGGTTGTTTACATTACAAATTTACAATACGTAAAGTGGCATGGTACTGAACTTTTGCATTTGCTATGCATTCCTCATTCAGCATTGTGCACAAACTGTTCTGTGTGTGAATGTGTGTGCAGTGTTGCATGCATCAAATAATACACCTTTTATTGTGCCACAGACTAGTGTAAGTGCAGGCGCAGCAGTATGAACCTGCTATCCACTGCAGCTGCCTGATTTTGTACTGCGATCGTGGTATCTGTTCTTAGTTTTGCTGCTTGTAGTGCTGTAAAAATCTGCACTGTCTGCATTCAGTGCTCCCCCACCCTGAAGTTCAAAAGGTATTTTTTACCAGATTAGATTGTTTTTGTGACCTCATCAGCACCACTAGTTACTGAAGTTGTTTTAATTGCTTGACAGTCTCAGAGTAGTCTCTTTTCTGTTGCTGAAACCACAGTTATTTATTTGGCTTCACATCCAGCATCCCTCCAATTAGAGAGTGAACGTATCAGAATCTGAATTTGGTTATAATATTGTGGTTGATTCTCCCAAAAGGCCTGCAAAGAGACTTGCAAGCAAAGCTGTTTCTCGCCATGGCAATGTTGGCTGTAAGGTGGTCTGTGGGCGTGGTAGTAGAACGCAGATGCAGAAGTGTATTGCTGATGTGAGGAAAGGTATTTCTCCTGCAGTGTTTTTTTACAGCCCAATCAGTAGCTTCACTCATAGTTGGAGGACATGATGTTTTCCCAGCCGGTGGTGTTAGTGTTACTGGTGTTAGTGGTGGTGGAGGTAGTATTATTATTGTTGCATCAAGTTCCGATTCCGACCAGTGTACCGTATCCAAAAATATTGAGTGTGAAGCAGTTTAAGTGGGTGGCAGTATAAATGATGTCATGCTTTCCAGTAACATCCCAGTAACTGAACCTGAGGATTCTGATAATCATGTCAATGAAAGCAGACAATGTGATATTTCATCCACCGTGGCACTTAACGTCACGTATTTTCCATGCAGTGATTCACAGTGTGGTGAAAAAATATCAGGTGATTGAAGTGTAGATGCTGATGATGAATGCGATGATGATGATGGTGTTGCTGTTGTTGCAACATGCAGTCCACATGCTAGCATCCTAGTAGAAGATGTGGATGTATGTGACATTGATGAATATGATGATGATGATGTAATTGATCCCAGTTGGGAACCGGAGAAAAATAAATTAAAAGTGTCTGTGTCTGAGTCTGTTTGCAGAATCCCCCCCCAATAAAAACTTGTGATCTACTGGTTTTAGTTGATGGTGATGACCCAGTATAATATGATAGGTAGTCGTGGTGGTCAGTTGCAGTCCAGGTGTGCAGCGCCTGAAACATCACATGCCCCCCACCCCACTTCAGTGCTTAAAATAACAGCCTTAAATAAGCCACATCATCATGGACATGTTAAAAGCAGAGCATCACAGTCCCTTGTTTGGGATTTTTTTGTTCAAGATGCAAATGATGAGTCAGTTGCAATCTGCCAGGTTTGCCATGTGCGTGTGAGTCGAGGTAAAAAGTGGAGCCATCTGGGCACAGGGGGACAGCATATGCATCTTAAGAATAGGCACTTGGCACTGTGGATGCAGCACAAGCTAGCAGCTAATACCACTGTGGGGTGTTCACCCTCGTCACTGGCAATCATAGCCAGTATGTTATCCCCTTCCATGACTGTTAAGTCCAGTAGTAAATTAAACGTGTGCAGTTGTGAGGTAATAAGAGCAGGGGATTACTACAGGCATGATGAGGTGGAGGACCATAATGACTTTGAAATGTTGTCCAGTGCTGGGAGAGTAGCAGTTTTGGTGGTGGTGGTGGTGGTGGTGAATGCAGTATGTCTAGTGCAAGTGGTACATCAACCCCGGTTGTAAAATCTGGCAAAATAACAGCATTTCTGGGTTTGTCATCATCACCTGTGCAACCGTCTTCATCAAATGTCCACACTCCACCCCCTGCCAATGCCATTCATCACAGAGCACAACCATTTGTGATTAACACACTCTGTGTAAAATGTTTAAGTCAGCCCACGTTACAGAGTGTTTTTGCACATAAGCTGAAGTACCCCCCCCCCCGAATCATACAGTGTCATGTGAACTTTACGCTGCTGTAGCGGAAATGCTGGCAATTTATCTTTTGCCCTTCTTCTTTGTGGAGAATTCTGGGTTCCGGCGGTTTGCTGCATGTGCCTGTCCAAAATGGAAAGTCCCATCCAGGACATACTTTTCTACCCATGCTGTCCTTGAGTTGTTCTGCACTGTGTCCGACTCAGTAAGACATGCCCTTCAACATTCCTCCTCTCCATTCATCCATTTAAGTATGGATATGTGGACAAGTGGCAAAACAGTGGGGAGTTCATATTTGTGTATAACTGCACATTGGATGCAGGTGCCGGGGCTTGTTTGTGATGCTGGTAGTGTGAATAATCAGAGCAGTAAGGTGGATTGTCATGGTAGCAATCTTCCTGAAATGCGACAGCATGTAAAGATTGCTATGCGCAGTGTGACCTGTTCACACACTGGTGAGAACATGTTGGACATGGTACTGACTGAAATTGACAGATGGCTAAACCCTCTGTCCCTGAGAGCTGGGTTCATAGCAAGTGACAATGGGTCAAATGTGGTGAAATGCATCACGGATGGTGTTTTTTTTCTTGTTCCATGCATGTCCCACTGTTTATATCTTGTGGTTCAGGAGTTTCTGCAGTACCCTGATATAAAGGAAATGCTGACCATTGCACGACATATCTGCTCTCACTTTTTCAAGATCTGGAAAGGCCCGTGACCAACTACAGCAGTTGCAGATACAAAATAGCCTGCCTCAGCACTGCTTGAAGCTGGAAGTTGTCACCCGATGGAACTCTACTTTATACATGGCAGAGAGGTTGTATGAACTATACAATGCCATCTCAGGATATCTTGTTGTGCACACTAGCCGTGACAGTTCCGGGGCCCCCATGTCTATGATGACTGAACAGTGGCGCCTCATGGACTCTGTAATAACAATTTTTGCTGCCTTTTGAACATGTCACACAGGTAGTGAGTGGCGAGTCTGCCTCCATTAGCCAATCAATCCCACAGCTGCAGGCGCTGAGGCAGACATTGGTGAATGTACAGCACAGCCTTGATGTTGCCTGAGACAGTGCTAGTAGTATGCTGCTGCAATACATGCTGACGGCATTCGACCAGAATCATCACATTGTGAGCATTCAGTGTAGTGACAACTTTGCCACAGCAACAATGCTGGACGCACGATACAAACGTGGAATTGCATCAGTACTAGAGGGAGGGCCTGAACAGATAAAAAATATCAGTGGTCAACTGGTATGCTTGGTTCATGGGGCACAGAAGTCACGTGCCAAGATCAGCAAACCTCAGCAGCATAATCTGGCTGAAGGTGTACCTGGAGGACCATCAAGCATATCCTGCAAGGGGAAGGGGACTGCAGTTCCAGATGGTCTGTCATCCAAAGTGGCTGGTGTCAACCAGCTTTGGTAGGCTTTGTCCCAAGTGGGGATTTGTGTAATAAATGATTTGGAAGAACAGGATGATGATTCAACAACTGGACTTAGTGCGGCACTGAGAATAGTTGACTCATATTTGTCTGAAAACAGGAATCTGACAATAACTGAAGATCCTCTTTTATACTGGAGTGGAAAGGTCAGTGAATGGCCAGAGTGACTGCAGTGGCACTGAAGTACCTCACATACCCACCCTCCAGTGTAAGTGCTGAGAGGGTATTCAGCTCAGCAGGTGCAATAGTCAGGGATCGTCAGACAAACCTGTCTCCTGCAAATGTTAGTTTGCTAACATTCATTAAAATGAATGAGAGGCACACACCAGCACAGACTGCAACCTCGGTATTCATACCCCAGCCTAGTCATGGTGGTCTTGCTGATGTGGAAATGGAGCATCCTGGTGGCACTGGCAGTGGCTGTCTGAAACGGCCCACCACTGACGTAGAGGATGACACAATGGAGAAAGAATTCCTAGTGGTCAGACTTCAGACATCGATGACTGTGAGGGCAGCTTTCTTTATGAGGAGGATGATGATGATGTGGTTAAGGTTGGCAGGTTTTAACAGAAGTTTTTAAAAGGCGGTGTGCCCCCCGGACCACCACCACTGGGACTAATGTTAGCCAATGCCACCACTGAGCCCGAGTCTGTCCAGACCACCACATCAGCCACAGACACAAAGCTTCTTAATATTTAAACCATAAAGTGAGTATGTGTACTCATGTTTGTTATGCTGCTTCACTTCCTTTAGTTGTAGGTTTTGTTTTCTGTAGCTTTTCAGAGCCACAATGGTAAAACACATACAGTACACTTTTTTGTTTCTTTTACAGGGTAACAAAAAAAGGCTCCATCACTAAAACTCGTTGGGAATGGTACTGTAGCTGTACCGTACAGACAGGAAGCGATGTAATATACATGTGAAATCCATACTGGTAAGTATGAAGATTTTATTTAATCTGTTTCATTGTTTTGGAAAGACTGCAGCAAATATGCACACAGGTTGTGTTAGCTGACAAGATGTGGGTTTGAAATATAACTTGACTTTAGATTGAGATTTGAGAACCAGGGAGGGACAAATAACAATTAACTTATAAGAAGTCATTAATTTCTTTTTTTAGGAAACTTCCAGATGCTTTGCTGTTCTGTCAAAGGGACCTTATCCCAAAAAGTTCTTCAATATCAGGCATCCCCTTCCCCCGAGCTTGGGCACACATGCAACACAAAGAAGTCATTTCATTAGATGACCATGACCATCATTAACAACTGGACTCCAGAAGGATGCTGATGAAATCTGTGAAGAAGTAACAAAATAAGAAACCATTACAGACAAACCTGCAAATATGATCCCCCCAAAAAAATACTTACCTTCATGTGCTTGAGAGTTATCCGTTTCCAATTTCAGCGCAAAAAATTCACATTGAGCCCAGGAATGTGCACACCAACAGTTTCTGTGTGACCTGTGATGCAGAACAATACCATGAGTACATATCCATGTCAACCCCCCTCCTCTCCTACAAAATACACAAACACATGTCTGTATATATATATATATCTACTCACCAAGGCTACTATTAGTGTACAGCCAAAGGGCACCCTTCAATCCAGTTGAGATGATCACACTGCATTTGCTCGAATAGTCTTGCAGAACACATTGGACCAGCAACACGATGCTCACAGTCATCATTTTATACTGGGGTATGTGCTGAAACACTCTCATTCCACTGTGTTACCACTTGTCAATTTTCTGCATGCAAGGAGGGTGTATTTTGGGCCTGCAGAAAAAATCTGGTACTCTGTGCCGCCACTGTGTGCATGACTGAGTGCGCAATTAATTCTGGGGGACTTTGTATGTGCTGAAACACTCTCATTTCACTGTGTTACCACTAGTCAATTTTCTGCACATGAGGAGGATGCATTTTGGGCCTACAGAAAAAATCTGGGACTCTGTGCCACTTTTATGTGTTCTGTGATTGTTGTTGTAAGCTCATGATGTCATACTGACATTTTTACAATTAAAGCAGCATTGCAAGAATGTCCTGACAGTTTTGAACTGTACTTTTTTATGCTGCTTTACATTGCCAAAGCCACCACTAGTTACCTCCGAGTCATGACTTGAATGATACGCTTCTTTTCACAATTTATGTCTGCTTTACTTACTTGACTACTTTTTTCCATGTATGAAAAAAAATGAGCACGCCTTCCAATATTGTTTGGACCAGGTTTGTATTTATTTGCAAGTGCTTTTCAATAACTATTGTTCCATGGTGTCATAAAACACTGCCTGCTGCATAACTGTTAATTAACAACAGAAGTGATATATAACAACTAATTGATGTGATGGAGAAAAGCAGAGGAAAACAATGACAAAGACCTGGTCAGCACCAATTTTAAAGGAATGCTCCTTTCATTATTTCAAACGTGAAAAAAGGTAGTACAGCAGTCTCAACTACTGCAAATTCTCGTATCATTCCAGTCAGTCAGGATGTAAGTAAAGGAAGCTGTAACAGAGCATTAAAAAATACAGGTCAGAGTTCTCAACAGATTGTTGCGCTGCTGCTTTACAGAGATTCATCACATTACATAGTCATGGTGATGCACATAAACTAATATGTGGGGGCATTACTCCCACTGGAATATTTCTTGCTCTACAGAGTGCAATATATTTCAGTGAAAACTGCCCATAATTTCATTACAGTGTGTCACGTGATGGAGGAATTACCAATCAGAAAAGCCACCCACATTCTGCCCCCCTTTCTCAGCAATGTTAAGACGTGATGCCAGGGGAAGCGCAGGTGCATGCTTCGCTATAGTGAATGTCCAGCAGCTATCCCAATGTTTCCTTATGTTATAAGGTTGACCTTGTGGTAAAATGTGGGAATGTTTCCACTAACAAGACTCTTCTTACTGGAAACGTGCCCACACGTTTCACCACAAACTGACCATTATAACATAAAGAAACATTCGGAAAGCTGCCGGACAATCAGATATTCACTGTAAGGAGCACGCACACACGCTGCTCCTACCATCATGTCCTAACATTGCTGAAAAGGGAGGCAGAATATGGGCAGATTTTCAGAACAGGAATTCCTCCATCACGTGACACACTGTAATGAAATTACGGGTGGTTTTAGCACAAATGTATTGCACTATATGGTGCAAGAAGATTCCCCTTGAAGGGAAAATGTGTATGATTAAACAACAGCAAAGAAAAAACACAAAACAGTACAACACAGTAGTGGGAGGGGTGGGGTGGGGGCAGAAAACAATCCCCTAACTTACTGCGGCTGTGGGATGCTGTGGTGGTCCAGCAGGAGGTGCAGCATTGAAACTATTTGCTGCTGCTGTTCTTCTATTCACCTGCTGCTGCAAAGCACCAAACCGCTCATTGTTTTCTTCAAGAGCTGCCCACACTAGGGCGATGTCAGCCTGTGTTGCAGGGACTGTGGTGGGGTCCACTGCAGCAGGGAATCCAGGTAGTGGGGGTGGTGGTGGAGAGGGTGGTGCTGGTGGGTGTGGTGGCAGTAGTGGTGGTGGTGGAGCAGCTGCTGTACTAGCCCTCCTCCTGCTGTGGCAGTGACGAGGCACAACTCCCACCTAAGCAACACCCTCGGTCACTGCCACAAAAGGGCCAGCAGGTGGATGTCTGGCCCCCTTCTGTGGCAGCCTGCCACTCTGCTCTGTGGTGGTTCAGCATGTGGGTGCACTGCCACCGGTCCCCAAATGTGTCCCACGGGGGCCACGGCACACCAGCACACCACACAGATGGCACACCACCACTGTGCTGTCTCCCCCCACAGAGTTAAAAAACTCCCACACTGGGGAGCTGCAGGGGGTGGACCAGACACAGTCCTTGCATGAGTCACACCACCTACATTTTCCAGGGCCACCTCCTGTGGCTGTGGAGGGGGTGCTGCTGGAGCCCCTAAAGCAGCTGCTACCTGTGGTGGTGGTGGTAGTGGCGGAGAAGGTGGACACACAGCAGCCACCGGTGGCACTGGTGCTGCTCTTGTTGCTTCAACATGGGGGGAAGCAACACTCAGGTGTTGGAAGCGGTCCAGCATGACACGACCGCTCTGCCCCCCCACGGGTCCGCACTCCCCTCTGACCACACCCACGGGCCAGCAACTCACCTTCTCCTGGGTCCATCCTGACACACACAACAAGTCCCCAGGCTGACACACATAGACACACACACTGACACTCACTGACACACACAGTCAGTCACACACACAAAACAAAATAAAACTTATACAAAAAAATTCACTAACAAAAAAAACCCTCAAATACAATACAAAAACTAAATAAAGATATAGCTTTTAAAAAAACTGTTGGTTTTCTTCTGAAACGCAAGTGGCAAGGCAGTCAAGGACTTTAACTCCTAGTCTCCTCTCACAATGCTTTCTCCCTCTACAATTGCAAAGGAGAAAGTGAAACTGCTTCTCTGACTCACTTCCTTCCTTCCCGGCTAAAGCATGTGACTTACAGTACTGTAAGCCACGTGATGTGTGGGGGGGCTCCTATTTTCTTCTCACTTTGCCTTACTTCATGTTAAGGCATTATGGCAATGCAAGGTGGTAATAATAATGACACGAAGTGAGCACCTTGCAGTGCCCACTTCACATCGTGCTTCGCTAACACAAAGTGGCCACTTCGCGTCCACTTCGTCGGCGGATTAAAAATTTGCTGCATCTCTAATCCACAGATCCTACACGGTCTCATAGTGTAGTATATACATGGATATATGGTAGGAAGTCTAAGGAATGCCATTAGGGCTGTATTTTATGCATATAGATATTTGTAGTTCTATCTAAGGTACATGTTCCTGTCATGCCCAGTGGACTTTTCTTTGTGCATGTCCACTGATGTGCGACCTCTGTCTCTGAGTTGAAATAAAGATGGCTACTACAACAGACCTGCTATAGCTGAGTCTCCCTGTGCAGGACCCCACAATATATTACACTGGCAACCAAGGATAAAAGAAAAACAACTCAGATGAGTGCAAGAAATTTTATGTAAGTTAATGCATGTTTTTTTTTAACTGCTATAAATCCTGCTACCTTGCATGGGTTCGACGAGCTTCCCATCTTTCCCTTCCTGCCAGACTAAGGTACACATCATAAATGGGTCTGCTGCTATCTCTTACTTAAACTCCAGACAACAAGCAAGTTGAACAGCATAACTCCACCAGTGTGGACTGTCTGTTTATCTTGCTAGGTAAAGGGAAAAAAGAGGACAGCAACTATTCCAGCTCTGCTCCAAGGGGGAAGCCAGAGGAATTCCTGATATATGGAAATTGAGACCTAAGGAAGGCAGCCATATTTACAGTGGTTAGAACAATGAAATTCCACCAGCCTGTTGGCACAGCAGTTGGATTTACACTTGCTGCCATGGAAGCCCTGGACAAGCCTATAGACCACCTCAGCAGCACCCAGGCCATGACTGAGTGTGCTGGCCTGCCCCCACCAGTGTCTTCCCCCTCAGAGGAGGGGAAACCATCTGGTGAAGGGTTATGCCAGGTTATCCAAGGTGGCTGCAATGTAGAGTGGCGATGGCTGTTGGGCAGGGTGGTAACGGGCCCTAGGTGGCCCATAGGAGTGACCAGCCAGGAGCCACGGAAGGAGGAAAAAAAATCTCCAATGAAATACCTTTTTTAAGACTTCAGATTCCAGAAATTGCACCGGTGATTGTTACTCTAATTTCCAGATTTTACCAGGATTCTGCTGTCATTCTTTTAGTATGTCTATAAATAATCAGACTAAAAGAAGGCTTACTATATAGAGCATTAAATGAAGTAAATTGAACATTGTAGAGGAAGCAATTATAAGAAAAATGTAAGTTTTGTTGATTTACTGATATGATATAAAAAGCCAAATTCCAAGAAATCTTTGTTTTTACTAGTGTTCAGTCAGCCCAAATTCTGGAATTTTACCGGGTTTTCCAGTAAATACTAAAAACCAATTGCCTTTGATCATGTCACTGCCTTCATTAACAGCATAGACTCCTGACCACAGCAGCAAAGGCAGCAGAGCAGCAGCCTCTTGTGGCATAACAGACAAATTGCAGCACATACTGAAAAGCCTCTGAAATTAAACAAAGAGTTTTTTTTGTATGGACCCTGCAGCTCCAGAGCAACCAGCCACAACCATGATGGCAACTGGCAGAGTACCAGCATTTGATCAATCAAAAGAGGACTTCGATTCTTACTTGAAATGCTTTCATCTCTGGTTGGAGGCAAATAAAGTTCCTGATGCAAAAAAGGCAAAGGTCTTCCTAGCAGTTTTGGGATCTACAGTATACCAACTCCTGAATAATCTGACTACACCTGCCAAAGTGGTGGACTTGCCGTATGCACAATTCACAGAGACACTTTGATTGCATTTCAAGCCCAAGCCAATTCTCACTGCAGAATGCTTCAGATTTTATAATCAGAACCAAGAGGAGTGGGAAGCTCTTGCCGACTACATCATTGCTTTGAAGTGTCTGGCAAGCACCTGTGACTTTGACTAGTTTCTAAAGGATGCCCTTCAGGACTGCTTTGCCTGTGGTTTGAGAGGAGAAGTCTATCAAAAATGCCTGTTGTCAGAAAAGGACTTTTTCTTCAAAACAGCCTAGGAGAAAGCCCTTGTTATGGAGCTCACTCAGAAGGATACCAGGGAGTTAGCGGGACATTCTGAACCCCAAAGTAGTGGAGTTCACAAGGTCATCCATACTCCAGCACCCATGGGACATTCCACACCATGAAGTGTCCTTCATCTCTTTATCAACAACCCCAAACATTTCAGAAGCCAGCACCACAGGGCATTTCCGCAAGGTCAAAACCATGTGACAGATGTGGAGGTAACCACCAGCAAAGCACATGCAGATTTCATCATAAGAAATGCTGCAGTTATGGAAAAGTGAGTCACATACTGAAAGTGCACAAAAGTACATCATGGACTACTACTGCACGGTATGTCACAGATGGCACTGCAACCTCTGAAACAGAAGATGAGGCATTGCACCTGTTCATAGTTTATGTAACACTGGCAAATGCAGCAGAAATGTTCCTCCAAATGGAGCTAGCAGGAAACCTAGTTAGCATTCAGCTAGACACTGGAGCCTCAGTATCTCTTGTGCCAGAGCACATCTACAGAGAGAAACGTCAGCAGTGCCCTCTTCAACCATCATATATTCAACTCTTGTCTTACTCGGGAGACCCAATCTCTGTGCTAGGGGAGATTGAAGTACCAGCCACCTACAAGGGAGGAAAGTGGATCTTGCCTTTAGCAACGATACAAGAAGAAATACCTGCAAATTGAACTGGGAAAAGATCTTCAGCTTAAATACTGTGACCAAAGCACCATAAGAAGTGCTAAATAAAGTACTGGACAAACATGTTTCTGTTTTCCAGGGTGGTTGTGGCACAATCTGGGACTTCAAGACAAAGATCTGAGTGCAACTGGGAGCCACTCCAATTTTCCACAAGCCTCAACCAGTACCTTACACTTTAAGGGAAGCAGTAGAGAAAGAACTGAACCATCTCAAAAGCCATGGTATCATCTCACGAGAAAAGAGGAGCGACTGAGCTGTGCCTATCATTGTGGTACAAAGCAAGACAAAGCAGTGAGGTTGTGTGGTGACTACAAGCTTACAGTGAATTGTTGTGTACAGCAAGATCCATACTCATCATCCAATGCAGAGGACTTGTTTGCCACACTCTCAGGGGGCAAGTTCTTTAGCAAGTTGGATTTATCTATTGCATACCAGCAGTTGGAACTGGAACCAGAGACAGAATCGTATCTAACCATTAACACTCACAAGGGACTTTTCCAGTATCATCACTTGGCATATGGCATTTCCACAGTGCCAGAAATTTTACAGAACAAAGTGGACCAGATACTGCATGGACTGGACCATGTAGTATGCATTATGGATGATATCCTGGTAACAGCACACACAGTGGGAATTCTTAACCCTGTTGAGAGACAATGCACCTTTTATTCTTCAGCTCATGGTACTTATTCTAGAATTGATTATTTGCTGTTAAGTGCTGTTGCAATAGCAGGGGTCTCTCGAGTGGAGATTTCGGCCAGGGTTCTATCTGACCATGCTCCTGTCATTATGAGTTACTGTCTAGACGCAGGATGTAAGCAGTCACCATTGTGGTGTTTAAATACTCAGTTATTGTGAGACCAAGCTTCCCAGGAACACATTGAAGATTTCTTGACTTCCTTCATGGTTAACAATCAGGGTTCGGTCACTAAATTGGATCTGGTCTGGGCGGCACTGAAATGTTCACTGAGGGGTGAATTCATAAGAATGGCGGCAAAAAGAGCCCGCTGTCAGAAGATTCAAAGTGATTCTCTTCTGGCCTCTATTACAAATCTCAAGTGTACGCTGTCTAAGAATTCTTCGGCAGATACATGGGCTAGATTATACTAGCTGTGGGCTCAGTATACAGGACTCATTTCCCAAAGAGCTGAATTGGCCCTACGTAGAACTAAATTCAGATATTTAGAGTCAGGGGAGAGGCCGAGCAAGCTTCTTGCCCTACGTATTCAGCAGCTAGAGTCCTCTCAATTTATTGCAGGAATTAGGGAAGATCGAGAAGGTCCAGTGTGTACTGACTCGGAAGGAATCGCAAGAGCGTTTGGTAAATATTATCAGGAACTATATGCGGTAGATAGGGCATTAGCCCCTAGTAAGGCTGAGATCGGACGTTATCTCGAGTCGGTGAGCTTGCCTACGATTACACCAGTGGAGGCAGCCTTCTTGGATGAGCCAATTTCTTTACTGGAAATCCAGCAGACTATCCATCTGCTACCGGTTGATAAGTCCCCGGGACCGGACGGACTCCCAAATAATTTATATAAGATGTATCTACCGATATTAAGTCCAATTTTACCGGATGTATTTCATTATTGGTATGATAATGGCATATCAGATACCAGCTTTCATGAAGCGGTGGTATCACTAATCTTGAAGCCCGGGAAAGACCCACTTAAATGCAGTAGTTACCGGCCTATTTCACTATTAAATTCGGATATTAAAATTCTGGCGAAGCTCTTAGCCCTTAGACTTTCAAGAGTAATGGGTAAACTCATAGGCCCCGAACAGGTGGGATTCATGGCTGGAAGGTCGTCTGGGGACCATATGAGGAAATTGTTACATCTTATTGCCTCTGCCAGGGATGCCAATTTACCTATGGTATTAGTATCCCTAGATGCGGAAAAGGCATTTGATAGGGTATCCTGGGATTTCCTTTATGCCACTTTAACCTGATTCGGCATGCCTGAGGAGTTCCTGAGATGGATAAAATTACTTTATGCTGCTCCATCTGCTAAAGTCAAGTGTAATGGTGTTTTATCCCCTGTTTTTCAGCTGTTTAGGGGAACAAGACAAGGGTGCCCTTTGTCTCCTTTACTTTTTAATTTATACTTAGAGCCATTTTGCAGCAGATTACTGAACAACTCCAGTATTAGAGGAATCCAGATGGGAACCTCGAGATACGCTTTGTCAGCCTATGCAGATGATATTCTATTTCATGTTGAGGAGCCTGGTATATCGATCCCTGCTTTATTGGACGAGGTAGAAAAATTCGCAAAGGTGTCCTATTATAAATTGAATCGAGACAAATCCAAGATTTTACCCTTAAATAATAGAGTGAACAGAGCGGAATTGGCTCCTTATAGGCTTTCCTGGGAAGCTAAGTCTTTGACATATCTGGGTATTAAAGTTTCTAGAGACATGGGTACCATGATCAAAGAGAATATTGGTGTTGTAATTAAGGCGATTACTGGAGATATGGAGAGATGGGGCCTGTTCCCCTTTTCATTGTGGGGGAGATTAAGCGTGGTAAAAATGAATATTTTACCGAGAATTTTATATCCAATGGGGATGTTAGGGGGATATCTACCTAGAACATGGCTCTCCAAACTCCAGAGTTTAGTGAACAGGTTTCTGTGGAGGGGGAAGAGTATTCGTAGGTCCTATTCCAAATTGACTGCTCCTAAGTCCAAGGGAGGGCTAGCTGCCCCTTCCTTTTTTCTATATTATATAGCATTCCATTTGAGTAAATTGGCTTTTCGGTACAAAGAACTTGACCCCTCGGACTACACTCCTGTTTGGCTCAGTATAGAGCAGTACTTGGCGAGTAGAGTTAAATGCTCTTTAGGGGCCCTGATTTATACCTCCCCAGTCCATCTGCCTGTGTCCATAAGGAATAACCCTATGGGATGGTCTCTTAAGGCCTCGCTGCAGATGCAAAAATATCTGGGAATAAGATGGTGTCAATCAGTGGACCAACCCATTGTAGGCAACCCCTCAAGTTAGGATTGGTGGGACACCGATATCCTCTTCCTTTTGGCCTCAATTGAATGGCTCTAAGGTCTCAGATATCTGGGTAAATGGGAGACCGCTGCTATTTGCCCATTTTCAGAGCATCACTGGGACGTCTGAGAAAAATACTTTCAGGTATGCTCAGGTTAGTAAAGCCCTTAGCACTTTGAATGCCCTCTTTCCGCTGAAAGACTGGTCGGGTCGGGAAGCGGCTGTATTGTTACAGGTAGCCTCTCAGTCCCACCCGGTTTCCAGGTGTTACAAAACTTTACAAGCATTAGACTTCAGATTACAAACCGGGGGTCTGCTATTACTGGGTTAACGAATTGAATATTCCTGAAGATCCGATCCTATGGGGTAGTCTATGGCAGGCACTATACAGATATATTAAACAGGATAGACTGCGGTTAATTCATTTTAATATTATGCATAATATCTACTGGACGCCAATGAAATTGTTCAGAATAGGAAGGTTGACCTCGCCACTTTGTGGCAAATGCAAGGAGGTTATGGGTTCTCTTCATCATATGCCAAAAAGTGCAAAAATTCTGGCAATCGATCAGAGAAACACTGGATCCCATCTTGGGATTGGAGTCTTTGTTTACTCCGGAGGTATGTTTGCTAAATTATCTCCCCCAGAGATACACCTAGAGTTAGGAAAGCATATATGTTACTAATCTCGGCAGTGGCTAAGTTAGTTATTGTTAGGTATTGGCTAGACAACATCCCCCCTACTACTTTGGAATGGTACAGGGAGAGCATGCTCGCCCTTCAACTGGAAAGACATATCACCTCTATGCAGAACAGACTAGCTTCCTACTCAGAATTGTGGGGGAATCTTGAGGCCCTTCTGGCACTCTGGAAAGCTGGATAGTGTGGATGAACCCTGAGCTTTAAATGTATAAGTAAGTAGTGTGGTCTGGGGGGGGGGGAGGACACTTGACACCTGGTATTGTTATGCTATTGTAATGCTGGTTGTTTTACTGTGGTGTTCTGAAATTTAATAAAGTATATTAAATTAAAAAAAAACCAAAAAAAACAGCACACACAGTGGAAGAGCATCTGATAATCCTGGAACAAGTTCTGGCCAGACTGCAGTAGTATGGACTGAGAGTAAAGCTAGCCAAATGCCAATTTCTTGTTGAGCACCTAGGTTACTGGATTGATGCCCAAGGCCTACATCCAACAGCGAGCAAGGTGGATACTATGATCAAGGCACCTGCACCAACAAATGCGATAGAGTTAAGATCATTTTTAGGACTCTTGAACTACCGTGGATGGTTACTAGCCCAATTGTCCACATTGTTGCAACCACTCCATGACTTGCTACAGAAAAAAAACTCAATGGAATTGGTCACCACAGTGTGAGGAAGTATTCCAAGCTTGCAAGAAATGTCTTCTAAGCAGAAACTCCATTGCTGATGATTTAAAAATTGCAGGGGGGGGTGTTGTGGTACAGCAGACTATTATGTCACTCCAGAATGACCTAGAAAAAGTATTTAAATGGACCAAAACTTGGGCATGTTCCTAAATATTGCAAAGTGCAAGGTGATGCATCTCGGGGGAAAAATAATATCAAGCATTAATACTGTATAGGAGATGCCGGTTTGGTCAAAACATTCAACAAGAGGGACTTGGGAGTAATTACTTCAAATGATCTGCAATTTACAGAACAGACAAATGCAGTTGTAGGTAGAGCAAATCAAATTATTTGGACAATAAAAAATAATATCACATCAAGAGATGCAAAGGTATTACTAATCCTGTATAGGACATACATCAGGCTGCACATAGATTATTGCTCCCAACTATGGTCACCCCATTATAGGAAAGATAGTAACAATCTTGAAAATGTCCAACAAAGCTTTACAAAGCAGACCACAGGACTATGAGACCTAGACTATGACAGATGACTACAATCCATGAAACTCATGACATTAGAGACAAGGAGATATATAGGAGATTTACTGTTTCTGTGGGATATGGTCAATGACCCAGCACTATTTACTGAAATGGGTTTTGAATTTAAACAAAGCATAAAAGAAACAAGGGGTATCCACTTCAATTAAAAAGTTAATTGTTTAAAACAAATAAAAGAAAACGTTTTTTCACACAGAGAGTTATATCCACCTGGAATATTCTGCTGCTAAGTATTATTATTAGCAAAAATAAACAAATCTTCAGAAACAGACGGGATACTTGGTTAATTAATAAGATGTGTTCCTATGGGTAAGGACCTTGATGGAAGTTAAATGGGCAGTCGCCCCCCGGTTCCCAAGTCTACCACAGTATGAACTGGTTAGCACACTATGCCCCTGCCAAATCTCTGAGGCTGGCATGAATGCGTCACCATAAGGAGTAGGGGCAGTCATCTCTCATGTGCTACCTTCTGGGGAGGAACACCTGATTGCTTTTGCTTCCAGGACTTTGTCCCCAAGCAAACAAAACTATGCTCAGATTGAGAAAGAAGCTTTGAGCATAATGTTTGGTGTCAGGAAGTTCCATAAGTACTTGTATGGATGGAAATTCACTCTGCTAACAGATCACAAGCCTCTACTGCCAATTCTGGGGCCAAAGGCTGCAATACCAACTCTTGCAGGGCTCAGAATGCAGCCAAGAGCCCTGATTTTGTTGGCTTATGACTATGACATTGAATACAGACGTTCTCAAGATCACGCAGATGCATTATTGAGACTGGCATGCAAACATGCTACAGAGAAGGAAGATGATGGGGCAGTATTCCATCTTTCACATCATGAGGAATTACCCATTGATTCACAGGATGTCACAAAAGAGACACAATGAGATCCTGTCCTCTCTAAATTTCAAGATTTCACCCTAAATGGTTGCCCAACCTCATGAGAGACCCAACTCATCGAGCTTTCTTAGACAAGAAGGATCAGTTGTTCACAGAGCAAGGTTATGTTCTGTGGAGATCTCAAGTTGTGATACCTCTAAAGTTCTGCAACAGATTACTTTCTGACTTGCATGACAGTCATTCCAGAATCTCTTGAATTAAGACATTGGCCAGAGGATACCTCTGGTGGCCAGGACGCGACCAAGATATCCAACATCTTGTCAACCAATCTTGTTTGATTCTGAAAGCAGCACAAGGGAAATCATAGAGTTTGGAACTGTCTGATTTTGAAAGCAGCACAAGGGAAGTCACAGAGTCTGGAACTGTTTGATTTTGAAAGTAGCACAGGGGAAGTCACAGAGTTTGGAATTCTGATTTTGAAAGCAGCACAAGGGAAGTCACAGAGTTTGGAATTCTGATTTTGAAAGCAGCACAATGGAGATCACAGAGTTTGGAACTGTTTGATTTTGAAAGCAGCACAAGGGAAATCAGAGTTTGGAACTGTCTGATTTTGAAAGCAGCACATGGGAAATCACAAAGTTTGGAACTGTCTGATTTTGAAAGCAGCACAAGGAAAATCACAGAGTTTGGAACTGTTTGATTTTGAAAGCAGCACATGGGAAGTCAAAGAGTTTGGAACTCTGATTTTGAAAGCAGCACAAGGGAAATCACAGAGTTTGGAACTGTCTGATTTTGAAAGCAGCACAAGGGAAATCACAGAGTTTGGAACTGTTTGATTTTGAAAGCAGCACATGGGAAGTCAAAGAGTTTGGAACTCTGATTTTGAAAGCAGCACAAGGGAAATCACAGAGTTTGGAACTGTCTGATTTTGAAATCAGCACAAGGGAAGTCACAGAGTTTGGAACTCAGTGCTTTGGCTTCTCAGAAGGAACTAGAAGGGGGACAAGATCAGATCTACAGTACAGTAGCTTCTTGTTGTTTTACATTGTTTCTTGTGGATTCTACTTGTTAGAAGGTTATTTCTTTTCTTTCTTACTACTAAGGGGCTAGCAGGGTATTGTTTGGGGCTGTTGGAATTTTGAAACCTGTTTGGTAGCTATAAGTGGGCTCATTTGTTTGATTCTCTGTGTGGCAGGCTGCATTTGTAGAGACCTATTTCTTCTGTTTTAAAACATAATTGGTGTGATTTAACTGGGTCTGTTTCTTTGAATTGGAGACATATATCTTCTAATTCCAAGCCTATTTTGATGTGTTGTTGGTGAAGCTGTTTGAATTGGAGTCCTGTTCTTTGGGTAGCAAACCTATTTTGGGGGCTTTGAGTAGAATTGTGATTCATTGTTGCTGGCTTCACTAGCAGCAAAGTTTGAGTGCAGAGTGGGGGACGGGTGCTAATGGTCTGACCAGAGGCCTCAGCTACCTGATTGTTTCTGGAAGACTTGGGCTGGTCCCACCCTTGGTCCATTATTTCCTTTATACCAGGGGTTCTGACATCACTTCCTCAAACAGGCAAAGGATATGCACCTGTCATAGAAAAAGTAGACATCCAGGAAAGGAACAGCAGCAAGTGAAGAGGTGACTGCTCTCTCAGTGGAAGGGAAGTAAATGCAAATCTAGGAGCTTTCATTATTACTTCTTCGCATTGATATTGCATTGGGGAAAGGAGGAGTAGGAGTTTGAAGAAGGTTGTGCAATGGCTACTTAAAGTCTGTTTTTGAGTGTGGATAGGAAGGATAAGAATATAAAAAGCAGTTGCTCAATATATCTAAACATGTGCAACAAAGGAGGTAAGGGAAATAAAGAAAATGTTTTGCACTGATAGAGGGGGGAAAGGTTATTTAGCACCTGGAATCCATAGGGGCACAGGATCCAAGACAGCATGGGTTTACAAAAGGAAGGTCCTGTCAAACTAATCTCATAGATTTCTTTGACTGGGTAACCAGAGTGGTGGACCAAGGGGGAGCAGTTGATGTCGCCTACCTTGACTTCAGCAAAGCTTTTGACACTGTTCCACATAGAAGATTGATAAATAAGCTGGGTAGGCTCGGGGTGGGTCAGAAGTTGGTCAGCTGGGTGGCAAACTGGTTGACGGGCAGAAAACAGAGAGTGTTGGTAAATGATATACAATCAGAAGAGATGCAAGTCACAAGTGGGGTATCTCAGGGATCAGTCCTGGGGCCAGTCCTCTTCAACATCTTCATTAGTGACCTTGCAGATGGACTAGAGGGTAAGGCTTGTCTGTTTGCAGATGACACCAAGATCTGCAACAGGGTAGATGATCCGCATTGGGTGGGCAGAATGAGAAGAGATCTGGATAAACTAGCAAAATGGTCAGAAGAGTGGCAACTGGGATTTAATGCAAAGAAGTGCAAAATCATGCACATAGAGAAGAGAAACCCTGAAGCCACCTACAGGCTGGGAGGGGAGTTGCTAGCAGTCACAAAGGATGAAAGAGACTTGGGCATCATCATCACTGATAACCTGAAATCATCCAAGCAGACCTCTAAAGCAGTAGGTAAGGCTAGGGGGGTGTTAGGGTGTATTAGTAGGGGTATCACAAGTCGTAAGAGGGAGGTAATAATCCCTCTTTACAAGACACTGGTTAGGCTCCATCTGGAGTACTGCGTGCAGTATTGGAGGCCACACCTTCACAAGGACATTAACCAAATTGAGGCAGTCCAGAGAAGGGCAACCAAAATGGTGCAGGGACTGCATCAGAAGACATATGAGGACAGATTAACAGAGCTCAATATGTATACCCTTGAGCAAAGGAGGGAGAGAGGTGATATGATCAAGGCATTCAAACACCTTAAGGGCATTAACAAGGTGAAAGAGTCTAACATGTTTAAATATAAGAAAATAGCAGGACAAGAGGACACAGCATGAGATTAGAGGGGGCCGATTAAGGGGGAATGTGAGGAAATTCTTTTTCACAGAAAGGGTGGTGGATGCATAGAATGGCTTACCACAAGAAGTGGTGGCTATGAATACAGTGCAGAGCTTCAAACAGGCATGGGATAGGCATAAGGGAGCAATACAAATGATTATGAATAGCTAGGCCACTGACAGAGCAAAGGCCGATGTCACATTTATAAGGTTGAAAAAGAAATGGGCAGACTGGATGGGCCTTGCGGTCCTTATCTGCCATCGACTTCTATGTTTCTATGTTTCTAGAGGGGAAACTTGGGGGAGTGTTTGGTATCTTGCATCTGGAAGGGTAGGGGGTCGCTGGTGGGCAATGACAGCAATGGGTAGGGTGGTAGGCTGCAACAACTGCGGTGCACCAATCTTTCTAAAAATTGCATGGAGTGTGGGAGGATGTTTAGTGTGCAACCACATAGAAAAACTGAGAAAGGAGATTGAGGGTCTGCAGGAGGAACTAAGACAGGCAAGGCAGATTGGGGGTGGGTTTAGCCCAATACTGGAGGGAAGAAGAAGGGGAGATGAGGGAGGGAGATTTAAGCCAACAGTGGTGAGGAGAGGGTCAGAAGAAGGGAAGCAGAGACAAAGGGGCCCAGGCCAGGAAGAACAATTGCCAGGGAAACCAGGTCAGGAGACAAAAGACAAATGGAAGGAGGAGATGGGGACTTGTGAGGGGAGGCGAAGAAGTGGCAAAAGTCATGGAGTGGAAAGGAGAGAACAGGTTACTATGAAGAGAGAGGGAGCGGGCATTTGTGAAGGGCCTTCAGAAAATAGTTATGCACTGCTAGAGAGGAGGAAGAAGGTGGAGGAGGGAAATGATGAAATTAGAGGAGTAATTGATAAATGCCTGGACCAAACTGGAGCAGGGCGAAGTTCTGCTGGGAGAATTGCAACAGGGGTAAAAGGGGGAAATAATGTGCAGGAGGAAGAAGAGGAGCTGGAAATGAGAGAGGGAGATGAATGGAAGCAAGCAGGGAATAAGAAGGGTGGAATCTTCGTGCTGGGGGACTCAATACTAAGAGGAGTTAGGTGGGGTAGCAAGGGGGAGAGGCATAGTTGCATTTGGGTGGAGGCCATGCCAGGAATGACAGCAGAAAGCGTGGGACAGTCTGTTCTGAAATATGCTAGAAGCGGTAGGCATACCTCTCAACTGTCCCTGATTTTGCCTCAGAATTTTACTCTGTCCTTCCTAAAAATTGTGTTTCTGTGACCAAACAACAGGGGTTATAAGCACAAAATAATGTCAGACATTAAAGTTACAGACTTGTTCTTCCTTAGACAATGCATTTTACACTAAGCCCATTATTCTTCCAGCTCCCTGAGTGAATAACTCCAATTTTGAAGAAGTGTCCCTGATTTTAGTCCTTTGTCCCTGATTTTTTTAAGCTTTGTCCCTGATTTATGAGGCAGGAGGTTGAGAGGTATGGGGGTAGGGACAAGCCTCATTTAATTATACATCTTGGGACAAACGACCTGGCTGACAAGACAGTAGATTCAGTCCAGAGGAGGTTTGAGGAACTAGAACAATTATGTGAGGTGGCAGGAAGATCAGTAACTTTTTCAGAGATACTTCCCATGCCAAAGGCAAGCACAACAAGAAAGCTGAGAATAGAGGAATTTAACAGATGGCTAAGAACCTGGTGTTGTGCTAAAGGGTATGGGCTGTTGGGGGTGGGAGGGACCTGGGAGGACAGTAGTCTCTATGCCAAGACAGACTACACTTGAGTGAGGAGGAAAGAAAGTGTTGAAATAGAGGATGGAGGTACATAGAGGAAGTTGGGAATTTAAACTAGGAGTGGGGTGGCAGTTGGGAAGAGATATGCAGAGACCACAGGTTGGGAAGGCTATATGAGCTTACCCCCCATAACAGTGACAAAGGACAAATGGCAAGTACTGTTGGTGATGCTAGGAAAGGAGGGCAGGATGGGGGGAAAGGGTGGAAGGTGGTTACTCTTAATGCTAGGAGCCTTGGGAGGAAAACTGCAGAGTTACAGGTTCTCATGGCAGAGGAGGTGGACATTGCAGTCATCATAGAAACATGGGCCACCCAATACAATGACTGGGACCTGTCTGTACCAGGGTACAGATTATTTCGGACAGGGTGATTGGGAAAGGGGTGGCACTATATGTGGAGGAAGGATTGAGAGTGTAAGGGAGGAAGGGAAGGAGGGTGGTACGGAGTCACTTTGGATGCAAATCCAGGATTCCAAGAATAGGATTCTTAGAATGGGAGTGGTGTACAGGCCACCATCTCAGACGGAGGAGTTAGACAGGAAACTAGTGGGAAAGATCTGGAGGACCTCCGAGAAGGGTAGTGTGGTGATTGTGGGAGACTTCAACATGCCAGGAGTGGACTGGAGCACCCCAACAACCAGGAACAGAAGGGAGCAGGTACTGCTGGATGTCTTCCAGGACAGCTTCCTGCTGCAAATGGTCAGTGAACCAACCAGGTTAGGAAATACCCTTGACCTTGTGCTGGCAAATGGGGACTTTGTGAGAGAACTTACAGTGGAGGAACCGCTGTCAGGGAGTGACCACCGCTCAGTATGGCTCACATTGGATATGGGTAAGGAAGGAGTGGAATCTGGCACAATAGTGCTGGACTTCAGAAGGGCCGACTTTGGGAGGATGGGAGAAGTGGTAAAGGGTACCTGGCCAGAATTCAATCTAGTATGGACACTAACCAGAGGTGGGAGCTCATAAAGCTGGGATAGTGGAGGCAACAAAACCTGCTGCAAAGCCCAGAGCAAGAAGGCTAGGGCTAAGAAACTGATCTGGTTGAGCAAGGAGGTCATAGAAAAGGTAAGGAGAAAAAGCTGCCTTTAGGAAGTACAAGAAAACAGGGAAGGGGGAGAACAGGGAGGGTTACTTGACAGAATCGAAAGAGGTGACAAGGGCAGTAAGGGGAGCCAAAGCATCTACGGAACTCAGGCTGGCACAAGGCATAAAGAAGGGGGAGAAGGACTTCTTTAAGTACATCAGGGAGAAAAGGAGCTGTAAGGACCACATAGTAAGGATTAGGAAGGAGGGGGTTGGGTGGAAGCAGGGTGCGATAAGGCGGAAGCACTAAATGAGTACTTCTGCTCAGTATTTACTAAAGAGAAGAGGGGGGTGACACCCAAGGTGGGAGAAATGGCAGAAGCGGGGAGGGGGAAGTGGTGACAGATGGGGAAATCATGGAGAGCAGAGTTCGAGAGGGTTTGAAGGCACTGAGGGTGGACAAGGCACCAGGCCCAGATGGCATCCACCCCAGGGTACTGAAGGAGCTGGCAGAGGTCCTTGCAGGACCTTTGGCAGACCTATTTAATGCCTCACTACATTCGGGGTGTGTACCTCAGGACTGGAGGATGGCTCATGTGGTGCCCCTCCACAAGAGTGGCCCCAAGGATGAACCGGGAAACTACAGACCAGTGAGCCTCACATCCATCATGGGTAAGCTAATGGAGACTATCCTGAAGGAGAGGCTGGTGGCCCTCCTAGAGGCCAAAGGACTACAGGACAGCAGACAGCATGGCTTCATACGTGGCAGATCCTGCCAAACCAACCTGGTCGAGTTCTATGACTGGATAACTAGGCAACTGGACAGGGGCCATGCAGTGGATGTCCTGTATCTGGACTTCAGTAAGGCATTCGACTCAGTGCCACGTGGAAGACTGGGAAGGAAGTTAGTAGGCACAGGGGTGGGTGCAAAGCTGGTGAGATGGGTAGGAAACTGGCTTCAGGGAAGGCAACAGAGGGTGGTGGTCGGTGGGGAGCTCTCACACCCAAGGGCAGTGACGAGCGGTGTTCCACAGGGCTCAGTGTTGGGACCAGTGTTGTTTGAGATATTCATTGCAGACATATCATGGGACATCAAGAGCAAGATCAGCCTGTTTGCTGATGATACCAAGGTAGGCGCGGTGGTGGATGACCTAGGGGGATGGCAGGAGTTGCAGGATGATCTGGCAAAGCTTGAAACCTGGTCAGACACCTGGCAACTGGGCTTTAATGCCAAATAGTGCAAGGTGCTGCATTTTGGGATGAAGAACCCAAGGAGGAGTTACCAGCTAGGGGGAGTGCAGCTAGCCCAGACAGAGGAGGAGAAGGATCTGGGTGTGCTCATTACAGGGTCAATGAACAACTCGGCACAATGTAGGAAGGCAGCTGCAAAGGCCAACAAAATGCTGGGTTGTATTGCAAGGGGTATATCCTCGAGGAGGGAGGAGGTGATTCTGCCACTGTATAGGTCATTAGTTAGACCACACCTGGAGTACTGCGTGCAGTACTGGCATCCGTATCTGAAGAAGGACATTAAGTTACTGGAGGGGGTGCAGCGCAGAGCGACAAAGATGATCAAGAGGCTGGGGGACTTACCATACCTGCTATCACCCAGTTCCCCAGGGATCCCCAGACAACCTGAGCAAGTGTGAGGCCCCTTATCAGGTACTTAACACCACTTGCATTGTGGCTTGTGATTTTAAGCCACTGCCCGCCTCACTGGACACAAGAAGCAGGAGGTTGAAGGAGTTGAATATGTACTCACTGGAGGAGAGGAGAGACAGGGGTGACATGATTGAAACCTTTAAATACATGAAAGGAATAAACAAGACGGGTACAGAGGGGCTTTTCAAAGTAAGTGAGGGGAGGGCCACCAGGGGCCATGATATGAGACTGGAGTGAGGAAAGTTCAGGAGGGAGATGAGGAGACACTTTTTTACAGAGAGGGTGGTGGCTGGGTGTAATGCGTTACCTGGTGAAGTGGTATGCAGTAGAACAGTGGACTGCTTCAAACGAGGATGGGACAGGACAAGGGGGAGGGTTAATGAAGAGGAAGGGTGCAAGGGAGGGGCAGGGTGCTAGCTACACATTCGAGCAGACTTGATAGACCTCTAGGCCTTGATCTGCTAGCAAATTTTGTATGTTCGTATGTTCGTAACCAAAGTACACCATGTTTGGCCATCCACAAGCAACCATAAATCGCACTCCTGCATCCATGGTCCTGGGCTACCACACCGTGGAAGTACATCCATGTTGACTACGCTGAAAAGGACAAACAGCATTACTTAGTAGTAACTGACTTCCACTCAAAATTGCTGGAAATGTTGCCCACACAAGTCTTGACTACTGAAAAGACTGTAAACCTTCTGAGACAACGTTTTGCCTCTTATGGCCTACTATGGGAGACAACCTGAGCAAGTGTGAGGCCTCTAATCAGACACTCAACATTACTGGCATTGTGGCTTGTGATTTTAAGCCTCTGCCCACCTCACTGGACACAAGAAGCAAAGCCACCACTGAAGTCTGGTTTCACCTGGTTCCCAAGGGATCCCCAGACAACCTGAGCAAGTGTGAGGCCCCTGATCAAGTACTCAACACCACTGGCATTGTGGCTTGTGATTTTAAGCCACTGCCCACCTCACCAGACAAAAGAAGCAAAGCCACTGCTGGAGCCTGCTCTCACCCAGTTCCCCAGGGATCCCCAGACAACCTGAGCAAGTGTGAGGCCCCTGATCAGGTACTCAACACCACTTGCATTGTGGCTTGTGATTTTAAGCCACTGCCCGCCTCACTGGACACAAGAAGCAAAGCCACTGCTAGAGCCTGCTTTCACCCGGTTCCCCAGGGATCCCCAGACAAGCTAAACAAGTTACGGTAGCCTGAACCGCTGCTGCATCTCAACTGCTGGGCCCAAAGAAGACTTTTACCAATTTGGGTACTTTACTGGGGCATCGGCCATTGACTGGCTAGTATCACTAGCCCTCTCTGTTTTCTTTGCTCTACTTTACTCAAGTGTTACAGCTCTTTTGGGCTTTGTATACTGTTAAAGTGCATTTTATTAGTACAAGAAACCGTTTGATAATTGCTGTTTAAACCGAAAATGTGTTGTTAAGCTTCTCTCTTTCTACCTCTGGCTTCTGTAAGCTGTTTTTGCTCTCCCCCTGCTATCCTACCCCCTATTCCCACCTAATCTACCTAACTGCACATTTGATTGCCCTCTTCAGCTAACCCCCCGACTTAGTTCACCTATTTGTCCTTTGCCCTCCTGCTTATCTCCAGTCGCCTCCCTGTCTCCTATGCCCTGATTCCTCTCAGCTATAATAATTTGTATTTTCTTCCTCCTTCCCCAGTGTGAGGGCCCTGATCAGGTACTCAACACCACTGACATTGTGGCTTGTGATTTTAAGCCACTGCCTGCCTCACCGGACACAAGAAGCAAAGCCACCGCTGGAGCCTGCTTTCATCTGGCTCCCCAGGGATCCCCAGACAACCTGAGCAAGGTACGGTAGCCTGAACCGCTGCTGCGTCTCAACTGCTGGGCCCAAAAAAGACTTTTACCCATTTGGATACTTTAATAGGGCAGTGGCCACTGATTGGCTAGTTTCACTAGCCCTCTCTGTTTTCTTTGCTCTACTTTACTCAAGTGTTACAGCTCTTTTGGACTTTGATACTGTTAAACTGCATTTTATGGGTACAAAAAACTGTTTAGTAATTGTTGTTTTAACCAAAAATGTGTTGTTAAACTTCTGTCTTTCTACCTCTGCCTTCTATAAGCTGTTTTTGCTATCCCCCTGCTATCCCACCCCCCCATTCTCACCTATTCTACCCAATTGCACATTTGATTGCCCTCCTCTGCTAATCCCCCTGTTTGTTTTTTTTTTGTTTGTTTCAAGTGTCTCATTTTCCACTGGTAGATTATATGTGCCTACCACTAGTGGGCCTCTTTATTTTTATGTTGATTGTGCGCATGCACAAGAAATGTATTGCGACAGCTTTCTCCAGAAGCAGGTTGTGGAGGCACAGCACTGTTGTGGCCAATGCCCCCAAAGCCTTTAAAGGCTTTGCCCGCTTCTCCCAATGCCGTGGTATGCTGCTGCTGAAAATAGTTCAGCCAGCGTGCCACAAACTTGTAAAAATTTAGCCTCTGCAATTAGGGGCCACTTCATCATTGCAGCATCATCCATGCAATGAGGAAGTGACCCCTCATTGCAGGGCTGTTGCTGACTGGGAGCCCAGTCCCTGTGGGCATGTCTCTCCCCCCCAATTTGTTGTGTGCCGAGGCAGGTGCTCAATCCCCCTTGGCTTATGTCTCCCCCTCGCTTCTGTGTTTGCCAACGGTGGTGCCCAACCCCAGTCGGCATATCCCCCCATTTCCTGTGTGCCAAGGGGGTGCCCAATCCCTCTCGTCTTATGTTCACGCCCCTGCTTCTGTCTTTGCCGATGGTGGTGCCCAATCCCCATTGGCATATCCCCCACTCATTTCTTGTGTGCGGACGGGGGTACCCAATCCCTGTTGGCATACTCCCCATTTCTTGTGTGCCGATGGGATTTCCCAATCCCCTGTCCACTGCAGCTGCTCCCCCAAAAAGAGTTGGTTGGCTCACTGGAAGCCCACCCCAGCATGCCACATGCCCTGCAAAAAAAAAAACGGTTCTGCGATGTTTTTTTTTTCTCCCTGTAACAAAACAATGGTCCCTTGCCATCTATCTGACCCCTTCCCACAACCCGCACCCACCCACTGCTCACCCTGCCTCCCCACACCCCTCCACCCCATACTTACCTCTGGCCTCGGTGCAATGATTTTTGGTGGACTGGGAAAATATCTGCACTCTTCAAAGCCAACCACCAACTGAAGAAATGCCGGTAAGCTGTATAATGGAATAAATAGGGTGTTTTCAACTTTGATGCATATCTCGGGCATTTTGGGGAATTTTGGCAACAAATTTTCAATATAGTGTTTTTGGACCCCTCCTCATGAATTTTGGCACTGTCATGGAGTTAATCAGGCCTGAAAGGTTATTTCTTGGTTGAGTCACCTTTTGGTACAGATTAACGAAATGGTGGGCTCTCAAAAAGCCTATGTTGCAAATTTGGTGGGAAAAATCCAGAAAATGACTGTTTTACGAGAGTGCATTGCACAGTTGCCACACACGCTCTTAACTTCATGAATTTGCAATATTTTCATGCCATATTTTCAACATTGGCATTTTTCCAGACCTCCTTTCTGAACAGTACAGCTGTCATTTTCCACATCCTGGCCGAAATGTGTTTTCACACTTCCGGTGCAGAATAGCACGGTCACTGTGGGAAATCAGTGTTCAGGACAGATTATGAAAATGACAATGACACTGTTCATGAGCAGAGGTCCTAAAATGCCTATGTTGAAAATTTCGTGCCGATACTCCATAAAATGTCTGTGTTACGAGCTTGTGTTGCGCAGTTTGCACGCACGCTCGTAAGTTCACGAACTGATAATATTTTCACTCCAGATTTTCAACGTTGACATTGTTCTGCACCTCCTTATGAACAGTATAGCTGTCATTTTTCATATCCTGGCCAAAATGTATTTCGCACTTCCAGCACAGAATAGCGCAGTCACTGCGTGAAATCTGTGTTTGGGACAGATTATGAAAATGACAGTGACACTGTTCATTAGCAGAGGCCCTAAAATAGCTATGTTAAAAATCTGGTGACGAAAGTCCGTAAAATGAGAGTGCTACGAACGTGCGTTGCACAGTTTCCACGCATGCTCATACCTTCGCAACTTTGCAATATTTTCACTCCAGACTTTCAACATTGCCATTTTTACACACCTGCTTATGAACAGTGCAGCTGTCATTCTTCACATCCTGGCTGAAATGTGTTTTCATTCTTCTGGCGCACAATAGTGCGGTCATTGTGGGAAATCAGTGTTCAGGACACATTAAGAAAATCACACTGACACTGTTCATAAGCAGAGGTCCTAAAATGCCTATGTTGAAAATTTTGTGAAGAAACTCCATAAAATGACTGTGTTACGAGTGTGCATTGGGCAGTTTCCATGCACCCTTGTAACTTCCCAAATTAGTAATATTTTCATGCCACATTTTCAACAGTGGCATTTTTCAATACCTCCTTGTCAAAAGTACAGCTGGCATTTTTCACATCCTGGCCGAAATGTTTTTTCGCGCTTCCAGCACAGAATACTGCAGTCGTTGTCGGAAATCATTGTTTGGGACAATTTTGGATTGAGCAAGTGATGGGGGGGGTGATCGAGCTCAACTGAGCTCTGTTGGGACTGCTGCGGATTTCTTTGTGGGCAGGAAAAGGCACCAATGCAGGCAGGAGCCCAGTACAAAAGGGCAGCCTGCAGCGCCAGGAGAAACAGAATGAACGAGTGAGATGGGGGGAGTGAGCAACCTCAAAGGAGCTCTATCATCACTGCTGTGGATTTTTTTGTGGGCAGGAAAAGGCACCAATGTAGGCAGGAGCCCAGTACAACAGGCCAGCCTGCAGTACCAGCAGAAACAGAATGAGCGAGTGAGAGAGGGGGGAGTGAGCAAGCTCAACGGAGGTCTATTGTGACTGCTGTGGATTTCTTTGTGGGCAGGAAAAGGCAGCAGCACAGGTAGGAGCCCAGTACAAAAGGCCAGCCTGCTGCGCTGGCAGAAATAGATGAGCTAGTGACAGAGGGCAAGTGAGTGACCTCAATGGAGCTGTGTCAGGACTGCTGCAGATCTCTTTGTGGGCAGAAAAAGCAACCAACACAAGCAGGAACCCAGTACAAAAGGGCAGCCTGCAACACCAGGAAACACAGAATGAGTGAGTGAGGGAGGGAGAGTGAGTGAGCTCACTGGAGTTCTGTTGGGACTGCTGCTGATTTCTTTGTGGTCAGAAAAAGGTAGCAATGCTCGCCGGGGCCCAGTACAGAAGGGCAGGCTGCAGCAGCAGGAGAAACAGAACAAATGAGTGAGGAGAGTGGGAGGGAGTATGTGAGCTCAATGGAGCTCTATTGTGACAGCTGCAGATTTCTTTGTGGGCAGAAAAGGGCAGCAATGCAGGCAGGAGCCCCATACAAAAGGGCAGGCTGCAGCGATGGCAGAAATGGAATGAGTGAGTGAGTGAGAGAGGAGGAGCGAGTAAGGTCAACGGAGCTCTGTCGGGACTGTTATAGATTTCTTTATGGGCAGAAAAAGGTGCCAACAGAGGCAGGAGCCCAGTACAAAAGAGCAGCCTGCAGCACTGGGAGAAACATAATGAGCGAGTAAGAGAGGCGGAGTGAGCGAGCTCAATGGAGCAGTGTCTGGACTGCTGCAGATTTTTCTGTGTGCAGAAAAAGGCAGCAATGCAAGCAGGGGCCCAGAACAAAAGGCCAGTCTGCAGCCATGGGAGAAACAGAATGAGCGAGTGAGAGAGGGGGAGTGAGCAAGCTCAATGGAGCTCTATCATGACTGCTTCAGATTTCTTTGTGGGCAGAAAAAGTTGCCAACAGAGGCAGGAGCCCCATACAAAAGGGCAGCCTGCAGCTCCAGGAGAAACAGAATGAGTGAGTGAGACAGGGGGAGCGAGCGGCCTCAATGGAGCTCTATCATGACTGCTGCGGATTTCTTTGTGGGCAGGAAGAGGCAGCAATGCAGGAAGGAGCCCAGTGCAAAAGGCCAGCCTGCAGCGCCGGCAGAAATGGACAAGTGAGTGACAGAGGGGCAGTGAATGACCTCAACGGAGCTGTGTTAGGACACAGGCAAGAACCCAGTACAAAAGGACAGCCTGCAGCAGCAGGAGACACAGAAAGAGTGAGTGAGGGAGGGGGAGGGAGTGAGCTCATTGGAGCTCTGTTGGGACTGCTGTAGATTTCTTTGTGGGCAGAAAAAAGCAGCAATGCATACAGGGGCCCAGTACAAAAGGGCAGCATGCAGCGGCCAGCGGCGGGAGAAACAGAACGAACGAGTGAGAGAGGCGGAGTGAGTGAGCAAGCTCAATGGAGCTCTGTCAAGACTGCTGCAAATTTCTTTGTGGTCATAAAAAGGTGCCAACAGAGGCAGGAGCCCAGTACAAAAGGGCAGCCTGCAGCGGCGGGAGAAACAGAACGAACGAGTGAGAGAGGCGGAGTGAGTGAGCAAGCTCAATGGAGCTCTGTCAAGACTGCTGCAAATTTCTTTGTGGTCATAAAAAGGTGCCAACAGAGGCAGGAGCCCAGTACAAAAGGGCAGCCTGAAGTGCCAGGAGAAACAGAATGAGTGTGTGAGACAGGGGGACTGAGCAACCTCAATGGTGCTCTGTCGGCACAGCTACGGATATCTTGGTGGGCAGATATAGGTGCCAATGCAGGCAGAAATCCAGTACAAAAGGTCAGCCTGTGGTGCTGGGAGAAACACAATGAGTGAGTGGTGGGGTGATCGGGCTCAATGGAGCTGTGTCAGGACTGCTGCAGATCTCTTTGTGGGCAGGAAAAGCCACCAACGCAGGCAGGAACCCAGTACCAAAGGTCAGCCTGCAGCATCGGGAGACACAGAATGAGTGAGTGAGGGAGGGGGAGTGAGTGAGCTCAGCGGAGCTCAGTTGGGACTGCTGCAGATTTCATTGTGGCCAGAAAAAGGTGCCAACAGAGGCAGGAGCCCAGTACAAAAGGGCAGCCTGCAGTGCCAGGAGAAACAGAATGAGTGTGTGAGACAGGGTGGGTGAGCGACCTCAATGGACCTCTGTTGGGGCAGCTGCCGATTTCTTTGTGGGCAGAAAAAGCCCCCAACACAGGCAGGAGCCAAGTACAAAAGGGCAGGCTGCAACAGCGGGAGACACAGAACGAGTAAGTGAGGGAGGGGGAATGAGTGAGTTCAACAGAGGTCTGTTGGGACTGCTGCAGATTTCTTTGTGGGTAGAAAAAGGCAGCAATACACACAGGACCCAGTACAAAACGGCAGCCTGCAGCAGTGGAAGAAACAGAACGAGCGAGTGAGATGGGGGAGTGAGCGAGCTCAACGGAACTCTATCATGAGTGCTCCAGATTTCTTTGTGGGTAGAAGAAGGCGGCAACGCAGGCAGGAGCCCTGTACAAAAGGCCAGCCTGCAGTGCCGGCAGAAACAGAATGAGTGAGCGAGAGAGGGGGGAGTTAGCAAGCTCAATGGAGCTGTGTCAGGACTGCTGCAGATTTCTTTTTGGGCAGAAAAGGAAGCAATGCATGCAGGGGCCCACTACAAAAGGACAGCCTGCAGCAACGGGAGAAACAGAATAACCGATAGAGAGAAGGGGAGTAAGTGAGCACAACGGAGCTCTATCGTGACTGCTACAGATTTCTTTGTGGGCAGAAGAAGACGGCAATGCAGGCAAAAGCCCAGTACAAAAGGGCAGCCTGCAGCTCTGGCAGAAACGGAACAAGTGAGTGAGAGAGGGTGAGTGAGCGAGCTCAACAGAGCTCTGTCGGGGCTGCTGCAGATTTCTTTGTGGCCAGAAAAAGGTGCCAACAGAGGCAGGAGCCCAGAACAAAAGGATAGCCTGCAGCGCCAATACAAACAGAACGAGCAATTGACACAGGGGGAGTGAACGACCTCAATGGAGCTCTGTTGGGACAGCTGTGGATTTCTTTGTGGGCAGAAAAAGGCACCAACAGAGGCAGGAGCCCTGTACAAAAGGGCAGCCTGAAGTACCAGGAGAAACAGAATGAGCGAGTGAGAGAAAAGGGGAATCAGCGACCTCAATGGAACTGTATTGTGCCTGCTGCAGATTGCTTTGTGGCAGAAAAAGGTGCAATGCAGGCAGGAGCCCAGTACAAAAGGCCAGCCAGCAGCGTGAGCAGAAATGGAATGAGCGACTGAGAAAAGGGGAGTGAATGAGCTCAACAGAGCTGTGTTGCAACTGCTGCACATTTCTTTGTGGGCGGAAAAAGCCTCCAATGCAGGCAGGAGCCCAGTACAAAAGGGCAGGCTACAGCAGCGGGAGACACAGAATGAGAGAGTGAAGAGAAGGGAATGAATGAGCTCAATGGAGCTCTGTTGGGACTGCTGCGGATTTCTTTGTGGATAGAAAAAGGGAGCAATGCACACGGGGGCCAGTATGAAACAGCAGCCTGCAGCGGCGGGAGAAACAGAACAAGTGAGTGAGAGAGGGAGAGTGAGCAAGCTCAATGGAGCTCTGTCGTGACTGCTGCAAATTTCTTTGTGGGCAGAAAAGGGCAGCAATGCAGGCAAGAGCCCCATACAAAAGGGCAGGCTGCAGCGCTGGCAGAAATGGAATGAGCGGGTTAGAGAGGGGGAGTGAGTAATGTCAACAGAGTTCTGTCAGGACTGCTGCAGATTTCTTTGTGGCCAGAAAAGGGTGCCTATGGAGGCAGGAGCCCAGTACAAAAGGGCAGCCTGCAGTGCCAGGAGAAACAGAATGAGTGCGTGAGACAGGGGGAGTGAGTGACCTCAGTGGAGCTCTGTCGGGACAGCTGCAGATTAATTTTTGGGCAGAAAAGGATCCCAACACAGGCAGGAGCCCAGTACAAAAGGGCAGACTGCAGCAGCGGGAGACACAGCACGAGTGAGTGAGTGAGTGAGCTCAGTGGAGCTCTGTTGGGACTGCTGCAGATTTCTTCGTGGGTAGAAAAAGGCAGCAATGCACGCAGAAGCCCAGTACAAAAGGACAGCCTGCAGCGCCGGGACAAATGGAATGAGTGAGTGACACAGCGGGAGTGAGCGACCTCAACGGAGCTCTGTCAGGACAGCGGTGGATTTCTTTCTGGGCAGAAAAAGGTGCAAATGCAGGCAGGAGCCCAGTACAAAAGGGCAGCCTGCAGTACTGGCAGAAACTGAACGAGCGACTGAGAGGAGGGGAGTGAGCGAGCTCAATGAACCTCTGTCAGGACTGTTGCAGATTTCTTTGTGGGCAGAAAAGGAAGCAATGCACGCAGGGTCCCACTACAAAAGGACACCCTGCAGCAGTGGGAAAAACAGAATGACCGAGTGAGAGAAGGGGAGTGACCGAGCTCAATGGATCTCTATTGTGACTGCTGTAGATTTCTTCATGAGGGGAAGAAGACGGCAATGTAGGCAGGAGCCCAGTACAAAAGGGCAGCCTGCAGCACCGGCAGAAACAGAACGAGCGAGTGAGGGGGGGAGTGAGCGAGCTCAAAGGAGCTCAGTTGGGACTGTTGCAGATTTCTTTGTGGGCAGAAAAAGGCACCAACAGAGGCAGGAGCCCAGTACAATAGGGCAGCCTGCAGTGCCAGAAGAAACAGAATGAGTAAGCGAGACAGGGGGAGTGAGTGACCTCAATGGAGCTGTATTGTGACTGCTGTGGATTTCTTTGTGGGCAGAAATAGGTGGCAATGCAAGCAGGAGCCCAGTACAGAAGGCCAGCCTGCAGCGCTGGCAGAAACAGGAGGGTCAAGCGAGAGAGGCGGAGTGAGTGAGCTCAATGGAGCTGTGTCAGGACTGCTGCAGATTTCTTTGTGGGCAGAAAAGGAAGCAATGCACGCAGGGGTCCACTGCAAAAGGACAACCTGCAGCAGTGGGAGAAACAGAACGACCGAGTGAGAGAAGGGGAGTGAGCGAGCTCAACGGAGCTCTATCGTGACTGCTGCAGATTTCTTTGTGGGCAGGAAAAGGCAGCAATGTAGGCAGGAGCCCAGTACAAAAGGCCAGCCTGCAGCGCTGGCAGAAACGGATGAGTGAGTGACAGAGGTGAAGTGAGCAATCTCAACGGAGCTGTGTCAGGACTGCTGGCAGTTCTCTTTTTGGGCAGAAAAAGCCACCCACGCAGGCAGGAACCCGATACAAAAGGGCAGCCTGCAGCAGCGGGAGACACAGAACGAGTGAGTGAGGGAGGGGGAGTGAGTGAGCTCACTGGAGCTCTGTTGGGACTGTTGCAGATTTCTTTGTGGGCAGAAAAGGGCAGCAAAGCATGCAGGGGCCCAGTACAGAAGGGCAGCCTGCAGTGGCGGGAGAAACAGAATGAGTGCGTGAGACAGGGGGAGCAAGCAACCTCAACGGAGCTCTGTTGGGACAGCTGTGGATTTCTTTGTGAGCAGAAAAAGGTGCCAACACAGGCAGGAACCCAGTACAAAAGGCCAGCCTGCAGCGCCGGGAGAAACACAACGAGCAAGCGAGAAAGGGGGAGTGAGTGAGCTCAATGGCGCTGTGTCGGGACTGCTGCAGATTTCTTTGTGGGCAGAAAAAGCCTCCAATGCAGGCAGGAACCCAGTACAAAAGAGCAGGCTGCAGCAGCGGGAGACACAGAATGAGCGAGTGAGGGAGGGGGAGTGAGTGAGCTCAACGGAGCTCTGCTGGTACTGCTGCAGATTTCTTTGTGGGTAGAAAAAGGCAGCAATGCACACGGGAGCCCAGTACAAAACGATAGCCTGCATTAGCATGAGAAACAGAATGAGCGAGTGAGAGAGGGGGAGTGAGCGAGCTCAACGGAGCTCTATCATGACTGCTGCAGATTTCTTTGTGGGTAGAAGAAGGCGGCAATGCAGGCAGGAGCCCAGTACAAAAGGCTAGCCTGCAGCACTGGCACAAACGGAACGAGCGAGTGAGAGAGGGGGAATGAGCGAGCTCAATGGAGCTGTGTCAGGACTGTTGTAGATTTATTTGTGGACAGAAATGGAAGCAATGCACGCAGGGGCCCACTGCAAAAGGACAGCATGCAGCAGCAGGAGAAACAGAATGACCCAGTGAGAGAAGGGGAGTGAGTGAGCTCAACGGAGCTCTATCATGACTGCTGCAGATTTCTTTGTGGGCAGAAGAAGACGGCAATGAAGGCAGGTGCCCAGTACAAAAGGGCAGGCTGCAGCTCTGGCAGAAATGGAACGAGCAAGAGAGGGGGAGTGAGCGAGCTCAACGGAGCTCTATTGGGCAGCTGCAGATTTCTTTGTGGCCAGAAAAAGGTGCCAACAGAGGCAGGAGCCCAGTACAAAAGGACAGCCTGCAGCACCAGGAGAAACTGAATGAGCAAGTGACACATGAGGAGTGAGCAACCTCAACGGAGCTCTGTCAGGACAGCTGTGGATTTCTTTCTGGGCAGAAAAAGGTGCAAATGCAGGCAGGAGCCCAGTATAAAAGGGCAGTCTGCAACGCTGGCAGAATCGGAATGAGCGAGTGAGAGAGGGGGAGTGAGCGAGCTCAACGGACCTCTGTCAGGACTGCTGCAGATTTCTTTGTGAGCAGAGAAAGGCACCAACAGAGGCAGGAGCCCCGTACAAAAGGGCAGCCTGCAACACCAGGAGAAACAGAATGAGCGAGTGAGACAAGCGGAGGGAGTGAGTGACCTCAACGGAGCTGTATCGTGACTACTGCGGATTGCTTTGTGAGCAGAAAAAGGCGGCAATGCAGGCAGGAGCCAGTACAAAAGGCCAGCCTGAAGATCCGGGAGAAACACAACAAGTGAGTGAGAGAGGGGGAGTGAGCGAGCTCAATGGAGCTGTGTCAGGACTGCCGCAGATTTGTTTGTGGGCAGAAAAGGCCCCCAGCGCAGGCAGGAGCCAAGTACAAAAGGGCAGGCTGCAGCAGCGGGACACACAGAATGAACGAGTGAGGGAGGAGGAGTGAGTGAGCTCAACGGACTTCTGTTGGGACAGCTGCAGATTTCTTTGTGGACAGAAAAGAGTGCCAGTGCAGGCAGGAGTCCAGTGCAATCAACATTCGGCATTGACAAATGCTTGTCTTTACTGTAATCCCTGCCTCATTTCCCTTGTTAATTTCACTTTCAAGTGCTGTAGATTGTGATGCCTCACAACCCTATCATGCTACCAAAAGCAATTTATTTTCTTCACACCACACTAGAAATACTTCTCTTAATTGCTGTGTTCAGCCAAGGTATTTATTTATTTTATTTATTGAAGAGAATCGGAATTACAATCCTTTGAGTCATAGACTCCTTTGCAAAGGCTCCACATCAGTACAGAAAGCACAAACATAACATATACTAGAATTTATACATAGGTCACATAGTACAGTGTATAAACATTGCATCAAGGATCCTAAGTAGTCCTTTGGTCTAAGCTGTGACACAAGGTAGATTACAGATTCAGAGAGTCCTAACTGAACCCTGAGTGAGAGTTTATATACAGTGTGATTGTCGGACCTGAGGATGCAGTCATGGAATAAGGTTAGACATTTTAACCCTACCATTGTAGATTTTCTCCCTGCACTAGAGCTATAGACCGCAACGGCTGCAGTCACTGGTAGCTGATTCAAAAAGGAGTTTCTTAAGACCAGTTTTAAACTGGCCAAGACTAGGGGCTAGGAAATTAGAGGCTGATAGGCTGTTTAGCCAGAGTGGAGCCCAGTATCGGAAAGGCCTTTGTCCTAGGGAGGTCCTACAGTGGGGGACTAGGAGAGAGGTGCCAGTTGGGTATCTAGGGGCCCTCCTGTGTTGGACAGTCTGGATGAGTGGGAGGAGGCCTTTGGGTGCTAGACTGAGTAGTATTTTTTGGCTTGGAGGGAGGTGTGATACTTAAGCCTCCCTTTGAAGGTGAGCCAGTCTGCAACTTTATAAAGCTTGCACGTGTGGGTGTCTCTATCACATCCAGTAACCAGTCTGCAGGCTTCACTGAACGCTATGTTCATGCTGCGTAGGGCCGTTTGGTCAGCAGATCCATAATTCACAATACCGTAGTCCACCAAAGATAGTACAGAGGAAGTTACAGTGAGATGTAGGGCCTGAGGGGGTAGGCAATATTTATGTCTGCATAGGATCCCCAATCTGGTATTTACAGCGGAGGAAAGGTGTTGGATGTGTGTGTGGTAGGTGAGGGAGGTGTTCAGAGTGACATCCACGTATACTACGAGAACCTATGCAACAAAAACAGCAAGGAATTACCTTCCTACACAACATCCACTATGACCTCGGCATTGTAATCAGTAATTTGTTATACTCTTCCAAAGTCTTGTGGACTCTTTCTTGGCTCCTGGTGCAGCTGCCATCCATCCGGGAATTTGGGCCCTGCTTGCCACTGTCATTACCACTTAGCTTTAATGTGGTGCACATAAAAAGAAGGAAGAGCTCAAACTCATGTCAGTTTCACAAGTTGAATTTCAAACTAGTGAAAGGTTTCATGCTTAGACTCACTAATGTTGTTGTTACTGTCTGGAAACGTGCACCCTGACCCTGCCCAGCAAGATCTGCTTCACCGAGCAACACAAGCAAGACTGGTTCAATTGCATTGGCGTCTATCAGTATTTGCAGCCTGTTATGCAAGATAGATAGACTCCAAGCTTGGGTCATGCAGCAAGACCCTGACATCCTGTCCATAGTGGAAACATGGCTTTCCTTGAAGATCCCTGACTCAGCTGTTGCTATACCTGGTTACGCCATATTTAGACAGGATAGACTCACAAAATGAGGGGGTGGCTGTGCCACATACATTAAGGATACACTCATGGGACATACATTACCTGTGGACAGCCTAGGCAATGCCACCCAGGTGTCAGCCATCAATGTTCTAATTGGGGCCCACAATAAAGCTCTGACAATTGTGTCCATCTACATGCCATCTAAGGACCAATTCAAAGGCTTCCATAGTTTGATGGAGTACGTTACAAACCTGCCCCATAATGCTGAGATGATATTTATAGATGATTTCAATGTCAACTGGCATTCCCCTGAAGTAAGTTCCTTTAAAGATGCAATCTCCGCACTCAACCTTACCCAGCTTGTTCCGTCACCTACTAGGGCTAATTATAAGATGGGTATGAGTACCCTTCTTGACTGAACACTGTGCAATTGTCCAGATCGTTTCACGAACATGAATGTTCTCCCTGATGCATTAAGTGACCACTCCCCTATTACCTGTAACTGGTCAAATAATTTCAATAAACCTCCCCCCCAAAACAATTTTCAGCAGGGTGCTAAAGCGGGACACCTGGAACCCCTGAAACAACACTTCCGTAGCATTGACTGGTTATTACTTGATGCCACAAAGGATATAAATATAACTCTGGACCACTTCATCAAGCACTTTAATGAAGCTTGCTATATCCATGCACACTTGAAAAGGATGAAAATCCGAGGCACCATCAATCCTTGGTTATATGCTGACCTCATTAGTCAGATGAATCACAGAGATCACCTCTGGTGTTGTGCAAAGGCTACTGGCAAGCATGCAGATGTACAAGAATATAAAACTGCCAGGAATAAGTGCATCCGGGCTATTTGCATCGAGAAAAGCAAGTACCATAAGGAACAGCTTATTAACACTTGGGGTGACGGTAAGAACTTTGGGAACAATATAAAAGATGTAACAGGTAAAGATGCTAAGGTTGCACTCACCATGCTAAATATTAATGGAGTCCTCACCCTTGACATAACCAATGCTTTTAATAATGCATTCACTGACCTGGGCAGTGACCTCCCACCAGCATTCTTCAAGGACATCACTGAAGACATTGAACAGTGGGCAGATGATTCGCTTCCTGCATCACCTCCTTTCTACTTCAAAGAGGTCCCACTGTATTTGGTCAGAAAATACCTAATAAAAGTATTCAGGAAGTCAAGGCATAGCGGTGATTCCTTAGACCTCAAATTAGTTGCCCTTACCATTGAAGAAATACTGGTGCCCACTGCAAAGATTCTAAACCTCTCACTGACACTGGCACAATTCCCCCAAATCTGGATGTCAGCCCTTGTTAACCCTGTTCACAAAAGTGGAGACTGCACAATACACACAAACTATAGACCCATCTCTATTCTTCCACCTCTGTCTAAGGCACTTGAGCGCATAGTTGTGGATCAGCTGGTGGAGTATATGGAAAAATACTCAATCCAGTGCCCCCAGCAGCATGGATTCAGAAAGCGACATAGCACTACGACAGCACTGCTACAATTCACTGGTTTCATTCACCAATCTCTGGATCAAGGTAGATTGGTGGGTGCGGCCTTCATAAACTTCACAAAGGCATTTGATACAGTGAACGATGCTCTGCTTCTCAAGTAACTGTCCTCAATTGGCCTCTCGGCAGATACTGTGTCCTGGTTCAAAAGCTGTCTTGTAGGCCACTGCCAACGGGTGAAGATAGCTAATGTCACCTCTGACCATCAACATGTCTGCTCTGGAGTACCACAGGGCTCCATACTGGGTCCATTTCTCTTTAGCATCTTTCTTAACAATCTCCCTCGCACCTGTCACCAACAGATCCTCCTCTATGCAGATGATGCAGTCATATACACTAGCAACACTGACCCTGAACCACTGGAACACCAGCTTCAACTCAGCTTTGAGGAAGTGGAGGACTGGTTCAGGAAACACAAGTTAATTCTGAACTACAAAAAAATGAAAGTCATGTTGTTCAGCGGTGCTCTCAGCAAACACAGATCCGGTGCCCTAACCATCAGGAATTCCTCTGGCACCCCGCTTGAACAAATTCAACATCTCAAGTATCTAGGGGTAACCATGGATAGCTCACTATCATATGCCCAGCATGTTGAGAATGTTGCCAGGTCTGCCAGTATCAAGACAGGGTTGCTCTGCATAGACATAAACACAATCTAATGCCTGAAGCCCTTAGACTAGCTATCTATAGCTCCATAGCATCCATTGTTGACTATGGTCTGGTTACCTACGACTCAGCTTCCACCACTACCCTCCGTAGAATATCAGTGGCACTCAATAAAGCATGCCGACTTCTACTGGAGCAGCACGTCTTACCCACACATGTGAACTGTATGCACAAACAGATTGACTTCAGCTAACTGGGAGAATTCACTATCAAACCTGCTTGCTAACTAAAAAGGCACTTCTCAGGCTTCTGCCTTCTGGTGTTACAAATGTACTCAACCCATCTTGCAGCTTCCAGCACACGCCATAGCTCAGTCAACCAACTATTCTCTGTCCCAAGATGCTGAACTACACAAGGGCAATGATCATTTGCATATAGAGCACCACTATGGTTTAATGTGCTACCCAGAGATATCTCTTCCTTACAAAAATTGGGACCATTTAAAGGCACTCTTCGTCAGCATCTTACAGCTAACGGTTCCTGTGACTGCTTCAACTGACATGGCACTACCTCAGCAGTACTGACACATCCTTGTGTACCTACTTCTTCCCCTTTTCTCTGCAAATGACCACTTTCACCCTAACGGCTGTGCCTTATTTCCTGCCTCCTTCCTCGATCCTTTTTTTCACCTCACCTCTCTCACCCTCCACCTTCTTTCCACTGTTTATCTTCACTTACCTGAACTTTTGTTCACCCAAATCTAACCATATCTACTTGACAAAGCACCTTGGGCTGCCTCCTATTATTAGGTTATTTTTGATTTCCTACCAATTCATAGTTTTAATTTTAGTTGCAATATTAATGTCATATTGTCATTTTAAATCCTTTCTTGTCAATATTTTATGCAAAACCATCTGTTGTATGTCTGTCACCCTTCCCACTGATGTGGAACCTTTGTAAAAGAGCTGTTATGTGCTCAAAGGTATTGTAATCCGAGAATGAATAAATAGATAAATAAATAAATAGCATCAGACAATGGTCCCCAATTCTCTTCCCATGATTTCAAACCGTTCTTTTGGTTTTTTGCATTATTTCTTTTTCCGCCCCCCATACCAGGGCCGATCACTCCTTCAGGCCCCTCAGAGGATCTTCCCAGCCTGGCAGTCTCCTGACCCCACCTCCCCACATTGCAGCCTGCCCAGGTATCCCCAATGTATCCCTTCATCGGGCGGGTCTCTTACTTACATGAGGGAGGAGCCTTCAGGCCATACTTCACGACCCTGGGTGCTGATGAGGCTGCTGATGGAGGTCTGGGAGCCCAGAGCTGGAGATCTGGGGAGGCCATCACTCGATCAGCCCTGGCACCATTTCCTATTTTCTCCTGAGGAGCAACGTGCCACTGACGTCAAGGCAAGCGCCAGACATCCATCGCTCCATAGACATCATGGGTCGAGCATCACGCTGTACCCCTAGCCTCTGCTAGGGGTCAGCAGACGCTGACCACATCCCCACCCTCCCATCCGGAGAAGGCGAGCCGTCAGTAGACTCTCCTTCCTTCTACCCCAGCCAGCCCTCCAGCTACCCGGGTCCATTCCCGAACCCGGGTTGCCAGCGTCACAGATGGAAATCCAACCACTGCGCTGTTGGGCCGGCTTTCAAACTGTTCTTAAAGCAGAATGGCATCCAACATATTTTGACTCCACTTTACCATCCAGCATCCAGTAGTGCAGCTGAAAGAGCTGTACATTCAAAAAAAAAGCTTGGAGTAAGCAACATTCACAGCAAGTACCAACAGCTCAAAGGCTGGCTCATTTCCTGTTCACTTACAGAAACACTCCTCACACAGTCACAGAGTGAATACCAGCTGAACTGTTTCTCAAATGTCAACCTCGTATCCAGTTGTCATTGTTCAAGCTGGACATGGCCAACACTGTTGCAAAGCATCAACTACAACAGCACAGGGTCATGACAAGTCAGCCAAGCCAGTATGAATTTTTCATCCTGGGGAGAGGGTGATGATTCGAGACTGTAGACATCCCAAGATTTCTTGGATTCCTGAGGTGGTGACTGAATCGCTTGGACCTTTGACTTATGCATTTTGTGTGGGACATCGACTTGTTCATATACATGTGGATCACCTGCTGCAATCCAGGGTTCCAGCAAATGCAGCAGAAGACGTCATTCCAGATGAGGACAGTGACACAGAGGACTTTGCTTCTGCCTATGAAGCGCCACCGAGGCCTGTGCCAAATAATAATGAAACACTTGTTTCACTAGCAGTGGTTGTTCCAGCCCATAGATATCCCATTAGGCACTGAAAACTGCTACAAAGACTTGACCATTAAAGTCATGTACTGAACCTGTACCTCTGTACAACTGAACTCTTACTTGTACTGTTATTTAGTTAGTGACAAGTTCTACCCAAGGGGCAGAACAATCCCCTGAACTTGTTTCTGGGTACTGGATAGTCTACTGAATCCCAGAAGTTAGGAAATGTTATTGCTGAAGTATTTTAAACAAGTTTCTGTCTAAGGAGGAGGCGTGTAGTACTGTATATGCATGGATATGTATGGTAGGACAGACATATATATATATATATATATATATATATATATACATATATATAAAAGACAAAGAACTTCTGTACACAAACACTGAGGCAAGGGTTACCCCAAAGGGCATTTGGCTGGGAAGCCAAGTTTCAAGAAAATACAAAATCACACATGCCCCCACAATGCAAAGCATCATGAGCTGCATATGCAAATCACCACAGAATGTTATGCTGGTCCAACTTTAAGCAGAATTGCGTGGTGCCAAAAGGCCTCTCACACAGTTTGCAAAGCGTGCTAACAGAAGACATAGACACGTGTTTTGTCCTACCAGGACTCATCAGTCTGCCTTGTCTGTTTGACACCCCAGTGGAATGGACCAGCTACCCTTAAGGCAGTGTGCCTTGGATATATTGTGGTGAACCCATTAAAATAAAAACTATTTAAAAGACAAAGAACCTCTGTGCTCAAACACTGAGGCAAGGGTTACCCCAAAGGGCATTTGGCTGGGAAGCCAAGTTTCAAGAAAATACAAAATCACACATGCCCACACAATGCAAAGCATCATGGGCTGCATATGCAAATCACCACAGAATGTTATGCCGGTTCAACTTTAAGCAGAATTGCATGGTGCCGAAAGGCCTTTCACACAGTTTGCAAAGCGTGCTAACAGATGACATAGACACGTGTTTCGTCCTACCAGGACTCATCAGTATGCCTCGTCTGTTTGACACCCCAGTGGAATGGACCAGCTACCCTAAGACAGTGTGTCTTGGATATGCCTCAGTGTTTGCGCACAGAAGTTCTTTGTCTTTTAAATAGTTTTTTATTTTAATGGTTTCACCACAACATATCCAAGACACACTGTCTTAGGGTAGCTGGTCCATTCCACTGGGGTGTCAAACAGACAAGGCATACTGATGAGTCCTAGTAGGATGAAACACGTGTCTATGTCATCTGTTAGCACCCTTTGCAAACTGTGTGAGAGGCCTTTCGGCACCATGCAGTTCTGCTTAAAGTTGAACCAGCATAACATTCTGTGGTGATTTGCATATGCAGCTCATGATGCTTTGCATTGTGGGGGCATGTGTGATTTTGTGTATATATATATATATATACACGCACACACATATGGCAGGAAATCTAAGGAATGCTATTAAGGCTGTAGTTTATACATATGGATATTTGTAGTCCTATCTAAAGTATTAATTCCTGTCATACCCAGTGGACTTTTCTTTGTGCATGTCCACTGATGTGAGACCTCTATCTCTGAGTTGAAATAAAGATGGCTACTACAACATATCTGTTGTAACTGAGTCTCCCTGCACAGGACCTCACAATATATTACACATAGCATTTGTTGGTAGATAAGAACCACTTGGCCCACACAGTCTGCCCAGTTTGCCCCGGATGTAAACCAGGCTTCCAATCAGAAGCCCATGTCATTCCTGGTCTAGACTCCCCACCACCTACCCACTAGATGAGTAGGGGATTTTAGGACTTGATAGTCCATGGCCAGAACTGACATCCTGTACAATGAATTGTTTTTCAAATATAAAGTTAACTAACAGTGGTGGAGTTCCCTCTGCCCCATTTCTAACCTTTTGAGGTGCTAATGAGAGCTGGGCAATGTCGGCAGGACTCCCAATCAGGTTTAATCTAGTTTATTTTTGTTAACCACAGTAAACCCACTAGAACACAGAGCTCACATTTTCAGGGATGACCCTGGATTCAATAGAAGCACATACAAATACATACAGTACATTGTATTAGAAACAGTATTACTAAGATTAAATTAGGGGTGGGTGAACTGGTTTGGAAAAAATCTGTGTAACCCCTAGATGGCGCTATCCCAGGGGCTACTACCCCTGCCTGATTTGCCACTAACAGGTTGAGGGGCCTGGATCCAATGGCGGGTGCCTCCACCCAGAGGTCAGGGTTTGCAATAGTTAAACTAACTTGGTCACAGCCCTCTGGGACACTGCAACCCCCCTTTCTTCCCACTAGTGGCCCACACAATATATCAGAATTACCTTCACAGTATACACTTACCCCCAGGTCTGGTTCCGGCACTGGGACCTCCTGTGAAATGAGATACAGTGCAACAATCACAGTACAGTACTTTAACATAGACAAATACACTCAGGCAGTATAACTTTGCTGAAACAAGCAGCTCTGATTTATTTGGGGATATAACAAGGACAGGGAAATCAGGTTAATTAGCTTATCACTCTAATAATCTACTCTATGGCTCTGTGCACAGGCCTATCCCTATCAGTTACTGTCCCTGGGTACCCAAGCCCTAGTGGCTAGTCCAAACCGTGGCAGCTGGTAGGGGCCCTTTCACACAGAGAAAAGGAGAATTAAACAGTCAGCAGTACAGTAATTCCATTTGGATTTAATGTGGCAATTCAACAGAGAGCGACCCTGAATTAGTACTCACGACCTCCAAATAAGATAGGGTCCTTCAATGTCAGCAGGGCTCACTTGAGGTACACATCCATATAAAAGAAAGCACTATACCAGGCAGGCTGCATCTGTATCCCGATCGCAATTACTGCACAATACCCGGGAGAACACACAGCAGATTCAGTTCCTGACAGACCGAGTGCAATTTTCAGCAATTCCTCCAGTCTTCTACAGGGTGAGCCTGGTTTCTACTCTTCAGAGATCCTTTGATTCTTTCACAGGGACAGATTCAGTCCTAACAAGCAGTTACCTGACTGCAGACGGAACTCTGGGCATACACACGTTTTTGACTAAAACTGCACACTGAAAAAGCACAGGCTCCTTCCTTCTTCACTAAAGCTCAACTGAAACTCCAACCGACAAAACCCGGGCACTTCCTTTGAGTTCCTCCCAGTTCTTGACTGGATTGGCTGTCACTCACAATAGACTGCTGCTGTGTGGTCCAAAAAGGCACTGAAGTCTAAACTACATCTCCCAGAGTCACTGCCCATACAATCCTCTTGTGGCTGGCTCAGATTATGAGTCCAAGTTCTGATTCGTCCAAGGCACCATTTTAGAGCTAACTTACCCCACACTGATTGGTCCAGTTCAGCAGTTCAAAACTAGAATGGGGAACTAGCAGACACAGTTCTGACTGCAAAGAAAGCAGGTTAGACAAACTGTAATTTCATTATTACTCTAAATAATTTCTGGCAAACAGTTACATCTTTCAGATAGGTTCCCTTTGCACCCTAGTGACTGCAAAAATGAAGTGAATTGGCAGCAGCTCGAGTGGTACTCAGAGAAGCACACAGTCCCCCCATACAAACTAATTATGTCTGCAAGCAGACAGCTCTTAAAGAGACAGTACCAGAGGCTCTAAAAACACTCACTGATAAATGGCTTAAATGCCAAACACCATTCAGGCTTGAAGCATTCAAGCAAGCTCCTGGAAGTCTTTTGGGAACCTCCATTTGCAGGGGGGTTACATCTGCCCCCACTGAAATGGCAACATAATAAGCCATCCTTCCACTTCTGAACATTCTTTGAGATACAACCCATTTAGACCACAAGTTAGCCAGCCATTTTCTTCAGTAGCCTTTCTTGTTTCCACCCGAGTACCTAACAGCAGCAAGGCAAGAACACAAGCAGATGCATCACAGGAGTCAGATGGAGTGGGCACTTTAGAGAATATTGTAACTCTCATAGTGACTCCATGATTGGTCGCTAATTCTGTGTATTTTTGTAAGGCAACACCAGATTGGCTAGAAACTGGAGAACACAGGTGGCTCTCAGAGTGTTGCTTGGAGCCTTGGGTGTGATCAGAAGTGCATGGCAGATACTTGTTAAACTGACAGCAGCTCTGTTCTGTTGGACAGTTTTTTGGTGATCATCTCTCTCCCTTGATTATTTATTCTACTAGTCGTTAACTTTTCCTGCTAGGATAGATCATATGCAGAGAGGTTAGAGGACCTGGGATGTACACCCTGGAGGAGAGGAGGCAGAGGGGGGGATATGTTTGAGATGTTCAAGTGTAACCCCTAGGTGGTGCTATCCCAAGGGCTACTACCCCTGCCTGCATGGCTAGTTGCAGGTTAAGGGGCCTGGGTACTGAAACGGGTGCCTCCACCTGGAGGAGAGGGTTGTTAGTAACAAGGCTAACCTGGGTACAGCCCTCTGGGACACTGTAACACTTTCACAGTAGCCCCTATTCAGCATACAATTCCCCACACTGTTTGCACTTACCACCAGGGCTGGTTCCACCAGTTCAACCCTGGAGACTACCTGTAAAACAAGGTTAGGCACAGCAAATAACAACAGTACAGTGCTTTTGGTACAAACTGGACCCACAGTCTGATTAAATGCAAAAAAAGTTAGATCTGATTTATTCAGGGGAATTGAACAAGGGAGGGGCGAAATCAGGTTGATTGATTTGAAAACTGATCTAGTCAGGCAATTGTGCATGCACTTTTAGTCCCTACACAGTCACACTCTTTGGGTACTCAGTTAGAAGTAAGGCGGGCTAGCCTGGAACGTTGCCCGGGGTAGGCTGGCATCGCAGCTGGTTGGGGCCCTGTGATGAAAAGAAAAGGCATGCACAACCACACACAGTTTGTAATTCAGAGTCTGAAGGCTCAGTTCGTGAAAGGAAAAACAACAACACAATCAAATGACAACTCTTGAGATTTAGCTATTGTTGCAGGGAGCTACCCTGATTGTTACTCACACTACCCAATGTGAGACACAGGCTAGAAGAAATGGAGACTGCAGGTTGATGACTGGTTTGCCAGGAAAAGCAGGACCCACATGAATCATCGAGGTGTCATTCCTGTTTGAGATGGTTGAGCAGTGGGGATGATCCCAGGGAGAGTCTCTCGTCGATGTTGGTTTCTGTGCCTGAAGTAGCTAGCTGAGCCAGGTGGCAAGGCCCAGGCCTGGTGGAACAGTTCAGATTTCGAGTCTGGTAGTGCTGGATGCAGCTTTCAGCGAACGTTGCACATTTACACAGTGGGGAACCAAATTGCAACCCACTAACAGCACACAGCACATTTATAGTAAAGCAATCACCATACCACAATGTGGATGGCAGTCTGGCCACAATATCAGTGTCTCTGAGCAAAACCAGGAATTCTGTGGTAAATGGATGTCCTGACAGGCCGATTGCATACAGCAAATCTTCTGTCTTTTTCAGGTTTAAATCTGGTCACTGTTCAGTGGCTTTATCGCACTCCAATTCAGATACAGTCCGATTGCTAAGCCCTTCATAGGATTCCCTCTCGAAGGACAGCAGGCAGACAGGCCAAACTCAGCCTTTCCACAAATCTCCCATGCAAACTACGCAGGAGCTGCTGCTCAAATCACTCGAGCTGTTTACTCTTTAAACTCTAACTCAAGACTGACTCGCTGTAGCAGGCAGCTTGGGAATTTTCCATCAGTCCAAAAGGTTTGAGTCGTTGATTCATCTGTCTGTCAAAGCAAGGGCTCCCCCTCCAGGTACATTTAGGTGCCAAAGCCTCAAAACTACAATTTCCACAAAAATTCACTCCCACAAGTCCCCTGGGGACAGACTCCATTTTAAGGCCCCCAAAGGCACTGATTGGCCCTTTCTGTTAGTCCAGGACCAAGATGGTGGTGATAAACAGAGCTGTCCATGCTGCGAAGAAGGCAGGTTAGACAAACCATAATATCACTACTGTTCTAATAGATAATCAGCAAATAAGTAATAATAATAATATTTTTATTTTGAAGGCGCCTTTCAAAAACCTAGGCGCCGTACAAAATAAAATCAAACAGATCAAAATAAAACAATTTAAACCAAACCAACAACAATATGCTGTTACAATCAACTAATCACTTCCACAGGCCTGGTGCCATAAATAGGTCTTTAAGGCTGATTTAAAACTTTCCACAGTCATGCACTCCTGTAACCGACGAGGTAGAGAATTCCATAATCTGGGAGCCACGAACATAAAAGATCTGGCTCCCAAAGATTTCCAACGCACCTTAGGAGTCTCTAGCAACCCCTCACCGGCCGAGCGGAGCGATCACCCAGGGCAGTAGGGGACCAGCAGCTCTTTCAGGTAGTCCGAGCCCAGTCCATGTAGGGTCTTAAAAGTCAGCAAGCCAACTTTAAAGGTGATCCGCCACTGAACTGGCAGCCAGTGCAGTTCGCATAGCACCGGTGTAATATGACAAGAGCGAGAAGCTCCCATCAATAACCGGGCTGCTGCATTCTGCTCTAGCTGCAGGCGGTGGATTTCCATCCCTGGAAGCCCTAGGTGTAGGGAATTGCAGTAATCTAAGAAGTACAGAGCTACCTCTGCATAACTAGTGATGGCAGAATGGAGTGATAACACTGCAGCCCGGCCGGGACTCGAGCATAGAAACACTCAGCCCCCTCCCAGATTAAATAAGCACCACCTTATAGGCAGCTCTTAAGGAAACAGAGCACAGAAGCATTAAGGCACTCATGCAGACACTTTTAAAATGCTAAGACACAGGATACCATAGAAACATAGACTTTGACGGCAGATAAGGACCGCTTGGCCCAGCTAGTCTGCCCATTTCCCTACCTACAGGATAAGATGCAGATCCTAGTTAACCAACAGCCTATTTCTTCTTACCCCCCACAAGAATTGCCTTATGTCCGTCCCATGCATTCTTGAACTCTCCCACAGTTTTAAACCCCACAACCTCCTCAGGAAGGCTGTTCCATGCATCCACCACCCTCTCTGTGAAAAAATACTTCCTCACATTGCCCCTGAGCCGTCCCCCCTCTGTCTTCAAATTGTGTCCCCTTGTTCTTGCACATCTCTTTTTCTGAAAGATGCTACCCTCTTGGACTTTGTTGATTCCACTGAGGTACTTAAAAGTTTCTATCATATCCGCCCTCTCCCTCCTTTCCTCAAGGGTATACATATTAAGCTCCTTTAGTCTCTCCTCGTATGGCTTCTCTTGCAGACCCTGCACCATTTTAGTTGCCATCCTCTGGACTACCTCCATCCTGTCTATGTCCTTGTGGAGATGGGGTCTCCAGAACTGGACGCAGTACTCCAGATGAGGTCTCACCAACTGCCTGTACAGTGGGATAACAACTTCCTGTTTTCTGCTGGTGATGCCTCTCCTTATACATCCCAGTATCCCCACAGCCCTCCCTACTGCCTTCTCACATTGCTTACCAGCCTTAAGGTCATCTGATATGATTACCCCCAGGTCCCTTTCCATTTCTGTTGTTGTTACTACCTCTCCCCATTGTGTACTCTTTCACTGGGTTTTTGTTTCCCAGGTGCATTATTTTGCACTTATTTGCATTGAATCCAAGCTGCCATACTTCTGACCATTCCTCCAACCTTGCCAAGTCCCTTTTCATCCTTTCCACGCCTCCTTGTGTATCAACCCTGTTGCAGATCTTTGTGTCATCTGCAAAGAGGCATACTTTTCCTTCCAGTCCCTCTGCAATGTCACTTATAAAGACATTAAAAAGGACACTGCCAGCATGGCAGTGGGCATTTAGACACACCCAAGGAAGACTTTTGGAACCCCATTTGTAGGGGGGTTACACCATTTCCTGCCGGGAAAAACTTGGCGTCCATGTCAAGTCTACACCAACACATTGGAAGGAGAATATATACATTCTCTCCATTCTCTCTCCTCTCCAAGGCCTTGGAAAAAGTGGTGGCCTCTCAAATCTCTGACTACCTCTCCACCTACAATGTCCTTTGTCCTGAGCAGCATGGCTTCCGAGCGGGCCACAGTACCAACACAGCCCTCCTAGAGTTCTCCAACTTTCTCCCTCCTCCTTAGACACTGGTTCTCTGGCTGGTGCTGTCTTCATTGACCTCAGCTTTCAACACTGTCTCCACCCCTCCTTCTTGATGCCCTTAGTCTCTCTGGTTTTGCTGCTGGGCCTATCTCCTGGTGCACCAGTTATCTGTCTGACCGCTCACAGCATGTAAAAATTAATGGGACCTGCTCAGACATCTGTCCCATCTTTTCTGGGGTTCCCCAGGGCTCCATTCTGGGCCCCTTACTATTCTCGCTTTACCTTAACACCCTTCCACACTCTTGCTCGGGGAACATTCTATTGTACGCTGATGATGCAGTCATCTTTGCCTCAAGTCGTAACCCTGTTGCCCTCCAGGACTCTCTGCAGAAGTCCTTCACTGAAGCCGAGGGCTGGTTCAAGGAAAATAGATTGGTGATAAATCTTAAAAACAAAAACTATGTTCTTCTCTCATCCCCAAACAAGTCCTGCAACTTCAAACTCCTCATTCACTCTGGGTCCTCATTCCCACTTGAACAAGTTTGCTCCTATAAATACCTAGGGATCCATTTGACCCCTCCTCTCCTTCCATGGACACATCGCTGCCCTAGCCACTGCCACTAATATCCGATTGGGCATCTTACATCGGTATAAACACTGCCTCCCGAGGCTCTTGACTCAGCCACCTCCTCTATCCTGTCCCTAGTGGACTATGGACTGCCGGGTGTGGTGCTGCTGATCAGACCGCACTCCATAAAATCGCCAGACTTACTCTGAATAAGGCCTGCAGGTTAATTACTGGAGCACCTAGGATGACACACACTGTCTACTGTATGCTAAAGCGCTGGTACTTGATCTCGATGAGCACCTCAAATATCTTACCTGTACCCTTACAAAAAAGACCCTCCTTAGGCTTTCCCCACCAGGATTGACCACCACCATCGCCGCTCTGTGTCCCACTAGTTCATACTCGGACCTCTGGGAAAACCTTTCTTGTTATCCCTAGAGCTAGGACCTCTCACGCCAAGAGCCTTCAGCTTTAGGGCCCCCTCCTGGTTCAACACACTGCCCCCTCCATCTCCGAAGCTCCAACTATATCGGCTTAAAACTTCCTTACGTAACCACCTTATTAACACCGATGCTGTAACTGCCGCTAGTCAAAGCCGCACTCAATACTTATGACAAAGCTTATTACTAAGCTGCTAGGACAACATAACTCTGGTATTGTTTGCATCCATCCTACCTGTACCAGCTTTGTATCTATGTCTTAATTTACTGTTATACCTATGTGTTGTACTGCTATACTGTGTATTTTGGTTTGTCTTACTGTGACAAGGTACCTTTGTAAATGAGCCTATGGCTCAAAGGTTTTCCAAACTGCTGTTTAAATAAAATAAAATAAAATAAATAAAAATACAAGACATAAGTGACATTAGCATGCTATGGAAATAATATCTGATGCATCAATTAATGTAAACCTATCATATTACTATACATTTCACCATACCATATCTTCATTGACAATACTTATACATGGTTCATACATTCTGTACTGATTCTATTATGATTAACATACTATGAATAGTTACCTATGACTTCACATTATAGCTTATTGTACGGTAAACAATGTAGAAGGGGGTCCTTCTCTATCAGCTAACTTGGGGCTAGATGGAACAGGGACCACCCTGTTCTTCCCTCGGAACATCCCTTCTAAACTTTTAACGTGGAAATAAGTTGCCAAGTCGAATGTGCTTGACAGGAAAATCTGGATGTTGAAACATACTGAACAGTACCCCACATAAGCGAGCAAACTCAGTCTCTAGAAGTCCCAGGTGGTCTTCCACAGTAGCTTCAGTAGTCTCACTGCTTGCCCCAGACTCCTCCCCCAAAATCTCAGACTGGGCCCTCCCCCAAAGGCCAGCCGAGGCAGCGGGTGTCAGAGCCATAGCATGCTCCACCTCCAGCACCTTCTCGGTCTGCTGAGTCACTCGCATTAAGAAAAGAAAATCAGGCGCATTATCAAGGCACTGTTGCATCTGTAGTTGAAACATCAATGACTTTGGGTCAGTAACTGTGGTTAGAAACTGGCTCATCCACAATTGATCCATCCCTGCAGGAGTGACCTACCCCTGGGATACCATCTTCTGTGGCACTCCCTCCATCTGCGAAAGATATGCCAACAATAGCTTCCCCAACTGGTGACGCATGGTAGTAAACTTTTGCCACAATTGCCTCACCTCTCAATCAGGGTCAAATACAGCTCCCAAGGCATCCAAATACTGCTAGACTGGTGTGGGGACCTCCTGTTCCCGAAGTCCCTGCACAACTCACAAGGCGGGCCCCTTAAGCAATACCACAATTTCCTGTTGCTTCTGATCATCACTCCTGGGGCCATCACACAGCGTCCACTCAGTACAAAGCTGCCAGGTCTCCCAATCTTCCTCCCCACAATGAGTGGGTATGGTCCCAGAGAACAATCTCTCCATGATACACCAACGACAGGAAACCAATTGGCGCCAAAATTTCTAGCAAAGTCAGATGAGTCCTCCTGTCCACTACGGGGTGCTAATCCCAGCGGTGCCTCCAAGATGTATCTCCCTAGGTGGCACTATCCCAAGGGCTGCTACCCCTGCCTGCATGGCTAGTTGCAGGTTAAGGGGCCTGGATACTGAAACAGGTGCCTCCACCTGGAGGACAGGGTTGTTAGTAACAAGGCTAACCTAGGTACAGCCCTCCAGGACACTGTTACCCCCCTCTTTCCCCTCTAGTGGCCTAGACAATATGCAACAAACACTTTCACAGTAGCACCTCTTCAGCATACAATTCCCCACACTGTTTGCACTTACCACCAGGGCTGGTTCCACCAGTTTGAACCTGGAGACTACCTGTAAAACAAGGTTATGCACAGCAAATAACAACAGTACAGTGCTTTTGGTACAAACTGGAACCACAGTCAGATTAAATGCAAAAAGAGTTAGATCTGATTTATTCAGGGGAATTGAACAAGGGAGGGACGTAATCAGGTTGACTGATTCGAAAACTGATCTAGTCGGGCAATTGTGCATGCACTTTTAGTCCCCACACAGTCACACTCTTTGGGTACTCAGTTGGAAGTAAGGTGGGCTAGCCTGGAACATTGCCCAGGGTAGGCTGGCATTGCAGCTGGTTGGGGCCCTGTGATGAAAAGAAAAGGCATGCACAAACCACACACAGTTTGTAATCCAGAGCCTGAAGGCTCAGTTCATGAAAAGAAAAACAACAATAGAAGCAGATGACAACACCTGAGATTTAGCTGTTGTTGCAAGGAGCTACCATGATTGTTACTCACACTACCCAATGCGAGACACAGGCTAGATGAAATGGAGACTGCAGGTTGATGATTGGTTTGCCAGGAGAAGCAGGACCCACACAAATCACCAAGGTGTCATTCCTGTTCAAGATAGTTGAGCAGGGGGCTGATCCCCGGGCATGTCTCTTGTCGATGATGGTTTCTGTGCCTAAAGTAGCTAGCTGGGCCAGGTGGCAAGGCCCAGGCCTGGTGGAACAGTTCAGATTTCGAGTCCGGTAGTGCTGGATGCAGCTTCCGGCAAGCGTGGCACATTTACACAGTGGGGAACCAAACTGCGACCCACTAACAGCACACAGCACATTTATAATAAAGCAATCACCCATACCACAATGTGGATGGCAGTCTGGCTGCAATATCAGTGTCTCTGAGCAAAACCGGGAATTCTGTGGTAAATGGATGTCCTGACAGGCCGATCGTGTACAGCAAATCTTTTGGTCTTCTTCAGGTTTAAATCTGGTCACTGTTCAGTGACTTTATCACACTCCAATTCAGATACAGTCTGATTGCTAAGCCTTTCAAAGGATTCCCTCTCAAGGGATAGCAGGCAGACAGGCCAAACTCAGCCTTTCCACAAATCTCCCACACAAACTACACAGGAGCTGCTGCTTGAATCACTCGAGCTGTTTACTCTTCAAACTCTAACTCCAGACTGACTCACTGTAGCAGGCAGCTTGGGAATTTCCCTTCAGTCCAAAAGGTTTGATTTTTTGAATCATCTGTCTGTTGAAGCAAGGGTTCCCCCTCCAGGTGCGCCACTAGCGATTGCAGAATGGAGCGATAACACTGCAGCCCAGGCGGGACTCGAGCATAGAAACACTCAGCCCACTCCCAGAGTAAATGAGCACCACGTTATAGGCAGCTCTTAAGGAGACAGAGCACAGAGGCATTAAGGCACTCTCATACAAACACTTTTAAAATGCTAAGACACAGGATACCAGCCTGGCAGTGGGCATTTAGCCACACCCAAGGAAGACTTTTGGGAACCCCCATTTGTAGAGAGGTTGCACAAGTACTTGAGGAATTAACAGAGTGAACTGCGGGAGCCTATTAAATATAAGGACCACCACCACCGCCAGAGGGCACAGCCTAAAGCTGGTAGGTAGGGGGGTAGATTCAAAAGGGATATAAGGAAGCACTTTTTTACAGAAAGAGTGGTGATGGCATGTAATGAACTGCCACAGGAGGTGGTGGAGTAAAAGTCAGTGGGAGCCTTCAAAAGAGCCTGGGAGAAGCATAAAGGAATGTCACGAGGCCATGTAAGGGGAAATACAGAAAAATTCAGCGGGGGATGGGGTCACAGATGTAAACTGAAAGTCGGAAACAACCCATATTATTTCGAGCAGACCCGATAGACCGAAAGGTCTCCTGTTGGCCATTTTCTTATGTTCTTAAGCATATTATGTCTGTGGGGGTGTGGGGGGAAAAAAGCTGGGACACTAAACAGGAAGCAAAATAAATCTTTCCTCTCTCAAGCCTCATCTGAGTCAAAAGAGAGGGTGGGGAGGGGAGAGAAAGCTTGGCAGGCAGGCCAGGCACAGGCAGACTGTGGCTCATAACAAAGCCTGCTAGTGAGGGCCAGTTCACCAGTTAGATTTCTGCTTATGATGCCGATGACCTGAGATCGGAAGTGATCGCAGGTGTTAGAAGGCTGGCTGAGAGGGAGGAGGAGGATCATGCATCCAAGGGACTACTCTACTCCTCCGGGGAAGAGTGGTATCAGAGCCCGGCATTAGCCTGACCCCAAGCGGTGACTGGGGTGACATGCTGGGTCTGTACACAGAGGGTCAGAGGTGGAGCAGACACCCAGCATACTGTGTTTGGAAACATGCTGCTCAGCCATTGGCATCATTACACACTACCACATCCACACTTGAGGAAGGGGTGTAACCAAGATCTGAAGAAAAACCCACTACCATGTCCACTGAAGGATCTCCAGATGGAGAACAGGATTGGCAGGTACACCTGCCACTAAGCTGCTGGCAGTGGGGCACAAAAACAGATGAAAAAAATCCTGCTAGTGTAGTTAACTAAGTGCTAATTAATTTTTTTAAGCAACAGCAAATTCACTAATTAGCTTCAGCTAGTGGCTACGACTAAGAGTCTTTGGCCTTAATTGTACCTCCTGACTCCAGTTCTGCTATGAAAACGAGCACTGGTCAATGCCAATGATGTTTGATTTCATGTGTTTCTAATGGGTGCCAATGGTTAGGGTGAGTGCCACACTGCGACTTTAGTAGTAACGGTGCTGCTGGTGTCCATGAGGCTGGGTAGAGTGAAGAAAGTGCTGCACCATTGCTTCAGTAGTACCTGTGCTAGCCATCAATGTGGTACTCCGCATTTCTCAAACCACTAGACCACACTGGTTGCCAGGGAGAGGGACACTGTTAGCTACTGCCATTTATTGTCTTTTTTTAAATATATTTACCCAGGATAGCCTGGGGTGGATGGAGGCACTAAGATGTTATAGCAGCAGTGCATGTTGGCGATGACAATTCTGACCTATACTTTTTTATTCTTTGTTTAGGTTAGGTCAGCCCTTACAATATGTTCTATTTTATTAGCTACCCTTTCTTTTCCCTTTTGAGTTTCCTTTAACATTTGAAACAAGAAAAGTATTGATCCTTTAAATATGGTGAGTCACATAATTTCATCAGTATTTTCTGCTGTTTTTTGAACACCCATTTTTTTTACATCACGTTTCTTGTGACTAAATGAAAGTAGCAAGCAGCAGCCAGAGCTCCCTGACCTTCATTTACACATTTGGGACTGTCTAGTACAGTATGCCCTGCAAGCACATTGGTCCACGCTGTGAACCAATGGGCTTACAGCCCATACTGTACCTGTCATTCGACGGGCAGCCAGACAGTATGCAGGTGGGTTGCAACCGCCCGCTGATGTCGGGGTGGAGCGGGGTGGGCAAGGGGTTCTGTGTGGGTGGGAGGGTGCCACTGGATCACCAGGTAAGTATGCAATGGATGTGTACCACGATCACAGCAATGGGTGAAGGGGCCACTAGATTACCGGGGAATACACAATGTACCATGATCGGGGCTAGGGGCGGGGGGTACCACTGGACTACCAGGGATTTTGTATGGTGTTAGCCAGTGATCATGGCAATGGGAGGAAGTGAGGTACCGCTAGACTGCCAGGGATTAACTTACACTGCTGCTACCGGTGATCAGGGTATGGAGAGGGAGGGGGGTCCACTAGACTACCAGGAATTGTTTATTAGACATATACCACGATCGGGGAATCGGGAGGGAGGGGAGTCCACTAGACTACCAGGGCACCATGTGTGCTTGTGGATGGTGTACAGGGTGGTCAGGTGGCCACCCATGGCTGGCAGCTATTGTGTTGTGCCCTGCAATACAGCAGCCTGCCTGTGGGTGGCTGGGAGTAGGTCCTACTCTTCACGGGCTCAACTCTGAGCTCCCCCTATGCAGTGCAATGCAGGGTTGCACCAGCATATGTGCCACACATCCCGGGCTGAATATCAGGATGTGCCGCATATGCATGGGCACACCCCCTGCATCTGCGCCACATACAATTACATTGCACCCTGGCACATCGGGATTTGTGCTGTCCCTGGTAGCCCTTTCAATATCCCACTGGGTTGCAATACGAGGTTGTGCCAGGGCAACTCTGTTGCACCATGCGCAACCCCTTTGAATATCTGGGCCATAGTACATAACATAATAAAAATGCATTTACACTATTAAATAACCATGAAACTACATTCTGCAGTCCTAAATCAAAAATTAGGGTTAGAAACCACACAGTGCCATTTACAAATATATTAAATCAAGCAGAACTAAGTTAAAAATAGTTTAAAATAGTGAAATCCACTTACAACAGATATTACTAATAGTATACAACATAAGAACCATAAAACTGACAACAAATTAAAAAGAAGAAAAGTTTGCTGAGAATGCTGTGATTTAACTGTTATCAGCATGACATTATATTAAATCATGTAAACACATGCTACCCAGGGACTTACTGTTGTAACACAGCATAGGCCATGGTATCAGAATGCAGATTATGATAGGAAAAATTCCTTCATAGTTATCCCCTTTGTGTGTTACTGGTCTTGATGGTGCTCCGATCCTCGTCAACGACACCATCAAATACCTTGGGGTGACACTCAACCCACAGCTTGACCTTGGGTGCTATATCCAGAATGTATGCAAAACTGTTACCTGCAAACTGAGTCTGGCTTACAGAGCAAAGAGCAACCTTACTCCAGCTGCTTGCCTGTCCCTGGCTAGAGGTGTGTTCCTCCCTTCTCTTTGCTACGGGCTCCTTCTGTTTGCTCGCACCTCCAAAGCTCACCTTTCCAGGTGGTCCATAGCCTACAACAGCATTTGCTGTTTTGCCCTTACTGCCCCTCATCTCACTCACCACTGTGATCTGTATTGAAAGCTAAACTGGCTCTCCCCATCCAATTACTCAGATTTTGTCCTGGGGTGTTTCACGGGTAAGGTCCTTGGCACTGCCCCCCCAGGGCTGGCAGAGCTCTTTGTCCCAGCTGTCTCCTCCTCCTATTCCATTAGGTCTCTGGGCCCTTCTGTTCTTAAGATTCCTATCACCTGCACTCAAATGTGGGACAGAGATTTTGCCTCTTGTGCGCCCAAGTTGTGGAACTCCCTTCCTGCCCAGTTCTGATCCTCCCGCTCACATGTGTGCCTTCGATCCTCCCTATGGAATCATCTGAAGCTCTCCTCAGCATGTGGTTGTCTCAAACCCCCATGATCTCACCTGGCCCCCTGCACTGTACCCTGCTTTTCTTGAGTGTTGTTGGGCCGTTGGGCATGGCCATGTATATAATGTCTACACCCCATGTCTTGGCATGGCTCTGACTGTGGCTCCACTTCCTGGGGTACTAAACTGTATATAATGCATCCACCCCATGTTTTGGGTGTGGTTCTGACTGTGGCTCCACTTTCCTGGAGTTCAACTGTATATAATTTGTAGCTGTTGCACCACTAATTTGTATTTATTGCACTGTCCGTATCTCCATGCATATGTTTTACTGTTGTGTAAATACTGAATATGTTTGCCTCCCTGACTCAATCTGTATCATGCGTGTCCTATGTATTTGAACTTGAATTTCCTGTACTTTCTTGGGCCATACCTAAATATAGGCAAATGTCTTGTTTAGTGTACTTACCTGGTCAACAAAAGCTAAATAAATCATTTTGTTTTCTGTTAGCTCCATTGTTGTCAGTGGGGAAGGTAGTTAATACAGCACCTCCCACTGGGGTAGTGTACAACTCCAAAGCTATGACCTTCAACATAGACTCTCAGGGACATGAACATTCAGCGTGCAGCACTTACCTCTGTTTACTTTTGTCCTTGCAGTAAGCCAAATGCACACAACTATCAATGTCCATATCCCCAGATGAACTCCTAGAAAACATACTAAACAATTAGGTAGAAATAGAAAAATACAGTGCCTACCTTGTTGTAAAGGTCAGGCTCAGTATATGGGCTAGCAGTATAGCTTTGAGGCTAAAACAACAAGCTGCAAATGATCTTGGTACATCCAGCAGACTCAAGTTTGATTCCCACAACCTCCACTTGCATGCTGTGTGACTCTGAACAAGTCACTTTACCTCCACAGTGCTCCTGGGTTGTTCCTGAAAACAGGGACTTGTGCCTAGTGCTCTAGACTGAGTTGGGGAGCTCCACGTCTTTTTTTTTTTTCAAAAGACCAGAAACAGTTTGTCTGTAAATTTTTCAAATTTTAGATTTTATTGTTGCCCCAACGTTTTGACAGTAGGCTTCCTCAAAGGACATATTATTTGCTAGTACTAAAAACGTCCATCAGGTATAACATGTCTTATCATTTGCTCATTATTGTTCTGGCTGCACATGATTTTACTACTGTTACTAACAGAGTAAATCTCCTCTTCATACAATTAAATGGTTCCCTTGGGGTTCCCAGTCTCTCAGCATTTAGTCTGTTCTCCCAGGCATGTAGCACTAAGTCCCCTTAGGAAGCCAATTGGCGAAATGTTGGGACAACAATAAAATCTAAATCTGAAAAAATGAAGAGACTGTTTTGGGTCTTTTGAAAAAAAGAGGTGGTGCTCCCCCAACAGTCTTGAGAATTCAATTGAGTCAGCAGGGGTAGCATACCATGCTTTACCAGTCCGATGCAATTACTTGTGAACCCGTATGTGACCCCACCCTTGTCCTCATCTTTTTGTCTAGGGGTCCCAATGTTATACAAAGGGAGGAGCACAGATCTGAACTCCTTCCTGGCACCTTTGTGACAACTGGCAAAAAGAAAGGCCTTACCTAACTGACGAGATACAGTTGTCAGGCCTCCTCTTACCAGATGTCTAGATTTTAGGCACCGTGGCTTCAGCTGTTCCTTCGGAACTGGGCTGGGCTGGAACCTTACTTTAAGGAGAAGGATAAAATAGTTTTGCACATATTAATTTATTAATCAGGCCACACAGAAATAATCAAGGAACAGTAAGATCATTTATTTTAGGACAGAAATTGATTTTGGCCCATAAAAAATAAATTAATGGAGCAGCTCCATGGGGCCGAGAGATTCCATAGTGACTGTAAGCAAACTAGGGCTGCAGTACCAGCCACAGCGGAACGACTCTTTTCTAGGCCTAAAGCATAGACCAACTGGCTCCACAACAGCTCATTCCTTGAGCAGAGATTTCAGCTACCCACATTTCCACATTACATGAGATAACCTTGTCCTCCACTGGGGGAGTGCCTTACTCCTCCTGACCACTGAGCCTGAACCGGGACCTGAGCTGATACAGCCTAATGCCTCCCACGGCTGCTCCCAAATTGTCTGTCCTCTAACCTGAGCCATTAATTATGCTAACATTCTCTAAATTGCTTCTGAGTCCAACCAGGGTCTTCACCAAACGAGGCTCAAATGACGGTTCCCTCCTTACTGCCTGCAAGTTCCTCGAGCTGCACCTCTTTAACGGGTCTAATGGGCTTTCCCCAGACATAGGCATGGCAGGCCCTAAAGCGAATCCCAGGAACACGGCCCTGTTATGTGTGAAAAGATCACACCCCAGGTTCTTGGATGGTGATGCTGGACAAAGAATGTAACAAGTAGAATGTAATAAAACAGTTTATTATAAATACTCATGCCATTACAAGTGAAGCAAAGCAGTCACAAGGGAGCCAATTTCCCCAGCCCTTGAGAGTAGTCCCTCTCTCTCCGAGAAGGCTGGTTGTGCAAGCAATTATATAGTACTGAAAACAAATACATTCTAGATATAGTAAACAGGCCCTATTGGCCAGGAAGTGTAAATAAGGAGGCTTCCTTGGGTATAATCTTATGCAGGAAAAATGCAGTTAGCAAGAAACTTAGAACAAAAAAAGGCATTGTCAGCTATAAACTAAGAACAAAGGAAATGCAGAGTATACAGAAATACATGTGGAATTATACTTTGGTAAAAGGATATGATCCTGACAGTATGTCTAAAGCACATACAATATGAGTACATGATTATCAGTGAATGCACACATAATATACATGATTCTAAACACATACCTTATATAAGCAAATGCATAACAGTAAAACATAAGTACAGCAGGTATAATGAAACTATAAGCAAAAATGAATATATATGATATTGCATATAACAGAAAATAAGTAAATAACACTGTAAAATGAGTGTATATGATATAATGTAAACAACAGCAAGCATAATCCCTAGTATCCACACTTGTATGGTGGGTACCTATTACTACATGTTAGTGCAATACAGCAATATCAGAGTAATGATGAAATCATCTGTCATTGGCATAAGCATGAGGATGTAAAGGGTGTGGGACCCAGGCATAACAGCCCTACTTCCACCTTACCCTCCAAACAGTGTGCCAGATGGAAGCGGCTACCTGAACCTGCCACCTCTGGATAGCCCTGCTGCGGCCCTGCCACCGCCACAGTGGCCCCACTGCCTAGACTCCATTCCCATTTTAGAGTTCCAGGATCACTTGCCTTTTGGGTGATGTTCCAGCCTTCCCACTCCTTCCTGACCTCTTACCAAGCTGCAGAAAGAACAGGACCCTGAACCCTAATGGTCGCCAAACTCCTGCATTCCTCCCTCAGAAACCTCCCCATGTCACATCAATGCTGCCAGCTGACACCACTGGGGGCCAGAGGAGGTTAAGCCCCCGAACTCATTGCCCCTCACATGCCCACTGTCTCTCCATCTCTCTCTCCCACCCAGCCTGAAGTCCTGGGGCTTAAATACTGGTGAACTCTGCCCCCTGCTGACAGTAAAAGGAATTGCCTCCATGAGCTGACTAAAACAGAGGCCTTGGGAAAGAAGGGGGCTTAACAAGCTGGAGCTAGTAACCCCACCCCAAGGGGGGCTTACACTTATCTTTCACATGTACCTAGTGGGCCTTATCTGGTTACCAAAGAATAAAACAAAAATGAAATCTGAATTTGACCTCTTATCCACAATGGAGATCAGCAACAATTAGCCATGGACTGTAGATCACCACTCCATATTCCCATCTTCTAATGCTTGTCTTAAAAAAACAGATATCACTCAGTTATGGGAAAACAACTGGCTTCTTAACAAATATGCAGGAAAGCTCAGTAGTCCAAATAGCAGCTACCAATCCACATAGGCAAAGAAATCTCCATCAGCAAAACATTGACTCATAAACTGTTTATTGTGAATTCTCAGTGAAATTATAAATCAGGACACTCCTGATCTCACAGCACTAGGCCCAGAGCTTTGACCAGAGTCTTCATCAAGGGGCTGGCTTAGTGGTGTGGATATTTCCATTTTATCCAACAAATCAGTTCTGTGCATTAACTCATGGGATGCACAATTAAAATGTCAGCTGATCAAGTGGATGTGGTGGGAGTTAAACAAAGGGAGAAGTGAGCAACAATTCACAGTATAAACAGCAGAAAATAAAAATTTAAAAGTAGTGATCCATACACATCAAGAAAATCACATTACCTGCACTTCAACAAATATCAGCAAAGAACAGCAAATCAATATTGATTACTTTTTCAGTCTTGTAATCAGAGTAAATTTCACTTCATTATGCTTGTTCTTATGGTAAAGCTAATAGAGTGGCATTTAAATATTCTACGCAAGCATTATCAGCTAATAATAACAAGAGTTGTCAAACTTTATCAACATTATCACGAGTAACAACTTTATCAAAACACCAAATTGTAGTCAAAAAGGTTATGTTTAAGAATTATTGAGAGGATATAAAAAATATTATACAATGGGGTCTGAAAATTTCACAATATGATTGGCTGACTGGTAACTACCTGCCATGATAAATCCTAGCATGACCACTGCAAAAAGTGCCAATCCGCTGCTTCACAAATGAGAAGTTTAAAAAAATTACTATAACTCCATGCAAATTAAAACAGAAACAGTAAACTCCATCATTCTGGATCCTCAGTTCACCTGTCTGAACATTTTTTTTCCATGCAGGCTCAGTTCCATCCTCACGTTCCCCATAAGATCATCGTCTGACTTACACTTCCAGACTATGGGATCCCTCATACTTATTATAGTTTCCTTTTTCCGTCATGCTTCAGCAACCTCACCTATCTGAGCATTTTTTTCCATATCGGCTCGACTCCATCCCCGTGTTCCCCACTCATCAGATGACTGCCACCTCCAGACTATGGGATCCTTCATACTTATTATAATTTCCCAATGCCCTACATTAAAAACACCACTTTCTAAATCACTTTAAAAATAAAAAGAAAATTATGCCGAGGCAGACCAATTACTTTTTTCTGACCGCAAACTGAACCCGGAAGCAGACGTTGAGGGACGGCAGTCTATTAGCACTCACATCACACTGTGTTTCTTAGGCAGAAGTAAAGTGAAACTCACAACTGCACCAAGCTCTGACTGAAAAGAAACAAAAAAACATCCCAGCAGCTCTGTGTGTCCTGTGTGTCTCTGTATCTGTAGGGTGTTGGGGGAGTGACTACTTCAGACATAATCTGTTTAGCAACAAGGCACTATGTAAAAGGGAAGAAGTATATTACATAAAAATTAATAAAAGAAAACCTTTAGAAACAGTAAAGAAAATATTGCAGATAACTTTTTTTTTCAGGACATTGTATAATCGTAATAATCCACTCCAAGGTGCAGGTTATGGTGGGATTTCTCCACTTCTGGTGTGATTCAGTCATTCGGCATGTGGCCTCATGAGCAAACCACACCAGGCATGGGTAAATCCCACCATTATCCTGCACTCGCCACAGCCTACGTGGTCAACCCATTCACTTTCCTGGCTGGGTGAACTGTTGTCAGAGACAGTAGTTTACGTTCCCCTCCAGGTCACTTCTGAGAGCAAGCTGGCATCTCTAGTACCTCTTCTTTTTGGGAATTTAATATGCTTTATTAGTTTAAAAAAAGTCACAAAATAGACATAAAACACAAGAACAAGCAACAATATACAGAACAACAAAGAAATACAACCATCAAACACTACCTTCCACCCCCCCATGGAGAGCAAAGATGCACACCTATGCAGTCTACCATACAAAGAGAACAAGCATTTGTCAATGCCGAACGTTCGCTAGCAGGTATTTGCAGTGGTGTTTGGCATGTATGGTGCTGTACCCTAATGCCCTATGCAATTGTTGGGATTTGTACAATAAATTGTCAGCATGACCTGTTTGTTACCCCCATTGTGCGCTACATAGGCGGAAACACATTTTGGGCAGGATGTGAAAAATGACAGCTGCACTGCTCATAAGGAAGTGTGGTAAAATGGCAATGTTCAAAATCTGGAGTGGAAATATTGAAAATTCGCAAAGCTAGGAGTGTGCGTGGGAACTGTGCAATGCACGCTCGTAAAACAGTCATTGTTAGGAATTTTTTCACCAAATTGTCAACATTGGCATTTTAAAACCTCTGCTAATGAACAGTGTCACTGTGATTGTCTTACTGTGTGCCATACATTGATTTTGCACACCGAATGCGCCATTGTGCACTACATGGGCGGAAACACGTTTTGGGCAGGATGTGAAAAATGACAGCTGTACTGCTCACAAGGAGGTGTGGTAAAATGGCAATGTTGAAAATCTGGAGTGAAAATATTGAAAATTGGCAAACTTACGAGCGTGCGTAGGAACTGCACAATGCACACTCGTAAAACAATTATTTTTAGGAATTTGTTCACCAAATTTTCAACATAGCCATTTTAAGATCTCTGCTCATGAACAGTGACACTGTGATTTTCTTAATGTGTCCCATACTCTGAGTTCGCACGCCGACTGCACCATTGTGCACTACATGGGCGGAAACACGTTTTGGGCAGGATGTGAAAAATGACAGCTGTACTGCTCATAAGGAGGTGTGGTAAAATGGCAATGTTGAAAATCTGGAGTTAAAATGTTGGAAATTCGCAAACTTACGAGCGTGCATAGGAACTGTACAACGCACGCTCGTAAAACAGTTATTTGTAGGAATTTTTTCACCAAATTTTCAACATAGCCATTTTAAGATCTCTGCTCATGAACAGTGACACTGTGATTTTCTTAATGTGTCCCATACATTGAGTTCGCACACCGACTGCGCCATTGTGCGCTACATGGGCAGAAACACATTTTGGGCAGGATGTGAAAAATGACAGCTGTACTGCTCATGAGGAGGTGTGGTAAAATGGCAATGTTGAAAATCTGTACTGCAAATATTGAAAATTCGCAAACGTACGAGCGTGCGTAGGAAGTGTGCAATGCACGCTCGTAAAAGAGTCATTTTTAGGAATTTTTCACTAAATTTTCAACATAGCCATTTTAAGACCTCTGCTCATGAACAGTGTCCTGTGATTTTCTTAATGTGTCCCATACATTGATTTCGCACACCGACTGCGCCATTATGCGCTACATGGAGGAAACATGTTTTGGGTGAGATATGAAAATGACAGCTGTACTACTCATAAGAAGGTGTGATAAAATGGCAATGTTGAAAATCTGGAGTAGAAATATTGAAAATTCGCAAACCCTAGGGTGCATAGGAACTGTACAGCATACGCTTATAAAACAGTCATTTTGGAATTCTTGCGCAAATTTTCAACATTGGGTTTTGGGACCCTTCTCATGAATGATGTCACTGTCATGGCACTATTCAGGCCCAAAGGGTGATTTCCGCGGTGACTGCAAAATCACCCTTGGGCCAGAATAACGCCATGACAGTGACATCATTCATGAGAAGATGTCTCAAAACCTACGCTGAAAATTAGTGCAAAATTCAAAAATGCCTGAGATATGCAATAAGTTGAAACCCCCTATCTAGCCCATTATGCAGCTTACTGGCATTTCCTCAGTTGTCGGCTTTGAAGAGTGCAGGCGTGTTCCCGGTCCACGAAGATCGTCACGCTGAGTCTGGAGGTAGTATGGGGTGAGGGGTGTGAGGAGGCTGGGTGCACAGTGGGTGGGTGCGGGTTGTGGGGGCTGGGAGATCGCTCGTGGGACTGTTTTTATTTTACAGGTTTAAATTAAAAAAAAGACGACGTGGGACATTTGCCACACTGGGGTGGGCTCCCAGCATGGCAGAAGATGGCTGGGGGCGGAGGAGCTGACGGGAGATTGGGCACCCCGTCTGCAAACTCACGAGGGGCGAGGAGCTGGCGGGGAATAGGCACCCCGTCGGCAAACGCTAATGTTGCTACGCTGGGGTGGGCTCCAAGCGTGGCTGCGGATAGCTTTGAGGCGCCTGGAGCCGACTGGGATGGCGCACCCCGTTGGCAAACAATGTTTGCCATGCTGGGGTGGTCTCCCAGCATGGCACCAAAAGCTTTGGGGGAGGCGGCGTGACGCATGCAGGGGGGAGCGCGCGTGACGCGAGGGGGGGACGGTGTAGCGGTGCTCAGTATGGCAGCGGTGTTTTGCTTTGAAGCAGAGGAACACCTCTGTCATACAGAGCTCCTGCACCCATTGGTGCAGGACCACCACGCCTGCTCAAGGGAGCAGTGCATTGGATGGGAGAGGCACACCTCCAAAGTGTGCTACTCTCCCAAAACGTTCCTTGCACATGCGCGCAAGCGAACGTAATAAAAATAACAGCCAAAAGTCCAAGGGGAACAGACATCAGGAAAGATCCATTAAATAATGCAGGGAAAATCATTCCATTGCACTGATCCATGGGAAAATTACAAAGAGAATAAAGTGTAAAGCCTACTCCATCTCTTATTAAACCCTGCTGTAATCTCTAGTGCCTCTCCTTGGGCGACTTGCAAAACAGCGAGTACACCTGCCAAAAAACAGTTAAGCACACAACAAAAAATACTGATGACCAACTTGGCGCATATTTAAAATAATGATTAGTGACAACAGTGACAATGGTGTCCACCCCCCCCTTTGCAGGGGGCAAGCCCTCCATACTTAAATAATCCCCTCCAAGGGGGGCAGACACTGGAGGAAAGATGAGGGACTGATAATGGCAATAGCTTAAAAAAACACAAAAAACACCTGCTAAATCAAAAAACAGACCTGTGTGCAGTCCTGAACCTGGTACCACCAGCACTGTAGACAGTGTCCCTACCCACTACACTAGCCGAGAAGCTCAGGGGGCATTATGCTCCACGTCCCCATGTAGCCCATCCCTCTTCCCCCCCAACTGCTATTTCCTCCCTTGCCATTCTTCCCACCCCCGCTTATTCCCTCCCTCACTATACATTCCCCATTGTTGTTCCTGAAAGCAACCAAATTGAAGTGCTCATTTCTGAGTTGTTCACTTTGGTCCGCTATTATAATGTGCTGCTCCAGTTTTTGCTGTTGTTGTGACATGGAACCATTAATTACTGGGTTAGAATAAATAGGTTGTCAAAAGATAGGCTTGTAAAAAAATGTTAAGAAAAGGAGCAGTGGAAAGAACTTGGTCTCAAGACTTCTTATTGGTCGGGTATCTTTATAATCTGTTTCATCTGTATGGAGTTGATGCCTTAACGAGATCTGTTAATAAGAATATTACCTTAAAATTTATAAAAACAACAATACATCTTCAAGAAAATTTCAAAATGATAATGTAACGCCCCCTACAAATGGGGGTTCCCGAAAGTCTTCCTTGGGTGTGCCTAAATGCCCACTGCCAGGCTGGTGTCCTGTGTCTTAGCGTTTTAAAAGTGTTTGTATGAGAGTGCCTTAATGCCTCTGTACTCTGTCTCTTTAAGAGCTGCCTATAACATGGTGCTTATTTAATCTGGGAGGGGAATGAATGTTTCTATGCTTGAGTCTCACCCGGACAGCCAGATAATCGCTCCGTTCTGCCATCGCTATTTGCACAGAGGGAGCTCTGTTAGAAGCTGTACTTCTTTGCTGATTATCTATTAGCATAGTAATGATATTGTAGTTTGTCTAACCTGCCTTCTTTGCAGCATGGACAGTTCTGTTTATCACCACCATCTTGGTCCCGGACTGCCAGACTAGGCCAATCAGTACCTTTGGGAACCCTAAAATGGAGTCTGTCCACAGGGGTCTTGGATGAATTTCTGTAGGAATTGTAGTTTTGAGACTTTGGTGCCTAAATGCACCTGGAGGAGGAGCCCTTGCCTTGACAGACTGATGGATCAACCAACCTGAACCTTTTGGACCGAAGAAAAATCCCCAAGCTGACTGCTGTAGTCAGACAGTCTGGAGTTAGAGTTTGAAGAGAAAACAACTTGAGTGATTCAAGCAGCAGTCCTGTGTAGTTCGCCTGGGAGAACTGAAGAAGGGCTGAGTTTTGGCCTGCCTGTCTGCTGTCCCTTGTGAGGGAACTCTTCAAAGAATCAGACTGCGTCCGAAGTTGTGAGAGAGACTTAAGCCACTGGATTGGTGACCAGGCTTGAAACCTGAAGAAGACCGAAAATTTGCTGAACGCGATCGAACTGTCAGGACCTTCATTTACCGTTGAACTCCCGGTTTTGCACAAAGACTCTGTGATAGCAGCCGGACTGTCATCTGCCTGGTATAGTGGTGATTGCTTTACTATAAATGTGCTGTATGCTGCTAGTGGGTCGCTATTTGGTTCCCAACTATGTGTTTAACTGTGACTTGCTTGCTGGAGGCTGCATCCAGCTTTCTCTGACTCACATCCGAACTGTTCCTCGGTCTGGGCCTTGTCACACTGGCCCAGCCAGATTACTCATGCCGCAGAAAAAAACATTGACGAGAGATCTGCCTGGGGATCAGCCCCCTGCTCAATACCTTGAACAGGAACAATGCCTCGGTGATTCATGTGGGCCCTGCTTCTCCTGGCACTCCAGCTCATCAACCTGCAGTCTCAATTTCATCCCTTCTGTGTCCTGTACTGGGTATCATGAGTAAACACCAGGGTAACTCCCTGCAACATCAGCTAAATCAGAAATGTTGTCATCTAATTTACTTGTTGTTTTCTTGTCACGAACTGAGCCATCCGGCTCTGGATTACAAATTGTGTGTGGTTGTGCATGTTTCTTTCTTCCATCACAGGGCCCCAACCAGCTGCGATGCCTGCCTACCCTAGGCAACGTTCCAGGTTAGCCCACCTTACTCCCACGTGGGTACCCAGAGTGTATGACTGTGTAGAAATGTGTGAAATGCATGCAAGACTGCATGACTGATTTAACCTTTAAGCCAATCAACCTGATTACGCCCCTCCCTTGTTCAATTCCCCTTAATAAATCAGATCTAACTCTTTTTGCATTTAATCTGACTGTGGTTCCAGTTTATACCAAAAGCACTGTACTGTTGTTATTTGCTGTGCCTATCTTTGTTTTACAGGGGCTCTCCAGGGTTGAACTGGGGAAACCAGCCCTGGTGGTAAGTGCAAACAGTGTGGGGATTTGTATGCTGAATAGATGCTGCTGTGAAAGTGTTTGTTGCATATTGTCTAGGCCACTAGAGGGGAAAAAGGGGTTACAGTGTCCAAGATGGCTGTACCCAGGTTAGCCTTGTACTAACTACCCTGTTCTCTGGGTGGAGGCACCCGTTTCATTACCCAGCCCCTTAACCTGCAACTAGCCATGTAGGCAGGGGTAGTAGCCCCTGGGATAGTGCCACCTAGGGGTTACATCTTGGAGGCACCGCTGGGATTAGTGCCCCTCTAGTGGCCAAAATCATGAATTATTGTCAAAGATTATTGGCTATCTCAGTAGAAATGGCTGTACATCAGTTGGTGGGGTGGTGTATGGGGCAGGAGATTGACCCTTCCAATGCCTTGCTAATACTGGATATACCTATGGGCATTAGTAAGAACATTGTAGAAGGAGCACTTTCTAAAGTCGAATGTTTAAAAAAATGCTGTGGTGGTGGGCCGACAGGCTGATTTGACTGCCCAAACTTTCATGACCCTAGTAGAGTGTAGTGACCCTGTGGACAGTTCCAAAGTGCCGCAGACTATTGCCTCAGATGGGGTCACTGCCAGCTGGAGGGTAATAACTATGGACATTAAAGAACCTGGGGGGGGATGATCCCCCACCCTTATATAAGACTTTCAAGGAGAAGTTGGGCAAGTTGTTACTGGAGGAGGGAAAGACTGTAGAGGACTTCAAGAAGTTATTCCTGCCACCTGGGGGGTGTTTCTTCTCCAACACCCTTGCCAGTTCCTTCACCAGCTTCTGTGCTTACATCCATGCCTGCAATTAGTCATGACTCGTATCGCCTGCTGAGGATGTTTTCAGGCACGCTCCCCACACCCCAGGGGGAGAACAATTGGGAGACTTGGATAGACTATGTTGTCCCTCAAATCCAATAATGGCAATGCCCCAAAGTAGAGAAGAGGAAAAGGGTGGTTGAAAGCCTCAGAGGCCCGGCCCAGCTTACTATCCATGCTACATGGGCTAGTAATCCAGAAGCAGCTGCCCAAGATTGTCTGAATGCAGGGCTGCAGTAATGGGGGGAAAGTGGGGAAGTTGTCCAGGGCCCTGAGCTCAGGAGGGGCCCACCTGAAGAGCCGGCATTACCCTTGGGATTAGCTGGATTGGGAAACAGGGGCCCATTTCAAGTAACTTGTCCGGGGCCCCAAAATTCATAGCTGCAGCCCTGTCTGAATGCATTGGAAAATGTGTATGGGAGTCTCAATTAGGATGTGGACCTATGGGGTAGGGTCAAAAACACTTAGCAATACCCAGGGGATCCCTTATCTGTGTTTGTGCCTTGACCCAAAGCGGTGCTACAATGATGCCTAAAGAAAGGTGGCATGGCCCTAGCTAAGTTAGATCACACTAGACTGGATTGACTTCTCAAGTCAGCCCCATTCTCTGAATTATTGCTGCTCCAACTACGCCCTGTAACTCCTTTGGATGCGTCTCCTACCTATGATGGACTGATGAAGGAAATTCAGAGGACTGATAGAAGGCAGCCATGTGGGGGGGCCCCCCTCCCATATCTGCTGCTGCTGCCCGGGTGATCAAGGATGCCCATGTGAGTGATGCTCAGGGGTGAAATACAGTGCCAGTTGAACATCTAGAGGCTATCAAGGACACTCCGCCCTGGGGCGAGATACTGCGAGAGGTCCAAGAAATGAGGACTGCTGTTTCTCTACAAGCCCGTTCCAATGATATAATAGGCCCAAACCCCTCTCAAAGCATGTCCACTATGGGGTTGGGGGTACACTCTCAGGAATCTCCTGTTGACAGCAGCTCAAAAATTAATGAATTGACTATGGAAGTAAAGGAGTTACTGAGATGTCTCCCTATGCTGACCACACCCCAGACAAAGGTTGAATCAAGATTTTCTGTTGGTAGTACTCCTGCCTCAGCTCCTAATGTGATGTCTCAGCCACGCCAGACTCTAGAAAGCATATTCTGTCATAATTGTGGAAATGAGGGGCATATGAAGAAAGAATGCCGGTCCCCAAAAGACAGATAAAGTTGTATACAGATTTCAAGGGGAGCTCCAGAAAGCAAAACCATGGCCGAGGTGTACTGGAAACGACCACAGTGAAGGCTCAAGTAATCCCAGCTCCAACTTCTTTGTGGCTAAATCATCTGTACCGGCCCCTGCTATTGTCCCCCCAGAATTGTCTGAGGTGGTGGGCCCTTCAATGGAAACTACAGTGACGGTGAACGGTGTGTCTGCCCTGGCCGTGCTTGATAGTGGATCTCAAGTAACCATAGTATTTCAAGATTGGTACCAGAAGCACCTTCCTGATGTGCCCCTACAACCCTTGGAAGGTTTGCATGTGTGAGGCTCGAGTGAGTAGTCCTATCCATACCCGGGGTATGTCCAGATCTGGCTGTCATTCCCTGCCACCGTGGCTGGAGTAGATGAACAAGTTGAGACACTTGCCCTAGTGTGTCCCCCTACCAAACTGTATGATGGGGTTCCCCTGCTAATTGGAACAAACGCCCCCATGTTTGGGAGACTAGCACAGCTCTGCCATGAGAAACAAGGGCAATGGACTGGACAGGCTCTAAGAATTCCAGCATTAATCAAAAGGGCTTATGACTTGCAACAGAAACCCAATGAAGCAGACCGAGATGAGCCAGTGGGGATAGTGTGGAAAAAGGATCCTGACTCTTTGGTGTTGTCCCCTAACGCGCAGTGTACAATCCATGGAGAAGTCCCGCTAAAGAGAGATGTAAAGAACAAAATATTGATGATAGACACCACTGGTGAAGGGAAGGTGCCAGAAGGATTGATGGTTAAGCCCAGTGTATTACCTGCATGTGCTCATGCCTATGCATGCCAAGTGATGGTGCAAGTGAGAAACATGTCAGACAGGGAAGTTCGTGTGAACCAGGGATATACGCTAGCTACAGTACACTTTGCAGACACTGCAGTTTTGCCCAGTAACAAATACTCTGGCTAAAAGGAGAAAGTGACCCCACACTTATTTGACTTCGGTGATTCACTTTTGTCTGCCAAATGGAAGACCTGAATTAGCAGGAAACTTGCTCAGAGAGACCAAGTGTTCTCACTAAAAGAGTGGGACGTGGGATGTGTCCATGGTGCTGAGCATAACATGCGCCTGCATGATGACTGATCATTTCAAGAGAGGTCCCGACGCTTTGCTCCAGCTGACATAGACGATGTTAGGAGGCACCTACAGGAAATGCTCACTGCTGGCACTATTCAAGAATCAAGAAGCCCATATGCATCCCCCATCGTAGTGGTGTGCAAAAAGAATGGATCCGTGAGGATGTGTGTGGACTATCAGACGCTCAACCGATGGACTATCCCAGATCAGTACTCCATGCCATGCATACAGGATGTCCTGGATTGCCTGAATGGGAGTCAGTGGTTCTCAGTACTGGATCTCTGCAGCGGATATTATCAGATTCTGATGGCCCCAGAGGACCATGAGAAAACAGCCTTCATCTGTCCTTTAGGGTTCTACAAATTCCTGAGGATGTCACAGGGGATTTCGGGTGCCCCAGCCACCTTCCAGAGATTCATGGAATGTGCAGTGGGAGACATGAACTTGCTGGAATTTTTAATGTACTTGGATGATGTCATTGTTTTTGGACACACGCTAGAGGAACATGAGATCAGACTGTTCAAAGTCCTTGATCGTTTGGAAGAATTTAGCCTCAAGTTATTCATAGGCAAGTGCCAGTTTTTTTAAATATCTCTGAAATATGTGGGATACATAGTGTCTGCAGGGGACACAGACAGATCCCAGTAAAGTTGAAGCTTTGACCACTTGGCCCCAGCCCAATAACCTAAAAGAACTGTAGCGCTTCCTGGGGTTCTGTGACTACTATCGCAGGTTCATCAAAGACTATTCAAAGATAATTCAACCGCTCCTTAACCTTACCCAAGGCTACCTCCCCTACCAACTGCAAATACAAAAAGGGGGCTATCAAGGGCCAAGAGAAAATGCATTTTCAAACAGGTGAGCCTTTTGGGACTCGGTGGACACCCGAATGTGAAGCAGATGTCTTTGAAGTCATATATCAGCTCACCCATGCCCCAGTCCTTGCCTATGCTGATCCTACCAAGCCCCATGTTCTGCATACAGATGCTAGTTTGCAGGGCCTTGGGGCTGTGCTATATCAAGACTATGAAGACAGCTTGAGACTGGTAGCTTTCGACAATAGGAGCCTAACCCCGTCAGAGTGAAACTATCCAGTCCACAAGTTGGAATTCCTCACCCTAAAATGGGCCATAGTTGACCAGTTTCATGAATACCTCTATGGGGCAAAGATATTAGTGAAGACTGACAATAACCCACGGACCTATGTGCAGACTTCAGCTAAATTGGATACCACTGGGCACCATTGGCTTTCTGCCTTATTGACTTATGATTATGCTGTTGAATACAGACCGAGACTAAACCATATTGTTGCAGATGCCCTGTCATGAAGGCCAGCTTCTAAGAGCAATTGGGTCAGATTGTCTGAACCTGACATCAAAGCATTATGCCAAAAGTGTGATAAAGATGAACAAATGTCTGTGGGCACAGTGGACTGTCTAGCAGATTGTTTGGGCCCTCCTGATACCTGCATACCAGCTGCCTATTGCCATTTTTCTGCTTTGGATATTAGTGCACCATCTCAATTTGACAATGACAGTATTCAGAGGGCTCAGTAACAAGATCCCATGATTCAACCAGCACTTGACGCCCTTCGTGTGGGGAAAGATGTGTCCAAGTTGCGTTCATCTGACTTGCGAGCTGCTGTGTTGTTCATGCTGTGTTGTTCAAGAAAGGCTCCAGGTTAAAGTTGCATGATCAGTTGTTATGCAGAGAGACAGTGGATCATCGTGGTCAAGTAGACAAGCAACAGTTGGTTCTACCCACGGCCTTTAAACAGCTGATACTGAGGTCCCTCCACAATCACATGGGGCACCTTGGTATTGACAGAACTCTCGATTTGGTACGATCCCTATTCTACTGGCCAAAGATGGGGGCAGATGTCAAGCACCATGTAAAGACCTGCAGTTGTTGCCTCCAAAGAATAACCTTGCCTCAGAAGGCTGCCTCTCTTGTCAACATCACTACCAGCACCCCTCTAGAATTGGTCTGCATAGACATCTTGTGCTTAGAACCAAAAGAACATTGGCAATGTGTTGGTAGTTACTGATCATTTTATGCACAAGCCTTCCCAACTAAAGATTGAAAGGCCTCTACCGTGGCCAAGCTGCTGGTGGAGAAATTCTTTGTCCACTATGGTGCCCCACCCCCAGCGGATCCATTCTGTCCAAGGCAGAGACTTTGAAAGTAGATTAATCAAAGAAATGCTCTCTCTGAGAGTGCGGAAGTCAAGAACACCTATCACCAGCAGGAGGACCCTCAACCAGAACACTGAACCGCACCCTTCTGGACATGTTGGGCACCCTCCATCCAAAAGACAAGCATAAGGGAAGCCAGCAGATTAGCACCTTGGTACACGCGTACAATTGCACCAAAAGTGATGCTACTGGGTTCTCCCCCTACTATCTCATGTTCAGCAGGGAGGCAGGACTACCAGTTGATGTCTGCTTTGGGGTCTCTCCAGATGGGGTCCAATCTGAAAACTACTTGCAGCACATATATAAATTGAAAGATCAGTTGAATCCTGCCTATCAACTAGTTCAAACTTTGGCTGCTAAGTGAAATCTCGCCAACAAAGAAAGACATGATTGATGAGTAAAAGCCCAGGAGTTGTTGCCTGAAGAAAGGATGCTACTACACAATTTTGAACTGCATGGAAAACACAAAATTGCTGATAGGTGGCACCATCTTCCCCACATAATAGTTGGTAACTTGGATGATCTGCCGGTGTACAAGGTGTGTCCAGAAAATAATTCCAGAGCTGTTAAGACCATTCACCGTAATCACTTACTGCCCATCGGCCAAGTTATTATTGATGCTGAACCAGCACCTGACACTTCTCCTGGGCCAGTGACTCATGCTGCTGCAAAGAGGAAGCAGAGCCAACCTGTCCGTGTTGTTCCAGAACTAAGGCCTTCCCCTCAGCAGGCCCAGAGTGATAGTGATGACTGTTCGTCAGTCTCTGATGGGACTGACTGTGATGATGCCTATTATCCCTCATATAGCTTGGCAGAAGACACCAAGAGAAAGGACTGCAGTGTGACTGAACTTCTCTGCTGGGACTAAAGTAGAAGAACTTTTGTATTTGGACCTTTAATTTAGGGTAAAAAACTAACATACAAAACAAAAACAAAAAAAAAGTGTGTGTTTGGGTTAACTGAACTGAATGGGTAACTGAAAAATCATCTAGGTGTAAATCTCAGGTGACAAAGGACTTAACTGCTGTGAGGTTTAAATTACTTGTGAAAGATCTGGTAAGTAAGAGTGGCTTAGCTAGAAGAAGCTACATTTGAGAGACTGCCTTGAAGATTCTGCTAACAATAGCGGCAGAAGACACCAAGAGAAAAGGACTGCTGTGTGACTGAACTTCTCTACTGGGACTAAAAGTAGAAGAACTTTGTATGTGACCTTTAATTTGGGTAAAACTAACATACAAAACAAAAACAAAAAAAAGTGTGTTTGGGTTAACTGAACTGAATGGGTAACTGAAAAGTCATCTAAGGTGTAAATCTCAGGTGACTGAAAGGACTTAACTGCTGTGAGGTTTAAATTACTTGTAGAAAGATCTGGTAGTAGGGGTGGCTTAGCTGAAGGAAGCTACATTTAAAGACTGTCTTGAAGATTCTGCTAATAAGCGGCAGAAGACACCAGAGAAAGGACTGCTGTGTGACTGAACTTCTCTGCTGGGACTAAAGTAGAAGAACTTTTGTATTTGGACCTTTAATTTGGGAAAAACTAACATACAAGCAAAAACAAAAAAAAAGTGTGTGTTTGGGTTAACTGAACTGAATGGGTAACTGAAAAGTCATCTAGGTGTAAATCTCAGGTGACTGAAAGGACTTAACTGCTGTGAGGTTTAAATTACTTGTGAAAGATCTGGTAAGTAGGAGTGGCTTAGCTAGAAGGAAGCTACATGAAGACTGCCTTAGAAAGATTCTGCTAATAGCTGGGCTAGAAGACACCAAGAAAGGACTGCTGTGTGACTGAACTTCTCTGGGACTATAATTGCGCTATTCCTCCCCTCACCCCCACAGAAGCTAGTTCTATTTTTTGAAGCAGGGTTGACTGACAACAGAACTTTCTGTTTTAGGGGCAGGAAGTGAGTGATCACAGAACCACCAGGACCCACCATCCTAGAAGGGCAAGAGTAGCCTCGCCCCTCTAGCTGCTGGAAGTCTGCCTCTGAACAAGTAAGTGGTCTACTGAGAAATATAGGATATTCTTGTCTCAGAACAGGACAATCAGGAGCTTAAGGGCACACAGGCAGAAAGTAAGGAGAGAGAAAAAAAACAGCGAAAGAGTAAGGATTGCAAACAGTTAAGGGGTCAGAAATAAGACATGATTGGAGTGGTGGAGCTGCAGTGGCTGTGGAGCAGCAGTCTTCCAGGAGATGTTCTGGAGGATGCAGTGTTGTCCCATCTGCAGGCACCTCTCTGGGCTGGAGGAGGTTGCTCATCTCCAGGCTGGTTGGCCAGGATATGTGGGACCTCCTCTTCATCCAAGGACCACCAGTGCCACTGCCGTTGCCTCAGAGGTTGCCAAGAAAGAGGCGCGGTTGGACCACAGTGGGCTCAGGGAGGTGAGGGTGGTGGAACAGAGGCACATCCTCCAGTTGTACCTCTCACAACCTACACCATTCTGGCAAAGTGTGGTTCCTCTATGGAGCACCTGCAGTGGAGACCAGGAGGATGCTGGGAACCTCACAAGGAGACCCACAGGAGGGTGGCAGGACCCTGCAGAATGAAAACAACTCCTGGTGGGGGCTCCATTGTTAGGAAGGTAGAACTAGGCAAGGAAGGGAGAGGGAGGTAAGCCTGCCTGGCGCCATGGCTTGGAGGGACAGGGAGAATCCTCAGGATTGCCAGAGCAGCTGCACAGGGAGGGAGCTGGATGTCATTGTCACCTAGGGACAAATGACCTGGCTAAGAAAGGGATTAGAAGTGCAGGAAGAGTTTGTGTGGAATTGGGGAGGGGCCTCAGTCAAGTAGCATGCGATCAACCTTCTCGGAGATGCTACCCATCTATGGCATAGGAGGCTAGGATGTTCCACGACCATGGGATTCAATCAGTGGTTGAAAACTGGTGTGGAGGCTCAGGGATTTGGCTTCACTGGGGACTGGGGGTCCACCTGGAGTGATACAAGCCTATACTAGCATGATGGGCTGCATCTGTCCGGGAGGGAACCAGGATCCTAGGTGATAGGTTTAAAAGCTTCATTGGCAGCTTTTTAAACTAGCCAAGGGGAGGCACTGGAAGAAGCAGGAAAATCCTAGCCCCCAAACAATCACGGTAGTAAGTGTGGCAAACACCAACATGGAGGTGTCGAGGAGAAGGGCAGGGTGAAATGGAGAAAGTGACAAAAGGCAAGAAGGACAGGATGGGGCAAAGGGGTAAGGTCATCAGAAATGGAGGGTAAGAGTACCAATGCCTGTAGTCTGGGCAACAAGCTCCCTGAGCTGGTGGCATTAATGGAAGAGGGATGCCTGGATATCGTAGCAGTCACAGAAACATGGACACAGAGAACCATGACTGAGATGTTAACATACCAGGTACATAACCCACAGGAGAGACAGGCAGGGAGAAGAGGGGAGGAGTAGCTCTCATGTAAAGGAAGGGATAACAGCAACTGAACAAAAAGAGTAAACAGGAGGAGAGGAGGCACTGTGGGTCACCTTGGAGACTGGAAAGGCACCACAATCCTCACAGGGGTTGTGCAGACCCCCATGTCAGGGAAGAAATGGACAAGGATATGATGGAAGGCATTCTTAGAATGGCAGAGAAGGGGAGATACTGTTGATGGGAGACCTGAATATGCCAGATGTTAACTGGAGTGCATTTGCTGCAGCCACATCCAAGAGCAGGGCCATTCTTGATGCCCTACAGGTGGCAGGCATTAGACAACTAGTTTTGGAACCCACTCGTGAGGGAGCAATCTTAGACCTCGTACTCTCAAACGGGGGCAGTGAGAGGATCTCAGATCTAGAAGTAGGTTGCCATCTGGGGACAAGTGACCATCAAACAGTGTGTTCACGTTAAACTCAGCTACAGAGTCAAGCCATACAAAAGTGAGGGTACTGGACTTTAGGAGGGCTGACTTTGGCAAGATGGGAGAGTGCCTCAGAAAAGCACTAGCAAACAGGCTAGAAGGAGGTGTGGAGCAACAATGGGGAATTATCAAAACTGCCATCACAGAGGCAACAAGCCTTTGTGTGAAGCAAATAAACAAATCGAAATGAAAGAAAAAGCCACTATGGTTCTCAAGAGAGGTGGCTGTGAAAGTCAGGAAGAAAAAGATAGCATTCGGAAGTATAAGGAAACACAGAAGGAGCAGGACAGAGAGCTGTACCAGTTAAGGCAGAAAGAAGCAGGGAGGGAAGTCAGAATAGCAAAGGCCCAAACTGAGGAAAAGATAGCCAACTCAGTTAAGAAAGGATAAAACCTTTTATAGGTACATCAGCTGACATAGAAAGACAAAGGAGGGATAGTGAAGTGAATAGAATGAACGGTGGGTGGGCAGAGGACAGTGAAAAGCAGGAATACTGAACGAATATTTCTGCTCAGTATTCACAAAGAGGAGGGTGAAGTGCCTAATCCAATTAACAGAAGCACTCTTGATAGGGTTGATCCCAGTCCTTTCACAGAAGAAAGGGTTCTGCAAGAACTTCTAAAACTGAAGGTGGACAAAGCAATGGGTCCTGATGGAATTCACCCAGAATTCTAAAAAGAATTAAGGAAGGAACTAGTGAAACCACTGGCTACTCTTTAATAAATCATGGAGGACGTGTGGTACCGAGGACTGGAGGAAGGCGGATGTGATTCCCTTCACAAAAGTGGGACCAAGACAGAGGCAGGAAACTACAGACCTGTCAGTCTGACCTCTGTGGTAGGGAAAGTGATGGAGTCACTTCTGAAGGAAAGAATAGTTGAGTACCTAGAGGTCAGTGGGGCACAGGATCCAAGGCATGGGTTCAGCGGGAAGGTCATGTCAGACCAATCTAATAGATTTCTTTGACTGGGTGACCAAGTAGTAGACCAGGGAGGGCTGTGGACATGGCCTACCTAGACTTTAGCAAGGCATTTGACACAGTCCCACACAAAGATTGATAGTCAAATTAACCAGCCTGGGAGTGGGTCCCAGGGGTGGTAGCCTGGGTAAAACATTGGCTGGACAACAGGACACAGAAGGTAATTGTAAATGGAGTCCACTCTGAAGAAGGGCGGTTACTAGTGGGGCACCGCAGGGTCCAGGATTGGGTCCAGTCCTTTAATGTCTTCACCAGTGACATTGCAGAGGGACTGGAAGGAAAAGTATGCCTTTTGCAGATGACACAAAGATCTGCAACAGGGTTGATACACAAGGAGGCAGGAAAGGATGAAAAGGGACTTAGCAAGGCTGGAGGAATGGTCAGACGATGGCAGCTAGGGTTCAATGCAAAAAAGTGCAAAATAATGCACCTGGGAAACAAGAACCCAGGGGAAGAATACACAATGGGTGGGGAGCTAGTAACAACAACAAAACAGGAAAGGGACCTGGGGGTAATCATATCAGATGACCTTAAGGTTAGCAAGCAATGTGAGAAGGCAGTAGGGAGGGCAGGGGTATACTGGGATGTATAGGGAGAGGCATCAGCAGCAGAAACAGGAAGTTGTTATCCCTCTGTACAGACAGTTGGTGAGACCCCATCTGAATACTGTGTCCAGTTCTGGAGACCCCATCTCCATAAGGACATAGACAGGACAGAGGCAGTCCAGAGGAGGGCAACTAAAATGGTGCAGGGTCTGCAAGAGAAGCCGATGAGGAGAGACTAAAGGAGCTGAATATGTATACCTTGAGGAAAGAAGGAGGGGGGACATGATAGAAACTTTCAAGCACCTCAAGGGAATCAACAAAGTCCAAGAGGTAGCATCTTTCAGAAAAAGAGACTTGCAAGAACAAGGGACACAATTTAAAGATAGAAGGAGGGCGGTTCAGGGCAATGTGAGGAAGTATTATTTCACAGAGAGGGTAGTGGATGCATGGAACAGCCTTCCTGAGGAAGTTGTGAGTCTAAAATTGGGAGAATTCAAGAATGCATGGGACAGACATAAGGCAATTCTTGTGGGGGCAGGAAGAAAAGGCTGTTGGTTAACTAGGATCTGCGGCCTATCCTGTAGGTAGGGAAATGGGCAGACTAGATGGGCCTAGCGGTCCTTATCTGCCGTCAAAGTCTATGTTTCTATATGAACTGAGTCAGTTGTTTTGAAGCAATCCTCTGCAGAATCATGCGGATGAAGCTGGTCCTTCAGAACTGCCTAACTCCCCAGTTTTTTTCCTGGACCCAGTGCCCCCTGAAAGTGATTTACAAAGTATCACATCTGAGGTTGCGGACTCTCTGTGTCTTGTAGAACTGTTTGACTTGCCTGAGGAAGGGGATAATGGTCTGAGTCTATCTGGTGACATACCAGAACTTGAAGAACAATATGAAAGTGTTGACAGCACCCCTTCAGTGCCACAAAGCCTAATTGTGCCAGAGTCGCCTAAGAATGGGCAACCTGGGCCCTCTTTAGAAGATAATAATGAGCAAAGTGTTGTGGAAACAGAGTCTGCAGAGCCAGGAGCTGATAGTGTTCCCAATCTGGACATTTCAGCCAGTGCAAAGGCATCCCTCACTACAGGAGAAGAACTCAGTGCCAGTGTTGACCGCTCAGAGCCTATGTCTGTTCCCACCAGAAAATCTGGGTGACTTGTTAAGCCAGTGCTATGTTTTAGTTACAATTCCCCTGGGAGGCCTGTGGACTTGCCTCTCAGTGTGGCCCATAAAGGTGTTTACATTTCCAAGAGCTCACTGCCCAAACTGAGCTTGACTGCCACCTTCTGATTAATTGTTTTTCCTTCAGAACATGGTGTCCCTGTCCCATCTAGCCCCAAGTTAGCTGACAGGGAAGGGCCCCCTTCTACATTGTTTACTGTACAGGAAGTTATAACATGAAGTCATCGGTAACTGTCCATAGCATGTTAATCATAATAGAATCAGTATAGAGTGTATGAAACATGCATAAGTATTGTCAATGAAGATATGGTATAGTGAAATGTATAGTAATGTGATAAGTTTATGATTAACAGATGCATCAGATAGTATTTCCATAGTATGCTAATGTCACATTTGTCTTGTATAAATTGATTCTTCAATATTGTGATGGTGTAGACTTGATGAGGATACCACGTTTTTCCAGGCAGGGAAGGGTGTAACCCCTCCCTACAAATGGGGATTCCTGAAAGTCTTCCTTGGGTGTGCCTAAATGCCCACTGCCAGGCTGGTAACCTGTGTTTTAGTGTTTTAAGAGTGTTTGTATGAGAGTGCCTTAATGCATCTGTGCTCTGTCTCTTTAAGAGTTGCCTACAACATGGTGCTTATTTAATCTGGGAGGGGGCTGAGTGTTTCTATGCTCGAGTCCCACTCGGGCTGCCAGATAATCGCTCAGTTCAGCCATCGCTATTTGCACAGAGGGAGCTCTGTTAGAAACTGTACTTCTTTGCTGATTATCTATTAGCATAGTAGTGATATTGTAGTTTGTCTAACCTGCCTTTTTTGCAGCATGGACAGTTCTGTTTATCACCACCATCTTGGTCCTGGACTGCCAGAATGGGCCAATCAGTACCTTTGGGGACCCTAAAATGGAGTCTGTCCACAGGGGTCTTGTGGGAAGAATTTCTGTAGGAATTGTAGTTTTGAGGCTTTGGTGCCTAAATGCACCTGGAGAAGGAGCCCTTGCCTTGACAGATGGATCAACCAACCAGAACCTTTTGGACCGAAGGGAAATTCTCAAGCTGACTGCTGCAGTCAGACAGTCTGGAGTTAGAGTTTGAAGAGAAAACAGCTTGAGTGATTCAAGCAGCAGTCCTGCATAGTTCACACGGGAGAACTGTGGAAGGGCTGAGTTTTGGCCTGCCTGTCTGCTGTCCCTTGTGAGGGAACACTTCAAAGAACTGCACTGCATTTGAAGTTGTGAGAGAGACTTAAGCCACTGGATTGGTGACCAGGCTTGAAACCTGAAGAAGACTGAAGTTTTGCTGAACGCGATCGGCCTGTCAGGACCTTCATTTATCGTTGAACTCCTGGTTTTGGGCAGAGACTCTGTGATTGTGACCAGACTGTCATCTGCCTGGTATAGTGGTGATTGCTTTACTATAAATGTGCTGTGTGCTGCTAGTGGGGGTCGGACACTATCCCTACAAATCAACTGCAAGCTAAGAGGCTTTGAACAAACCTGGGAGGTGCACTTATTTGGAAGAGATCTATGCTCAGTTGTGGAGTTTTGTGTTGAAAGAGTACTAGCATTTTTATTTTGATGAAAAAAGTTTTAATTTCATTTAGTTATGCTGTTGCCATGTAAACTAGAGGGTTCCATGTCATAACGGCGACCGCGTAATAGCGATCACCATTTGGGCGAGTCTACATAGCTGAAAATTAATTTCAGTAATGTAGACTAGCGGCGCACAGCAAAAGGGCGCCTTACCCCCATACTAAAGGATTCTCAACTCCATGGGGGTGCATGTCAGGAGAAGGTGCAAAACAATGGAAAAATAAAATTTCCCTGACCGGCACAAAAAATGAGCATGCGGCCAGAATCGAACCTAGCACCTTTCCAACTCTAGCCTGCCACCAACCCATCACACCACACCACATGGCCAGCTAAGTAGTCCACTGCTGCACTATGCCCCACAAATCCTCCCTCCCCTTCTGCCTGTTGCATGATGTGGTCCTCCCCCCCCATGCACATGTACATATAGCAGAATCTTGTTGCTATAATAGCCGAACCCCCTATCCTGTCGCCCTCCCTGCCCGGTAGCCCTGTGTAATAGCGCCGTGATTGAGTTGCCCATTTTGAAAGTGCTCAATCGTGGTCACTGAATACATTAGCTACCAAACTAGAGCAAGTTAGTAATGAACTGTGCATATTGCGGAGATTAATGAATGGTCAGGTGATGTGTTTAGACCGATCAAGTTGCTAAGATTCTTAAGGTTTCTAAGCCCATTTTATGTGAAGCAACAATCCACCTCCTCAGGCTGCTCCTTGCGGCCCTTAGAGACTAAAAGATTAATTAGTAGCAGAGTGAAAATGTGGCCTGCTACCTGATTTCTGATCAACTGACTTATCTAATCCATAGATGTAATCACACCTTAATGACATCCAAGGTCTATTTTTGCCTCTAGACGAGCTAGTGCACTGAATCTTGGTATTTCTGGACACATAGAAATAAGATGTCAGCATACAGCAATAGGATCTTTCCCTTTTACTCCTATTAATTCTATACTGGATCAACAGGGTCTCCTTGAGTAAATCTACAGAGCCTCCACTCAGCTGAACTAGATGCAGGTGGACGCCGTGTGTGCATGAGGATGGCACGTGTGTGGCATCACCACGTCAGTGCTTGACTGTCCCACAAGTGCTCGCACCCCTCTTGATTGTAAGTGAGCACACAACAGCTGATGAAAGCATGCCAATGCATAGAGAATCATGGCTAGCTCTTAGCTATCAAGCATCCAGCCTTGCAAAAGAAAAAGAACACAAATATCAGCGCTCACACTGTGAAAAGATAAAAGCGTGAATAACAGCTGTTGCACCAACCCGCCTTGATGGTCTAAACATTGACTCCACAGCCTAAACAGTGATAGCCAAGAACATATATAAAATACATCAAGCAGAGGATACACAGGGGAAAGAGAGCAAACTCAACTATTAGCCCCAGCACTGAACAACAGGTGGCCACTGTCAGTGAGCAGCAAGGGGCCACTGTCAGCCAAAAAGGCAAACCTCCTTTTCACCTTAAGTGCTTAGACTGTTTTCACAGACCCTAACTGGTCTCTGGAGACCCCCTTCTCCCTGCCTATTTACCAATTTTCCTCAATGTGTATCACATACATGCTTGAAGACCCCCTACTGTTTTCGCCTCCACCACTTCCACTGGCAGTCTGTCCCAGTCATGCAGCAAGCTTTCATTGAAGTAGCATTTTCACACAACTCTCTTAAACTTCTCCTCGAGGTTCATCACAAGCGCTCTGGTCCTGGTGCTCGTTCTCATTTGAAAGAGACTCCCTCCTGCACCCTGTTCACCCCATGAGGTACTTGTAGGTCTCTACCTTGTTCCCTCTGGCTCTCCTCTCCTCTCTTCTGAGGTGTACTTGTTGAACTCCCTCAGCCTCTCTTCATAGGCTTCTGATGCAACCCCAGGACCATTTTAATTGCCCTTGTCTGGACTGCCTCAACCTCTCTGTGGTGTATCCTTTCTGTGATCAGGCCTCTTACTGCCTTTGTCACTTTCTCCATTTACCCCTGCCCTTCTCCCTATCAATGTCTCTATCTTGATGTTTACCTCACTAACTACACTGATTTTTTGGGGGGGTTATAGGATTTCCCTGCTCCTTTCCAGTCCCCCCCCCTTGGCTAGTTTAAATGCTTGCCAATGAAGCATTTAAACCTATCACCTAGGATCCTGGTTCCCTTCCTGGACAGATGCAGACCATCACGCCAATATAGGCCAGCATCACTCCAGGTGGACCCCAGTCCCCAATCAAGCCAAACCCCTGAGTTCTGCAGCAGTTTTTCAACCACTGATTGAAACCCAGGGTGTGGAGCAACCTAGCCTCACCCATGCCATAGACAGGCAGCACCTCCGAGAAGGTTACCATGCATGCTACTCGTCTAAGGCCCCTCCCCAACTCCTCAAACTCCTCCTGCACTGTTCTGATCCCTTTCCCAGCCAGGTCACTTGTCCCAAGGTGGACAATGACATCCAGCTTCCTTACCTGTGAAGTAGCTCCTACGATCCTGAGGATTCGCTCCCTGTCCCTCCAAGCTATGGTACCTGGCTGGCACCTTACCTCCCTCTCCCCTCTCTCCCCCAGTTCTACCCTCCTAACAATGGAGTCCCCCACCAGGAGATGTTTCCTTCCCCTGTGGAGTCCCATGCCACCCTCCTGTGGGTCTCCTTTGTGGAGGTTCCCAATATTCTCCTTGTTCTCCACTGTGGGTGCCTCTATAGAGGAGCCACACTCTGCCAGAGTGGCATATGAATTGTGGAGAGGTACAACTGGAGAGAGGCACCTCTGTTCCACCACTCTCACCTTCCCTGGAGCCCATTGTGGTCCAACCGCTGCTCTTTCTTGGCAACCTCTGAGGCAGTGGCAGTGGCCCTGGCGGTCCCTGGGTGGGAGAGGAAGTCCCCCAAATCCTGGCCAACTCAGCCTGGAGATGAGCAACCTCCTCCCTCAGCCCAGAGATGTGTCTGCAGATGGGACAACACTGCATCCTCCAGAAAATCTCCCAGAAGACTGCTGCTCCACAGCCACTGCACTGCACCACTCTCATCATGTTTTATTTCTGTCCCCTTAACTGTTATTTCGAATACTTAGTCTTTCCTCTATTTATTTATTTTTTTAATATATAATTTTTTTCTCCCCATTTACCTACTGCCTCCATTCCCTTAAAGCTCCTGATCTTCCTGTTCTGAGACAGGAAGTTCCTATAGTTCTCAGTAGTCTCCCTGCCTCAGAGTCAGATCTCCAGCAGCTGGGGGCAGGGATGGAGAGCTACTCTTTTCCTTCTAGGATGGTGAGGTATTTTGTGACTCTGTGATCACTCTCTTCCTGCTCCCAAACAAGAAGTTCCTATTGTCAGTCAAATCCTATTACTATAAAAGTAGAACTAGCTAAGGGTGTGGGGGGGGGGGTGAGGGAAGGAGGGCAATATAGTCCCAGTAGAGAAGTATATTTCTAACAGCACCTCCTTCCTCTTGCTGTTCTCTGCCTGTTCTCTGCCAGAAGCTATGTAGGACAGTTTTTAAATCCTAAACACCTGGCTTCCTTCTGGTTAAGCCACTCCCCCTAATTTACAGCTCCTTCTACACCTAGATAACTGCACAGATAACAATTCAATTCAGCCAACTCAAACACCTAAATAACTACACAGATAATTCACTTCAGCCAACTCAGACAAACACACTCTCTTTTTTTTGTTTGTTTGTTTTTACCCTAAATTGAAGGTCCCAGTAATAGACTTCTACAGGGTTTTAAATAATTGATTAGCAGTTTTTTTTCTTGGGACAATACTAACTGTATAGAAAGCATTTATATAAGTTTTCTAGAAGTGTTATGTTTGTTAAACACAGTGAGGCAAGTGCTATGCATTTTCACAATGTTTTAGAACTTTTATGAGCAAAACACTAATCAATTTTTAGAGCTGAATAAAACCCTGTTCTTGTTCTTTAGTCACAGTAGAAAAGTATGTTCCTAACAGCACCTTCTTCCTCTTGCTGTTCTCTGCCTGTACTCTGTCTTGGGGTTCTTTTTCTCTAGTTACATTACCGTGCACTATTTAGCATTGCATTTTAATTGCAAGACCTTTGACCACCCCTCAGGTTTTTATAGGTCCTTCTGCATATCTCTTATTCCCTCTTCACTATACACCCTCCCACATAGTTTTGCATCATCTGTGAAGAGACACAACCTGCCCCAGATTCCTTCACCAATGACCTTCACCACTAATGAACATGTTGAAGAGGACTGGACCCAGGACAGAGCCCTGTGGAGCCCCGCTTGTTACCTCCCTCTTCTCTGATTTAACCTCATTGATCACCACCCTCTGCTGCTTGTTTTGTTTTGTTTATTTAAAATCTGGTAAATCCATGGGTCAAAGACCCATTTTCATGGGCGACCAGGGCAACATTCATACATAAATAACATGACAAACAATAATATTAAAATACATAGCAAACCTACTGAGCCAGCAATCACTTCAGCTAATTAGCAAATCATTTACGTTGACTCCTGGAAAATAAATATTTTCTTAAAGTGTATCTAAAACTGCAAAGTGAAACATTGAAACAATGAAATACAGTAGAAGTGATGTATTGAAAAATGTAGCTAAATTATAAAACACAATTCTTTGTCTTGTAGATGTTTTATTTCTGAGGCCACTAAAATATTGATGGACAGCTATACGTGTAGCAACAGAGCTGCTGTGCATCTTAAAAAGAGAATGGAAGAAAATTGGAACCAACCTTGTTAGAAATCACTTGTTTTGCAAGGATCCCTAGTTGGAATTGGTACCTAGAGTCCAGGGAAAGCCATCCCACATGTTTTAATAAATCACAATGTTGGGTCCTGTACAGTAACTGTCTTACAGGATTTAGGACACTGTCCTACATGATGGTCCATTGGAGATCTTAGGGCTCAGATCCAGGCAGCATGGGCAGAGACTGCACGCCTCAAATTTCATATTCAAGAGGAAATACATTATAAGAACCACCCGCCATTTCCCCAGCATCCAACAGAAAAACCTCGACCGCAGAGGGTAGTTGGATCAGGAGGTTGGCAGGTGGTTAGGAGGGGCAAATCGGGTGCCCCATCACTCTCTGCTCTCCAACATATTACCTCCAAAAACCATATAGACACTACAAACAGGTATCTGCCTCTATCTCTGAAATCAAACGAAGAGGCAGAAGACACTGCAGAGCAGGACACTGCGGCACAGGAGCTAGCACAACAAAACTCACCCAAATCAGGAACCAAAACAAAAAAAGCAAAAAGGAAATCCAAAAAACTTCTGATCATAGGAGACTCCATGATTCGGGGAGTTGATACCCATCTCCAGCCAGGGGTAATGGTCAGATGTCTCCCAGGTACATCAGCATGGAGAGACACTGACCGCATTGCTAAAATTGTTCACAAAGCAGGAGAAAACATTGATGTCCTAGTACATAGGGACTAATACTTCGCCAGCCGGGTCAGTTGTGGAGACCAAGGAACACCTGACCAGGCTGGGTGACAAACTATCATCCATTTTGTCCAGCATCTCCTTCTCTGAGATTCTGCCAGTCTGGGAGAGGGCAGATGGACGGAATGTCAGAGAAGGGGAGATAGGGGAGCTAAACACGTGGCTCAAGGGCTGGTGCCAGGAAAAGGGACACAGATTTGTAGGGAACTGGCAACAGTTCTGGGAGCGAAAGTTCTTTAAATTTGATGGACTGCATCTGACTAAGGAGGGAGTCAGTGCATTGGGGCAGAAGTTTGACGTCTTTGCAGAATATTTAAACTAGCAAATGAGGAGAGGGGTGCAGCACCCCATACGTCGAATGGGAAGAACACCCCTCCCCCCCCTCAGCTAGTGGTCAAACAGGGATTCAGCATGTTTGCAGTTCATTTGCATCAGCAGGTAAGAAAAAAGGTTTGTCTCCCCATACGATGCACAGGGGTAATGCCAAACCTCACCCAACAACTAACACACCGAAATCTGGCCAATGGAAAACCATGTACACAAATGCTCACAGCCTGGGAAATAAGATCCCAGACCTGCAGGCAATAATGTCAGAGCCTAAACTGGACATAGTAGCAATTAGTGAGACATGGTTTACCAGTAAGCACACTTGGGAGACTTCAGTACCTGGCTATGTATTGTTCAGAAGAGACCGAGGTGCAAAAAGGGGGGGGGAGGAGTGGCCCTGTATGTCAATGAAAATATCAAAGCTACAGAAATTCAGAATACACATAAGGAGCCAGAAGAACTGTGGGTCACCCTGGAAACAGGAAATGGGACAGCCATAAGAACTGGGGTTGTCTACAGGCCCCCAGACCAGGGGGGAGGACATAGACACATTACTGTTAGAAGATATACAAAACATGACAGCTAAAGGGGAGGTTCTGATAATGGGAGACTTCAACATGCCGGATACAGATTAGTCAATACCAGCAGGAACATCTGACCGAACTAGACACATAGTGGATTCCCTGCAGGGGCCTCAAACAACTGGTACAACAACCCATAAGAGACAGGGCTATCCTAGATCTAGTACTGACTAACAGGGAAGGGATCACAGATCTCCAGGTAGAAGGTCACCTGGGGGCCAGTGACCATCACATGGTATGGTTCAGTTTGGCCACTACAACTAAATCATCCCATTCCAAGGCAAAAATATGGGACTTCAGAAGAGCTGACTTTGATAAGATGGCCAACAGAGTTAAGCTAGCCCTGGCAAAAAGAAACACAGGTGAGGGGGTACAGACGAAGTAGGCAAGCATTAAGGATGCAATACTTGAAGCAACATCCCATTGTGTTAGACAGAAAAGGAAGTGCAAAAGAAGAAGGAAACCACTTTGGTTCTCAAATACAGTAGCAGAAAAGGTCAGAGCCAAAAGGCTGGCCTTCAGGAAATATAAAGGAACACAGCGGGATGAAGATAGGGAGGCATACCAAACTGCCCTAAGGGAAGCAGGGAAGGCAGTAAGGCAGGCAAAGTCCCAAACTGAGAAACACTAGCACGAACAGTAAAAAGAAGGTGACAAGACTTTCTATAGATACATTAGTGAAAGGAGAAAGTCCAGAGGGGTATTGCTAAGCAATGGAGAAAAGGGAGCATGTGAGGAGGAGGACCATGTAAGCATCTATCCTAAATAGATACTTTTGCTCAGTATTTACTGAAGAGAAGGTAGGGCAGGGCCCACAGCTCAGCACCATGGACACAGGGGAGGGAGGTGAGCACTACTTCCTTCACAAAGAAAGGGTCCTACAAGAGCTTGCTAAGCTCAGAGTGGATAAGGCAATGGGACCTGATGGCATCATCCCAGGGTACTTAAGGAGCTAAAGGTGGAACTAGCAGAGCCATTAGCAGAACTGTTTAGTGAGTCTCTGAGCACAGGAGAGGTCCCAGAAGACTGGAGAAGGGCTCATGTGATCCACTCCACAAGAGTGGTAGCAGGGAGGAGGCTGGGAACTACAGACCAGTCAGTCTTACCTCAGTAGTGGGCAAGATTATGGAGGCACTCCTTAAGGAAAGGATAGTGCAACACCTGGAATCCATGGGGCACAAGATCCCAGACAGACATGGGTTTACAAAGGAAGGTCCAGTCAAACTAATCTCATAGATTTCTTTGACTGGGTAACCAAGTGGTAGACCAAGGGGAGCACTTGATGTCACCTACCTTGACTTCAGCAAAGCTTTGACACTGTTCCACATAGAAGATTGATAAATAAGCTGGGTAGGCTCGGATGGGTCAGAAGTTGGTCAACTGGGTGGCAAACTGGTTGTGGGCAGAAAACAGAGAGTGGTGGTAAATGGTATACAGTTAGAAGAGATGCAAGTCACAAGTAGGGTACCTCAGGGATCAGTCCTGGGGCCAGTCCTCTTCAACATCTTCATTAGTGACCTTGCAGATGGACTAGAGGGTAAAGGCTTGTCTGTTTGCAGATGACACCAAGATCTGCAACAGAGTAGATGATCCAGATGGAGTGGGCAGAATGAGAAGAGATCTGGATAAACTAGCAAAATGGTCAGAAGAGTGGCAACTGGGATTTAATGCAAAGAATGCAAGATCATGCACATAGGGAAGAGAAACCCTGAAGCCACCTATAGGCTGGGAGGAGTTGCTAGCAGTCACAAAGGAAGAAAGAGACTTGGGCATCATCACCACTGATGACCTGAAATCATCCAAACAGACCTCTAAAGCAGTAGAAGTAAGCAGGGGGTGTTAGGGTGTATTAGTAGGGAGTATCACAAGTCGTAAGAAGGAGGATAATCCCTCTTTACAAGACACTAGTTAGGCCCCATCTGGAGTACTGCGTGCAGTATTGGAGCCACACCTTCACAAGGACATTAACCAAATTGAGGCAGTCAGAGAAAGGCAGCAAAATGGTGCAGGGACTGCATCAGAAGATATATGAGGACAGATTAACAGAGCTCAATACACTATACCCTTGAGCAAAGAAGGGAGAGGTGATATGATCGAGAGCATTCAAACACCTTAAGGGCATTAACAAGGTGAAAGAGTCTAACATGTTTAAATATAAAGAAAATAGCAGGACAAGAGGACACAGCATGAGATTAGAGGGGCCGATTAAGGGGAATGTGAGGAAATTCTTTTTCACAGAAAGGGTGGTGGATGCTTGGAATGGCCTACCTCAAGAAGTGGTGGCTATGAATACAGTGCAGGGCTTCAAACAGACATGGGATAGGCATAAGGGAGCAATACAAATAAGTATGAATAGATAGACCACTGACAGAGCAAAGGCCTATGGCACATTTATAAGGAAGAAAAAGGAATGGGCAGACTGGATGGGCCTTGCGGTCCTTATCTGCTGTCAACTTCTATGTTTCTATGTAACTGAGATGCAAAACTTGCACTCTGATTCAAAAGAGCTTTTACCCTATTTAATAAGCTCTCCCCCGCAGTATGGTAAAATAAAGAGCCATCATTTATTACTGGAATAAGAAAACTCTGTGAAAGGAGCAGCCTGGTAAATGGTGTTAGTAAAGGATTTAACCTTAATGTTGCCTCCCTGCTAGCCAATTACCCACCCAGTTCCCTAGAGTTTTAGTCGCATCCATCATCCATCAAAGGCCTTACTGAAGTCAAAGTACAGCAGGTCCACTGCATGGCCCTTGTCTATCTGCTTTGTCACACCGTCAAAGAAAACTATCAGGTTGGTCTGACAGGACCTTCCTGCCACAAAACCATGTTGTTTACTATCCTAGAGTATGTTGCTCTCCAAGTAGTCTACAAGGTCCTCTTTGATCAGAGATTCCATCAGCTTCCCCACAATAGAGGTCAGACTGACAGGCCTGTAATTCCCTGGTTGCTTCTTTTCCTCCCCTTATGCAGTGGCACAATGTCTGCCATCTTTCAATCCCCTGGAACTTCCACAGACCTGAGTGAGCTGTTGTCCAGCCTGTGGTTCAGTCAGCTCCGCTGCTAATTCCCTAAGTATTCTCAGATGCAACCCACCTGGACCTGGGACCTTATCTATCTTAAGGGCTTCCAACCCTTTCAGGACCCCTTCACTAATAAACAGTGTCTGACTCATTTGTGGGACTCCCTTTGTGGCTGCTTTGATGCCGCTCTCTGACATGGACCTGCATTTCTACTTAGTGAATACTGAGCAAAGGTAGTCCTTCATGACAGTGGCCTTTTGCCCATACTCCTCTATCACTCTATCCCCTCTAGTAGCCATGCGATTCACCCTTTTTTCACTAATACATCTAAAAAACTGCTTTTCTTTATTCTTGACCCCCTCCATGATGTGCAGCTCTGTGTCTGCTTTCACCTCCCTGATAACCCTCTTTGCCTCCCTATTTTTGAAGATATTCCTCCCACTTTGCTTCTGTCTGCTTTCCGTTAAATTTATAAATGGCCCTCCTTTTGGCTTTCACCACTTCCCTAACCCTAGCTGAGAACCACAGTGGTCTCTTAAACCTGTTTCTCTTTGTTACTGTTGTTACACATGCCTTCGATGCCTCAAGGATTGCTCCCTTCATTGCATTCCATCTCTTCTCAACACTGCCTATGCCCTCCACCTCTGCTAACATTTCTCTGACCAGTTCCGTCATCCTATTAAAGTCCACCCTTCTAAAGTCAAGGACTTTGGTTCTCGATTGTGGCCTACCAGTCCCAAAAGCCAGTTAAAACCACACAGAGTTGTGGTCGCTATTCCCAAGTGGTTCCTCCATTCTGACAGCACCCACCATCTCTGTGTTAGTGAGCACCACATCAAGGACGGCAGACTGCCTGGTGGGTTTCTTACCTATCTGCACCAGTAGATGGTCCTGGAAGGCATCTAGCAATGTCTGAATCCTGGTATTCTTGGTCACTGGGACCTCCAAATCTATGTCCGGCAAGTTTAAGTCTCCCATCAGCACCACCTCCCACTTTGCTACCCCTCTTTTAAGTTCCTCCCTGAATTCTCTGTCTCTTTCCTCCCGTCAACCCAGGCAAGGCCTATAGACAACCCCTAAATGTATTTTCCTGCATGAGGCTGCTGTGAGTTGCACCCATACAGACTCAGTTTCCCCATCGCTACCCCTAATGCCCACATTTTCAGTCACTTCAGTGCCCTTCTTGACAAAGAGGGTGACTCCTTCTCTTCTACCAGTTCTTCGATCCCTCCTGAACAATGTATATTCAGGGACTGCCATCTCCCAGTCATTACTTTCCATGGCCCACATTTCCAGGAGGCCACAAGGTCCAGCTCAGTGTGTCATCAGCTCCTGGAGCTCACAGAGTTTGTTCCCTAGGCTCCTGACTTTAAGGCATATGCCCCTTCCACTTGATCCCTGCTCTAACTCTGCTACTGTCAATCTACTTTCCATGTTTTCTCCCTTCCCACACCTTTTTAGTGCCTTTGCCATTAGGTTTTCCTCAGGCAACTGTTCCTCTCCTTGGTCCTGTAAACCCTACAGTGTTCCATGGACCCTTTTTCCATGCTGCCTTTGGTCTTGTAGCCAGCTGGATTCAAGATACTCTTCCAACCTGTCCTTTAACAGGGCTTTCATTAATTTCTCCACCACTGATGGGAAACTGACCAGCCCATGGTTCCTAGCCTCCTCCCTATGTCACTCTAAGGGACAGAGCCTACATATGCTCTCCTCCAGTCCTCTGGAACTATACCTGTTTGCAGTGAACTGTTGAATACGTCCCTCAGTCTGGCAGCTAACACTGCTCTGAGTTCCTTTGCTACCCTTGGGCCCTATGTATGATGCCATCACGCCATGTAAACTGGGCACATTGTCATCACTATGCCTGAATGCCATGGAGCAGGGTCCCATGAACCCCATGCGGGATTCAAGGCCGGGATGCAAGGCAGGTGGGCAGCCAATCCCCTGGCCACACAGACTGCAATGTGCCAGAGGCGTTCCAGGGCATGCCAGCACTACGCGGTATGCTCAATCCTGTGTAATGCTGGTCACATGACTGTGGAGCAGGGTGCAGGTTACAGCAGCCAGTACTCTGCCATAACCCACTGCATGCCCACAGGTAGAGCACTGGCTGATGCTGTGAGACTGGTAATGGGCCCCCCTGCTGCCACAGCCCACTAGCTGATGGGGAGGGCTGGGGCAGCTGAACAGGCGAGAGCCAGGAAAGATGTAGCACAGTAGCCCCTCATGCCAGCCCTCCCCCACATGTCTGCTCCATACCCTGAGGCCACCCACACAACACCCCTCAACCACCCACTGGTGCCCTGGTCCCGGTAACCATTGACCCCCAGTACACACACCCTGCTACACCCTGACCCCATCTGTGTGTTGCAACCCCCCCACCACTCAGCACAGCCCCAACCCAGCACAGTGCATGACCCCCACCCCCAACCTGGCACTCCTGCCCTGCATAGGTGTCCAGTGGTCCCCATCCACCCATGGCACTTACCCTCCATACCTGTTTGCCGGTGCTACTCCAGAGACAGCCAGCAGTACAGCCCTCATCTCACCACCATGGCCACTGGCCATCTGACGTGGGCATGCAACTGCTACGCACACCCCTGCATACTGCAGACAGTCGGCAGCTGTGGTGGTGAGAGAAGGGTTGTGCCGCCTACCATCTTGGGAGTGGCACCGGCAAACAGGTACAGGGGATGGGGGGGTTGATGCCGCGGGTCGGTGGGAGGACCGCCGGACACTACAGTGTCACAAGGGTACTGGGTGGGGGTCCTGTTCACATTGCAGGGCATTTGTGTGTGTATGTGTTGGGGGGACTGCACTTCTGCCACCGGCTGGCCACTGTGGCATGGGCATGTGGGTCCAAGTGCCTGCAGTAGGCATTCACTACCCTGGATCAGAACCATGCTGTGTGAGGGATCCACAATGGGGCCCAGTATGGGCATCCCATTGGATGCCCTCCCAGGTCCATGACTCTGCCCCCGACCACTCTGCAGAGTCCTGCATGTCGGGGGGGTGGAGCCATGGACAGATGGTGACCGGTTGTGAATACTGGCCAGTGTGCACCTGTCCACAGGTGCAGAGCTGCGCGGGCCGGTTATGTGCTTTCAGTGCATATAACCCGCCCATTCATGCATAGGGCCCCATGGGTGTATCCTGTCCAGTCTCAAAGCCTTATCCACTTTCAGAGCTGCAAGTCCTTTTAAGACTCTTTCCTCTGAAAATGGACTTATGTCCACCTTCCTCCCTTTTGTTCCTGCTGTCATTGGTGCTCCATCATCCCTCACTCCACTGTGAAGATTGAGCTGAAGTACCTGTTCAGGATGTCTTTGTTTTCTTGCCTGTTCTGTGCAGTCTCCCTCTGCCACCCTCCTTATCCTCACAATCCTTCTTACTTTCATCTTCTCATTTATGTACATGAGGAAAATCTTATCCCTTTTAGCTACCCGTTTGCCTGTCCTTTCTTCTGTCTGAGCCTTTGCTTCCCTCACTGCCTTTCCTGCTTCCTTCTGTTTTACTTGGTATACCTCCCCGTCTTGCTCCTTCTGCATTTTCTTGTACATCCTGAATGACACATTTTTTCCCCTCGCCACCTTGGCCACTTCCCTAGAAAATCAAGCAGCCTCTTTCATTCTACTTTTACTCACTTCCTTCACACAGAGCTTGGTTGCCTTAATTATGCTGTCTCTTATTTTCCCCCACTGTGCCTCTGCCCCACCCTGGCAATACCCCACCTCCATGAGGCAGTTTCCACTTCCTTAAAATCTTCTCTCCTGAAGTCCAGGACCCTAGCCCTCATGTGGTTTGCCTGTTTCCATGTTAATGTTAAACCACACTGTATGGTGATTACTGGTACCTAGGGGACTGCCCACTGGTACGACTGAAATGCCATCCTGGTGCGTAAGCACCAAGTCCAGCACTGCCCCATCCTTAGTGGGTTGTTTGACTTGCTGCTTCAGAAAAGCCTCTTTTAGGGAGTCTGGGATGACCCTGCTCCTTGCTGAAGCTGCAGTTGGAAGGTTCCAATCCACATCTGGCAGCTTGACATTTCCAACTAGCAGCACCTCCCCCTACTTGCCGTTCTGATGAAGGCTTCCCTAAGTGCTTTATTCAACCCTTCTCCCTGTGCCGGAGGCCTGCACACCACCCTTGTTTGGATAACTACCCTTGTATGGATAGTGGCACCAGTACTTGTCTCCAGGATGATCCACAACACCTGCAGCCCTTCATTTTCATCTGGACTGCCCCCGTACATCCATGGTCTTGACTCCGTCCTTCACATATTGTACAACTCAATTTCATCTTCTCTTTTCCCTATTTCTCCTGAATAGATAGCTGTTGCTAGCCTTGCTTGTAGAGCAGAAAGCAGCTAACTAAAAGAAGCTACATTTTCTTGTTAATTTAAAACTTATATCTCAGCAGGAGTCAGTGTCAGTTAAGATTAAGTAGACAGATAACTTTATTAGAAGTAGAAGGGGTCTTATTTAGGGTTCAAAAAAGAAAAGAAAGAAAGGCAGTGTGTGTTCTGTGCAGGGAAAGGTACTGTATCAGGTGACTTTGCTAAACCAGTAGAAGGAAAGAGAGCTTACCTGGGGGTGTGGTTTAGACACTAGAAAAGCAGGTGAGTCAAATTACAACTTCCTGTTGCTAGCCTTTTTTCTTACTAATTGCCCTCCATTCCACCCAAAGCCAGTTCTACTTTTATAGCCACTGGATTTGACTGTCAACAGAAACTTCCTGTTTGGCAGTAGGAAGGAAAGGATCATAGAGAAACATTGGTTTTGTCAACCCTAAAGTAAAAAAGTAGCTCACTCTCCCCCTAGCTGCTGGTGGTCTGATATTGAGCAAGGAAGAAGGAGGCTACTGAAGAAGATAGGAAGTTGCTGTCCCAGAACAGGAAGGGTCAGAGTTGTAAGGAGAGGGAGAGAGTAAGCATCCAGAGAAACAGTAGAGAGGACACAAAATAAGACATGATAGGAGTGGTGCAGTGCAATGGCTGTGGGGCGGCAGTGTTCGGGAGACATTCTGGAGGCTGCGATGCTGCCCTATTTGCAGGCACCTCTCTGGTCTGAGAGAGGAGGTTGCCCATCTCCAGGCTGACCTGGCTAGGATTCATGAAACCTCCTCCCCCACCCAGGGACCACCAGGGTCAATGCCACTACCTCAGAGGTTGACAAGAAAGAGGAGAGGCTGGACCAGGGTGGGCTCAAGGAGGGAGAGGGTGGTGGAACAGAGTTGCATCCCTCCAGCTGTACCTCTCCACAATTCATTCACTCTTCTGGTGGATAGTGGTTCCTCTATGGAGGCACCTGCAGTGGAGACCAAGGAGGATGCTGAGAACCTTCACAAAGGAGACCCACAGGAGGGTGGCATGGGACCCCACAGGGGAAGGAAACAACTCCTGGTGGGGGACTCAATCATTAGGGGGTAGAAATGGGGGAGGAAGGGGAGAGGGAGGTAAGGTGCCGTCCTGGCGCCACGGCTTGGAGGGACAGGAAGCGAATCCTCAGGATCGTGGGAGGAGCTGCATGAGGGAGGGAGCTGGATGTCATTGTCCACCTAGGGACAAATGACCTGGCTAGAAATGGGATCAGAGCAGTGCAAGAGGAGTTTATAGAGTTGGGAAGGGGCCTTAGACAAGTAGCGCATACGGTAACCTTCTCGGAAGTGCTGCCTGTCTATGGCAAGGGAGATGCTAGGGCACTTCTCACCAGGGAATTCAATAAGTGGTTGAAAAACCGGTGTGGAGCTCAGGGTTTTGGCTTCACTGGGGACTGGGGAGCCACCTGGAGGGATGCAGACCTATACTGGTGTGATGGTCTGCATCTGTCGAGGGGGGGAACCAGGATCCTAGGTGAGAGGTTTAAATGCTTCATTGGCAAGCATTTAAACTAGCCAAGAGGGGAGGCACTGAAAAGAAGCAGGGAAATCCGAGTCTCCCCCCACAAAACATGGTGATTAGTGAGGTAAACACCAAGGTACAGAAGTTATTACGGAGCAGAACAGATTTAAATGTGAAAAAAGGCAAAGGCAGTAAGGACAGAAATGGGGCTAAAAGGGGTAAGGCTATCAAAAAGTGGAGGGTGATGAGTACCAATGCCCGTAGTCTGTGTAACAAGCTCCCTGAGCTAGTGGCCTTGATGGAAGAGGGTTGCCTGGATATTGTGGCAGTCACAGAAACATGGTACACAGAGAACCATGACTGGGGTGTCAACATACCAGGATACACAATCTACAGGAGGGACAGGGAGGGTAAAAGAGGAGGAGGGGTAGCTCTCTATGTAAAGGAAGGGATCAAAGCAACAGAACTAAAGAGTAAACAGGGAGCAGATGAGGCACTTTGGGTCACCCTGGAGACAGGAAATGGCACCACAATCCGTTTGGGGGTTGTATACAGACCCCCATCTCAGGGGGAGGAAATGGACAAGGAAATGATAGAAGGCTTTCTTAGAATGGCAGAAAAAGGGGAGATATTGTTGATGGGGGACCTGAATATGCCAGATGTTAACTGGAGCACCTTTGCTGCAGGCACATCCAAGAGCAGGGTCATTCTTGATGCCCTACAGGGGGCATGCCTCAGACAGCTAGTATTGGAACCCACTTGGGAGGGAGCAATCTTAGACCTGGTACTCTCAAATGGGGATGGAGAAAGAATCTCAGATTTAGAAGTGGGTAGCCATCTTGGAACAAGTGACCACCAAACAGTGTGGTTCACGATAAACACAGCCATACAATCAAGCCATAAAAAAGCAAGAGTACTGGACTTTAGGAGGGCTGACTTTGGGAAAATGAGAGAGTGCCTCAGAAAAGCACTAGCAAACAGGCAAGAAGGAGGGGTGGAGGAACAATGGGGAGTGATCAAAACAGCCATCACAGAGGCAACAAGCCTTTGTGTAAAGCAAATCAATAAAACACAACGAAGGAAAAAACGCTATGGTTCTCAAAGAGGTGGCAGGGAAGGTTAAGGAGAAAAGGACAGCATTCAGGAAATATAAGGAAACACAGAAGGAGCAGGACAGAGAACTTTATCAGTTAAAGCAGAAAGAGGCTGGGAAGGCAGTCAGAATAGCAAAGGCCCAAACCGAGGAAAGGATAACAATTCTGTTAAGAAGGGGGATAAGACCTTTTATAGGTACATTAGGGAGCAAAGAAAGACCAAAGGAGGGATACTGAAGCTTAATAAGGGGGAGGGAATGTGGGTAGAGGGTGACAGTGAAAAAGCAGGGATACTGAACGAATATTTCTGCTCAGTATTCACAAAGGAAGAGGATGGGGAGTTACCTAAACCAAACAAGAGAAACACTCCAAAGAGGGGGGTCGATACCAGTCCATTTACAGAAGAAAGGGTTCTGAAAGAACTGATAAAATTGAAGGTGGACAAAGCAATGGGGCCTGATGGGATTCACCCAAGAATTCTAAAAGAACTAAGGGTAGAACTAGTGACACCGCTGACTACTCTCTTTAACAAATCATGGGAGGAAGGGGTGGTACCCGAGGACTGGAGGAGGGCAGATGTGATTCCTCTTCACAAAAGTGGGAGCAGGACAGAGGCAGGAAACTGCAGACCAGTTAGTTTGACCTCAGTGGTAGGGAAAATGATGGAATCATTTCTGAAGGAAAGAATTGTTGAGTACCTAGAGGCCAGTGGGGCACAGGACCCAAGGCAGCATGGATTCACGATGGGAAGGTCATGTCAGACGATCTAATAGATTTCTTTGACTGGGTGACCAAAGTAGTAGACCAGGGAGGAGCTGTGGACATGGCCTACCTAGATTTTAGCAAGGCATTTGATACAGTCCCACACAAAGATTAATTCACAAGATAGCCAGCCTTGGAGTGGGTTCCAAGGTGGTAGCCTGGATAAAAATTGGCTAGACAACAGGGACGAAAGGGTAGTAGTAAATGGAATACACAGTGAAGAAAGGAGGGTTACTAGTGAGGTACCGAGGGTTCAGTACTGAGACCGGTCCTTTTAAAGTCTTTATAAGTGACATTGCAGAGGAACTGGAAGGAAAAGTATGTCTCTTTGCAGATGACACAAAGATCTGCAACAGGGTTGATATACAAGATGGAGTGGAAAGGATGAGAAGGGACTTGGCAAGGTTGGAGGAATGGTCAAATGTATGGCAGCTCAGATTCAATGCAAAGAAGTGCAAGGTAATGCACATGGGAAACAAAAACCCAGGGGAAGTGTACACAATAGGGAGTGAGATACTGACAACAGTAAAAATAGAAAGGGACCTGGGGGTAATTATATCCGATGACCTAAAGGTGGGCAAGCAATGTGAGAAGGCAGTAAGGAAGGCAGGGGGGATACTGGGATGCATAGGAAGAGGCATCAATAGTAGAAAACAGGAAGTTGTTATCCTCAGTACAGACAGTTGGTGAGACCCCATCTGGAGTACTGTGTGCAGTTCTGGAACCCCATCTCTGCAAAGACATAAACAGAGTGGAAGCTGTACAGAGAGGGCAACAAAATGGTGCAGGGTCTGCACCAGAAGACATCTGAAGAAAGACTAAAAGGAGCTTAATATGTATACCTAGAGGAAAGGAGGTAGAGGGACATGATAGAAACTTTCAAGTACCTCAAGGGAATTAACAAAGTCCAAGAGGGTAGCATCTTCCAGAAAAGAGATGTGCAAGAACAAAGGGCACAATTTGAAGATAGAGAGCAGGCTCAGAGGTAATGTGAGAAGTATTTTTTCACTGGGAGGGTTGTGGATGCATGGAACAGCCTCCCAGAGGAGGTTGTGGAGTCAAGAACAGTGGGGGACTTCAAGAATGCATGGGACAGGCATAAGGCAGTCCTAGTGGGGGGTAGGAGGAAGTAAGCTGTTGGTTAACTAGGATTTGCAGCTTATCTGTTAGGTAGAGAAAATGGGCAGACTAGGTGGGCCAAGCAGTCCTTATCTGCTGTCAAATTCTATGTTTGATACTGTGGACCATGGTGTGCTTTTGGAACGCCTGCGGCTTTATTGCGGACTGTCTGGTACAGTTCTGCATTGGTTTCGATCTTTCCTCACGGGACGGAGACAGAGGGTTGTCACTGGAATTTATTCCTCTGATGCCATCTTCCTGTCCTGTGGGGTACCGCAGGGTTCCATTCTGGCACCCATGTTGTTCGCTGGCTATATGCTGCCATTGGGAGACATTATTAGGCGATACAGCTTGGGTTTTCACTGCTATGCAGATGATACCCAGCTGTATTTATCCTTTAATCCTGGACAGGAAGATGCAGTCTCTATGCTTAACAGATGTCTGTCCAAGATTAAGAATTGGATGAGTGCCAGCTGGCTGAGGTTAAACCCGGATAAGACTGAGGTGTTGGCGGTGGACCCAGGTCGCCTTGAGGCGGGTTGTAGGGCTGGGCTACCTTCGGGCATATGGCTCAATGGTGCCCAGCTCTCAACCTCAGACTGGGTGCGTAACCTGGGCGTTATTATTGACGATGGTTTGACCCTAAAATTGCAGGTGTCATCCGTTGTCAAATCCTCTTTTTACCATCTTAGGAATATCGCCCGGGTGAAACACCTAGTTCCTCCGGATGACCTTCCTACATTGGGCCATGCCTTTGTGACCTCTCGCCTTGATTACTGCAATGCCCTGTACCTAGGGCTACCGGGCTGATATCCGCCGCTTGCAGCTGGTGCAGAATGCAGCAGCCAGGCTTTTGACTGGGACATCCAGAAATAGTCATATTATGCCTGTGCTGCGCGGACTGCACTGGCTGCCGGTTCAGTGGCGGATCACCTCAAGGTCGGGTTACTGGCCTATAAAGCCCTACATGAACAGGGACATGGTACCTACAAGATCTCCTTACTCCCTACTGTCCTCTCGTTCACTCCGATCCGCCGGCGAGGGATTGCTAGAGATTCTCAGGGTTTGTTTAAAACATCTGGGGCACGTGCATTTTCTTACGCGGCCCCCACCCTGTGGAATTCTCTACCTCGTCGGATACGATGCTGCCTGACCGTCGAGAATTTTTAAGTCTGAGTTAAAAACATATCTATTTTTGAAGGCATATGGAGAGTGATTTTTACTGTGATTTTACTGTGATTTTATTGTTATTATTATTGTTATTGTTATATTTTGTAATTAAATGTCTGTCCACCTGTACAGCGCTTTGGTTTCTGAAAAGCGCTTAAAAATAAATTTTGCTTACTTACTTTACTTACTTCTATGTTTCTATGTAGAGAGTAGCCCATTATGGCCATGTTGCAGTCATGTCTGTCAGTGCATTACTATTCTGTTATGGCCAGCAAATACAGGCTAGTCTCTGCCTTGATGGCCTCCTGATCCAGAAGTTTATTTACCAGACTCCATGCATTGGTACACAAGACTCTCCATACCTTATTATTTCCCTGCCTGCTTCCCTGCTTCCTCTTCCTGCTGCTCGTGCTGTCCTTGAAGCTCCCCCAACCTCCCTCTTCCTCTGTTGCATTCTCTGTTACCTGTATAATTTACTCTTTTCTTCTTGCTTTCCATATTTATACCCCCCTTGTCTTCTGCCTTGTCCCCATCCCTGTTTTTCTGTGTGCCTGCCCTGGAGGAGCTTCCTCCCCTCTCAGCTCCTTCCCTGCTGCTTCATCATCTGAGGGGGCAATTGTTGCCTCCCTTGGTTATATAGACTCTCTTCCTTGGCTAGTTTAAATGCTATCCAAGCAGCATTTAAACCTCCTACTAAGGACTGTGGTCTCCTCCTGGAAAGAGGCAGACCATCTCTCCCACAGAGGCCCATCTTTCCAGGTTCATTCCATGTCCCCAGTGCAGCCAAAGCCCTCTTCCATGTACCATGCCTTCACCCAATTGATAAAAGCCCTGGTGCAGTGTTCTATCCTCTCCCTAGTCATATACAAGTAACACTTCGGCAAAAGCCATTGTGCGTGCCACTTGCTTAAAGCCTTTCCCTATTTGCTGAAATTTCCCTGCACTAATGCTACCTTGTCCCTCATCAGGTCATTTTTACCCAGGTGGACAATGATATCTGGCTCCATCCCATCCCCTTCTGCCCTAGTGAGCCTGTTGATCTGCTCTACATCCCTCCAAGTCAAAGAACCTCTAATGCACTTTACCTCCTCTTTCCTTTCTCCCCGTCTCCCAAGTCTATCCCCCTAGCCACCCTACCTACCCCTGTACAGCTGACTCACTGCTCAAACACTGTGTTTGTTCTCCACAGAGCACAAGCTCTGCAGATCTGAATCACAGTATCACTGCAGCACACTTTACACTTGCGACACTGATGAGATCTGGAGACTGAGCTACTGACAGCAACAATCTGTGTTCCAGCTCCTTCTTATAGCCATCTAAAGCTGTGTCCTGATTGGCTAAAAATTCATGGGTAAAAGCATGTACCAACTTCACAAAGCCAGGCTGCATGCATCTTCTGCAGATCCTGAGTTCCTTACATGCTGAACACAGTGGCTGCGCATTGGACACCTACTGTATTTCCAGACTTCCTGAGATCAGAAGGCATCGAGCAGCATGAGGGTTGCCATCTTTGTTGATATTCTACACCTCTGTGCTCCAAAAGATAAAGCTGTTCTCCAGAGGGCCTGTTGTTTCTGTACCCAGGCACTCTACCAATTCTAGTGGCAGGGACCATGTGATCATGCGGCTGGCAGAATGGTGAACAAACAAGGTTCTCCTGGCCTAAAGCAGTACTGCTGCTCCTATCCGCACTGCTGTAATGGATGCCTGACTGGTTCCAACAGTGTACAGTCCTGGGGACCAAGAGATGTAGAGCAGTCCAGCTGAGACCCCTAGGAGCATATATGGGTAGTTCCCATTTGAGGATGGGTGGCTATTAGGCAGTTCAAACTGGTTATAATGGTAAGACTCAAATAGATCTGAAGCAGGCTTACTCAACACATCCCAAAGCCCATGTCTGTAAAGACTCAGACCCACATTGTTAGTGAGGGGTTAACTCTGTTTCTCAATCTGTTTCAATTTGCATTGAAAACTCCCCATTTGAATGTCATACAATTTTAAAGAAAGAGCAGAAAAACTGTACTTTACAAGCTGTATATTAGCCACTTCAGCATGATATACAGTAACTGTCAGCCTCCCTCTGCTCTTCATCTGCCTGCCTGGCTAACTGTCAGCCAGCTAACACACACGCTGACTGCAGCCAGCATGTGTGCCACTGTGTTGCGGAGACAGGCAGGAAGAGAAGAGAAGAGAAGAGGGGTAGGAGTCAGACAATTATGCAAAGCTAAAAATACAGTTTTCTTTATCATTCAAAACATTTTAAATTACACATGGATGGATGGATGGATGAAAAGTGCGTTTATACTGAAGTATGCTTGGTTAAGTGGGTAATCTGCTATTTCATTTTAATTTTTTATTTTTTGCTCCTCACCTTCCCTCCTTTGCTATCTCACCTTCAGTCCTAGAGGTGCAGACTGCAGGGTAATGGAGCGGATCCTCAGGGGCTATCTAGATGAGGTCAGGCCAGGTATGGGCACTGAGACCCGGTGGGAAGTTATAAAAAAGGGGCTCTTGGAGGCTACCAGGGCCTGCATGAAGGACAGATGCAAGTGGGGCAGAGCTAAAGAAGCCGAGCTGGTGGACAAGGGAGGTCCAAGATGCAGTGAGGGGAAAAAAAGGCTGCTTATAGTTGATACAAAGATTCTCGGGGGTGATATATCCAATGGAAAGTATGATATGACAGCCAGGAGGGTCACCAGGGTGGTGAGGTTAGCCAAGGCAGGGGCGGAGCTGAGATTGGCACAGTGGATTAGAAGGGTGGAAAAGGGGTTCTTCAGGTATATCAGAGAAAGAAGAAAAGGAAGGGGAAGATTAGTAGGCTTAGGTTGGGGAGTGGGTAGGTCGAGGAGGCAGGAGAGCAGGCAGAGGTATTAAATTATTTTTTTGCCTCAAACTTATCTGAGGACGGGGGGGACAGCACTGCAAGTTGAGGGGGAAGGGGGACAGGCAGATGTAGTAGGGGCAATGGATGTAGAAATCCCTACTGGGAGGGTGTGGGAATTCCTCAAGGCCCTAAGATCAGACAAAGCACCGGGCCCAGAGGGGATCCATCTCCAGGTGCTTAAGGAGCTGGCTGATACCATGTCCGCACCTCTGGTGGGCCTTTTTTAACTCCTCCCTTCAGTTGCGGAGGGTACCTTAAGACTGGAGGATGGCCCATATTCTGTCTATACGCAAGGGTGGCTCGCAAGGGGAGCTGGAAAATTACAGGCCAGTTAGCCTGACATCGTTAGTGGGCAAAGTGATGGAGGTCATCTTGAAAGAGAGGCTGGAGGGGTTTCTGAAGGCACGGGGCCACCTAGATGATTGCCAGCATGGCTTTGTTAGGGGCAGATTGTGTCAGACCAACTTAGTGGAGTTCTACGAAGGGGTGATAAGAGAGTTGGATCAGGGCAGGCCAGTGGATGTCCTTGTTCTTGACTTCAGCAAGGCGTTTGACTCTGTGCCGTATCCGGGGTTGCTGGAGAAGCTGGGGGATATGGGGGTGAGGGGGAAGATGGTCAAGTGGATAGGAAACTGGCTAGCAGGGCATGTACAGAAGATGATGGTTGGGGGGAGGTCTCATCTCCCAGGAGAGTCATTAGCAAAGTTCCACAGGGTTCGGTGCTGGGCCCACTCCTGTTTAATGTCTATATCTCGGACATCAGATGTGGTGTTAGCAGTGGGATGAGCCTCTTTGCCAATGACTCGAAGCTGTGGGAGGTGGTGGATGGGGAGGAGGGGAAGTTGGCTCTCCAGGAGGACCTGGAGACTCTTGGGAGGTGCTCATGTGCCTAGCAACTAAAGTTTAACGCTGGGAAATGCAGGGTTCTTCACTTGGGGGCCAAAACCCAGCTCCTATGTACACCTTGGGAGGGGAGACAAGGCAAGTTTCTAGGGGGGAGAAGAACCTCGGGGTGGTGGTGGATGCCAAAATGAATAACGTGGAGCAGTGTAGAAAGGCTGAGGCCCAAGCAAATAAAATGCTGTGGTGCATAACCAGGGGGATAACCTCAAGGAGCCGAGAGGTGCTCCTTCCGCTGTATAATTGCCTGGTTAGGCCGAACCTTGAATACTGCATGCAGTTTTGGTGTCTTTACTTTAAAAGACATATTGCTCTTCTGAAGAGGGTCCAGAGGAGGGTGACCAGGATGATATAGGGTCTAGGGGAAAAGCCATATGGGGAGCAGCTAGAGGAGCTCAACCTGTACTCGCTGGACGAGAGGAGGACCAGAGGGGATGTGATTGCAGTCTTCAGAAATCTCAGGGGAATAAACAGGGTAAACCTTGATGGGGTGCTGCAGCTGAGGGAGGTAGGGGCCAACAGGGGGAACTCAATGAGGCTGGTAGGTGGGAGACTAAGGGGGGAAAACAAGGAGACGCTACTTCACTGAGGCGGGTAGTGGAGCCCTGGAATGAGCTGCCCATGCAGCTGATGGCTGTTACAACTGTGGTGGGGGGGGGGTTAAGAGTTGCTGGGATAGGTATAGGGGTAGGGTGCATCCCAGAGCCTCACCGGGGGTTGTGGGGACCTTGTGGGGAGGGGAAGGGGGATGGGGCTATAATGGTGCCCTTGGTGGGCACTGATCCCTGAGCAGACTCAATAGACCACTGGGCCTATTCTGCTGGCTTTTTAGTATGTTAGTATGTTAGTCCACATGAAGGCCCCAGGTACTCACTGATGGTATTGCTGCCTCATTTCTGGTTATGTCTTAAGGCAGTTCTTACCACCCTATGCAGGGATTCCATGTTTTGAACATCATGATAGCTGTGTAACATACAAACATACAAAATTTACCAGCAAATAAAGGCCTAGAGGTCTATCAAGTCTGCTTGAATGTGCAGCTAGCACCCCTTATTCTGCAGATGCCACTCCCTTCCACCCTTTCCCTCCATTGACCTTCCCCCTTGCCCTGTCCCAGCCCCTTTTGGAGCAGTCTACTATTCTACTGGATACCACTTCAGCCTGTAATGCATTCCACCCAGCTACCACCCTCTCTGTAAAAAAGTGTCTCATCATCTCCCTCCTGAACCTTCCTCCCTCCAGTCTCATATCATGGCCCAGGGTGTCCCTCCCCTTCCTTACTTTGAACAACCCCTCTGTACCTGTCTTGTTTATTCCTTTCATGTACTTAAAGGTTTCAATCATGTCCCCCCTATCCCTCCTCTCCTCCAGCGAGTACATGTTCAACTTCCTCAGCTTCCTCTCATATGATAAGTCCCCCAGCACCTTGATCATCTTTGTCACCCTCAGTGGTGGAGCCAGGTTTGGGAGCATTAGGGAGCCGGGGGGGCCATTCAGTCAATCACGAGCTCCACAATGGACATCAAACAGTGATTGAAGATGGTGGCAGGGTGCCACTACTCACACTGGGGCAGCCAGGAGGGGCGACTGCCCCCCAGCCCCCCCTCTAGCTCCGCCACTGGGACTCACCCTGTGCTGCACCCTCTCCAGTAACTTAATGTCCCTCTGCAGATACGGTCACCAGTACAGCAAGCAGTACTCCAGGTGTGGTCTAACTAATGACCTATGCAGTGGCAGAAACACCTCCTCCCTCCTTGAGGATATACCTCTTGCAATGCAACCCAGCATTTTGTTGGCCTTTGTAGCTGCCTTCCTACATTGTGTCGAGTTGTTCATTGACACTATAATGAGCATTCCCAGATCCTTCTCCTCCTCTGTCTGGGCTAGCTGCACTCCCCCAGCTGGTAACTCCTTCTTGGGTTCTTCACCTTGAAATGCAGCACCTTGCACTTTTTGGCATTAAACTCCAGTTGCCAGGTGTCTGACCAGGATTCAAGCTTTGCCAGATCATCCTGCAACCCCTGCCACTGCCCTAGGTCATCCACCACGCTCCCATCTTGGTATCATCAGCAAACAGACTGATCTTGCTCTTGATGTCCAATAATATGTCTGCAATGAATATCCCAAATAATACTGGTCCCAACACTGAGCCCTGTGGAACACCTCTCGTCACTACCCTTGGGGATGAGAGCTCCCCACCCACCACCACCCTCTGTTGCCTTCCCTGAAGCCAGTTCCCTACCCATCTCACCAGCTTTGCACCTACCCCGTGCCTTCTAACTTACTTCCCAGCACCAAGTCAAATACCTTATTGAAGTCCAGATAAAGGACATCCACTGCATGGCCCCTGTCCAATTGCCTAGTTACCCAGTCATAGAACTCCACCAGGTTGGTTTGGCAGGATCTGCCATGTATGAAGCTATGCTGTCTGCTGCCCTGTAGTCCTTTGGCCTCCAGAAGGGCCACCAGCCTCTCCTTCAGGATAGTCTCCATCAGCTTACCCATGATGTATGTGAGCCTCACTGGTCTGTAGTTCCCCAGTTCCTCCTTGGGACCACTCTTGTGGAGGGGCACCACATGAGCCATCCTCCAATCCTGAGGTACATACCCTGAGTGTAGTGAGACATTAAATAGGTCTGCCAAAGGTCCCGCAAGGACCTCGTCCAGCTCCTTCAGTACCCTAGAACATTGTAACACAGTAACATTGTCACAGTGTATTGGTTACCACAACATTTTGGAATGTTTCCAATTTTTGGGATATAGGAGTGGACATCAGATGCTGGAGGTGGGAGATCAGGAATGTGGATCTCCCCAAGAGGGAGGTTACATTGCAACAGCACGAGACATGAGAAAGACAAGATGGTTTATCACTACATATCATGAAATATTATGCTAGACAATAATCACAGTATTTTTTTTCTATGATAAATTATTGTTAGTGGGAAATAGGATATATCAACATAATTACTGGTGACCATAAATATCAACCGGATTACTGTTTTGTTAAAAATGCATATCAACTGGATTTTGGGTTACTACGCTCCAAAGGCAATAATAACCCAAAATCCGGTTGTTATGACATTCCCCAAAGAAAAGACTTTAAAACTGTTGCATTCCATTGTTTCACAAAAAATATTTCAACTGTGTTTTATTCATGTACAGTTCAATTTCTTCAAAAATAAAACTGCACTCTAGCTAAAAAACTTCTTTTTCTTTCTACCTGCTAGAAATACAGTCTAAACCTTCACACCAACAATTATAAAAAAATAAAGGTATAGGTATGTTTGACATTATGGATTTTTTTCACACACCCTTGATGTGTGATGTCCACATAAACCTCTCAAGCTTAGCTCTCGAGGTTTATGGATCATTACACACCTTGGGTGTGTGAAAAAAATCCATAACACACACTTGCCTATCCATTTTTCTCTATATAGTGAGTTAGTATGGCATCCCCAACTCCATAATATGTCAATTACAATGGATGCCCCCTCCCTCACTGAGGCTCCAATGAGAGGAAGAGATGGGTGCGGTACGTGGCTAGGGGTGGCAAGGATTTTTGAGGTGATGGAGTCCTTAGAAGGAGCAGGGAATTTGTTTGAATTTGAAGCCCTTTGTAAAGTTGTGCTGTTTTTAGAAACTGGAGGCCTAGTTCTCAGTCACAATTTTTGGGTGCAATATCAGGCACACACTTGCAACCTTCTGTACCAACTAATAAAATTGGCCAGTGATGAAGACCCATCTGGTCAAAGAGCTGGGGCACTTTGTAATGTGTTTGCCTCACTAGTGCTGTATCCATATGGATTAATTCAAAATAAATTATTTCCCACTGTAATCTGGATTTCTGTGCCTGGAGTTCCTGTATCTGCTCCTAGGTGTGTGCCTCTTCCTGTGGAACTGTGTTCATTCATTTGGGGTGTGGTTACCCCAAGGCAGCACCTGCTAATCCTCACCTGCAGTATGTAGGTCATCTCTGAAACAGTGTGTCATAAAATTGCTCAACTGAGAACTGAAGGTTTTTGCCAGGGGATCATTGCCCCTCCCCCAGTGCAAATATTGGAATTCAGCTGTGGCATTCTAACTGTTACTGTACAGTATATAAACTGGGTTAGTGCTCTTTAAGAACACATGTATGGGGGGGCGTGGCCAAGTGCAGGAGCAAGATGGAAGCTGGATTCTAGAGCTCCGTGGCTATCCACCACATTTTTCTGCCATCCTCCTTGCCTCTCCTACAGTTCTGGACAGAATATCTTCTGAACTTCGGCTAGATGCTAGAACTGAAAAAATCAGGAAAGAAACAAGCTAAACTGCCCTTCAAAACAAATAAATATGCCGAGTCAAGCAGGGGCCTACCTAAAAATGTTGTAAAAGGTGTCCAGAGCACCAGTGACCCGGGCACACCTCAGGCCACGGAGACCCACCCAGCTAACTCCACGATGGAGCAGGCAACTTCTTCCACAACAAGCGAGGGGTATCTTGTCCTAGAGAGACTCCTAAAAGAACTTAAATATGATCTGGGGACTAGAACGGAGGCTGGATTTGAGAATGTCACTATGCAAATCCAGCAACTCCAACAGACAGTCAACTCAGTCTCTGAGACCGCGGATTCACATGAGACCAGGCTGGGAGAGCTGGAGACACGAGTAACCACTCAAGAAGGCACCTTGCAAAGCTCTAACACTGACTTGCAAAAAGCCCTAAGGGAGATTGAACTTTTAAAACAGAGTATAGAAGATCATGAAAATAGGGAGCGCAGGTGCAATATCTGAGTAGTGGGCCTCCCAGAGGGGCTTGAGGACAGAGACTGTGCAATGTTTATTCAAAAATGGCTATGTGACACCCTAGAACTCTCTCCGGAGGTCTCCTTGGAAATTCAGAGGGCGCATAGGTCCCCAGGTGCTAAACCCACTCCCGATCAAAGGCCTCACCATGTTATTATAAAATTCCTCCGCTTTACTGACCGACAGACCGTGCTGGAAAAGGCCAGACGGAAAGGGAAAATAATGGCACAACACTCAAGGGTCAGTTTATTTCCTGAGTACTCGTGGCAGCTCCAGATTCAATGCAGAGCATTTGCTGAGGTCAAAAGATGACTCCACAACTTGGGATGTCAATTTGCCTTAGTCTACCCAGCGTGCTTGATCATCCGCCAACAAGGTGGGAAGCCTTAGTCATTCACTAGCCCCGATGCAGTCACGGAGTGCATGGAGGACCTGGAGAAAGCTTGGGGGTAACAACAAGAACACTGAAGGATGAGGAGTCACGCTGATTGCTGACTTTCTGGATGGCTTCATTAAGCTCACAGAGGTACTAGGGCTGGGGTGTGGTGCATTTGAGTCATGGAGCGGGGGGGCGCATGTTATGTGAGCTGAACCACAACTCCTTTTAGAGGTCTTTAATGGCTGGTTTGTGGGGGCTCCCCTTCCTGCTCCCCTCACAATTCCCCAGAGATAAACCATTGGGAGGCCACACCCTTATCAGCCTAAAGACTAAACTGTTTAATTTGGGATTGTGATGCTTTTGACTAGTCCAGAACTGAAGACTCAGGCCTACATGTGTGAGCAAGCTACAGGCCTCTAGCTGGGACTTGGCAACTTTCTGGCTGCTGGTGTGATGGCCGAAGAATCTTATTCTTTTTGGGACTTTTGGCTGAACTGTATGAAAGCAGGACTATATTTTAAAGGAGACATGCCTTGTGCTCTTTTTCTTTTTCTTTTTTTTTTTTTATTCTTTCCTGCATTATGTCCTACTGTCAGGGATTCCCCATGGCAGCTGTAATCTCCCTGTCCCCAATAGATAAATGATGGGGTCATTTGAGCACAACTGTTTAATAATCTGCTTTCAGCATAATGTGAAGTTCAGTGTTTCTGGTCTGTTTTCCGTAGGGAATGACCATATCTCCAGAGGGTGGCGGGGGAGGCCCAGATGTGGACCTCTATAAATAGTTTAGACTTAGCTGCAAATATCCTGCAGCTGTGTTTGTATGCCTCTTCATGGCTTCCATTTTATGTTATTCTTAAAAATGGCTTTCACCATAATTAGGTCCTACGGGGGGGGGGGGGGACTGAGGTTTGGCCCTACCTCGTGGCTGGGATACCTGATATTGGTAGCTTTTTAAAAGCAGAGGTGGACCATATATTTGTGGTTATCAGATTTGTTGTATAATGTGGATAGCCCACTTGATCCATGCAGAGTAGCGGTTGAACAGTTTCTACGGAATGGGGGTATGGGGGTTTGTTGGGGTGTTGTTAATGTTGGGGGCTTGGTTGGGGGAGGTGGGGGCTAAGGGTGTTAAAGGGTATGTACTAGGCCCTGCAAGTTATTTTCTATACATCTTGGGTACCAAGTTGTTTTTAGCCTTAAGACTTCTTTTAGGGGTGGGGGGTATATTGGGGGAGTTAAAAAGTTGAACAATTTCTTCTAGGAACATTTCCATATGAAGGTGGAATGGTTTGGGGCATTGAGACTATTGTTGCATTTATTTTTAGGTTCGGTGCCATGAACAAGTTAAAGCTGGTAACATAGAATAGTAATGGTCTCAGACATGTGGTTAAAAGAAAAAAGGTCTGGATTAATATTAAAAGAACAGGGGGAATGTTGTGTCCCTCCAGGAGATCCACACCACTGCTGAGGAGGCTTCGAGGTTGTCAACCTCATGGGAAGGTACATTCTTGACAGCTCCCTTTACCTCCAGGGCTCGGGGAGTGGCAATTTGGCTATGGCCGGGCTTGCCCCATAAAGTCTTGATGGTCCAGGCAGACCGACAGGGATGCTACCTAATAGCAGAAGTGGATATAGGAGGCATTAAATACACTTTGGTATCAGTTTATGGCCCAAATTTTGATTCCCCTGATTTTTTTTACACATCTGGGAGTGGTGCTTGTCCCACTAACAGACAACCTGATAATTGGAGGGGACTTCAACACATACTGGGACCCTGTTCTGGACCATTCTGGGCAGAGAACTAGACCTCTCCCGAGAAGTACTGCACACATATCATTGAGGGGACAGCCCTGTTGGAGGTGTGGAGACAGTGCTACCTGAATACCAGAGAATATTCATTTTACTCCTCAGCCCATCAGGTCTATACTAGACTTTATTATGTGTTCCTCCTGAAGACATGGATGGAATATGTGGAGGAGGCTAGTTATGGCCTAATAGTGGTATTTGACCATGCTCCCCTCCAGGTTGTAGTACAGCGGGTGGATGGGGGGGAGCCGAGGCCTAATTGGCATATGGATCCTTCCCTGTTATTAGATGAGGGTTTTATAACACAGGTTAGGGACAGTATCAGGGAGTTCCTATCATATAATAAACCAGAAGATACCAGTGTCCATAATACCTAGGATGCCCTCAAGGCACATATACGTGGAGAGGCCATGTCCTACTCCTCTTATCTCAAAAAGAGGTTGGATCAGGAGGAAAGGGAGTTGGAGACTCAGATTAAGGCACTAGAGGGAGAACTGATGGGAGGCATCGCCCCACAGAAAGTCCAACAACTTAAAGCTTTGAACTGCACCCTTAATAAACACACTAATTGCAGACTAGAAAGGAACCTATATATAACCAAAGTGGGGGCACATTTCAATGGGGACAAGGTGGGTAAATGGCTAGCGAGCATGGTTAAAGGCAAAAGGGCAGAACGTGCTATCCTGGGACTGAAAAGAGAAGGGGGGAGATAACATATGATCAACTGCAGATAAATGATACCTTCAAAGACTTTTATTTTAAGCTATATACCTCTGAGTTCCCAGTAGGGGAGATCCAGAGAGTTTCCTTCAGAAAATGTAATTGCCTAGCATGGGGGATGAAGATAGGGGGCTCCTGGACTCCCCTGTCTTGGGAGCGGAATTGAAAAGGGCGGCATGAAAGGGGAGGAAGGGCAGGGCGCCAGGCCCAGATGGGATACCTCTTGAGTTTTATAGGATAGTGTGGGAGGAAATTGGCCCCTTTATGCTTCAGATGGTACATTCAGCTAGTCAGACGGGGACACTTCCACCCTCAGTTGTGCATGGCCACTATTGCAGTATTACCTAAACCGGGGAAGGACCCACTTAAGTGCGGGTCTTACAGGCCCATATCCCTCCTTAACTCTGACTATAAAATCCTGGTCAAGGGGTGTGTAGCAAATGGTAGATTCCATGTTATATCACTATTTGCGGATGATATACTTTATTCTTGAGGAACCCCGGGGTTGCCCTCCCTGCCCTGACCAACATTTGATATGTATGGCCCTGTCTCGGGTCACAAAATAAACTGGGGCAAGTGTAAGTGGATGCCACTGGGGGGGAACAAGTCCTCTATCAGACTTAATCAATATCTTATCCCTCCATCCCAAGAAAGTAAATATTTGGGGATCTACCTGCCAGCGAAACTGTCAAGAATGGCTCACCACAAACTACACTCAGAGGCAGGGCTTGCTCCGGATACTCCCTTGAGGCATGAAAAGCTGGGGGGTAAGCTACCACAGCTAGTGCTGGACCATTGGAGATGCAAGGGACTCTACCTCTTAGAGGTATGGGAGGATAGAAAAGCTGTGAGCTTCACTGTGGTGAAACAATAGTAAAATCTCAGTGCTTCATCCTACTTCTCTTATCTTGCCCTCCGAATTGTAACTGAGAAATCAATGAGTGCTCTGAGACCCGGGAAATATGAGCACTCCCCCCTGGAGGACACATTCAAGGGAAGATATATGGACCACACTTTTAAACCCCTAAGATCCTGCTACAGGCTGTTGGTGGGAGTGATGCCAGACCAGCTAGACTAGCAGAAAAAGGAATGGGAAGAGGATGTGTTCCCTGACTCTCTCACTGGGGGAGACTGGGCTTTGATTCTTAAACAGTCTTTAAAGTGTTCGGTAAATAATAGGCTATGGGCCATTCAATATAATGTTCTCATGAGGGTATATTTTACACCAGTATTGGCTCATAAGATTGACCTGTTGGTCCCAGATCTTTGCCCCAAGTGTAAAATTCACGTGGAGACCTTCATCCATTTAATGTGAGAATGTCATAAGATATACGCCTATTGGATGGAAGTCCTGTCGCTCATGCAGCAAATTCTGGGAAAACCTCTAGCAATGGACCCAGCTGAGGTGTTGCTGGGCTTACAGTGAAGTGCACAGAAGAGGGAGGGAGCTGGAGGTAATTCCCTTTTAAGACTAGGAATGGTGTTGGGAATATGCCAGTTGGCTCTCTATTGGCGGCTCTCCAGTACCCCTCCAGTGGCCTTGTGGGCTAGAGACTTGATAGACTGTATGAAACAGGAGATAATACAGTATAGACTTAGGCACCAAGAAGGGAAATTCTGGGAAATTTGGGACCCAGTAGAGACAGCAGTACAACTCCCATGGTTCCCATTATTTTAACAAATATTGCAGGGATATCCTAAACCCAGGTATTGTTATAATGTTATAAACAGCCCCTTTGAGGGCCCAGAGCTTAGTCTATACCCAATACAGGCCCAGTTGATGACATTCCATTTGTTCTATGGGACATAAATGTTATTATTAACTGTATCATCAATGACACTATACAATTTATGCAACTGTAAATCCTTTGTCTCATCCAATCACTTTGTAAGACTGATCCACCCTGTATAATGATGTATGCACTGATGGACCCACCTATTTTTTAGGGAGGGTAATGGTATATGATTCTTGGAAGTTTTTAAATAAAGTTTACAACAAAAAAAAAAAACACATGCATGTATGACTTGGTGCAGTGCCATGAACAGCCATGCTTGATCATGTCCGTCCCCTCCCCCAACGCACTGCCCCTCCCCCACTGACTTGTACCTCTGGCATGCTTTTTCACTAAAACAGCAACATCCATTGCGCAGTCCCTCAGTGTCATTTTGGTAATCCAGTGCCTCCCTAACCCCAGCCGATATTGGTCACTGTTAATCAGTGGCTTTCCCCCTCCTACTGTAGTCCTGGTTCCCCACATGTGTATTCATTACAATACAGTCTGTAAATGATCTCAGGCATCGACATCTGTGCAAATCAGACATAGCTGTCTGATGCACCTACCATCTGCCCTAAAACGTTTGCATAGTGGGGGGGGGGGGTCCACACTATTCTGTGCTTGATGTGATGGAGTCACCATGCTGTGATGTGTGCAGTCACAGAAGGTCAATGCAAACCTCTGCAGGCATAGCTGGGGGGGGGGGCGGTGCAAGCAAGGGATTGGCTCAAGATTGTTGATTTTGCACTATATCCTTAAAACAGAGAATCTTGCTCTATATTCATACCAACATACTATCCCTATTTAACTGTACCAGAAGAAACCCTGACGGAAAAAGCTTTTTTTTTTTATTGTCTTCTTTTTATGGTTGAAGTTCTATACTGTACATGTCTCTTACAGGAACTAGAAATTGGAAGTTTTGACTGTGTCACTACATGGATTCAGAGCCTGGACACTACTCTGACAGATCAGTGACTTGTGGCCAGTTTCAAATCCATGCAGTGACATACAGAGGTTGAAGTGGGAAAAATAGCACTCTTGTCAGACTTCAGTTGCCATACCCAGTCAGAAACCTTTATTTGGCACCCTTCCCAAGTAATTATACAGAGAATACCGGCTGGGCAACCATGCACAGCCAGTTTGTGCTGCCACATCAGACCTCGACAGCAAAGCTTGAAGGTCAGATGTAATCAAAAACCTGAGGTGGAAACATTGACTGGTTGGGCATGTGGCTGCCCAATTAGTGATTTTTATAGTGTATAGTTTTTTTTGGTTTTAGATTTTCTTTAAAACAAAAGTGTTTTCAGAGCGCTCTGCATCAGCAGAGAGTGTGCTGGTGGTTTCAGTTCAGAACTTGAAACAATTGCTGTGTGCATGGTAGCGCTGTGTAAAACACCAGCTGCCAGGAGGATTTCCAATCTGCTGGAATGTTATTGTACCACAGAAGGGTACAAAAGCATTCCATTACCTTTGAACTGTGGTACAATGTTTCAGCTGGCATGGAAATCCATGTAGAGCAAACCCGCCCTATAGACTATTACCCAATATAGGATATGCTGTGCTATATTATGTGACTGGGATGTATTATGTGATAAATTATGTACTGTGTCATTTTCTCCGCATGTTCACTTTAATATGTTCGAGAGCAATTAATTTGGGATACCACTGAAAACAAGGTATTGCCCCTCAGTTGGGCTTACCTATTGTAGGAAAATAACTGGTACAAAAACAAGTTTTTAGCTCAGAGCTAATTTTAAGAATTATAAATGTTATCATTTAAATTGTATTTATTGTGGTGGTATGGTAATAAACATTTTGCTGTGTGTTTCAAATGTTTGTTTTGTGACTGCTGAGTAGAAAGGTGACATACAGAGCAAAAATCATTCATACAAAAAAAAAACTATGATACTGTTACTAAATGTATACTTTCTTATTTTAGGGTCCTGTGCCTGGTAGTTCCTCCGTGCTGCATATTCTGCAGCATGGTGTAGGACCTTCACTTCTCCCAGTGCAGTGCAGGGATCTAAATATGTACTCCCTGGAGGAAAGGAGGGATAAGGGGAACATGATTGAGACTTGCAAATATCAAACGAGGTTTAATAGGGTACGGGGGTTGCTTATTTTAGAGGAGAAAGAACTCCACAACTACAGGGCACAGCATGAAGCTGGAGGTGGGAAGTACGGGGGAATATAAGGAAGTACTTTTTCACAGAGCGGGTGGTGGATGCCTGGAATGTGTTGCCAGAAGAGGTGGTAAGGGCTGAAACCATCTCTGGGTTTAAGCATGCATGGGAGAGATACAAGAGGACCCTGAGGGTGGGGGTGGAGGTAGAGGTCACTCTACTGAGAGGGGGCAACAGGAAAACAAGCAACTACCAGTGGGGAGAAAGGGGGATACACATTAGAGAATGTGTATCATAGGGCAGAGTCAGTGGGTGATGTTGGTACTTATCTGCTGACAAATGTATGCATGTATGTATGTATGTATGTATGTATGTAGTTGTGGAAGGTTTGAGAAATGGTGGGGGAGACACTGGGCAAAGCAAACTTAACATCCAACCAGTGCCAAGGCCCAGCTGTGGAGGGGGTGGGGAGATTTGTAATGTGGAACAAAATGGGGAACTTAAAGAGCCAGTGTAAAAGGTTGTGATTACATCATTTTGCAAATTGCAGTATTTTATCGGTGCAGTTCTTCATTAATTAGAATGTGTCAGATGCACTAGTTGGTTGTGATTTTCTGTTTTCAAAACATGATCACGAGTGGCTGCTTCTCTAAGACTGTTGTGCGACGGGCATCACGTGCACAGCTTCCAACTGGACAAAGGTGATGCTGAGGGAGGAAAGCTATACATTCTGGTCAACACATTACATGTAGTCCGGCTGCTTCCTTGGTCCTAATCTTAGTCACCTCCCATCAATTCACCCCCATGCAGTCACTGTAGCCCTCTTCTAAGTAACCCTTCTAGCTCTATATTTCTAGCCTTCTATTCCCCTCCACTCCCCATATTTCTACAAACCTCATAGTCTAAACTTTGCCTTTCACTCTCTCCCATCTTCTCCCTTTCCCACTATCCTCCCTTCTCCATCCTTCCTCGCCTAAACTTCTTGGGCTTCCAGGTCTGACTGAAATGCAAAGATGATGCCCTGGTTGTAGTTAAGGTATGTGCACTTGGCGTCTTCTTGCTTGTTGCACTGTAACATTTTATTTATGTTTCTAATTATTCTTTAAATTGTATATGTTTGTGTGAAAATTGTGTCCATCCCAGGACCATCTTGCAAATGAGCTTTGCTCAGTGATGTCTTGACTGGTTAAATAAAAATTAAACTGAATTGAATACAGTACTGTACTCAGACAGAATGGCTGAAAAATGCTAGGATCACTTTGAACACATACAAGATTTGATTTTGTTTGCTTTGAATCCAGTCTGGAAGAGTTGTCGCATGTCTGCAGATCTCATTAGTGGGACTGTCACAATGATTTTTTTTTTTGTTTTGTTTTCATTCAGAACAATGGGCACAGTCTGAAGCATAGCACAGACTTCCAATGAGGTGATGAAAAAGCAGCTGTTTTGTATTGCACTGTGTGCTGATTGTGATGTAAAACAATGTGTGTGTGTGTGTGTGTGTGCTTGTGTCAATTGGCAGCTTGCTTGACAGGTCTGAGCATGATAAAATATGGCAGCTCAAACTAGCACGCTCCTTTTGAAGTTATATTTTTATTTTATGACTGCTGAATGAGTGGACTGTGCTTTATGAGGACAGGTGCTGTTAGTCGCTAGGTACAGTACTTGAATGGATGTGGCAGACTGAAGTGAATTCGAAATGCAGATCAGAACTTTTTCTCCCTGCTTTACATTGTGGGGGATAATCTCTGAGGCACTCACATTCATGACATCATGGGTTGTGTACATCTGATAGGTAGCTTGATGCGCATGTGACTTGATACACGTGACTGCTCTCCTAAGGTCAGTTCTTATGTGCATCGAAAACAGGTTGCAAGCACACCCTAGAGCTCCAGTGTGTTTCTTGAAAAGAACAAATGTTTATTATAAAGAACAACTTCATTACTAAGGTAATAAGCCACCTGGCTAAGCCATTTATTAATATCCTACAACAAAGATCAAACAAGACCACCAGAGTATGTTTCTGCAGATATGCAACTGCTTAAAATTGTAAAACTGGCAGTCTTACAAATGTTAGCACTGTGGCCTCTACTAGTGTCGTTTGTCTAGGAAAATGTTAGCTGAGAAATTGACAGCACAGTATTCAAATTATGAACATTATTGCATTGTGCAACTATAGAGATTATTAGCTACCTGAACACCCCTGCTAGCGCTGCCAGGAGCTAAAATAATGTCTGACCCACATAATTGAACACAGAATCTATGCAGTGATTTACATGAGGTAATATAATAAATAATCAACCTGGTTCCTGAGTTGTATTAATCACCAACAAGAATCTGGTGCCCTTGCTAGCCTCACTAACTTGTAAAAAGGCACTCTCAAACTCACACAGAAAAGCTTCCTTACACTGGAAAATGTTTAAAATGCCTGAACCAGATTTACACTAAATCAAAGCACCAACATCCACCTTGTGCTATTTTCTACACAAAAACAGTCCTACAGAGAAAAGGAAGTTCTATGGACCAAAATGGAGCCATCCAAATGTTTCTTTATGGCCCCAGTTTCTCAAACAGCTGCTAGCAGCATGCCCATCCCCCCTACTTCTTTCTAGTTTACAAATCTCCTGCTATATGAGAGTTGCAAGCTTACTGGCTCTCAGCTCTCGCGAGATTTTGGCCACCATCTTAGATAAGGATAAACAAACTAGATTTGACTAAATACAACATATCTTGCAATGGAGAATGGAGCTAGCAATTGCTATAGCTTCTCAAGGCAAAGTCCCCTAATTTACTGACCATGAGAGAGAATTGAAGAAACATGTTTTACAGAACAAAAAATGCTTCTGCCCCAAACTATATCCTATTAGAATAGCAGCCAGCAATGCAGATATCCCTCACTTAGTTTACCACAGCCAAGGCAAGTTTTAACTAAAGCAGCCTGCTCTCCCCCCCCCATAAGGCACATGCCTACTTTATCCCAGAGATAACCAAGGCATACAAAAAGGGCCAAAAATGATACATAGCACTTTTCTATATTGGGTGAACATGCAAGGAGGTTTGATTAATTCAGCTGCAGAATAATGGGTGCTAGCTGCACATTCGAGCAGACTTGATAGACCTCTAGGCCTTTATCTGCTGGCAAATTTCGTATGTTCGTATTAAAATAACTATTTTGAAAATAGTGCACTTTAATAGTCATTTATTTCATTAATATTAATATTAATATTCAGTTGCTTTTTCTCTCTTAAAGGCACAATCACATATTAATTGAGGAGCCGCTACTATGTACTGTGTGTGACAAAAGTAATACATACCAATGTGAATGCATGACTTGGTCCTATTAATTTAATAAAAAAGGTCTGGAACAAGATAATTTATCACATTTTTGAAATTTAAAGGACGCTAAATTTAAAGGATGCTAAAATACTAAGTAATGTGCCACAGTTCCCCATTACAAGCATAGTAACACCTGAAGTGCTCACTCAAGACCAAGGCCCCTGGAATTCTGCAGTTCTGCCGTTGCGGAATTTGCCGCAGAATTTGCATCATGCCGCAGAATATATATAGTGCCGCAGAATTCATTGTTTTTGGTGAATTTTCATATAAATATACTGTTTTTCCATAGTGTCAGGCTTTCTTTCCCACCACGTTTATCCTGAAGCCCCTCCTCTATGCTCAGCATATGATGTCATCGATGACATCACATCATATTTAGCCAATGACAGGACTGCATTCTGCCAGAGAAATGAATAAATCATGCTGCAGAAATCAGAAAATGCTGCCACAGAAGTCAAGGAGCCCTGCCGCAGAAATCAGAAAATTCTGCCGCAGAACACCAGGGGCTCTGCTCAAGACATCACTACGCAACAGTATCTGAAGCAATTTCTCAGTCCCTCTGTGCCTCACCTCAAAATGACATGTTCTCTAGCCCTTTTTTATGGCACATTATGTCTTTTAAACTCACCACCTTCTTCTATCAAAAGATAGAGGAAACTCCTTTATCATCTACCCGACCAAAGCACCATAAACAAGTAGGTCTCATGAGGAGGAGGAGGAGCATTGAGAAACTAACCTAACTTGCCTATCCAGATCGGCAGCTGCAAGAAAGAATATTGCAAGACTTGCTGCTGTGATCTCGGAAAAGCTCTCCACTCACCCCTTACCCATGCAGGATTAAGGGTGTAGGTGGCTGCCAGACAGGAGATTGACTGAGAGTCGCTGCTGCCATCTTGCGGAGACTGTAACTACGCTCATAAACGTTCAACCAGCACAGAGCACATTTGTTAAAAGCACCAACCGATCTGCAACAGCAGACCACAATGTGAATAATTAAATGTAAGGGCAATGATTTGCAAATCAATTAACAATGGGGAAAATACATTGGGAGCAGCACCATTACCACAGCAGTGGGCAAAGCAGCATAACGCTGAGCCCCTCACTCACTCTAATCACATTTAAAGAGACAGTGCACACTTTAATGCACAGGCTCAGCAATAGCCTGCACAGTGCAGAGCATTATTGATTACTGTGCAGGGGAAGAATCAAAAACCAAAAAATACACCCTCTCATGGTACCTTCTCAGCTTACTGCAGGGCCAAAACAAAGAGCCGCAGCTGAACCAAGGTTGCAGCATACCCTACATCTCCAGCATATTTAACCAAATCTAGAAGCAAAGGTAAGACTCATAATATTTCAATATAAGCCATACATACAAAAATTATAGGACAATTGTCACTAAATACAGGATGCTATCAAAATCCAGCATTCTGGTTATCAGTTTGTGCTTATACCACTAGAATATACCAGGCAAAAAGTACAGAAAACTAATGCCTGATGTATAGCTTCTGAGTACATCACAACATTGGTTTACAAGGCTTTAAAGTAGAACAGTGCAAGTTACAAGTAAGGAGACTGACCACCTGGAAGCCCCTGCTAGTGGTTCCAGGAGCAAACCACCATAAAGTATACACTGAGCCTTATAATGTAAGGAAAATGACTACCTGGATACACCTGCTAGGGTTTCAGGAGCAAACTTCCATAAAGTATCCACTGGACCTTATAATGTAAAGAGATTTGACTACCTGGATACCTCTGCTAGTGGTTCCAGGAGCAAACTTTCATAAAGTATTCACTAGGCCTTATAATGTAAGGAGATTTGACACCCTGGATACCCCTGGTAGTGGTTCCAGGTGCAAACGTCCATAAAGTATCCACTGGGCCTTATAATGTAAGGATATTTAACAACCTGGATATCCCTGCTAGCGGTTCCAGGTGCAAATGTCCATAAAGTATCCACTGGCCCTTATAATGAAAGGAGATTTGACTACCTGGATAGCCCTGCTAATGGTTCCAGGTGCAAATGTCCATAAAGTATCCACTAGGCCTTATAATGTAAGGAGATTTAACACCCTGGATATCCCTGCTAGCGGTTCCAGGTGCAAATGTCCATAAGGTATCCACTGGCCCTTATAATGAAAGGAGATTTGACTACCTGGATACCCCTGCTAATGGTTCCAGGTGCAAACATCCATAAAGTATCCACCGGGCCTTATAATGTAAGGAGATTGACTAACTGGATACCCCTGCTAGTGGTTACAGGAGCAAATGCTTCCAAAAAAAAAAAAAAAGGCTCATCAAATGACCCGTACAAGCACATCAAGGCAAATATCAACCTGGCACACCTTACAGCAGTGTCTCAGTGCAGGACAGTAGCCCTGCTTCCATTTCAGGTATCCCAGTCTCTGTGGCATGTCACCATTCAAATGGCATCTAGCTTCATGGTGGAACCTGACTGAAACGTGACTTTCCGCAACCTCAACGCTACTGGTGTACCACATACAGGGTATTTAAGGCTGCAGACCAACACGGAGCTGACCAAAATGTTTTTGTTATGGCCCCCATGTCAGCAGAAATGCCCAAACGACTTGATCTTCCTCCCTTCATCTCTTCTGGTCTGACAGCTCGCTCAACATGGGAGCAGCCCTTTGACTGATTCCCAACGCTCACGAGACCTCAGCTGCCATCTTTCTGAAGAGTAAAACAGCAGGATCTCGCCATCGCAGAGATCCTGAGATAACTTCTGCCTATGCCCCCAGCACACTGAAATACAGCAACATTTTAACTCCACCAAGTGCAAACAGGAGTCAGACTGTTCAGTTAAGATCTAGAAAGATACCTCAAGGGAAAAGAGGATAAGATACCAAAGACCAGTCAAACAGATGCACCTATCTGCCAGCTAGACAAACATACCGTTCTCAGTCCTTTGAGACAAGACGGGGCAATTACAACTACAGGCTACACTACTACAGGCAGCCATACCCACATACAAAAAGATTTGCATCAGATATCGAGCTAGAAGGGTTCCCAAGCAAGGTAAAGGAAACTAATCCCCCCACAGAACCCAGTTGAAACAACAACTACTATTGCTACAAGCAATACCAAAACATTCCAGTCAGTGACCAATGACTACTCTTCATGTAAGCATGAGAACAAACCACACAAGACAGGTGGGTCCTACAAGTAATAAGACTAGGATATGTGATACAACTTTCTCGCATACCAACAAAGAACATTCTAGTCCTATTTCCTGTGCTGAAAAACACATTGCCCAGACACAAGTCCAAACAGTACTGGCAGACTTACTGCACAACAAGACCATAGACAGGGTAACACATTAGAAAACAGGGAAAAGGAGGATATTCCATATTTGACAAGGTACCCAAAAAGGGACCAGAGGGCTACACCCAGTTCTGGACCTTAACAATTCTGTACAAGTCAAACCCTAGAAAGGGAAACAATCGGGCCCACCCTCACGGTTGTAAGCTTGGGAGATTGCCTAACTTCACTACATTTGTAGGACACATACATCTATGTGTCCATATGTGTACATCGCACTACAAATTCTGTCGATTTCACATATTGGGAAAACAATACCAATACAAGTGTTACCATTCAACCTACCATCAACCCCAAGCGTGTTCACAATGGTAAAAGAGTTAAGGGCATACAAGTAATATCCTATTGAATGACCGACTAATCAAAACCAGAACAGTACAGCAGTCCTTTCGAGAACAATGTGGTAGTACACTGCATACAAAATCATAGCTGTGCAATAACCTATCAGAAAGCTACCCATCATCCCCAGCCAGTCTATAAATAGTCTAGGCTCACTGATCGACACAAATCTGGGTCTCGGCAACCCATTAAATGCCCAAGTCCACTCAATTATTGCACAGACTACACAATTACAGAAACACAGAAATCCAGAACTTCAAGCAGTTTCACAAGTACTGGGAGTAATGTCATCATTGACAGACATAATGCCATGGGCCAAGTACAACATGAGACCTCTCATACCATTCTTGAGCAAATAGGGCCCAGTGCATGACATAGGCATGGCAAAGACATTAACACTTTCACCCTCCCTGATGGCACTAGCATCTGCCAGACGTGGAAGAGAACTATAGGCACACTCATGCAGACCCGTGCAGACTGTGTAGCCTAGTGGTTAAAGCACTAAGCTGTAAACTGAAATTCCCTTTACCTTTTCTAACATTTTACACTGACAGAATATCCCTTTAACCTATAATGTCATTCTGACCAATAGTATCATTGACAGTCCACATCAACCAAACTATTGAAATATCTGCAGAACCCCCTCAGGGGGAAATACAAAACAACCCTCCGCTTAAAATATGGGGTATGAAAAGGATACTTAGCACATTCCTATCAAGGACAGAGGAAATATACAAAACAGACTGTTTGTAATGCTGCATGGAAAAGGAAAACCCGCTTCAAAATCTTTGATTACCATTTACCTTACAACAGCAATCACGGAACCATACAGAGTGAATAACTCGACTGCACCAAGAGATCTGAAGGCTCACTCTACCAGAGCAAACGCAACTTTCTGGGCAGAGGAAAATGGGAATACTGCAGAGGAAATCTTTAGCAGTATGTAAGGACTAGGTACAAGACAACACGTCTGACCCACCCTCGCAGAGGATTGATGTCATGAATGGGGAGTGCCTCAGAGATTATCTCCCACAATGGTAGTTTACTCACCTGGTAAAGGTGATTGTGGGGGAATACATCTCTGAGGCACTCCACATCCCGCCTAACAGATGTGTGAAAGACTCAATAAGTTTTCATACATTGTATGAATGTATGATACTCGCTATTACAAATTAGCAGGTTTGGACATCACCGACGTCCATATGTATAGTGTAATAACAAAAGAAAGTTACACAACAATTTTCTACCGCTAAGTGGTCACTACATATCTACACTCATTAACAGCAAACAGTATTAACAGATTATTGTTACAGATACAGCTTTGGAATACATCGAACTGACCTTAGGAGTGCAGACCCCCCCCCCTCAGGTGGGGATAGACTTTCTTCAAGTCACATGTGCATCAAGCAACCTATCAGGTGTACACAACCCATGATGTAATGAATGGGGAGTGCCTCAGAGATGTATTCCCCCACAATCACCTTTACCAGGTGAGTAAACTACCAATCTTCTGCTTTCCTGTAAATGGGGGATGCGGAAGACATTCTATTTTAAAAGGTCTGTCTGTTTTGCAGTTTTCTTTCACCAGTTACTTTGAACATTAATCACAAAAAGTGTTGTTTCTAGCTTTATTGAATGATATCTGTATAAAAGATATTGTCTCCATTCTGAGCAACCTTATTGCTTTATTTAGATGCACAATCCAGAAGATACTGTATATTTAAGTGCCTTATTAAAAATAATTTTGAGTACTGATCACCATAAACCCATTTTTATGGGCAGTTTTGCTCATCATATATTTACAGAAAACCATATAAAAGTATGATGGGAAATATAAAATAAAAAATGTGATATCTGCATATGGGGCCCCATGGATGGTAGGGCAGATTGCCTACCCACCATGTATCTGAGGCACGTAGGTAATCCTAAGTCCAAGTGCCAGGCAACAGGGGGCCAGCAGACCCCGGAGGTATTCACAGCTGATGCACAAGCCCAGTGCACACTCAATCCCTCGGACAGCTGCACACCATAGGTAGTCCAAGGGCGTAACAGGGGGCATGTCTGCACTCCACACCATTCACCTAGGCACTGAGCTGGCACAGAGTGATGGGTGAGGGGGGCACAAGTTACGCAAGGGTGGACCCTGCTGTAACTGCTATGTGCCCCCCAACAGAAACCCACCAGCTGCAGGGGACTAGGAACCCCCTCCACATTGCTGTCCCAGCCCATTGGGCTGACAGTGAGGGCTTGAGGCAGCCAGTCAGTCGCACACCCATGGTGTCAAAATATTGAAGTCCTGTGCCTTCCCAGGATCCTTTGCATGTGCACAACAGGGGATCCACTGCAGGACCCAAGACAGGTACCCCACTGGCTGCCTGTGCCCCCACGATCCACACCCTATGCAGCTGCATGCCATTTTATAAATATATTTGAATGTCCATTAAGTCCATTGCTTGCAAACTTTTATATTTGCCTCATGCCTTACCACACCCCTGGGGTGTGCATTAAAATCTTATAATGCACACCCTGTCATGGCTTATCACTTACTTATACTGACAACCTGGGTGGAAAGTGAATAAAAACTCGAACAATGAACTCACAGATATGACTTGTTTTATCAGAGCAACAAGTTGAGCACTGAGACACAAACATATAGATACAAGAAGACCTAGGGCTCAAATCTCAAGAGATTTAGACTGCTGCAAGTCCTGGGTGTGCCGAACACGCGGAGCATGGGGCTTGCGGCAGCCCCCGGCCAACACTTTGGATTCTTGATCCTGTGCACCACTTTCCCCCTACTTGGACTAGTTTTTTCTGGTCTAACTTTGCCAACTTTTTTATGGGGTTTGTGCCAAATATTTGGTGCAAGCTACCATAAAAAGGGTAAAGTGTCACAAATACGTGCAACCTTTTAGGATTGGATGCAAGGTGCGCCAATGTGTGAAGAGCAGCGCAGGGTTTGATGCAGAGCTTGCACAAGCCCTGCGTCAACCTTTGAGAATTGAACTCCTAATATAAAAACGAAGCACCCACCAGGCTGTGTATTTCTTAAGAACTGGGTGGTTGAAACATAAGTTCAATGTCAATCATGTTCGGGGTAAGAGCAAAGCTATTTACCACTGAATTTTTAGTTTTGGGCAACATATAAAGTGGAGGAGAAAGCTGTATCATTCTTTGACATTCTGTATTATGAACATACAGTATGAAACTGCCAGCAGATAAAGGACATATGGTCTATCAAGTTTGCTCAAGTGTGCAGCTAGCTATCCCCTTACTCAGCAGCTGCCCCTCCCTCAGCAACCTTCATAATGGTGACCCTCTCCCTCACTTTGTCCCACCCCCTCTTAAAACTGCCCACTGATTTGCAGAAAACCACCTCCCCAGGCAGCGCATTCCACCTAGACACCACCCTTTCTGTGAAAAAGTGCCTCTTCATTTCTCTCCTGAATCTTTCATCATGCAGTCTCAGGCCATATCTCCTTGTGTTCCTCCCTTTCTTTAACTTAAAAATCCCCTCAGAACCAGTCTTGCTAGTACCCTTCACATATTTAAAGGTCTCTATTATATCTCCCCTATCCCTCCTCTCCTCCAGTGAGAACATGTTCGGTTCCCTTAGCCTTTCCTCATAGGGTTTGTCCTCCAATCCCAGGATCATCCTTGTAGCTCTGCGCTGGATCCCCTCCAGTAATTTAACATCCTTCCTTAAGTATGGGCACCAGTACTATATGCAGTACTCCAGGTCCAGCCTCACCAATGACCTGTGCAGTGGCAGGATTACCTCCCCTCTCCTGGAGGTGCTACCTCTAGCAATACACCCCAGCATCTTATTGACTTTAGCTGCTGCTTTCCTGCTCTGTGCTGAGTGGGTCATTTGCCCAGTTATTATCACCCCCAGATCTTTCTCCTCCTCTGTAGTGGTTACCTGCACCCCTCCCGACTGATAATACCTCCTTGGGATCCTTGCTCCCATGTGCAGGACTTTGCATTTCTTTTCATTGAACTCCGGGTGCCATGTGTCTGACCAACACTCAAGTTTAGTCAGAACTTCCTGCAGCCCCTGCCACCCGTGTCATCCACCACTGCCCCGATCTTTGTGTCATCTGCAAAACGACTACTCTTGTTCTTAATGCCATGTGAGATGTCAGTGATGAAAATGCCAAACAACACCAGGCCTCATACCAAGCTCTGTGGCACTCTGTTAGTCACAGCCCTTGGATCTGAGAGCTCCCCTTCCACTGCCACCCTCTGCTGCCTCCCCTGCAACCAGTTCTTTATCCAATTCACCATTTTCATTCCTTCCCCCTGGTATTCCAATTTGCTAATCAGCCTCTATTGTGGCACTGAATTGAAGACCTTGCTGAAATCCAGATACAGGACATCCATCGCCTGGCCCTTGTCAAGTGCCCTAGTCACCCAGTCATAGTAGTCCACCAGGTAGGTTTGGCAGGATCTGCCAAAGACAAACCCTTGTTGCTTTCCATCCTGTAGGCTATTCCCTTCCAAAACATTTACCAACCTCTCCTTAGGGATCGTCTCTATTAACTTCCCCACAATGGATGTAAGGCTTACTGGTCTATAATCGCCTGGATCATCTTTGGAACTGCTTTTGTGGAGGGGCACCATGTGCACCATTCTCCAGTCCTGGGGTATACACCCTGTACCCAGAGAGGTATTGAAGAAGTCTGCCAATGGCTCTGCTAGGATCTCTGCCAATTCCGTCAATACCAGAGGGAAGGGAATACCATCTGGGCCAGGTGCCTTAGCCACCTGCAGTGCCATTAGGCCTTGCAGTACCCTGTCTGCTGAGATTACCCCATCAGTTATCTCTGCACCCCCGTGTCTACCTTTCCTATTCCCTGAGGCAGTGACCCATTCTTTTCCTTAGTAAATACAGAACAGAAGTATTCATTGAATGCTTCTGCCTGATCTGCCCCTTTCTTCACCCACCCTCCATCCCTTTTGATCCTTACAATTGAATCCTTGCAGTTCCTTCTCTCCCTTATGTACCTGAAGAAATCATTTTCTCCTTCCTTGATACCCTTTGCCTGCCTAAGCTCCCTCGAAGCCTAGGCTGCCCTGACTGCTCTTGTAACCTCTCTTGATTTAACATACTAACATACTAAAAGCCAGCAGAATAGGCCTAATGGTCTGTTATGTCTGCTCGGTTGCCAGCCATCTAATGGGTGCTCTCTTTCCCACACCCCTAGCTCCAGAGAGGGTCTTCTTCAGCTTCAGTTCCCCCTTGTACCTGTCCCATCCTTTCTTGAAGCCCTCCACTGAGCCTTCCTCCACCAGACTCCCGGGCAGTGCATTCCGTGGCTCTCCCACCCTCTCAGTGAAGTAATGTCTCCTACATATCCCCCTGTAATTTCCCCCCCTCCAACTTCCACTTGTGCCTCCTGGTTGTTCCCCCCTTCTTTAGCCTGAACATCTCCGTGGCTCTGCCCTTGTTTATTCCTTTTACATATTTGAAGACCCCTATCATGTCCTCCCTGTCTCTCCTCTCCTCCAGTGTGTACAGCCTGAGCTCTTCCAGTCTCTCCTCATAGGGCCCCCCATGCCCTGAATCATACTGGTACCCTTCCTCTGGATCCTCTCCAGCAGTGCTATGTCCTTCTTAAGGTGAGGTCTCCAGAACTGCACACAATACTCAAGATGTGGCCTGAACAAGGCATTATACAGAGGGAGGATTACTTCCCTCCTCCTCCTGGACGTAATCTTCCTGGCTATGCAGCCCAGTATCCTGTTTGCTTTTGCCGCGGTTCTTTTGCAGTTTTCTGTATTATTCATTTTGACTTCTACCAGTACCCCTAGATCCTTCCCGCCTGAAGCGGCTTGCAGTATGATCCCTCCCAGGGTGTATACATGGCACAGGTTTCTGACCCCCCAGATGCAGTACCTTACATTTCCCTGCATTAAACTTCAATCTATGTATCTACGTCTGTGAGCTAACTGCATTATTAGTTTGTTATAATCTCTCCTCGTGTGGCTTCTCTTGCAGACCTTGCACCATTTTAGTTGCCCTCTTCTGAACTGCCTCTATCCTGTCCATGTCCTTGCGGAGATGGGGTCTCCAGAACTGGATGCAGTACTCCAGATGGGGACTCACCAACTGTCTGTACAGAGGGATAACAACTTCCTGTTTTCTACTGGTGATGCCTCTCCCTATACATCCCAGTATCCCCCCAGTCCTCCCTACTGCCTTCTCACATTGCTTGCCAACATTAAGGTCATCTGATATGATTATCCCCAGGTCATCACAGCTGATTGTTTTAATTGTAATGTTACCTTCAACAATGAGCCTATTGCTTTCTGTCAAATGATGGTAACAATGCACTTATCTTGACTGAAAAATACAGGTTACATGCACTTCACAGTCTTTCTAATTTCATCTATTGCTCAACACGACATTTGGTCATATGTTGCTACCATTTATTCAATTGAACATAAATACGTAGATACATAGACACTGTCGGCAAATAAGGACCCGTGTCCCACCTAGTCTGCCCATTTGAGCTTGTAAGTTCACTTTATGCTTTCCTAGAAGTCTGTTGTCCCTTACCCCTAACCTCCAAAATTCCCTTTTGTCTATCCCATTCATTCTTAAATCCTGTGATTGTTTCAGGCCCCACCATTTCCTCTGACAGGGTGTTCCACTTGTCCACCATCTGTTCTGTGAAGAAATTCTTCCTCACAATTCCTCCAAATTGCCCTCCCTCCAACTTCATCCCATGCCCTCTAGTCCTGGAACATCTTTTGTGCTGGGAAATAGTGTATTCCTGCACTCTGTTCCTCCCTGTAAGGTACTGTACATGTATGTCTCTATCATATCCCCTCTCTCCCTCCCTCCTCTCCTCCAGGGAGTACATATTTAAGTCCTTGAACCTGTCCTCATAGGACTTGTGGTGCAATTCCTGTACCATCTTTGTTGCCTTCCTCTGAACCTTCTCTACCTTGTCTATGTCCTTACGTAGGTAAGATTTCCAGAACTGTACACTGTACTCCAGGTGGGGCCTCACTAGTGTCTTGTATAGTGGAATCATGACCTCCTTTTTCCTGCTGGTGATGCCCCTGCCTATGCATCCCAGCATCCTATTTGCTTTACCTGCTGCCTTGTCACACTGTTTCCCTACCTTGAGGCCATCAGAGATGATAACCCAAAGGTCCCTTTCCTGATTGGTGCATACTATATTCTCCCTTCCCCCAACTGATATGTTGTTCCAGGGTTTTTGTGCCTCATATGCATTATCTTGCACTTCTTTGCACTGAATTTCAACTGCCAAACCCTTGACCATTCTTCAAGCTTCTGCAGGTCCCTCCTCATTCTGTCTACGCCATCTGGCATGTCTACTCCATTACAAAGCTTCATGTCATCTGCAAACAGAGAAATTCTGCCTTCTAGGTCCTGTGCAATGTCATTGATGCAGATGTTGAATAGGACCGGTCCCAGCACTGATCCCTGTGGTACCCCACTGGTTACTCTTCCCTCTGTGGAGTGACAGCCATTTACCACCACTCTTTGTGTCCTGTTGCCTAGCCAATTACCTACCCACCACACTAGTGTCCTGCCCACTATCATACTCTCCAGTTTGTTTACTAGCCTTCTATGTGGTACAGTGTCAAAGGCCTTGCTGAAGTCCAGATAGGCCACATCCACTGCCCTATCCTGATCCACCTCCCTTGTCACCCAGTCAAAAAATTCAATGAAATTGATCTGACATGACCTCCCCCTGGTGAAACCATGCTGCCTTGGGTCCTGTAGTCCATTGGCAGCCAGATGTTCCACCAGTCTCTCCTTCAGTAGTGCTTCCATGATCTTCCCCCCTACTGAGGTCAGGCTGACTGGTCAGTAATTCCCTGCTTCCTCTTTCTTCCCTCTTTTGTACAAGGGGACTACATCTGCTGTCCTCTGGTCTTTGGGTACCTCACCTGTTTCCAGTGATTGGTTAAACAGGTTTGCTAGAGATTCAGCCACCACCTCTCTTAGTTCCTTTAGGACACTGGGGTGCTCCTTCCATTGCTGGCTGTAAAACCTGAAGTTTAACAAAATTTAAGAGTGTTCTTGATAAAAACCTTATTTCTATGTTTTATATTTCTGAGTTATATATTTCCACTGTCAATGGAAATGGACACCCGATTGAATAGTTTTCAAGGTTTATGGGAGTCTAGACTTAATACAGTAAAAAGGGAAATCACTTATACAATAGGTCCCTATCTCAGGGAAGTGTAATTATGGTACATCTCATAGTATTTTTCTGTGTTATTTTCTTATCTTGCTCTAGTACTTAATGGTGCGGACACATTACAGGCACATTTTATTGAAGATGGGATAGTACCCCTAATTCCAGATTGGCTTATGGGATCCTTCTCGTATTTGAGAAAAGAGTATTTGTATGTAGTGCCCTCCTGTATGAACGGTGTATCAAAAAATTAGAATTTGGAAGTTACAGTATTCAGATATCTCAGCCCACACTAGAAAACAGCTTCATGAATAATTTTACAAACAAACTTTGTTACAGGATTAGAATTGAAATGCTGTCCACAACATAAAGTTCTGGTGGCTACTAACCAGTTGTTTAATCCATATCTACCCAAGGAAATGTGGGACATTGTCTGGCTAGGAATACACAGGAAGATTTCAGTAAAATTATTGCATAAACATAAGGCAGTGTCTGAAAGTAATGTCCATGTATATCTTGCTATAGAATTCTAGAAACACAAACCCATTTTTATGTTTGCTTGTGCACATGCGCAAGAAACAATATGTGACAGCTTAGGAGAGAAGCAGGTTGTGGAGGCATGGCATTGTTACAGCCTAGGGAGGCACTGCATTTGGGGGCTTGGCAGTGGTGGACCAATGGAGGCACAGTGTGCTGATGACAGTGGTCTCCAAAAGTGCACCAAATGCAACCGTTTTCACCGCAGCAATCAGGGGTCTCCTCATCATTGCAGCATCAGTCATTCTGCTGCAATGAGGGAGCGACCTGTCATTGCAGGGCGGAATGTTAGCTAGCCTAATACTGTTTGTGAACATGGCGGGTGGCTTGCTGCCATGTTCACAAACAGTATTATGCAGCCCCCATGCCGAGGGGGTGCCCAACCCCCCTAGGCAGCATGTACCCCCAAACAGTCTTTGTTTGCCGACGGGGGCCCCAATCCCCACCGACTTCAGTCAGTCTGAGCTTTTGGATGTGCTGAAGGGGAAGTCCACTCCCTATCGGCATAATTCCCCCACACTCACACACACAGACAAAAACCTATGTCTGTGTGCCAAGGTGCTCAATCCCCTCAGCAATGCGCCCCCATATGCCAATGGGGGTGCCCAATCCCCAGTCAGCTACAGTCACCCCCCCAGCAAAACACTAGGTTGGCACACTGGGACCCCACCCCAGCATGCAAAATGTCCAGTTAAAAGTTCCTGTAAAACAAAAACCGTCCCGCAATGTTTTATTTTTTTCCTGTAAAGAAGGAAATGGTCCCTAGGTGGTCTTCCTGCTCCCCCCTCCCGCAACCCACACCCACCCACTGCGCACCTTGCCTCCACACACACCCCCACCCCATACTTACCTCCGGAGTCCAGCTCGACAATCTTCGGTGTACTGGGAACACGTCTGCACTCTTCAAAGCTGACCACAAACTGAGGAAATGCCGGTAAGCTGTATAATGGAATAAATAGGGTTTTTTCAACTTTGATGCATATCTCAGCCATTTTTTGGAATTTTTTTTTTTGGACTCTGTATTTATCCATCTTACTGCCCCTGCTCACCACTCAATCAGACATCCTCTATTACTGTGCGATCCTTCTTACCGCCGGAGTCTGCCCCTAGATTACCTGGTGCCACATAGACCCTATGATGCCCAGATTACCCCCTGGTGTGGGGTGGGGAGAGACCCTAAACTCCCCAATTCTTGATTTGTGGACCTGTACAGCAGAGTCTGCCCTGACAATCCAAAGGTGCACAGTGAGGAGTCGTCACCTAGGTGAGACGGGGGTGGGTCCCTTTTACTCTTCCCTTGACATTGGCGAGCAATGCGGGCCAATGAGGGAGGAGATGTGGTGAGACACACCTCCTGCTCTGCCCCTCTGCTGACGTCTGCCCCGTTCCCATACTGCTACCTCCCACTACCGCACCTATCACCCAAGCTACCTCAGGAGGCGGTATCACGGTGGGAGCTTGCAGGTTGTCCCCCCAAGAGAAGAAGAGCGGCTGTTGGGCACTCTATCCTTCTCTTCCCCAGCTGACCCCCTGGCGGTCCATGCTCGTTCCCGAACACGGGTCGCCTGCGTGGTGCGAGGTAAGGCATCCAGCACCTCAGCCCTCAGCACCACCAGGCTGGCCATTCTTTGGAATTTTGGCACCAAATTTTCAACATGGGGTTTTTGGGACCCCTCCTCATCAATTCTTTCACTGTCATGGCGTTAATCGGCCCAGAAAGGTGATTTTGCGGTCACTGCACGGAATCACCTTCCGGGACTGGTTAACCAAATGACAGTGCCAGTGTTCGCGAGGTGGGCTCTCAAAAGTCTATATTGCAAATTTGGTGGGAAAATCTCAGAAATGACTGTTTTATGAGTGCTACAGGCCAGTTGCTACGCGACGCCAGAACTTCGAATTTGCAATATTTTCACTCCAGATTTTCAACATTGGTATTTTTATGCATCTCCTTATGAAAAGTGCAGCTGTCATTTTTCACAACCTGGCTGAAATGTGTTTTCGCAGTTCCGGCGCAAAATAGCGTGGTTGCTGTGGGAAATCCATGTTTGGGACACATTATGAAAATCACAGTTACACTGTTCATTAGCAGAGGTCCTAAAATGCCTATGTTGGAAATTTGGTGGGAAAAGTCCATAAAATGACTGTGTTACGAGCATGTATTGTGTAGTTTCCACGCACGGTTGTAACTTCGCACATTTGCAATATTTTCACTCCAGATTGTCAACACTGCCATTTGTCCACACCTCCTTACGAGAAATAAAGCTGTCATTTTTCGCATCCAAGCTGAAATGTGTTTTTGCACTTCCGGCGCAGAACAGCCTGCTCACTGTGGGAAATCCATGTTCGGGACACATTAGGAAAATCACACTGATGCTGTTCATTAGCAGAGGTCCTAAAATGCCTATGTTGAAAATTTGGTGACAAAGGTCCATAAAATAAATGTGTTACGAGCGTGCATTGCGCAGTTTCTGCATGCTTATTACTTTGCACATTTGCAGTATTTTCACTCCTTATTTTCAGCATTGCCATTTTTTCACACCTCCTTTTGAACAGTACAGCTGTCATTTTTCACATCCTGGCCGAAATGTGTTTTCGCACTCCCGGCATGGAATAGCATGGTCACTGTGGGAAATTACTGTTCGGGACACATCACAAAAATCACAGTGACACTGTTCATTAGCAGAGGTCCTAAAATGCCTATGTTGAAAATTTGGTGAGAAAAGTCCATAAAATGAATGTGTTACAAGCGTGCATTGCGCAGTTTCCACGCACACTCATAACTTCGCACATTTGCAATATTTTCACTCCAGATTGTCAACACTGCCATTTGTCCACACCTCCTTATGAGCCTTACAGTTGTAATTTTTCACATCCTGGACGAAATGTGTTTTTGCACTTCCGGCGCAGAATAACGCGTTCACTGTGGCAAATCCGTGTTCGGGACACATTAGGAAAATCATACTGATACTGTTCATTAGCAGAGGTCCTAAAATGCCTATGTTGAAAATTTGATGTTGAAAGTCCGTAAAATGACTGTGTTATGAGCATGCATTGCGCAGTTTCCACACATGCTCATAACTTTGCATATTTGTACTATTTTAACTCCAGATTTTCAACATTGCCATTTTTCCACAACTCCTTATGAACAGTATAGCTGTCATTTTTCACATCCTGGTCGAAATGTGTTTTTGCAGTTCTGGTGCAGAATACCACGGTTGCTGTGGGAAATCAGTGTTCGGGACACATTAAGAAAATCACAGTGACACTGTTCATGTGCAAAGGTCATAAAATGCCTATGTTGAAAATCTAGTGGCAAAACTCCATAAAGTGACTGTGTTACCCACATGCGTTGCGCAGTTTCCATGCACGCTCGAATGTGCAAGCATTTTTAATATTCCCACTACAGATTTTCAGCATTGCCGTCTCTTCATACCTCCCTGTGGATGGTACAGCTGTCATTCTTCACATCCTGTCCTATCTGTGTTTTCGTACATGTGGCACAGAATAGCACTGTCACTGTTGGAAGTCAGTTTCCGGGACACATTGACAAAATCACACTGCCACTCTTCATGAGAAGAGGTCCCAAATGCTTTCATGAGGTGGGGTCACAAAAAGGCCATGTTGAAAATTTGTACTATGAATTTCAACAAATGCCTGAGGCATTAGGGTTTCTAACCATAACGTCCTACCCTATACAGACAGACAGGCATTGGGGTGTGCCTTTGGATTGCAGGCTGTACTGCTCATGCCATACCACCCCCACCCCCCAGCCACTGACAGGCATCGAGGTGTACCTTGGACTCTTCGGCCCAAGACTTCACCCCACTCTCCTATGCTGCACCCATTTCTCCATATGTCCATATGGAATGGGGTGACTGTAAAGCCAAACACCCTAAGGCACACCTCAACATGTGTCAATATCTGCAGAATAGGGTGAGGTGACATGGCTTGACCATCATGGGCGACGACCCAAGCACTTACCCCACATCCTGTCCGTCTCTACAGCATGGAGGTAGGGTTCACATGAAGTTCAATACTTCACTGCCATTCCAATTCTGCATCTGTCTAACTCCTACATTTCCAATGCCAATACAAGCAAGCAAACATTCGACATTGACAAATGCTTGTTTACTAGAATGTCCCTACAGTAAACAATTCTCGAAAACAGTGAGCTATAAGTGGGGAGATGCTATTTCTTTTCAAATAAAATCAATTTTACTTTATTTTTTTGTTAAAAAGCACTATTCCAGTAGATCATGCACCTGTACAGTTAAAAAAAAACTACATAAAATACATAACATATTAAAAAATGGCAGACACAACACATCATTCAAACTCAGGGAAGGCAAGATATAAATAGATGAGTTTTTAATGCATTCTTCAAGCTTTCCACAGTCAGGTACTCCCTTACCTGGTGATGTAAAGAGTTCCACAGGGTAGGGGCTGCAAATGAAAAAGCCATAGCACCAGACATCTTCAAGTAAATCCTGGGAACCTCTAGCAATCCCTCATCAGCAGAGAAAAGCAGTTGGAAGGGGCAGTGGCAAGCAGAAGCTCTTGCAGATAACTCAGTCCCTGTCTATGTAGGGCTTTATAAGTCAGCAGCCCGACCTTACAGGTGATCCACCACTGAACAGGCAGTCAGTGCAGTCCGCAAAGCACAGGCGTGACATGGCAAGATTGATTGCCTGCGACATATTCACTGTTAGTATTAGGAATTTATACACAGTCTTGGACTAAATTCCACAAGGAAGTACTGCAGTTAAGCTTAACTGCATGTATATACAATTTGTGGCAGTCATGGTGTGTGAGAACATAGCAACAAAACTATATACCACAAGAAGAAGTTGTTGAAATGGTTTCTAATGTATTATAGCAGGCACATCTGAATGACCTTAATAGTAAAACATACTCGAAGTTCCAAGCACTCTGGAGGCACTTTAACAGAATATTGAATTACCAATAACCTAGAAGAATTGTACTGTTCTGTTAATTGTACATTACAGTAATAGGAGTGTTGTACATTTAAGCAATAAGGCATGACAGGGTGTGTGTTATTGTTTAACAACGTCATGCTTCGAGTGGTTGAAGCCCAGGGCCGCAGGCAGAGTGCATTCAACACCATGGCTGGATGCTGGTTTTGATTGTGGAGCTACTGTTTTGAAGATGTTCTTTCTTTCTTCATTTATTGATTTCCTTATCAGTGGTTTGAAATAGGAGTGAACCGGAAACCACTTCAGGAGCAGTGATCCTACTTCTGGTACTTTGGAGGCGATGGCAAGTAGCCTTGAAAACTAAAATTAATTTACTGCATGTAGTGTGACAGTTTTTATGCATTTGGGTTTTTCAATTCATTTTGATTTCTTTGCTTAACCTGGCCATAAGCAGTGCCGCTGCTTATTTTATGATGGAGCAGAGTGGTGTGTGGAGGGAGGTTTTGAAATGCTCATGCACCACAGTGAAGGAGGAGGAGGAGGTAACAAGATACCGTTTCAAATAACAGCTTTGTTTTACTCAAGCATGTTTCTGTTTTAGGAAATCAATTAGTTGCTGATTAAATGGAACAATGCAATTACTTAGACTGTTTATTATAGGGAGCTTTTGTTTTAAGAAAGAACTGCTGAATGCAGTTCTCTGGGGATGAAGTTGAGCAGCAAGGACCAAGGGCATACTGCATTAAAGCACGGAGCTAGCAGAGTTAAGACGGTAGCTCTAAAAGGGCTGTTTCTCAATTTTTTTTTTTACTTTGACTTTAAACTACTGAGTTGCCTGAAAGTGAGGGACAGATTGTGTGTGTGTGTGTGTGGGGGTGGAGGCCGGTTCAGGGAAGCCATGGGTTCTTAGGAAAAACAGTGGGGATGAATGAGCCGTGCCATGATTTCTCAGTGTGTTATGCAGTCATGTGCATGCCTGGACTTTATGCAGTGATGTTATCATAAAATAACATCACTGTTTCAGGCAGCCAATGGCCAATCAGAGAGCAAGAAATTTCCTAGCCATTGTATAATATTGTATTTGACTGGAATTTGGGGTAAGGGAATGTGTGATAGTATGATCCTGAATGTAAATATTGAGGTTTTGTTTCCTTTTTATATTATTTTGTTTGGTTTGGTGTTCATTGTACTGTAGTTTAATTTTTGTATGATATTTGTGTTTGCCTTGCATAATTTTCTCGTATTACAGAGATACATAGATACATAGATGTTAGCAGATAAGGTCCTTGTGGTCCATCCAGTCTGCCCTATCCCTCTTTCTAATGCTTAAAGTACCCAAATGCTACAAGTTCCCCCCCCTTTTGCCCTAGCTTGATAATTCCCATGCGCCTATCCCACACATTCTTGAATCCCTGAACCACTTGAAATGCTGCATAAAGGCAATTACTTGCAAAATGCTATTCAGTTGATCCTGCTCTCTTTCTTGGTCAACTACCTTTCCTTGGCACTGCATCTCTCTCTACTGCCTGCTCAGTAGTTTTAAACCCACGTACACTCAGTTCATCACCTAGCTGTTCAGCTGGGCGATCAACTAGGATCCTGCCATAGCAGTTTTATGCATGATGACATTCCAGTTCAGTGCTATGTTGTGGGCTCTCAGACTATGCCCCTGTCCCAGGGGAATGGTTTGCATTTGTTATGAGCCATCACCATCTGAGAGGATTCCCCCAACAGCCCCAGGTCCCTGGGGCATGGTTATTTTCAGTTTATAGCCCCATCCCCTTTGTGGCATATGTTGACATATCTGGAATCTAGATCAAATAGTTAAAGAGAAATGGCCATGTCCCATTGGGTCCCACCTCCGGGTGAAGTGGGGGCTGATTAGCAGATATAAAAAAAGGTATTAAATGTGCCACTTACTGATTATTATTTTATTTTGATTCATATCTGGTCGATCCTGTGCCATCCCCGCCAGCATTTTACATTCTAACACCTTCCCCGTCGTGCCCACAAGCACTCACAGCTGTTTCCATGATGATATGGTGGGGGGTATCAGCCGGAGTGGAGCCATTTGAAGCTACCGCAATACAGATTATATGTATTGCAGTAGCTTCAAATAGCTGCAGTTTGGAGTCTATCAGTGTCCTTGCAATATTGAGACCAGGCACAGACTAAAAGGCACACTAGCAGTCTGCATCTTGTCTCTCTATGTCTTTGTAGTACATGGGTTCCAAACTGGAGCTGTTAAAAAATTCTGGACTATGACAAGTCTATGGAGACACCCCGGCTGCTCCCCGCCTTCCACGTCATCACAGGGACAGCCGCAAGTGCTTGTGGGCATGATGGCGAGGGTGTTAGAATGTAAAATGCTGGTGGGGAGGGTGCAGGATCAACCAGATATGAATCAAAATAAAATAATAATAAGTAAGTGGCACATTTAATACTTTTTACATCTCTATTCGGGCCCTCGTCATTAATGGAGGTGTGGGGCCCAATGGGACATGGACGTTTCCCTTTAAAGTACCAGTGCTACCACCCTCCAAAAAGCTTATTTATTTATTTATTGAATTCTAGGATTACCAAATACCTTTGAACCAGAGGTTCTTTCACAAAGGTTCGGTGCAGGATACAAATTTGTAACAATACAAAAATAATGAAACATATATGAGAAAACTTGAGTTACAAATGGGATTGATACAATCATAGGACAAATAAAATACATACAATATAACGTAATGAACAAAGGGGGTAGAGGGTACAGAGGTAAGAGGCAGTCAGAGTTATGACATTGCATTATGCAAGTTGCCACAAGAAGTGCAAGGAGGGATAGTGAGCAAAGGGGTGGGGAGAGATAGGGAAGAGAGGTGGGGGAAGGTAGAATTAGGGAAGGGAATTGGGCCAGTGAGAGGAGGTTTAGAGTATTGAGTGCGGAGGAAAAGAAAGGAGAAGGCAGGGCATGGATGGGGTGGGGAAGGGGAGTAGGGGTGTAATATTTAGGGGAGGGCTGGAGGTAGAAGAGAGGGATTAAGGAGCAAGGTGAGGGGCAAGAGGGGTGGATGAACCATGGAGGAGAGGGGGCACACGTGAGGAGGAAGAGGGTGAGAAGGGGGACTAGTGCAGTAGACAAGGGGAAGGGTAATTCTGGGAAGGGAAGGAAAATAGGTGGGACAATGGGAGGGGGATAAGAGAAGGAAGGGAAGGAGGTGAACAGAAATGGCAGGGGTGGAAAAAGGGAGAGGAGAGTAGATGGGAATAGAGTGGGTAAAGGGTTGGACAAGAGAAGGGGGGCGTATAATAGGGAGGGAGAGTTGTGACATCCTAATTGGTACAAGAGCAATTGCTGAGCTTAGAGAGGTGCTGGCACAGTTTGCATTTATATGGGCCTAGCTTGTTTTCTGCAGAGACATCTGAAGGGAGTCCATTCACTAGGGAGGGAGCCCTAACAAAGAAGGAGCATTGTTCTTGAGAGGCACAGCAGAAATAGTTTTGAAAGCCTGCAGTTCATTTACGTTATCGTAATTCAGTTTTCTTAATTTGTCTTCATTCCATCATTTTGACATTTCATTTTTTTGTTGATGCTTTTTCCTTCCTGGCTGGCTCTTCCATCATGCTATCCCCTCAGCCCCATCACCCTGGTTTACACTGCGACTTACCGGCTTACCCCTCACAATAGGGTGATGAGGAGAGCCCTTGATCTGCCATTTTAAGGATCCAGCGGTCTTGCCCAAGTCACTGGGTACCAGGCCCTCAAGGAGTGACAGCTATCCGTGTTAGCCAGGAGTGCTTCTCCCCTTTTTCTCTGCATTTCTCCTTTTTGTTGCCCAATGGAGTGGCATGCAGTGACATCACTGGTGGTGCCATGCATGCTCCAGTCTGTGATGCACCAGGCATCTGCGACTCCTCTGTTGCTTGGCACATGCATCCCTCAGCCTCTACTAGGGGGCAATGTAACACCGGGCACTACGCCACTCCTTCCTTGGAGGAGGAGAACAGTCCCTTGAATGCTTGATCTTTCTCCACCTGTCTGACCCTCCAGTGACTAGATCTTGTTCCCAACCTTGGGTCATTGGCACTGCAAGCAGTAGTGCTTTTGCTGTGGTGGGGGAATGATATAATCATTTTAACATTTTGAAGGGGTTCTTGGTCTCATGATTTGGATGAATAACAATTAGCCTGACCACCACTGTCAAGGTGACCCCCCCTCATTGGTCAGGCATCTACACTTTGAGTTTTAACATGCCAATATGAGTTGAGGTCTCACTGCTTTCTCTCTTTTCTGTGTGGTAGCCACTTTCTGGCTTCACCTTTTACATAGTGTGCTCTGGCTCATAAGGGGCTAATGGGTGAAGATTCAGAAGCTCATTAATTTGGAGAAGGCCACATCTCTCCTGTTTTAAATGCAGTGTTAAAGGTTTAACAAGCTCAACCCTGGCTAACACACAAAGATTTTATCACATGTCCTATACATTTTTCTTATATTTTTGTAGGGGTGTTCCTGGTCTGTGGCCAAAATCAGAATCAAATAGTTACAATTCCAGTGGTCCCCCCAAACAACTACTTGAAAGCCTGCAATTCATTTAAGTTGATTTATTCTTCCAACTTTGTCTTCCTTTCATTATTTTAACATATAATTTTTGAATAAGGCTTTGTCCTTCCTGGCTTGCTGCCCCATCATTCCAGCCCCCCCAGTTGCGTCACCCCAGCTTCCCCTGGGACTTACTTGGCCTTCGCTCCTATAGCTTATCCCTCACAGTGGAGTGGCAGGGAGCACTCTCGACTTGCCATCTCAAGGATCCAATGGCCTTGCCAAGATCACTAGGTGAAGGGCCTAGGAGAGGCAACTATTATCTGTGCCAGCCAGGGGTGCTAATCCCCTTTTTTCTGTACTTCCCTCCTGCCCTTTGTGGTATGGAGGAGCAACGTACAGTGATGTCAGTGGTGGCTCTATGCATGCTCCCACATGTGACGCACTGGACATCTACCACTCTTCTGTTGCTTGATGCAGTTTATTCTCAGCTTCCACTAGAGGGCAGTGTAACTCCAAACACCAATCCCTCCCCAGAGAAGGAGAGCAGCCACTTGGATGCTTGATCCTGCTCTGCCTGCTAACCTTCTGACAACTAGAGCTCATTCCCAAACCCTGGTTATCTGTGCCACAAGCAGTAGCGCTACTTCTAAGCTGGCAATCTGGTGTAGTCATGTTTACATTTTAAAGTGGTTCTTGGTCTCATCATTTGGCTGAATCATGATTAGCCTGACCACTGCAGAGAAGGTGACCCCCTCATTGGTCAGGCATCTACATTTTAAACTTTAACATGACAGCATGAGTTGAGATCCCACTGCTTACTCTTTGTCTTGCGTGGAAACAACTCTCTGACTTCATCTTTTATATAGTGTGCTCTGGTCCATAAGAGGCTCACAGGTGACCCCTGGGGAGCTCACTAATTATGAAAAGACTATACTTCTTCTGTTTTAAATGCAATGTTAAAGATTCAGCAAGCTTAACCTCGGCTAATACACAACGCTTTTGTCACATTTTAAAATTTTTTTTCTTAAATGTTTGCAGAAGGTGCTCCCGGTGTGTGGCCAAAATCAGTATCAAATATAGTGCAATCCCGGTTAACCAAACCCCATTTTACCTAAACTCAGTTAACCAAAATGCTTTCATGTCCCCCACTTGAGAAGTGTTAATCGCAGTGCGGTTTTTCTGCATTCAGCTCACAAACCTGTACTCACAGTAACTGCAAGTCCCACATCACCCAATTAACTGCACAATATTTTAGCAATTAATTAATTAACTCTGGAACTCCAGTTTAACAACTTTTAGCTCAGGTGCTATCAGATCACTGTACTGCTGAAAGTCCATACCTGCAATGTCTAAATGCAAGCACTCCGTGCTGGACATTATTCAAAAACTGTGGGTGCTTGAAGCTGGCAACAAGATCGGTGATGTGACAAAATGGTTCAGAGTGGGAAATGGCACCATCTGTGACATTCGTAAAGCTAAAGATAAAATCAGAAATTTTGCTGTCTCCATGGACAGTGGCCTTAAAGCTGAAATCCCGAAAACAATGCACTCATGCTGGGATGAGAATTTAGATATGGTCATCTACATGTGGTTCCTCCAAAACCGAAGTAAGGGCAGTCCCATCTCTGACACATTAATTAACGAAAAGGATCTGCACTTTCATAGGCAAATTGGAGTAGTTCACCATTTGTGGCCAGCGAGGGGTGGCTTGACAGGTTCAAGTATCATCATGGCATTTGCCAATTATGCATTGCCAGTGAGAGCCTGTCAACATCCCTCGAGTCCATCGAGCCATTCAGAAAGAAAATGAGTGAACTTATGTCCAGAGAGTGCCTTGTGGAGGAACAAATATATAATGCAGATGAGATGGGGAGCTATTGGAAGTTGCTCCCGGAAAAAATATTAGCATCTGGTTAAGAAAACAATGTTCCAGGTTTTAAGGAAAATAAAGAAAACCTTACAGTGTTAGCTTGCACAAATGCCACTGGTAATCATATGCTTCCTCTGCTTATCATAGGAAGTCCGATAACCACCGATGTTTAAACATGTTAATATGAGCAATCTGCCCATAATTTAGAGATCACAACAGAGTGCAAGGATGAACTCTGAAATTTATTGTGTTTTTTTACATGTTTTGTACCTGCAATTAATTCTCACCTCAGACACAAGGGGCTTCCCACAAGAGCAGTGCTGCTCATCAACAATGCTGACACACACCCGGAGCAATTAGTGCCTGAGGATGGCAGCATTCATTGGAGTTTTTACCTGCTAATACAACAGGTAAAATCCAACCCATGGATCAGGGCATTCTCGCAATCCTTAAGAGACTATCATGAGAAACTTCTTTCTAAGGTCTTGTCTGAGAAAAAATGATGAACTTCCTTTTTGTGACATAAAGCACTTACGATTAAAGATGCAGTATACCTTCTGGCTGAGAGCTGGTGAGAAGTCTGGACAGAAACTGTTGTCAAGTGCTGGGTTAACTCTGGACTTCTAACTGTTGCCCATAGTGATGAACACAGTGATGAATCCACTCCATTAACACAATGGAAGGGCTTTAAGGCTGAGGTTCAATGGGCGGAGCAACAACATCACTCCCCCATCGGACTTAAAAGGTCACACATCCAATCAATCAATCAAAATCTTTATTTATCCAGGCGAACATCATTGAGCAAGCTCATTTTCAAGATGGACCTGGTTAAGACCTGGCCAAGTAGTAAAGTACATATAAAATCTTTACAATGAGCACAATAATGCAAATGGATAACAATAATGCAAGTAAATACACAATATAACATCAATCGTTATAGCTTAATGGAATCATCAGTTGGATAAAGTGGACAACAGCCCAACAAGAGAGCTGGCGCAAGCAAAGAAGTTGAGAAGAGAGTGTAAACTCCTGGTATTCCATAAGTTACAGTTGAGACATAAGAATAAGTATTATATAGTCAGGCAACTAAGTGATTACAGCTCTTTCTAAGTGCACTTAGGCAGAAGATCAGACAAAGAGCGATCATGTTCTGATTGGCTGAAGGCTATTGCCATGTCTAGCTGGTGAAGGATCTAGGCTTGTGGTCTACTGAGGCAGCTAAGGCAGCTCCGAACACCCGGTGACTTTCCCTATGCTTGTGGGACAGGGAGCCCATAGCGGTCTTGTATATGGCAGGGAGGAGGAGGAGGAGGAGGAGGAGGAGGAGAAGGAGTCTGGGTCTGACTGCACCAACAGAGAGGTGGAACAGCAAGGCAAGGAGTGTAATTCCTTTGGCACCTAAAAGTTCAGCTCAAACACAGATTTACAGAAGGAAGTGTAATCACTCCAAGTCCTTACTCTAGCACACTAAGCAATGTCAAATATGAGTCATGCAGTCAGGCAAACAAGTGATTCTATCATGTTAGACCAGGTACAGTGGGAAAATCAGATTTTTGCAGGATTTTGGGAGAACACAGGCAGACTACAGGAGCCAATTGGAAGCCAGAGCCGAGGAGCGCTCACCTTCCGATTGGTTAGTGGCCTTAGTTGTGCTTTGCTTGAGGGTAATACGGGCTTGGGGTCCTGGGCAGCAGCTAAGGAAGTATCAACCACCCGATGACTAAAAATCCCACGCCTATGGGCAGGGAACACCTGTAACGCTTGACTTCGGGCCAGGGCGAGAGCGCAGGACCAGAGAGGGGAGGAACATTTAGGGTGATGGGTATCTTGTAGCACTAGAGTTACCAAAGATTTCAGGCATACATGGTTAATACTGGGTGCAGGGGGCAGAGAACTAACTACAGGTAGCAGAGAACTAACTTCAGGCAATGCTTAGGAACTGGGGAAGCAACTGCATGGCTCACACACGTATCTAGTGTATTTATTTATTTGAGTCTAGGATTACAAATACCTTTGAGCCATGGCTCTTTTACAAAGGTTCCACGTCCAATGTTACAGTAGATCACATAAATTGCAATAGGACAAATAACATTTGGGTCGATTTAAAGACAGGACACAAACACATACTGTGTGGGGAAGGGGAACAAGGAAATAGCAGAGGGAGAGGAAGTGAGGGAAAGGAAATCGGGGTGGAAGGAGTTAAAAGAAAGAGACAGGGGATGGGATGGGGGGTGCAAGGAGGAAAGGGAGGGATAGTGAGGAGATGACGGGGAGAGGTGGGTGGAGTGGCCATGGTGGTGTTGTCTGGAGGACAAGAGCATGAGAGGGGGGCTCATGGAGGCAAGTGCAAGAGGGGGCCAAAAACCCCACACAACAGGTAACAGGAGGAGTGCCGATTTGCTAGCCAGGGCAGACACAGGTGCTAGAGGCAACGAGGGTGTTTTGGAGCCTGGATTTGAAAGCACTGAGCTCGTTGGTAGAGGTAGTGTTGCTAGCAAGACCATTGAGCCATTGAGCCAGGTGGGGGCCCTATAGTTAAAGGATCTTTGACCTTGTGTTGTGCGGCAGTGAGGAACTTGAAACAGCTGTGGCTTTGATCCCGTGGTGGTTCGACTGTTGGTTTTCGGTTGGAGGAGGGTACAGACTCCTGGGGGGGGGGCAAAGCCCATCTGGATTTTCTTAGCAACCACACAGGTTTGGTATTTTATTCTATTTTCCAGTAGCAGCCAATTTGTTTGAGTGTAGAGATCACAGGTGTGAGTGAGATGTTTGGCACCGGTGATGAGTCGACAGGCTTTGTTTCATGTGGTAGTTACCCATCTAAGTGCTGTGGCAGTGGCGGAGCCATAGATGACAAGGCCATAGTCAATCGAGGAGAAAATGGAGCTCTGGACAGCAGCTGCAAGGGCCTTTTGAGTTAGGTGTTGCCTGAGGCCGTAGAACAGGCCCAGTCTGGAGTTTGCAGCTTTGGCAACGTTATTTATGTGGGCAGCGTGGGATAGGTGGGAGCCAAGGGTGATCCTGAGATATTTGAAGGATTGGACCTGATCCAGAGGGCCACCTAGGCTGGTGTTTATGGAGAGTTGGAGATGCTTATGTTTGTTATGGGAGTTGCTGAAAACCATGTTCTTGTTTTTTTCTGATTTAGGATTAACTTATGTTTTATTAACCAGTTTTTACTGAGGTGAAGCCATGCTGCAGGTTCAGTTGTAGGTGGTTTGGGTCCTGTTGAGAGGCAAGAATGACTGCGTCATCAGCATACAGTATGATTTGTTGGGCTCAGGAGTCCGGGAGTGAGTTGAGGAACAACCTGAAGAGTAGTGGGCCCAGGATGGAGCCCTGGGGAGCACCAGAGCGGACCTCTTTGGTATCTGAGAGCACATCCATAATTTTCACATGCTGGGACCAGTTTCCCAGGTAACTTTTGAACCAGGCAACAGTTTCAGTGAAGAGCCCAGCATTCTGTAGTTGGCTCAGCAGGAATCGATGGTGGATGGTATCAAAGGCCTTGGTCAGGTCTATAAATATTGCTCCAGTTAGAAGACTGCTGTCCAGAGAGTTGTGAATGGCACTTGTGAACTCAAGCAGGGCACTGGCAGTACTGTGACCTTTTCTGAACCCATGTTGCTGCCGGCAGAGTATGTTATATTTGTCCAGATAGTCAGTGAGCTGGTCAGCTACTATCCATTCCAGGGCCTTAGAGAGAGGTGGAAGGGATAGAGATTGAGCAGAAATTTCTGTGTGTGGTCCTATCACCACTTTTATAGATAGGAGTGACCGTAGCACACTTCCATATGTCAGGGAACTGGCTGAGTGAGAGGGAGAGATTAAAAATCCTGGTGAGAGGCCCCAGGACTTCCTCTAGTGTGACAGACAGAAGCTTGAGGTCAAGTGTATCCGAGCTTGTTCTTGTGTTGCAGATGGCTTTGGAGATGTACTTGTGGACTTCATTTCTATTTACCGTTTTGAAGTAAAAAGAGGCGGGGTTGTTGGTTTGGTTGGGAAGTGCGGATAGAGAAGCGTCACCATCATTGAAAAAATCTGGGGGAAGAACACTGCTAAGGTTGGTGAAAGCATCGTTGAATGTGTCAGCAATGATTTTATGGTCCAGAGTAGTGCTCCCATTGACCTGGAGCATGGTCGGTGGTGATTTGGATTGCTTCCCAGTGACGTCTTTTAAGTTGTCCCAGAGAGCTCGCCCATTTCCCCATGAGTCAGTGAGGGCTTCCTTGTAGTACTCTGATTTCTGTTGGCGAATGGATTTGGTGCAGTCATTCTGTGCGCTTTTATATTTTTGGATGTCTGCTTGCTTCCCGGTGGATCTAGCCAGTTCCCAGAGATGGTCCCCAAGTTTTAACTTCTTTAAGAGGGCACTAGATAGCCATGGGTTTGCAGAGTGATTTAACTTTGCACTTTTTTAGAGGGGCGTAGGTTTTACAGGCTTCATTAGACATGCGGATGAATTGTTCCAGGGCGATGTTTGTGTCAGTGGCCCTGAGGATGGGAGACCAGTCCAGATGGAGTAGGTGTTATTTTAGGTGGGATAGGTGACCCCGAGGCAGGACTCTGCTGAGGATGGTTTTTGATGGGGGTTTGCATAATTTGTTTGACCAGGCACAGCTGATGGGAGAGTGCTTGCTGAGTGAGTCAGCAAGGATGGTGGAGTTTGTGATCCGAGTGGGGTGGCTGGTGAGGATTCAGTCCAGTAGGGTGTTGATTCCAGTTTTATAGTTCTTTCTGGTTGGGGAGTCCAGCATCTGGGTAAGATTAGCCAATGAGACAGAATACCTGACAGCTCCCACCTCAGCTCCCAGCCAGTTAACATTGAAGTTGCCGAGCAGGATGGTTTCTGAGTCAGGTGGTAGTGTTTTCATGAGGTTCAGCACAGCGTTGAGGCCAGATCCCTGTTCTTTAGGCGGGATATAGATGGTAACGACTGTGAGGGCTTTATTATGGGCACCAAGTAGTATTTTGATATGTAGTAAGTGGGCAGAGGAAGTTGGTGGGTCCAAGAGGACAGGGTGCCTAAGGACTTAAAGGAGTTAATGCTACGAGGGCAGCTCAATTTCAGTAGTTTTTGCAAGTTATTCCACAAGGATGGCAGCATAAAGCTAATGGCCACTCTGCCAAAGCGTGAGGATGCCTTGGGGATACAGAATGTGATATAGGATGCACTCCTTAAGGCATACGTTCCTGGCTCACTTAGAGGGAAACAGTCTAATATATATTGTGGAGTCGTTTCATGATGATTCTGTAAATGCAAAGGGCTGCATTTCTATTATGCCTGAACAAGAGAGAGGATCAGCCTACACTTTTATACAAGGAGCAATGATGTGTGGAGATGGGGAGGCCAGTAATAAATCTGATGGCCCTATGATAAAGCATATCTAACTTTACAAGCAAGACTTTAGGACAATGACTGTATAAGAAATCTGTGTAATCGATAAGTGAGAGAAAAGTAGTTCTGGGCCACACCAGGATTCATTTTTCGTTCTGTCCGGTGGCGCCGCTTCTCCTCGTCTTCTCCTATTCTACCAACCTCCGTGCTTTCCCTGTTCTTGCAGCACCTCTGGCCGCCTGCTCGTTCCTCATCTTGTTTCCCTGCTGCTTGTTCTCCTTGTGTTTCCTTCTGTCCCTTTCTTGCCCAAAGCGTACTACCTCTTTCCCCTCATTATGGCTTGTTTGTGGCCCTCCCTTCATTCCTTGCCTCGCTCCCTCCTGTCTCTCCCCTCCATTTCTCCTGCTCACCTCTGTCACTCCCTCCCTGCCACACTCACGCTTCAGCACTTTTTCTTCCGCCGTGGCCAGCTTCTGTTGCCTGGTGGTTGCGAGGTGTTCTTCTCTGGTCTTGCCTGTCAGCTGCCATCTGTGTCTATGCCGCAGCTGTTTGTTGTGAATGCCTGCAAGTGGCACTCATTCCCAGCCTGGCCAGTTTCCCTGTGTGGCCACAAACTATCCTGTGCATGCCTGCATGAACCGTTTGAGCTGGCTGCAGGACCTTGGGCAGCCGAGAGGTCACAGTGTATGGACGCTTCCTTACTTTGTTTCCTGACACCCGCCCGGTTCTGTGCGACTTTCCTTACAGCCACAACACTAGGCTCAAGGATCACTCCATATGGGGGCCTGGAGGAGCAGCCAGTACTTTTTGGGGGGCAGCCGGGGGTGTCAGGCATCTTTGCATTCCCCATGAGGTGGACCGGCTGTTTCTCTTGGAGGCAATCATACCTCTTCAGCTGGATACCAAGGTATTTGTTTCTTTTCTTGGAGCACGGGATGGCCCGAATTACATGTTTAGCCTCACCGGGCCAAGGGACAGTATGCCCTCTGGTTCGCTATTCTTTTCATTTGCATGGATTAATGCTCGGTGTCTTGACCTTACGTTACTCTTCTCCTTGCTCAGCCCTATTTGGCTCATCTGTCTTCCAGTCTGGCTAATTTTATTCTCTATTTCTTATGGGAGATTCCTGCTCTATCTCAGGCATGTTCTCTTCCTGACCAGTAGGTGGCACCATCAGCCATGTCTGATCTGCTTTAGGCTTTTCATGGCCTGCATTCGATATTTCTTTTGGGGTATACCTATCATGGCTCCTATGCCTTCCCTCACGGTTCAACTATTTGCTTCTCGCTGCCTTTCTCCACCATATCAGGGGTGTCTACCCCATTGAATCCACTTGTTGCCTTCTTTCTCCTTCTCAGTCTCCATCTGGCCTATGCTCGATATTCTTTTTGGGCATCCCTATCCTTCATCACATGTGCTGGCTGTCACCAACCTGCTCCTCTATTTCCATTGCTCAATCTGTATGCCACGGCTGACCAATCAGCTTGCCTCTGCTGACTCCGCCTAGCTCCCATACCCTTGTGCCTCCTTATAAAGCTCGCCTTACTGCAGTTCTCATCCGGTATCGGCTGGGTCCTATGCTACCCCACTGACCTCTCCACTGTCCTTTGTCCTTTCATACCTCGCTTTCATGTACCAGCCTCCATAGCTTCAATCCATCATTGCACTTCCTCCGGTTCCAAAATTTTACCTTCCTTGTCCTAGCACCTTTTCTAGTACCAGCCATCATGGTTTCACTCCACTCTTAGTTTCACTCCTCATCATACATCGTCCACTTTTGCCCTCCTCATACATCATCCACTTTTACTCCTTGATCACTCACCCTGAGTTGCCTCTGGTTCCAGACATGCCTTCTTAGCCTCAGAGTCTACCTCCTTTCGAGGAGCCTACTTACTTTTACTTCCTTTGTACAAGTTCATTTTCAAGTTCATTCCTGTCTCCTCCTCTTCCAATTCCATACCAGCCATCCAGGATTCACTCCACTCATGGCCTGCTATTGATATTTCTTTTTGGGTATACCTATCATGACTCCTATGCCACCTTATCAACCCGCGGCCATCCTGCCACATGCATCGAGTTCATAACTTCAGTCGTCATTCACTCAGCCTTACCTCAAGGTTTATCTATTTACATCGCTTACTCGAACATTCCTATCATTGAATCCTATGCTACCTCATCGACTACAACCTCAGGGTCTAATCGTTTAAAGTCTAACCGTTCACATCACATAATCAAGCATGCCTCTTCAACCTCAGTATCTGCTCACTTGCATCGCTCTGTCAAGCCAGTCTGCATTATCCTCGGTCTTCTCATCAGCACATCTGGAATCTCCTTGTGAGCACATCTGGATACCCCTTGCTCCTCTGACTTCTACAAGGATTTACTCCCTCCCATCGACTACTCGAGTATACCCTTCTCGGGTCCCTGCTGCCTCATGTTTCTTCTTTAATCTGTGTTTCTTTGGAGTTTTCCCTATTCCATCATCATCCTCCCTACTTATATCCCTCATTAATGAATAATTCTCTTTACCGACATACATCCTCAAATCAAACGTCATCAGCCTGGAGGGAAGGCTACCTAGGCCTTGGATCCCTCTTCTCTGTGCCAATGGTCATAATATTAGCTAGAGTTAGTGCTTTCTTCAGGTTAGTTAGTTAGGTTCCGCTGTTGGATGGAGGCGGATGGTGGCCCCGACTTTACCCTCTCTGGTTAGGAAGTCAGACATTATCTTCTCAGAATGCATTCATCATCCTCGCCTCTTTGAAGCTCAACATCTTTGGGTATTCTTTTTGGGCTTCTTTATAACCTAATTTTAGCTGATGCATTCATTCCTATGGCACCTGTGGGGGGGGGGAGACCCTCCTTTAGGGTTCCTTGTGTTGTACCCCTATAGGGTGGTATATCCCATGGATAGAGAGGCAGAAAGCCACGAAGCAAATCAAGTTACACAAGCATCATCTCATATCATCTCATCCGATTGCATGAGCACATAGAATGGGAGGGCTTTAAGCCCAAGGGTTCAATAGGCGGAGCAACAATGTAACTCCCTCATTGGGCTTAAAAGATCACACATCCTGGGCCTCACCAAGATTCATTTTTCGTTGCCCACCATCCACCCCTTCTCCTCCAGTGGCTCGTCTCTCTTATCCATGGGCTTCTTCCTAACCTGCCTTTAGCTGACACATTCATTCCCATGGCACCTGCAAGGGGGGAACCCTCCTCTAGGGTTCCTTGCATCGTACCCCTACAGGGTGGTATATCCCATGAATAGAAAGGCGGGAAGTCACAAAGCAAATCAATTTACACGAGCATCAACTCATATCATCTCATCTGGTTGCGTGAGCACATCGAACCAGCTGATCAAGAGTGGGAAGTTCAGTCAGAACCGACAGCACTCGCCGACACAACCGACTTTGATAGGATTCAGTGGGAGCTGCTGGATGAAGACACAGCACAAGAGTTGCTTACTGAATCAGAGATAGCGGCCAGTGTGCTCATTGATACCTGCTCAAAAAATGGTGAGGACCTGGCAGAGATGGAAGAAGACACTGCACCTACATGAACTGTTCCAAGTCACTGAGGCAGTAGATTGTTTCAACAAGTGTATGATGTGACTTGAAAATGTTACTGACACTGACCAACTACAGATTCTATTTCTCCATCAGTTGAGAAACAAGGCAGTTTGGCTACGGAACAATGGGGGGGGGGGCACAAACAGCAATCGACTTTTTAAGAAGATCTGCTATACTTTTTTTTTTTAAATAAATGCATTTAAACATTTTACAGTAATTGATTTTAAATCAAGTTTTTATTTTTTTCTACTCGGTATATACTTGTGCATTGTGCCTGTTCATTTAATAAATGTTTGTTTATGCATCACTACTCATTTTGTCACTGAGTAGCAGCGCTCCCGTATCCGAATATTTTTATGTCTCCCAGAACATTCGGGTAAACAGGGTTTACTGCAGTTATAGTGCCAGTAGTTCCCCCAGAAGCTGCTTGAAAGCCTGCAATTCATTCAAGTTAATTCAGTTTTCTCACTTTGTGTTCATGGCATCATTTTAACATTTTAAAGGGGTTCTTAATCTCGTTCTTTGGTTAAATCATGATTAGCCTGACTACTGCCAACAAGGTGACCCTCTCATGGGTCAGGTGTCTCTATTTTAAATTTTAGCATGCCAATAAACGCTGCAGTCCAACTGCGTACTCTCTTTCTTGCGTGGAAACCACTCTCTCATCTTTCATATAGTGTGCTCTGGCCCATAAAGTGCTCACAGGTGACCATTAGGAAGCTCACTAATTAGGAGAAGGCAACACCTCTCCTGTTTGCAATGGACATCTGGGCTGCTGAAGGAAGCGCTGGAGAGTGAGCTCTGGCAGTAAGCAACTCGAGTTGTCGTTAATCTAAAAGCAAGAAGTACTCACTGACTTTCACTTTACTACTCTGTTCTCAGGCAAGAAGTAAAGTAGTGGCCATTGTAGTAGTTTGAGAGAGAGCAGGAAGAAAATGAGAATCATGTGATCTGGTACATAAATCCGGGAGAGCCAGAAGCCACTCAAGAGCTGCCTAAAAGCAATAGATCATCCAGACGACACTGCACTGTGCTGCTGAAAGGAGTGCTGGGGACACAGCACTGGCGGTAAGCAAATTAAGCTGCCATCAGTCTAAAAGCAAACTACACTTACTGATCTTTTGTTTGCTATTCTGTCCCCAGGCAGGAAATAAAGCAGTAGCCATCTTATTAGTTCAGGATAGAGCAGGAAGAGAATGGGAACTATGTGACTTGGTACTCAAATCAAGGAAAGCCAAAAGCCACTTAGGACCTGCATAAAAGGCAACCACACTTAACAAGTTCCACATACATTCATGTCCCAGTACATGAGCTGTACAGCACAAGACTGGAACAGGTGTAATACTAACATCTTAGGCATTGACAGGCATCCACGGGATCAGAGGACTCTGCCAGTCGACTAAGAGATGGTTCCTGTTCACTCCTGCTATAACGCTCACTGCAGGGAAGGGAGCAGAGTATAAGGTAGGCCAAAACCTGAGAATAGGTACAACGCTCTCAAGCACAAGAAGAGCAGTCAGGCCTGAGGGAGAAAGGAAGATGTGGGCTTAAGAGCAGGAAAAGGCTTACCATAGCAATCCCTGCTGTCCTCCTCCTGCCCCTTGCAAAGTCTGGTGGGTCTCCTTCGGTGCTGGAGGTTGAAAGGAGCAGCAATCTTGGTGTGTTTTTTTTGTTTGTTTTGTTTAATTAGGACTTGAATCAATTTGCAGTCCTTCATCACCAGTTCACAGATAGGGATCTGATGCCCATTGGGGGTCGAGGTTTTTGTTTCATACTCTTCAGAGATTTTTTCATGGTCAACAGCCCAAAGGTGCTCCAGATCTTCAGCCATGTTAAGGTCCAGTCTTAAGATCCTTTCCTGGGGTCCATGGTAAAAGCCTGGAGGTTCATCAAGGTTTTTTCCATTGTTTCTGTTCTTCAGATTTCTTTGGATTTCTTTCTGGGTCAGTGGTGACAGCTGAAAGGTCCTAATAATTTGCAATGCCAGTTCTTTAGATTTCTTCCCGGGATCCATGGTGGCAGCCCAGAACCTCTTCATTTTGTTAAAATTCCTTGGAAATACAAGTGTTCTGTTCCTTCCCCAGAGTCCACTGTGATGGCCTGGAGGCTCCTTGAAGTAATAGTCAATTCTTCAAGCTGGCCAACAGAAAGCACATGCTCAGAGGTTTCTCAGTTCATGTGCAACTTGATCACATCATTAATGCTTCCCAGTGGATACACAGAGACTCTTGTGAGGTATTTGCACAAGATTTACAGTTATAGGGAATTTTACAGCTTTTTAAATTTTTTTTTATTTTTGCATTTTTACATTCTAAAACAAAATGCATAGTATTACTCAAATGAATCCAATGTATATCACAGTTATTAAATATGTCTGTGCGGTATCTCATAGTACATTCAGAAAATCAAAAAGCAATTATGACATCAAAACATATTATACACAGAAAGAGATAAAAGAAAAAAAATATGAATTCATCTGAATTAACAAGAGTAAAGAATCTTGAAACAGGCAGTCTCTAAAAATTATCAAGGTATTCATAAGCCTAATACATTGCCATCAAACTTCAAGATGAGAGATCCAATATGCAAAAGTAATTATAATAATATTAAAAGTCATCTGGGTCAGATTTTTCCACATTGATCTAAATGAAACTTTCCTCAGTGGTGATCCATAATTAAAGAAATGCTCCCTCTTTAGTATATTTTAAATGGTAGACATAAGGAATCTTAGAAGCATTATAAGAGCTACATTCATTAAACATAGCCCTATAGATTTTTGTTGTCACAATACTATTATAATAATTTTTCTAAAGAATCATATCATTAAATACATGCGTGAGTTGTTTCTTGTATATATATATATATACACACATATACATACACATACATATAGCAAAACAAAATGGCTATACTAAATGCATGCTGAAAAGAGAAAATAGAGTTAAAAATCTATGTTTCTACCTTAGGTCTTCTTCAGGAAATATCTAAAAGAGAAAAAAACAAAGTTAGTGTAGAGGGGAGGTAAAATAAGGAATATATATATATGTGGGGAAAGAATAAAGGTGAATGCTTGGGGAGAAGAAGAGGTAAATGGCAAGATTAAGAGAGAATCTATGAAACAAAAAGGTGATGATGGGAAAGTCAAAACATAATAGGAGTGAATGCTCTAGAGAAGTCCCCAGGTGGGGACAATTTACAGGGCCTAGTAAGAAGGCTGAAAGGTGACAAATGCGGGGGAAGGAGACAGAGATGGAGACATGCAGGGAAACTGAAAAAGAAATTAACTGTGTACAGATACAAACAGACTTTTGGGAAAACAAGGGGTGGCTGAAAGATGTTAATAGAAAATAAGTCTATTCTTTAAACCGGAGGGCTGCTGGGAGCCAAGGTGGAGGATCAGCTTGGTTTCCATGTTTTTTCTGTGGTCAGTAATCCAGAAGCCCTGCTAAAGGACACAAACAGAAAGGTCATTGCCATTGTGGTCCCTGGAGATAAAATGGGATACAATGGGTTTCTCAGTGTCTCCATTCCTGACTGCCCTGTAATGTTAACTGAAACGGTCAGCAAGACGTCTACCAATCTCTCCGATGTAAATAGCTGCACACTTCCTGTAAAGAATACAATGTTTATTTATTTAATTTATTTAATTAGGAGCTCGGAAAAAACTTTTAGCATAGGCTCTTTTACAAAGGTTCCTTGTCGGGATAACTGACAGCAGAGAATATAAACATCATAAGGACAGACAAGGTACAAAACTAACAACAGGTTACAGAGTTACAATTGCATGGGTTACTATATATTACAGCATTACACATTCATAGCTAGTACCGGGCTTAGTACAGTGTCAGGAAAGATGGGAAATTAGGAGGTGTAGAAGCACTTCAGGGGGAGAGGAGAGAGAGGGATGGGGGGTGAACCTAAAGTGCTTGTGAAGGAGAGTGGTGAGCAGTCACCCAAGAGGCTTTGTCAGAGAGGGGAGAGGGGTTGGGGGGTAGGGATGGGGGATAGGGAGGGCAAGGGCAGGAGGGAGTAGGTGAGGGAGAGGGGACTACTGAAGGCTAGGGGGGAGACATCTCAGCCAGGGGAAGTCACTGCTTTACTGGGGGGAAGGTGTAGCAGTCAACCAGAGTCGGGGGCTAGAACAGACAAAAGGATGTGTGTGAGCAGGAGCAGTTACATTTAGAACTTGAACAAAGGTGTTGCCTCATGCCAGTTTTGAAGTGAGAGAGGCTTGTGACCATATATAGGGGCCCAGGGATTTTGTTGAGCCATAGGGGGGCCCTATAGGTGAAGGTACATTGTCCAAGAGCAGTTCTGAGAAATGGTGCGGATAGAGCTCCTTGCGAGTTCTGTTGCAAGGTTTGGTACCTGGTAGAGAAGAACTGTTTGGAGTGGGTAGGCTGCATTTTACCAGGGATTCCACAGGTTGGGTGGCCAGCTGTAGGAGGCAGTAGGTGGTTCTGTAAAGGAAGCACCAATGTTGGGGTCAGTTTGCAAAATAGGAAAGTTACTGGTGATGATCCTTTTCAAGAGAAGGTGTACTCTGGTGGAAAGGAAGCACTAATGGAATTTGTCGTTGTTTTTGCGTGACAGTATCCTTCCTGCGGGGGGTCAAGGTTAGGTGGCATGTTACTGACCTGGGAGAGTGATCTGTCCACTGTGCTTTTAGGGTATCCCCTGTTTATAAAAAAACAATGCATTATTTTGGCCTGCTCAGTAATATCATCCTCTTCACTGCATAACCTGCAGAGTCCAAGAAACTGTAAATAAGGCAGGCCATTCTTGACATGTTTAGGATGGATGGAGTTGTGGAGGAGGAAACTGTGAGAGTCAGGGACACTGGTTTACCGGGATTGAAAAAGGGCATATTCCGTTTTGCACATTGTAAAAAACGATATTGTCACCGGTGTCTGTTAAGCTTAAATCCGGTTTTACCGGTGTTTGGTTTTGTGTACTTTATTTAACAATTTTTAACTCTACTAACATGCATTTTAGCAATTTTGACCTCCACTATTACACATCCTTCCATCCTTGTACCAATTTAAAGTTATTTTAGGTACAAGATGTGATGGCAGCAGCAACACTACAGCCCCCATCCCTAAGGTGTGATGGAAGCAGCATTACGACTTCATCCCTCAGGTGCGATGGCAGCACCAACAGCACTACAGCCCCCATCCCTCTGGTGTGATGGCAGCAGCAACAGCACTATGACCGCCCTCCCTCAGGTGTGACAGAAACAGCAGCACCGTGGCCCCCATCCCTTAGGTGTGATGGCAGCAGTACTACGTTCACCATTCCTAAGGTGTGAACAGAAGGAGCAGCACTGCGCCACTATCCCTTAGGTGTGATGGCAGCAGTACTACATTCCCCATCCATCAGTGGTGATGGCAGAAGCACCACAGCCCCACCCTTTGGTGTAATGGTAGTAGCAACAATGCAGTCCACATCCCTGGGTGATGGCAGTAGTGACAGCACTATGATCCCTTCTTCAACACCCACTCCGACATGCACAAGTTACAAATGACTTGATCTCTCTGCTTGTAGAACTCAGATGTGAATTAATCGAACCATCACCACTAAGGTGGACTACCTTTGTTTTTCCTATCTATAATTTAACTGCCTGAATTGAATTTCTGCCTGTGACACCGCTGACCAGGTTTAGGGAACAGACTTGGTGTTGGAGGGCCAGCTGGTGGGTGAAGGTTTGAGTGTCCAATGACCACCCACGCTCTCCTGGGAGGGAGGGTGGGTTCACAGCTCAGCATTTGCTGGCCCCGGTTGGGGGCCAGAGGCACGACAACATGTCAGTCCTCACTGCAGGAGGGAGTGTGATGGATGTCAGCTTGTGCCTTGGCATCATGTGGCCTGTCACACTCCCAAGAAAATGGGAAAGCACCTGCTGACCAACCGAAGGACAGCTGTTGGTCCCTCCATAAATCGGAAGCCCCAGACATGTGTCTGTTCTGACTCCTGCCATACCCAGGATACACAGGAAGCTCTTTAGGGGAATTCTTCTCCTGGTAGCCTCTCACAGGGGTAGGGGCCCACTCAATGAAGGGTTACTTTGGGTTACCTGGTAGCACAGCAGTTAAGGGGCAGTGGATGGTGGTTGGGACTCAGCAGCGGTGGTAGGGGGCCTTGGCAGGCCTGAAGAAGTGAATGGCCAGGGGGTAGGAGGAGCAACAACAAAAAAAAACGCTTGAATTTGCTTCTTTGAAATACAGTGTCTTCACCTAAAAAATCCATAAGTGATTAGTGGAGGACGTTCAAATGGATTTATGCATCTCCCAGACATGTGGATGCTTTTTTTTTTTTACTTTGGTGTCCATAAAAAGGGTGTCTCTCAGTTTTCATGTCTTTGTTCAGATGTGAATTGAGCACTACTCTGCCCACCAGCATCATACAGCCCCTCGGGTCTTACCTTCTGTATGTCATTGACTGTGATTTCAAAATCCACTGGCCAAACATAAGTACACTTAAATACTTAACATTTGCTTTTTGTTGAAGTAGTCTATCAGAAAACTTTTTGTTGTCACAGAGACTGAAACAGCAGGTGGGAGAAAAGGTGCAAATTATCCAATTCATCTAAATAGGGTGCTAACTGTGAAGACTTTTTATAAGTAGTAAGGCAGTTTCTTATTTGTGAACATACTTTCATTCAGACTAGTTTTCATTCAAACAACTGAGGATTTTGGATGGCCTACTGATTATAAACTTGAATAAGCTAGTTGGTAACAGTGATCCCTGCTTAGCAATCTACAACCTAGATGCTTATATGCAAAGAATACAATAAAAACCTGACTAAAATCTAAAAACAAGCTTATAAAACACATAAAATGTATCTGAACATTTATCTTTACCTATACAAAATCATTGCAGCCCAAGTAAAACTCAGGTAAATTACATGGTACCTTGACTATTATTCTATGATGTAGTAAACATATATTGGTATTTTTTTTATATTCTTTGTAAAGCAGGTAAGGCCCACTAAGCAGAACTGTCTGTTTTCAGGAGTGACCTAGAAGCACTGGGGAGGTTAAGTGACTTGCTTGGAGGCACACAGTATGCAAGTGGAGGCTGTGGGAATCAAACCCAGGTCTGCTGGATGTACCCAGTTCATTCACTGTTTGTTACTCTAACCACTAGGCATGGGTGGTTAAACTGAATGGCTGATTACAACAAAGCAGTGCGGGTGATTTCCTTACTGACTCTATATGCAGCAAAGCAGAAATAATGCAAAGCACAGCAGCATTCATTTTAAGATGCTGAAATCTGGGCGCGGCTGGCCTGGTAATACTATTGCTTGCAATGCCAGCAACCCAGGGTCAGAAGCAAACTTCGAGTTGCTGGAGGTCTGGCCAGGGAGTAGGATCGAGCACCTGGGACTGCCTCCTCCTCCAGGGAGGGTGGGCTGCAGGTCCTGCTGCTTTACCACCACCTGTGTGACCATGGGTGGTGATGCAATGGTGCTGCAGAGTGATCAGGATGGAAGGACGCTAGCCAGGATCTGGAGCAGTGGCATGTTTCTATGTGACCTACCTCCTTGGATCTCCTGTAGAGCCCTCAGGGACAAAAGCCAAAAAACCAGGAACAATCACCCTACATTGGCCACTGGCAGAAGAGACCCAGGTGCCCCAGACTTCATAACCAGGCTCCATGAGGGACCCACTGAGCTGCCCGACACACACTAAGGGAGTGTGGAGGGGTGACCTGGGGTCCCTTCCCTTCCCACCTGCGGGTGGGTACAATCCAGGCAGGACAGGGGCAGGACCACAGGAGCTCCTGAGCATTAACTGGGGGTGAAGCTAAGGGATAGCCAGCCTAGTGATCTCTGAAAAGTGGAGACTGATGCTGTGAGAAGGGGACATAGAAAGAGAAAATAAAAAAAAAATTAAAAAGATGCTGAAATCTTAGAGATTCTGTGCAGTTACATGCAATTTCCGTGAAGCACCGGTACAAGAAATCAAAATCCGCAAACCAAGCAGGATTCCGTGATTGTTACCGGTGTTACCGGTAAAAATGGAAAACCAGGGTCCCTGGTGAGAGTCAGTGGGTTTGTAATAGACTGATGTCTTCAGAGCAGTGTTCTGTACTGACAGTTGAATATCCAGAAAAGGCAGTGTAGAGGAGGATACTTCAACAGTGTATTGAAGCGAAGGATGGGCCATAGTAAACTTGTCAAGGAAGACTTGGAGGATCTCCCTGGAGCAAGAGGTGGCCCCCACACAGTCATCTATGTAGCGTTTGTAGAGTTCAGGCACAGTCCCTGTAAATGAGAGAAAAAATTGTTCCTCCACCCAACCCACAAACAGATTAGCAAGGCTAGGACCCATCTTTGTGCCCATGGCAACTCTACTGAACTGCTGAAAAAAACTGTTATTAAAAGAAAAAAGCACTGAGTTTAAAAACAAGTTCTGCCAGATGAGTTAGTGTGTGTATGTGGGTGGCTGCTGGTCTTCCCACTTATTCAGGAAATACTGCAAAGCTGTCAGGCCATCATCATGGGGGATCACTGTATAAAGAGATTTGATGTCCATGGTGAAGATGAGCTGGTAAGAGCCACTGAATTTGAACCTGTCAAATAACTGGAGAGCATGGTTAGTGTCTGTAACGTAGGAGGGCAGGGACTCAATGAGTGGTCTCAAGAGGCTGTCCAAAAATGCAGAGATGTGGGATGTGGGGCAGGAGCAGACAGACACAATAGGATGACCAGGGTTACCTATTTTGGGGATTTTGGGAAGGAGATGAAACCTGGATGTCCAGGGATGCTGAACTGTGAGTCTCTTAGCAGAAGCAGGGAGCCCTTTGTTTTCAATAGCAGAGGTGATGACGGTGGTAACCTCAGTCTGATAGTCAGCAGTGGGGTCCTGTTGAAGAGAAGAGTAAAACCTGGTGTCAGAGAATTGCTGTGTGGCTTCGGTGACATATAGCTACTTTTGTCAGACCACAACAGCACCTCCCTTATCAGCTGGTTTAATAACAACGTCATTCCTCCACTGCAGAGATCTGAGGACTGCAAGCTCACCAGTTGTCTGGTTGGAGTGGTTGTGCCTGCAATGAAAATTGAAGTTAGTGGTGTTTTCCATGCATTGGTTAACAAAATAATCAACAGCAGCAAAACGTCCTGAAGGGGGTGTCCCTGCACTTTGCTGGGGATTGATATCATTGATTGTTCTGGTGATACTGTCATCATCTGCAGGAAGAGGAATCTCATTCGAAAAATGAGCTGTAAGGCATACTCTATGATAGAAGCGCTGCAGATTAACTTGAAGCTGGGGTGCGTCAAGGTATCTGGGTGTGGGCACAAAACAGAGACCTTTGCTAGGGAGAGATCACTCATCTTGTGTTAGGGGAAGATCTGGAAGAATACAAAATACCAAATTGTTAGGTTGTGTCTGACTTGAGCGCTCATGTTGGTTGCTGTTCTGCTGGGTGAGAGACTGGAGTCAGGCAGATTTGGTATCCTTGAGGAACTGAAAGAGAGTGGAGTTAAGGTGTTGGATGCAGTTTTTAATAAAAGGAAGGTTATAGAAACATAGAACATAGAAATATAGACTTTGACGACAGATAAGGACCGCTTAGCCCATCTAGTCTGCCCATTTCCCTACCTACAGGATAGGCTGCAGATCCTAGTTAACCAACAGCCTATTTCTTCCTACCCCCCCCCCACAAGAATTGCCTTATGTCTGTCCCATGCATTCTTGAATTCTCCCACAGTTCTAGACCCCACAACCTCCTCAGGAAGGCTGTTCCTTGCATCCACTACCCTCTCTGTGAAATAATACTTCCTCACATTGCCCCTGAACCGCCCTCCTGTAATCTTTAAATTGTGTCCCCTTGTTCTTGCATGTCTCTTTTTCTGAAAGATGCTACCCTCTTGGACTTTGTTGATTCCACTGAGGTACTTAAAAGTTTCTATCATGTCCCCCCTCTCCCTTCTTTCCTCAAGGGTATACATATTAAGCTACTTTAGTCTCTCCTCATACGGCTTCTCTTGCAGACCCTGCACCATTTTAGTTGCCCTCCTCTGGACTGCCTCTATCCTGTCTATGTCTTTGCAGAGATGGGGTCTCCAGAACTGGACACAGTACTCCAGATGGGGTCTCACCAACTGTCTGTACAGAGGAATAACAACTTCCTGTTTTCTGCTGCTGATGCCTCTCCCTATACATCCCAGTATACCCCCCAGCCCTCCCTACTGCCTTCTCACATTGCTTGCTAACCTTAAGGTCATCTGATATGATTACCCCCAGGTCCCTTTCCTTTTTTGTTGTTGTTACTACCTCCCCCCCATTGTGTATTCTTCCCCTGGGTTCTTGTTTCCCAGGTGCATTATTTTGCACTTCTTTGCATTGAATCCTAGCTGCCATACTTCTGACCATTCCTCCAACCTTGCCAAGTCCCTTTTCATCCTTTCCACGCCTCCTTGTGTATCAACCCTGTTCCAAATCTTTGTGTCATCTGCAAAAAGGCATACTTTTCCTTCCAGTCCCTCTGCAATGTCACTGATGAAGACATTAAAAAGGACTGGACCCAATACTGAACCCTGCGGTACCCCACTAGTAACCCCCTCTTTCTTCAGAGTGGACTCCATTTACAATTGCCTTCTGTGTCCTGTTGTGCAGCCAATGTTTTACTCAGGCTACCACCCTGGGACCCACTCCCAGGATGGTTAATTTGATTATTAATCTTTTGTGTGGGACTGTGTCAAATGCCTTGCTAAAGTCTAGATAGGCCATGTCCACAGCCCCTCCCTGTTCTACTACTTTGGTCACCCAGTCAAAGAAATCTATTAGATTCGTCTGACATGACCTTCCCGCTGTGAACACATGCTGCCTTGGGTCCTGTGCTCCACTGGCCTCTAGGTACTCAACTATTCTTTCCTTCAGAAGTGACTCCATCACTTTCCCTACTACAGAGGTCAGACTGACAGGTCTGTAGTTTCCTGCCTCTGTCTTGGTCCCACTTTTGTGAAGGGAAATCACATCCGCCTTCCTCCAGTCCTCGGGTACCACACCATCCTCCCATGATTTATTAAAAAGAGTAGCCAGTGGCTTCACTAGTTCCTTCCTTAATTCTTTTAGAATTCTGGGGTGAATTCTATCAGGACCCATTGCTTTGTCCACCTTCAGTTTTAGGAGTTCTTGCAGAACCCTTTCTTCTGTGAAAGGACTGGGATCGACCACCCTATCAAGAGTGCTTCTGTTAATTGGATTAGGCACTTCCCCCTCCTCTTTTGTGAATACTGAGCAGAAATATTCGTTCACCATCCCTGCTTTTTCACTGTCCCCTTCTGCCCACCCACCGTTCATTCTATTCAGCCTCACTATCCCTCCCTTTGTCTTTCTTCACTCGCTGATGTACCTATAAAAGGTTTTATCCCCCTTGTTAACTGAGTTGGCTATCTTTTCCTCAGTTTGGGCCTTTCTGACTTCCCTCCCTGCTTCCTTCTGCCTTAACTGGTACAGCTCTCTGTCCTGCTCCTTCTGTTGTTCCTTATACTTCTGGAATGCTATCTTTTTCTTCCTGACTGTCACAGCCACCTCTTATGAGAACCATAGTGGCTTTTTCTTTCATTTTGATTTGTTTATTTGCTTCACACAAAGGCTTGTTGCCTCTGTGATGGCAGTTTTGATGATTCCCCATTGTTGCTCCACACCTCCTTCTAGCCTGTTTGCTAGTGCTTTTCTGAGGCACTCTCCCATCTTGCCAAAGTCAGCCCTCCTAAAGTCCAGTACCCTCACTTTTGTATGGCTTGACTCTGTAGCTGAGTTTAACGTGAACCACACTGTTTGATGGTCACTTGTCCCCAGATGGCAACCCACTTCTAGATCTGAGATCCTCTCACTGCCCTATTTGAGAGTATGAGGTCTAAGATTGCTCCCTCATGAGTGGGTTCCGAAACTAGCTGTCTGAGGCCTGCCACCTGTAGGGCATCGAGAATGGCCCTGCTCTTGGATGTGGCTGGAGCAAATGTGCTCCAGTTAACATCTGGCATACTCAGGTCCCTTATCAGCAATATCTCCCCTTTCTCTGCCATCTAAGGATGCCTTCTGTCATATCCTTGTCCCTTCCCCTGACATGGGGGGGGTCTGTATACAACCCCTGTGTGGATTGTGGTGCCCTTTCCAGTCTCCAAGGTGACCCACAGTGCCTCCTCTCCTCCCTGTTTACTCTTTTGTTCAGTTGCTTTTATCCCTTCCTTTACACCATACGAGTTCAAATATTATTAGCTCATATCAGTGTCTATTCTCATATATCATACAAACACAGATTTTCAATCTACTGTGTCTTCTACTTGTTAATTTTCTTTAGGATCATCTGTCAAACTTCCATTTTAATTTAATCCTTCAACAAGACAGGGACGGATGTTGCTGCATTTGGTTTCTCAATTTGGGTGGAATTCAATGCATCAGACACTGATAATTCCATTCTTTGCAAGTGTCCAGATCTTTACCAGAGTCACATTCTGCAGATTCTTATCTTCAGCTGGTGTTCTTCAACAAATATTTTTGCTTTGTTCTTTAGTACAGTTTTAGCCTTACAGGGATACATAATCATCAGTTTTCCACCCAAGTCCTGAATTTCTTCCCTGTAGGATAAAAACTGCTTCTCTAATGCATTGCTGGTGCCACGTCAGGGTGGATGTATACTTTGGATCCTTTAAATAAATACATTTCCTTTCAATGAGCTGATTTTATTATTAATTCACGGTCCAAACAAGAGGAAAACTGAACATGTATAGTAGGTGTTTTTTTTTTCTTTTGTCAGTCATGTTTATATGAACATCTGACATAAGGGAACTCTGAATAATTCCCTGATAATACTGGGTGTCTGTGAATCTATATATCCCAGCTGATCAGTCATAAATAATTTTATTAGGTCCAATGTATTGAAAGTTGGGGTTTCCGGTAAGGGCATTCTGAAAAATCTAAGATTTAGCATTCTCTGTTTGTTCTCTATAATTTCTGACTTTCTTGCTGCTGTAACTTAAAGTGTTATACTTTGTGCATTCACTGACTCCAATTTTATTTTCAAATCTGAATTCTCCTTCTTTAACTCCTTCATTGAATTTTCTTTTGTCTGTTTCATTACTTTTTCAATGACCCCTTCTACTTAAGCAAATGTTTTGTCCAACTTATCATGCAGTTTCTGAAGCCTGTTATGTGTTTAAACCCTGGCATAAATACGAATATGTGCAGTCTCTCTCCCCCACACCATTTTTCCTTTCGTCCTATTTTTTCTGCCTTTTCCTTAAATTCTTGCTGTGGTGGCTAACCTGACAATCTCCCAAAACTCTTTGCTGCCCCTATTCTTGTTACCCTCTCTTCAGGCACACAGCATTAAGCTCCCGATTGCAGAGATAGGAAATAGTGCAAGTCACGCTTTATTGTTAATGTCTGGTACCCCTTGGTTAAAGAAGAAATGTAGTGCCAATTTCTAGGGTGCTGATCTCTGGAACCGCTGCTACTGCTGAGTGCAGCTCCTTTTATTTATATGGCTCTGGTGTGAGCGACAGCACTGGTCACCCGAGTGCGACCGAGTAATTCTTTTTTTTGGAGTGGGTTGCTCCATGTTAGTGTAACTGCATATACCAGCTGAATGTTCGCTCCTTGTTTGGTGCAAGTAAAAGAATGACTCTTTCAGAGCAAAGGCATGCTCAAGAGAAAAAGCTGACTGCCATGCTGGTGGCAAGATCAAAGACGCTTGAATACTTGACTGTCAGCAAGTGAGACACTGCGGACAAGTGTAACTGCATGCCCCGTAGTGTCTAGAATAAAGTGTACTCTGTACAGAAGCAGCTCCAGAGATGTTGTGATTAAGGGCTGCATATGAAATAGAATAATGAAGCCTGTGATGTCACGGCCTAGGGGAAACTCCCCAATTATGTAATGTCACGGCCTAGGGAAACACAGCAATTATGTAATGTCACAACCTAGGGAAACACTGCAATTATGTAATGTCACAACCTATGGAAACTCCTCAGTTATGTGATGTTACAGCCTATGGAAACTCCCAGGTTATGTAATGCAATCACAAGGAGCTATAACAAGCATTTGTCAATGCCAAACGTTCGCTTGCAGGTATCTGCAGTGGTGTTTTGCATTTATGCAGGCCCCCCCCAGTTGTATCCATGTTTCTTCAGCATCCATGTCCCAACAGAGTACCTCTCTGCAACTCCTCTTGCATCTGATTAACATTTCAGCATCATACTTCTTAAGTGTCTGTCTTAGGAACCTTAACGCCTTGGTCGTACTCAAGGTTACAAGCCTGTGTGGAAACTGCACAACGCGCGATCATAACACAGTCATTCAGTGGAATTATTTCACCAAATTTTCAACATAGGCATTTTGTCACCTGTGCTCATGAACACTGTCACTATGATTTTATTACTGTGTACTGGACACTGATTTCCCACAGTGACCACGCTATTCTGTGCTGGAAGAGTGAAAACACATTTCGGTCAGGATGTGAAAAACGACAGCTGTACTGTTCATAAGGAGGTGTGGGAAAATGCAAATGTTGAAAATCTGGAGTGGAAATACTACAAATTCGTGAAGTTACGAGTGCACGTGGAAACTGTGCAACGCACACTCATAAATCAGTCATTTTTGGAACTTTTCAACCAAATTTTCAACATAGGCATTTTAGGATGTCTGCTCATGAACAGTGTCACTGTGATTTTCTTACTCTGTTCCGAACACTGATTTCCCACAGCAACCATTCTATTCTACGCTGGAAGTGCGAAAACACATTTTGGCCAGGATATCAAAAATGACAGCTGTACTGGTCATAAGGAGATGTGGGAAAATGCCAATGTTGAAAATCTGGAGTGAAAATATTACAAATTATAAAATGGGCATGAAAATATAAGCTCATTGATTGGCTAGAAAATCAGTGTAATATGTGTATTACATGTAGAAAAAAAAGGCAGTCATAGAAATCAATGCTCTGAATTAGAATGTTCAGTGCTGAACATGCCAAACATAGAATGTTCACAAAGGCTCAGTTAGCCATCTTGTTATCCCGTTAAGCACCCTGCATACAAACATGTCGAACGAGTCTGTGAATTTCAATATTAGCTTAATGGAAGAGGAGCTAGAGGAAATCTTTAGAAATGAAAATAATATAGATGAAACCAGCATTCCTTGTCAAAAAGCTGCTGGCTATAGCAGCGATCCTCTGACAGCTGCAGTGAGTAATGAGTCACAGCTGTCAGATTCAAAAGCAGTGGCGGGAAAAAGCAGGCACCAGTTTGTAAATGATAAGGATTTAAATGAAATTGAGGACTCCCATAACTAAATAAACACTTAACGTTCCACCACATGGGGGATAAAAGTGTTCGACGATTGGGCTTCTGCAAGACAAATAAACACTGATTTTAAAACTGCTTCTCCTGAACTACTGAATGACACATTCTGCAAATTTTACGCCAAAGTCCGTAACGCTGATGGCAAAGAGTATGCACTGAGCAGTTTTTGCAGTTTAAGGGCAGCCTTAAACAGACAGTTAAATTGCACACCAGTAGGCAGAAAAATCAATATGATAACAGATCCAGCCTTTACATCCAGCAACAAAGTGTTTGTTGCAGTAATGAAAAAATATAGGCGGGAACAAAAAGACTGATCAAAGCATCATCCGCCTATCAGTAATGCTGATTTAACTAAATTAAGGAACTCTGCAGTGTTGTCACCTAATACCGCGCCTGGCCTTGTCCCGAAAAGTGTGGCTGGACATCCAGTTGTACATGGCCAGGTGCGGCCGTGAAGGATTGCATCTTTTAAAAGCGGATAGTTTTACATTCCAATACAATGAAACAGGAAATGAATTTGCAAGCCTCTGTTTTAATGAGCACACAAAAAATCATACTGATCCTAGAGAAGCCAACAAAGAGTTGTACCATGGCTTCATTTATAGCAACCCTTGATCCCCATCTTGCCCTGTGCAAAGTCTCAAAAGATACATCTCTAAACTACCCCCAGATGCAAAATCCCTGTACTGCCACCCTTGTAAAGTACCACAGGACTTTCTAGATACACAAGAGACATGGTATAGCTGAGAGCCGATGGGGTTAGACTTCCTTTCCACTATGATGATTCGTTTAAGCAAGGAAGCTGACCTCTCACAAATCTACATGAATCACTCAGTTTGTGCTACTGCGGTACGTCTTCCATCTGAAGCTGGCTGCGAGGACAGGGAAATTATGTCTGTGACTGGCCACCAAAACAAAGCCAGTCTACGATCGTACTGGTCTGCCAGTTGCTCCAATAGTAGGAAATGGAGCAGCATTCTGGGGGAGGATACAATAATAATTCAACCAGAAATAAAACAAAATAAAATACTGCTGCCAAAAAACAAAGCCATCAGCCCAAGAAATCCTGCTCACTCACCCCTGACAGCAAGTCAGCCAGTTCGTCAATCTAGTCTGTGGTAAATTAAAACATCAACCCAGGAAATACTACTTACTCCCCCCTGACAGCAACACGTCCTGAATCTGTTCTGCGCCAAAAAGAAAATGGGTCTGGAAATACTGCTTACCCTTCCCTGACAGCAACAGGTCCTCAATCATCAACAGGTCCTCAATCTGCTCCGTGGCAAATCAGCCCAGGAAATGCTGCTTACTCGACCATGACAGAAATTCAGCAGTGTGCGACTAGCGGTTGCGCTTCATTACAGGCAAAGGATTCAAAGGAACGCCCTATAAACTTTCCTAAAACCGGTTTCAATTTCAGTGCTCCAGTCCAGTGGTACTGTCAATTTCATTAACATGACCAAAGAATACTAATTCATTGTTACTGCCATTTTATAACGTTTTAACTTCCTACATGACCAAAGAATAATAATTCATTGTTACTGCTGTTTTATAAAGTTTTAACTTCCTAGCTGATTGTTAAAAAAGTAAAGGTTTTATAGCACATTTTCCTTCATCATTAATTGCTAAAAAGGTAAAGGTTTTACAGCACAGTTTACTGAATTAATGGTTTAAAAAGTTGCAGTTGAAAGGGACTATTTCCCCTTGAGTATGGACACCAATCCAATAAAGCAGTATTTGAATGCAAAAACTGAATTTCCTTGCTTTTTTTTTCATTTCTATTACAATTTCTCCATTTTATAAGTGCAATAAGACCCTCCAGGGTCTGAGTTGAACATATATTACCGCACGGTTGTGGCTGAAGTCACTCAGCCTATCAGCCTTGTGACTTCCACGCCCCAGCCCGTGTGGTAATATATGTTCAACTCATACCCTGTCGTGTCTTACTGCTTACTTAACGAACTTACAAGTGTGCGTAGAAACTGCACAATGCACGCCCATAACACAGCCATTTCATGGACTTTTGTCACCAAATTTTCAACATAGGCATTTTAGGAGCTCTGCTCATGAACAGTGTCACTGTGATTGTCTACTCTGTAGCGAACACTGATTACTGACAGTGACCACGCTATTCTGTGCTGGAAGCACGAAAACACATTTCGGCCAGGATGTGAAAAATGACAGCTGCACTGTTTATAAGGAGGTGCGGAAATATGCCAATGCTGAAAATCTGGAGTGAAAATACAGTATTGCAAATTCACAAACTTACAAGTGTGCGTGGAAACTGCACAACGCATGCTCATAACACAGTCATTTTTTTGGAATTTTTTTCACCAGATTTGCAACATAGACTTTTTGAGAGCTCACCTCATGAACACTGATACTGTCCTTTTGTTAATTGGTCCTGAAAGGTGATTCAGCGCAGTGACCGTGAAATCACCTTTCAGGACCAAATAATGCCATGACAGTGGCTGAATTTATGAGAAGGGGTCCCAAGAAACCCATGTTAAAAATTTAGTGCCAAAAGTCAAAAAAATGGCTGAGATATCCACCTAGGTTCATAGGTTAACGCGGAGCCTAGAAGACTTAGTAGTCCATATAGCTCGCTTAGCATAATTACTGAGATCCCATGATGTTCTTTCCTCTCAGAAATCTGTCCAAATTTGTTTTAAATGTTTACGTGGAACTGCTTAATACCACATCATGTGGTAATCCATTCCAGACTGTTACTGCTCTGATACTGAACCAATGCTTTCTTTTAGTAGTTCGATACCTTTCCCTAATGAACTGCCACTTGTGCCCTCTTAGCTGATGTTTTTGTTCATGTAACTTTAAACCCAGCCATTCCCTCAAATTAGGATTGGTGAGAGTTTTGAATACCATGCACATGTCTCCCCTTAGTCTACGGTATTCCAATGTGTACAACCCCAATTTTGACAACCTATCCAGATATTCTTCCCCCTGAACAGCTTCAATCATTCTTGTGGTTCTTTTCTGTACCTTCTCTAGTGCAGCAATCTCCCCTTTAAAGCCAGGGAACCAGAACTGTGCACAATATTCCATGTGCGGACGTACCAGTGACCCATAAAGTGGCAACAGGACATCCCTAGCTCTGCTTTTTATATGCCTGAGTATACAACTCAGAATGTTTCCTGCCTTTTTAACTACCAGACTACAGTGTTGCTTAAATTTTAGGTTGTTTGTGACCCTAATTCCCAGATCTCTTTCATCTTTGACTTCTCTAATCAATTGTCCGTTTAGCATATAATTGGCCCCTGGGTTATTTCTACCAAAGTGCATAACTGTGCACTTATCTACATTAAAGGTTAGTCTTGAGTTATGTGCCCAGTATTGTATTTTTAATAGGGTATCTTGTAGTTTATCAACCTCCATATTATTATTTACCTTATAGAAAATCCTTGTGTCATCAGCAAATGTAGCTTCCCAAACTTCCCCACCTGCTATCATAGAGTGTATATAAATATTAAAAAGACAGGGGCGCAGGACGGACCCCTGTGGCACACCACTCGTAACCTCCGACCATCCAGAACTGCATCCCTTGATTGTCACCCTTTGTTTTCTGTCTAGGAGCCAGGAAATAATCCATTTTGTAATATTACCATGGATGCCATGGTCTATTAAGGAATCAACAAGTTCTTCATGTGGCACCCTGTCAAAGGCCCTGGAGAAGTTCAGGAAGACAACATCAACCGCATTTCCCTCATCCAGGGCCCCGCTGACTTTTTCATAAAAACCCAAAGGTTTGTCTGACAAGACCTTCCTTGTTTAAAGCCATACTGAGTGTCGTCTATATCTCCTCTCTGCTGCATATCCAAAACTATATGCTCCTTAATTATCCCTTCCAAAATCTTTCCTAGTAGTGAAGTCAGACTAATCGGGCGGTAATTACTGACATCCTGCCTGTTTCCCTTCTTGTAAATTGGGATAACATTTGCATGCTTCCAAGCACCTACCGCAATTCCCTGGTCAATGGAAGCCTGAAACAGGTATGTTAGTGGTTCAGCCAATAGGTCTGCTAGTTCTAATATTACCCTAGGGTGAATTTCATCAGGACCCATAGATTTCCCTGGATTTAGACCAAGCAATCTCTTGTGAATATCTTCCTTATTTATTATCAAAGTACTATGAGTTTCAAGATGCTGATTTACACCCTTAGTTTTTTTATTATAAACAGATGAAAAGTAACTATTATATTGCTCGTCCATCAGTTTGTTGTCCTATAGCAAGCTACCGTCTTGTTGCTTAAGCAGACCAATCCCCTGAGGGCCCCTTTTTTTTTATGATTAATGTACTTGTAAAAAGTTTTATAATTATCCTTAACTTTTTGTGCTACTTTGAATTCGTAATCTCTTTTAGCTACTAAGATGCTTTTCTTGCATTTTCTAAGGAGATATCTATATAAATCCCAGTTCTTAGCATGGCCACTTTTTTTGCTTTAACATAGGCCCTGTTCCTTCTATTTAAAAGCTTCTTAATCTTAATGTTCATCCAGACAGGAATCATCCCAGAGCTATTATATTTCTCTTTAAGCGGGATATGCTTGTCTACTATTTGGTTTAGTTTGTCCGTCAAGGCATCCCACATATGTGGAACTGATTTACCTTGCATATCATGTTTCCAGTTCCATTTGTTAAAATCCTCTCTAATGTGGTTAAAATTGGCTCTACCTTAGTTTCTTACCACAGTTTCACCCTTTACCAAAGAATGTTGTTTAATTATGGTAAATTCCACTTTATCATAGTTGCTAGAACCCAGAGGAGGAGTAATCCTACAATGCTGGATGCTATCACCCATGTTACTGAGCACCAAGTCTAGTAAATTGGTTTGCCTGGTTGAACCTTCCACATATTGAGCCAAACCCATTAGACTAAAAGTGTCCAAATATCTAGACTCTACTGCCTTAAGTGCTGTATGATTTTCCCAGTTTATACCAGGTAGATTTAAGTCACCTAATATAATTAACCTGTCTGGCACCTCCATATTATCGAATGTATCTATTAGATAGTTATCTGTTTCTATGGAGGAGTCAGGGGGTCTGTACAATACACCTTAGGTAATTTTCTCATTTCCATCGGAGGGGACCCTGACCCAAATTTGTTCAGTACCCTCCATCACCTGAACCTCCAATTCCTCACATATGATGTTATTAGATACATAGATTGCTACTCCCCTTCCCTTACGACCGATTCTGTCACAATGGAATAGTTGAAAGCCATTTATCTGTCTATCCCAGGGATCATTTGTGTCCCACCATGTTTCAGTGATTGCACAAATCTGGAATTTCTCTTTTATTAGTAATTGGACTAGTTCGTCCATTTTAGGTACTATACTTCTGGCATTTACGTTTAAGCATTTCCAGTTAGTGACCTTATTGCCATCAATAATCAGTGTCAGTGGCTCAGTAGGTAGCACACTCACCTCTGAGGCTGGGATATCAGAGGGCTGTGGGTTCAGTTCCCACATCTGGCACTTGGGTTAATATCCCAGTACTGACACTGTAGTGCAGCATGAGGGGGTGCTGCACTTCTGAGGTGCCGTCTTTCGGATGAGACGTTAAACCAAGGTCCCATCTGCCTGGATTGGTGGTAGTTCAGGTGGATGTTAAAGATCCCATGGCACTTATCGAAAAGAGTAGGGAATTTCCCTGTGTCCTGGCCAAGTTTCCATCGTTCACTAAAAAAATACCACCAACAGCTTAATCTGGTTCAAGGTCAGTTGGCATTCATCTGTATCCCCCTCCCCCGGGTCGTGCCTGAAAATAGGCAGGATTTGTCTAGTGCACTTACCCGGTCAACAAAAACTAAATAAAATAAATAAATAAAAAATGTTTAATATCTTATACTTTTGGGAGATAACCTTACCTCCCAATTTTCCTCCTTGTTAGTTTAAATATTTTTGAACTGAATTCAAAATCTCCTGTGCCAGGGTTCTAGTCCCCTGTTTATTTACATGAAGTCCATCCCTGCAAAACAATTTGGGATTTGAAAAGGGGTTCCAGTGTTCAGTAAGTGTCAGTCCCTCCCTAGAACACCACCTTTTTAACCATCCATTTAGTTGTTTAATATCTCTCATTTTAGCTGGGCTAGTTCGTTGAATAGGGAGAACCTCTGAAATGAGTACCTCACAGCCTACACCCTTAAGGAGTTTACCTGCTTCCTCGAAGTCCCTTTGTATCTCTACTGATTTCCTTTTTCCTAAATCATTTACCCCTATATGAATAACTGTAGTAGGTTTAGTGCAGTTATGCAGTAAACCTGGTAGTAACTCTCGGATATCCCCAATTCCTGCTCCCAGAAGAGTACTAACTGTAGTGTACTCATTTCTATTCTTATATATGATGTGATCCAAATTTTGCATCAAGGAATCCCCTATAATCAATAAATCTCTAGGAGGCACCACTGTCTCTGATGTTAGATTGCTAGCCATGTGCGGGGTGTAGTTTAGAGTTTCATATTCTGTATCAAGATGATTTTCATCCTTTAGGATTGCAAACTTATTTTGTAAGTCTAAGGGACAAGGACCTCTTATATTTCTCCTACCTTTTTTGGCACCTTTCTGGACTTTACACCATTCCTCAACGACACTGGCACTATTACACCACTGGTACCTGGTATGGTAATAACTTCCAAGTGTTCTGAATCAGTATCTGGAGACAAGGACTTACCCATATTGGTTATCTCAGCAGACTCTATGAAGCGTTCTAATTCAGCAATATCATGCTGAATTTGTACTCTATTTTGTAGGGACGCTATTTCATTATGTAAGATCTCAATTAAGGCACATTTATCGCATTTAAAGTCCTCTATGATGTCACCCTCAGTAAACATGAGACATTCCGTGCACATTTCCATTTTATTAAAGTTATGTTTAGTGCTTTACACTTGTTAGAGAGGTATCAGTACAAATAAAATAAAAGGCCTAACTTTGTATAATAACGTGATCTTATGTCTCAATAAAACCTAAGTTGGAAAAACCCCATTTATGCCATTATCCTTCTTACCGGTATTTCCTCAGTTCGCAGTCGGCTTTGAAAAGTGTAGACATGTTCCTAGTCCACCGAAGATCATCGCACCAGGCTCCAGAGGTAAGTATGGGGTGGGAAGGGGGTGTGGAGAGGTGGGTGCACAGATGGTGGGAGCAGGTTTGTGGGGAGGGGCAAGGGACTCACTGAGGGACCGTTTTCTTCTTTCACAGGAATTTAAAAACAACAAAAAGACGGACACTTTTGGTACACTGGGTGGGCTCCCAGCATGCCACCTACGTGTTTGCTGGAGGGGTACTGGAGCCAGTGGGGATTGGGCTGCCACGTCAGCCATACAGTGTGCATGTGGGGGGGGAGGCATGAGCACGCTGGTGGCTCCCAGTGTGACAACTGGTTGTTTGTTGGGGGGGCTGCAGCCAATGGGGGAATTGGGCACCCCCCTCGGCCACACAGTGTGCTGGGGGCACATGAGCTAAGGGGGATTGGGCACCCCCCTTGGCACACAATGTGGGGGACAGGGAGAACACTAACGAGGAAGGGGGAGGACATTAGCAGAGGGAGGAAGCGGGAGGGATTTCATACTGAGCTGTGTATGACAGCAGTTCAGCTGACGTCAGTATGCTAATTGCACACACGCTACCACCCCTGATTGCAGCTGACCTTTTCTTAGAAGTGAAGACCAACACAGCCGAACTGCTGTCATACACAGCTTGGCATGTCTTGGTCCGGTAGGGTCACACCTGCTACAGTGAGCACTGCATTCGTGAGGAGGGTCACATACCTCCAAAAAGTTGCACTGTTTCAAGACGTTCCTTGCGCATGTGCAAAAGCAAACCCAAAAAGGGCTTACCACTAGGGGAATATTAGATAGTCGAGTCAGTCTAGTGCTGGCAGTGAGTAAGGTAAGACCTACAGTTGCGGGGTGTGTGTGTGTGTATTGATTTCACACAGGTTACTTGAGAAAAGTATTCATTGGACTATCTGGGCTGAAGCAAAGCTGCAGACTCTGCTGAAGGAAACAGAGGTCAAAATTACTTTGTGCAGGACTAATTCTTTGACTTTTTATTATATTTCTGAAAGTATTTGTATTTTTCTGAAAATAAATTGAATGCATTTGTGCATTTTTTATGCACTTGATCCCTGCTTTGTTATGTCAGTTATTATCCCACACGTTTACAGATATTAACATCTGAAAAGATTTATTGACTTCATTGAAGTTCTCAGTGTTTTTGTCACTAGTTGCTGCTTAGGCAAATTTTACAGTTATAGCAAACAGTACAAGTTATACAGTGATAGTGATTTTAGTGCAGTAATATTAGAAATTATTTAAGAAATACAGTAATAGTACTGGAATTAATGAGGTTTGAAAGTGAAAATGTTGCTCACATCCCCTTTTCTTGTTCTAATTTCTGTATGTCAGTTACATAGAAATATAGAATTTGACGGCAGATAAGGACCGCTTGGCCTACCCAGTCTGCCCTTTTCCTACCTATTGGATAAGCTGCAGATTCTAGTTATCCAACAGCCTACTTCCTCCTACCCCTCACTATAATTGCCTTATGTCTGTCCCATGCATTCTTGAATTCCCCCACTGTTTTTGACCCCATGACCTCCTCAGAAAGGTGGTTCCATGTGTCCACCATCCTTTCCATGAAATAATACTTCCTCATGTTGCCTCTGAGCCGTCCCCCCTCTATCTTGAAATTGTGCCCCTTTGTTCTTGTACATCTCTTTTTCTGAAAGATGCTCTTTTCTTGGACTTTGTTGATTCCCTTGAGGTACTTGAAAGTTTCTGTCATGTCCCTCTCTCTCTCTCTCTCTCCTTTCTTCAAGGGTATACATATTAAACACTTTTGGTCTCGCTTCATATGGCTTCTGTGTCAGACCCTGCACCATTTTAGTTGCCCTCCTCTGGACTGCCTCCATCCTGTCTATGTCCTTGCGGAGATGGGGTCTCCAGAACTGCACACAGTACTCCAGATGGGGTCTCACCAACTGTCTGTACATGGGGATGACAACTTGCTGTTTTCTACTTGTGATCCCTCTCCCTATACATCTTAGTATCCCCCCAGCCCTCCTTACTGCCTTCTCACATTGTTTAACTACCTTAAGGTCATCTGATATGACTACCCCCAGGTCTCTTTCCATTTGTGTTGTTGTTAGTACCCCTTCCCCCCCACTGTGTACTCTTCCCCTGGGCTTTTGTTTCCCAGGTGCATTCCTTTGCACTTTTTTGCATTGAATCTAAGCGGCCATATTTTTGACCATTCTTCCAATCTTACCAAGTCTCTTCTCATCGTTTGCACCCCCCTTGTGTATCAACCCTGTTGCAGATCTTTGTGCTGACTGCAAAGAGGCATACTTTTCCTTCCAGATCCTCTGCAATGTCTCCTATAAAGATATTAAAGAGGACTGGTCCCAGTACTGAACCCTGTGGTACCCCACTAGCAACCCCCCCTTCTTCAGCGTGTACTCTGTTTACTATCACCCTCTGGGTTCTGTTGTCCAGCTAGCTTGTTACCTAGGTTACCACCCTAGGACCCACTCCCAGGCTAACTTGTTTATTAATCTTTTGTGTGGGACTGTGTCAAATGCCTTGCTAAAGTCAAGGTAGGCCATATCCACAGCCCCTCCCCGGTCTACTACTTTGGTTACCCAGTCAAAGAAATCTATTTGATTTGTCTGACATGACCTTCCTGCTGTGAATCCATGTTGCCTTGGATCCTGTGCCCTGCTGGCCGCTGGGTACTCAACAATTCTTTCTTTCAGAAGTGATTCCATCATTTTCCCTACCACTGAGGTCAAGCTAACAGATTGGTAGTTTCCTGCCTCTACCTTGCTCCCACATTTGTGAAGAGGAATCACATCTGCCCTCCTCCAGTCCTCAGGTACCGCACCATCCTCCCATGATTTGTTAAAAAGGGTAGTCAGTGGTGTCACTAGGTCTCTCCTTAGTTCTTTTAGAATTCTGGGGTGAATCCCATCAGGCCCCATTGCTTTGTCCACCTTGAGTTTTAGGAGTTCTTTCAGGACCCTTTCTTCTGTGAATGGACTGGTATCGATCCCCTATCCAGAGTGATTCTATTGTTTGGTTTAGGTACCTCCCCCTCTTCTTCTTTTGTAAATACTGAGCAAAAGTATTCATTCAGTATCTCTGCCTTTTCATAGTCACCCTCTGCTCACCTCCCCTCCCATTTATTAAGCTTCACTATCCCTCCCTTGGTCTGCCTTCACTCCCTGATGTACCTATAAAAGGTTTTATCCCCTTCCTTAACTGAGTTGGCTATCTTTTCCTCGGTTTGGGCTTTCGCTATTCTGACTGCTTCCTTCTGCTTTAACTGATACAGTTCTCTGTCCTGCTCCTTCTGTGATTCCTTGTACTTCCTGAATGCTGTCTTTTTCTCCCTAACCTTCCCTGCCAACTCCTTTGAGAACCATAGTGTTTTTTTACTTTGTTTTGTTTTGTTTATTTGCTTCATACAAAGGCTTGTTGCCTCTGTGATGGCAGTTCTGATTTTTCCCCATTGTTCTTCCACCCCTCCTTCCTGCCCATTTGCTAGTGCATTCCTTAGGCACTCATTCATTTGGCAAAGTCAGCCCTCCTAAAGCCCAGCACCCTTGCCTTTGTATGACTTGACTCTACTGCTGTGTGTATCTTGAACCATACTGTTCGGTGGTTGCTAGTTCTCAGATGGCTACCCACTTCTAAATCTGTGATCCTCTCTCCATCTCCATTTGAGAGTACTATGTCTATGATTGCTCCCTCCCTCCCGAGTGGGTTACAATACTAGATGTCTGAGGCATGCCTCCTGCAGGGCATCGGGAATGATCCCACTCTTGGATGTGGCTACAGCAAATGTGCTCCAGTTAGAATCTGGCATATTCAGGTCCCCCATCAGCAATATATCCTCTTTTTCTGCCATTCTAAGAATGCCTTCTATCATTTCCTTGTCCATTTCCTCCCCCTGAGATGGGGGTCTGTATACAACCCCTGTGAAAACTGTGGTGCCATTGTCTATCTCCAAGTAGACCCACAGTGTTTCCTCTGCTCCCATTTATCCTTTAATTCTGTTGCTTTGATCCCTTCCCTTATGTAGAGAGCTAATCCTCCTCCTCCTCTTTTACCCTCCCTGTCCCTCCTGTAGATTGTGTACCAGTTGTTGAACAAACTGGTCCCTTTTTGCGAATTATGTCTCCTGCCTCTCCATTTTGTTGAAACTTTTATCGTGTAGCTAAACCTTACCCCAAACCGACCAAGATAGCACACCATCACCAAAGACCTGACAGATTAGAAAATGTAATTGAACTCAGAATTTGCAGCTCACTTCACTTTGTTGGGGTCCAGGTTGATTGGCTGGTTCAGATTCTCTCAATTCTCAGCTCAGTTCAAGCCCAGTATAAGCAATTCAATTTTGCCGGGGGGTCGAGTCTCAGCCAGCTCACACTCATCCAATGTTTGATCTCCATGATAGCCTTCTCAAACACATGCATGGGATCGCCCTGATCAGGTCTAAATGAACAGTAAAGCCGATTATCATCTGCCTGGCAGTGAAAGCTCAATTTTGGATCACTTTTACGGCAGAAGTATATGTACTGTGAATAACAAAGTGGAGAGTATAGAGCCCTGGGGACATCACATGCAACCAGGGAGGGGGAAGATTGAAAATTTCCCAGTACCATGTTCTGATAGCAGCTTTCCAGGAAAGATCCAAACCAGTTTAACACTGTGCCAGACAGACCATGGAAACTCCTTCGATGCTCAATAACTCCCCATGATCCAAGTATCAAATGCTGATGACAGATCAAGGAGAACTAAAACAGCTCACCCCATCCTTCCCCAGGAGCAGATCATTCATTACCCAGACTAATGCAGTCTCCATGTTGTCTCAAGATTGGAAAACAGACTGGAGAGGCTCATAGAGTTTGAATTTCTTTAGGTGTTCTGCTACATGAATACTTGTCGCTTGTGAAAACGGGCATTTTGCTCATCTGCTGACGAGTATTCAAAAAAAAGAAAAAAAAAATGAATTGCCACCACTTTCTCTTTAACCTTTACTACCAAAGGCAGGTTAGAGATAGGCCCATAGTTTCCAAGATCTTTTGGACCTAAACATATTTTCTTTAGGAGGGATTTCACAATGGTCCCTTTAAGAGGGTCAGGGAGTAGTCATGTGATGCCTAGCTAGGGAGCTGCAGCACATGCATTGGCTCAGTGGGATAGCTGCAGTATTCTAATTTAAAGGCATTTTATTGTTTTCTCCACCAAATCTTAAACTACCAAATGGTAATAAAAGCTCAAGAGACTCAAAAAACTACTTCAGGTTACAACAAATGGCCTCAGATGTGGACGGAATGGAGCCAACTCCACCACCTAACCACTCGCATGCCAGCAAAAGACACAAGCTGGATTCCCCCCACACTGCTGCTGACACCGCCAAGCAAGTCTGTGTATCCAGATGCCCCTGACAGTTTTTAAGGGAGTTTGGCTCCATCAAAGAAACATTGGTGGAACTGTCAGGAACTTTAAAACAATCAAGCCTGCCATCATGGAGCGGACCCGCCACATGGCAAATGCCGAAGCGAGGATCAGCTTCCTCAAGGATAAAGCTGCATGTCATGACCTAGGCCTGGTACACATGAAGTGCAGAATCACTAAAGTTGAAGAAAGGCTTAAGGATCAGGAAGGGGGAGCCCACCACAACAGCTTGGTTGTGACTGATCTTCCAGAGAGCTGAAGGGATAGATACCATTATTTCCATCCAAAAAACTTTGAGAATGAATAGTGGGTCCCTCCCCGAGTGGAGCCACATACATAATTGAGAAGGCTTATTCTGCACTTTGCCGTATGCCACAGCCAGTGGAAAAAGCATGTACCATAATCTTCTGACTGCTAATTACCTTGACAAACTCCATATTCAAAACAAAGTTAAAACCACCAAAGAATTTCTGTGGGAAGGTCAAAGAATCTGGGTGTTTAGTGAGCTTAGCCCACAGACCAAGCCTAAACTAGCTGAGTATAAGGATATCAAGCTGAAACCCTGTGCAGCCTCTACAAAATTTAAGGTGGTCTACCTGTCAAAACATATCATAAATTCAGAGAAAGGCAACCTCCAGTACAGATCAGTGGGGAAGGAAAACTGATCTCCCTCTGCATTTTCGTGACCTCTGCCCTCCACCCAGGAGCCCACCTCACTGAGAACGGCAAAGCCAATGTAAGGTTATAGCATGACCCTGGAAACTAGCAGAAAGTTACTGATTAATTTTTTTCTTTTGCTGCATCATATACAATCAGAAAATGTATGCTACTCAACTTATGTTTGGGTTGAAGCATTGTAACCACCATGTCAGGCTAGTAGCAATATCCAAACAAAAAAAATATCACCTGGACTGTGGCATGGCATGGTTTGCACAATAATGTTTGGTATACTTTTCAGTTCTGTTGTGAGTGCTTTTTTGGTGGGGGGACTTTGCTGCATCTTATGCCACATGGATTGTTTCTGCCCTTTGTTATAGTTTTAAAACTGAGTGAAGATGTTAGAGAACTTACAGCTGCATTAAACATTTTGTTACATCAACTAGTTGTACTTTCACATGAGGGGACAGCACACCCAAAAAGCTGGGTAACACAGACTCACTAAACCTACTGAAAAAGAGGTAACCTGTTTGGTTTGCACTCATTGTATTTGTTTTAGGTTGTTTCGAAAAGACTGTGGTTACTCAGCCTGCCTAGTCATCATATCAGACAGTACGACACACCAACTCTTACACATGGAACTGACCATACTGCCCCTCTCGTGCCGCAACCTTCTCTTAGGATTTCATGCAAGTGTGCACAAATTGGGGAGACTTTTGCCAAAACAAGGACCCTATGCACAGAGGTACTATGCAATCATGCTCACACCTGAGAGTGAACCCTCGAGGAGAAGCACTTCCACACTGATGCACTCACAGGATTCATTGAGAAAGTATTGAGACTTTGTGGGCTTTACACTCTTATAACCATTCTAATATGAACAATTCTTACGCAGCACAAGCTGGGTCAAATTTTTAAAATAATGTGACTACTGCTCTGGGGCCTAATTTGGAGAATTTCCTGTTGATTGGTGTGGCATCTCCCCCAGTCCTAAAACCATAATGCAGGTCCTTGAAACTAAACAGCTTGCATAATCATAAAGACACAAATGGGGCAGGAGCTAGAGGACCATCTCTCATACAGGTCCGTGTTTAAAGTAGAGGCATCATGAGCATGCCTTTCCTAGGAACTTCTGCAAATCCCATACATGCAATACTGGGTGATGGATGCTTCTAGCAAATGTATAGTTGGCCAGGGATCTGGGAACTGCACACCAGAGATATGGAGACTTGAGCTAGCTGGGGTGCACATCCCAAACCCACCTCAAACTGCAGATACAGTAAATGAGCTATAACAGCCAGTAAGTACAGGCCCTATATGTATAAGGAAGCACTTACACACTGTAGAATCAAGGACAAGGTACTAGGATACAAAGGGGCACATCCTCCACTGAGCTGGTGGGAGCGGGTCCACTCGGGTCACTAGGGGCATGAAGCAACAGAACCCAGAGTCTCTGTGCTCTGTCATGCCTCTAGAATAGGGAGATGGGTCAGTTGGATAAATACTGTGGTGAATACTTACAAATCCCACTCCCTTTAAGGGACTCTTTCTCGGGGCGAAATGCCTTATGACCCACTGCTAAACAAGCCACCTACGACCAAATACTAACCTGTGATGTGTTTTCAGCTGTGATAGCCACAGCATATACCTGTGCAGCTCACTCACATTATTTTACTGACATCCAATGGCAATCTAGAGCTAACAATGAGTGCGTGTTGGATGGGGGGGGGGTCAAATGCCTCAGCTACTACAGTACATATATGTGGGAGGCTCCCAGGAGCCTGAGAGCCTCTCTTGGCCAAGCATACAGGCTGACTTTGGGAGAAGCGCTCATAAGGACATGGGAAACTTTCAATATCACCTATCAGAACATACCACTTCCACAGTGATAAGATACCTGTTTTGTGTTAGCTGTTTGCTGATATTCGATACCTGTTATTCATGTTCATAGCCCAGTTGGCTATTGTGTGCTAGTTATATGGGGTTTAACTTTGTTTAGGAGAGGGAAGGGGAATGGGCTTAACCATGGGAAATTTGTAGTTCTGCAAGGCACAGTGTCAAAGATGTAATAAACTTATAAAAGGTATAGTTTCAATGGTCAAGCAACATAACTATGATAATTTTAAATACCTAATGTGGAATGTTAAAGGAGCTATGAACAGGACAAAACAATGCCAAATTCTTAAACACATCAAAAAGCACTCCGCTACTAAGGGAAGAGGAGGCTATTCTCTTTAGACATGAATGGGTGTGCCAGGCATACAGGGTTTGAGACAGCATCAGAAAGAAGGGGATTGTGACTCTAATTAGCAGAAATACCAGATTGTAATTACCTCATTCTATATCCGACCCACAGGAAAGATATCTCATTTTAATAGGCCATCTAGACAACACTGAAGTCATACTTGATAATGTCTGTGGCCTGAACGTGGATAGGCCAAAACTATTCATGGACCTGCTTGACATAGAAACAAAGAAACATAGAGCTTGACTCGGGCTTCCTGACCCCGGTGGCACGGCCACAGCTCAAGACTCCAGCCGCACAGCCGCCCTCCATCAAGCCACCCTCGAGATCCACTCTGACCAGATTTCCAGCCCTTGACTCAGGTTTCCTGACCCCGGTGGCACGACCGTGGCTCGAAACTCCAGCCGCAGAGCCGCCCTCCATCAAACCGCCCTTGAGATCCACTCTGACCGGATTTCCAGCCCTTGACTCGAGCTTCCTGACCCTGGCGGCATGGCCACAGCTCGAGACTCCAGCCGCACAGCCACCCTCCATCAAGCCTCCCTCGAGATCCACTCTGACTGGGTAAGATTTCCCCCTGAACTACAGGGACTGCTGAGAGCCACGCCATTGGCCCCACGGTATCTGTACCGCACCCTGATTGGATGGTCTCTTGCCTCCTGCTTGGGGATTGGCTCTTGAGCCAGCTGAAACTTTGCTCTGCTTGGGTCTGCTGCGCCCATTCATTTCTATGGCAAATGGCAAAAATTTTGGCTCACTCAGCCACGGAGACTTTGTACCCATTTTGTCTAGTCATTTATCATTGAACTGCTACTTAAGCTACTGCTGTAATCTGAACTGCTTTTGCTCAGCTGATTCTGAATATAGTGTTTAAAGCTTTGTCAATAATTGTTTCTGCTAAAGTACTGTGACCTTTATCTCTCTGAGCCTGAATCCCCCCACTCTGTCCTTCGCTGATCTCACTACTCTCTGCTCCTTCCCTTCCCCGCTGTGCTAAGGCTAACTCTCACTAAGTTGCCTCTGGCCATTGCCCCCCACCCCCAACTCTAGCCTGCTCTACCTTCCTGATTGCCACTCTTGGCATCTCTCTGCTCCCTGCCCCCTGATTTAGCTGACCCACGTCAGCCCCCCTGTTCCTCTGAGCTCCCCTCCCACTGCTAACCTCTATATCTCTCCCCTCTTCCAGATTTCCAGCCCTTGACTCGGGCTTCCTGACCCCGGCGGCATGGCCGCGGCTTGAGACTCCAGCCGCACAGCCGCCCTCCATCAAGCTGCCCTTGAGATTTCCCTGAACTACTGGGACTGCTGACAGCCACACCACTGGCCCCACGGTATCTATACCGCACCCTGATTGGACGCTCTCTTGCCTCCTGCTTGGGGATTGGCTCTTGAGCCAGCTGAAACTTTGCTCTCCTAGGGGCTGCTGCACCCATTCATTTCTATGGCAAACGGCTGAAATTTTATGCCCACCCCCCAACCTTAAGTTTATAGACCTTCCTCCATGCCCCCTGGTAGCTCCACTCCCCCGCTTGTGCTCCATTTGGTACCTGTTTGGGACTCCCCCCCATCTTTCAGCCGCCACCTCCCACTCCTAATCCCCTGTAACTGATCTGCCTGGCCTTTCTGGTTGTATCCACACTGCCCACTGATCCAGCTAACGCTCTTCTGCCCCCATCTCCTAGCCCTGCCTGCCTGTCTTAATGCCCTCCCTCCACCTACCCCTGAATCCTATCTTAATCATGCACCCCTACCACTCTCTACCCCCCTATTCTTTTCCTCCTTGCCTGTCTTCTTCCCTTATTGCACACCCCATGAGTCTGCTTTCCCTCCCTCCCCACAGCTTCCACATTGATACATCCTTCCTCCACCTAGGCACGCTGCACACTGGACACTGCCCCTTGCCCAGGGTCCATTCTATTGCCATGAAACTGTTCTACACCCACGCTGGTCCTAGTCCTCCCCTCTGGTCCCCCCAGTCTACACTTACCATCACTCTCCATCGACGTTGCTCGGCAGTTTCCTGAGCTGCTAGCAGGCGAAAGCATTCACTTAAAGAATTACACCTTAGCTCCTTGAGGCCAGTTCTTCTCCTCCTATTGCTGTCAGGCAATGTGCACCCAAACCCCAGCCCAATCTGCATTAAAACTACTAACCAGAGCAAGCCATCTGGTGCCCTCTCAGTCATCTCAATCAACATCTGCAGCCTCCTTCCTAAAATGGATGCCCTACAGGCCTTCACCAGCCAACACTGCCCTGACATCCTGGCAGTTGTCGAAACCTGGCTCACACCATCAGTACTGGACCAGGTAGTCAGCCTTCCTGGCTACAATGTCTTTAGGCTTGATCGGCTCTCCAAAAGAGGCGGGGGCTGCGCTCTCTACCTAAAAGACTCCATACAGGGGCACCACATCATTACCTTGCTCCAACCTACAACTGCTCAGATACTCCCAGTGAGAATCCTTCTCAGAGCCCAAAACACAACCCTCACTGTTGCCATCATCTATATCCCTCCCAAAGAACAGGGAACTGGTCTAACAGCTGTACTGGACTTTGTAAAATCACTCCCATCAGATACCGAATCCATCCTCCTCGGTGATTTCAACATCAACTGGCCTGCGGCTGATGCTGGTGCACATAGGGACTCCATTGCTGTGGCAAACCTCACACAGATGGTTGACTCACCAACCAGGAAAAATTACAGGACTGGCTCCAGCACCCTCTTGGACTGGATCCTTACCAGTCACCCATCACGGATCTCTAACACTGATGTCCTCCCTGACTCTCTCAGCGACCATTACCCTGTTAGCTGCACTTGGTCAAATAAATTCATCAAACTACCACCCAAAACTATCACCAGCAGGGTCCTACCCCGTGGCCACCTACCATGACTCAAATCCCACCTTCTCCATCAAAATTGGTCTATCTTCAGTGCCTTAGACCACTTCATAAACATCTTCACTGAGGCATGTGACACGTATGCTCCTATAAAAAAATGCAAAGTCAAATCACTCAGTAACCCTTGGCTCACAGGTGACCTCCTCAAGATGCTAAAAACAAGAGACCACCTATGGGAGCTGGCCAGAAACTCCGGAAGGCAAAACGACATCCAAAACTACAAACGTGCCCGCAATGACTGCACCAAAACCATCCAGCAAATGAAGTCCACTTTACTATAAGCATGCCCTCACTAACTCCTGGGCAATGGTTGGGAATTTGGAAGAACATAAAGGAAATCACCGAACTCCCAAACCCCCATCAATACCCAACATCAATGGAACCACAACACTCAACCCAAAAACTATTGCTGATACCTTTAACAAAGCCTTTACCAACCTCAGCGCTGTCCTACCCCAGGACTACTTCAAAGATGGTGAAGCCCCATTGTCCGCAATAAACACTACCACTACCAGCTTCCCCCCGCTTCTACTTCAAAGCAGCCAAGGCTCACCAAGTACGCAAATATGTCACCAAAGCCACTGGCAAATCAAGATTCAGTAATGACTCCCTCTATCTCAAAATCCTGTCTCTCACACTTGAAGAAGTGCTTGGTCCGCTGACTAGAATCTTCAACCTCTCCCTCAGCCTTAGCCAGTTTCCGGACAGGTGGAAATCTGCCACTGTCACCCCAATCCATAAAGGTGGTGACAAAACTACCCACAAGAACTACAGACCTATCTCCCTACTACCCCCACTCTCCAAGGCACTAGAACGCATCGTCTCGGACCAGCTCACAGAATACCTGGATACGCACAACATCCTGTGCAAGCAACAACACGGGTTCCATAAAGTTCATAGCACCTCCACAGCCCTACTTGAATTCACCGGCGTAATCCACAACTCACTTGACTCTGGTGAACTACTAGGCTCAATCTTTATTGACTTAACAAAAGCCTTCGACACTGTCAATCACCGCCTCCTGCTTGCCCAGCTTCAGAATGCTGGGCTCTCAACCGACTCCATTGGTTGGTTTAAGAGCTACCTTGAAGAACGGTCCCAAACAGTAAGAATCACTAATACGCTCTCAGACCCTAAACCGGTCCACTCGGGAGTCCCCCAGAGCTCCATTCTGGGACCCCTCCTCTTCAGCCTATCCCTAAACTCACTACTGGACTGCTGCCCAGAGCAAATAATTCTCTACGCCAACGATGCTGTGATCCTCGCCTCTGACCCCGACCCAATTCAATTACAAAATAAACTTCAGCGGGCCTTCTCCTCCATCGAATCCTGGTTCCTAAGTCATAAACTGCTTCTCAATCAGAAAAAAAAAACAAGTCTATGGTCTTCTGCAGCCCCCACAACAAAAACATGCAACTCCACCTCTCCATTGTTACCAATCAAGGAACCACCCTAGAGCTAACACAATCTTTCAAGTACCTCAGCATCACCCTTGATCCTCACCTCTCATACGCTGTCCATATTAGCAATGTTGCAAAGTCTGCCAATGCAAGGTTAGGCCTATTATTCTGACACAGGAAACACCTAACCCCAGAAGCACTATCAGTAGCCGTCCAACGCTCCATCGTCAGCATTATAGATTATGGACTGATCATATATGGGTCTGCAACTTCCACTGCTTTCAAACGTATCATGACCTCCCTGAATAAGGCCTGTCGACTTATCACTGGTTCCCATCGCCGTACCCACACACGTGACCTTTATTCCCAATCTGGATAGCTACAACTGGACAGACACATAAAATACCAAACCTGCATCACGGCCAAGAAAATTATAGTGGGGCTTGCTCCACCCGGTGTCTGTGCCCTCCTTAAGCCTAGACATAGGAACGTCACCACTAGGAGAGCCAATTCTCATCTACTGCATATCCCATGATGTCACACAACCCAAGGATAAACATCATTCACCTATAGGGCAACCAGTTGGCTCAACTCTCTTGGCAGTGATATAGCCATTGCTTCTACACTCAGCCTTTTCAAGTCCAAGCTGCGCCTCTCAATGCATGCATCCTGCGATTGTCCATCATAACATTACCACCATTCCAACTGCACATGCCCCAGCACCCAGCACTTACAATCAGTCTCTGCCCCCCAGCACCTTATCTGTCAAATTTCCTCGACAAGGCCCCCTAGCTGCACTGTCACCCGCTCTTGTTCACCTCTCCTCCGTATCTCCCCTCCTGCCCCCTTCCGCCACCACCTCTCATACTCTCCCTTATCCCCAGCACCTCCTACCTTCTCTCAAACTCCTACCCTCACCCACTCACCTCTCCCCTCCCTCCCCTGTCTTGCCCATGGCTCTAGTCTTTATACTAATTATTACCTGTCTGTAAGTCAAAAATGTTTGTCTGTAACTAAAAAGATGAATGCTGCACACTCTGATATGGAACCTTTGTAAAACAGCCTCAGCTCAGGGGAAGTTATGTGATGCAGCGCGGAGAGTAAGAAGAATTTCTATGAGCTCCGCTCCTCTTGCCTAATTATAGCGAATATTCCTGCAAACACCAGCTATCTACTGAAAATCGGTTTGTTATTTTGGTGCTGGTCCAGTGAGTGGTGTATTTAAAAGTTGCTTACTTTGGCATCATGTCCAAATTGCCAGATCAGGAGGAGGCTGCACAGGAGTCGGAGGCTAACATAGAAACATAGAAACAGAATTTGACGGCAGATAAGGACCGCTTGGCCCACCCAGTCTGCCCATTTCCCTACCTACTGGATAAGCTGCAGATCCTAGTTAACCAGCAGCCTACTTCTTCCTACCCCAACCCCCTAGAATGGCCTTATGACTGTCCCATGCATGCTTGAATTCCACCACTGATTTTGACTCCACAACCTCCTCCAGAAGGCCGTTCCATGCATCCACAACTCTCTCTGTGAAAATATTTCCTTAAATTACCTCTGAGCTGCCCCATCTTCAAATTGTGCCCTCTTGTTCTTGCACACCTTTTTGAAAGATGCTACCCTCTTGGACTTTGTTGATTCCTTTGAGGTACTTGAACATTTCTATCATGTCCCCCCTCTCCCTCCTTTCCTCGAGGCTATACATATTAAGCTCCTTTCGTCTCTCTTCATATGTCTTCCAGTGCAGACCCTGCACCATTTCAGTTGCCCTCCTCTGGACAGCTTCCATCCTGTCTATGTCTTTGTGGAGATTGGGTCTCCAGAACTGCACACAGTACTCCAGATGGGGTCTCACCAGCTGTCTGTACAGAGGGATAATAACTTTCTGTTTTCTACTGGTGATGCCTCTCCCTATGCATCCCAGTATCCCCCCAGCCCTCCTTGCTGCCCTCTCACATTGCTTGCCCACCTTTAGGTCATCTTATATGACTACCCCAGGTCCCTTTCCATTTTTGTTGTTGTTAGTATCTCACCCCCCATTGTGTACTCTTCCCCTGGGTTTTTGTTTCCCAGGTGCATTACCTTGCACTTCTTAGCATTGAATCTAAGCTGCCATACATTTGACCATTCTCTAACCTTGCCAAGTCCCTTCTCATCCTTTCCACCCACTCTGTGCATCAACTCTGTTGCAGATCTTTGTGTCATCTGCAAAGAGACATATTTTTCTTCCAGTCCCTCTGCAATGTCGTTTATAAAGACATTAAGAGGACTGGTCCTAACTTGAACCCGCGGTACCCCACTAGTAACTCTCCTTTCTTCTTAGTGGACTCCATTTACTATTCCTCTCTGTGTCCTATTCTCCAGCCAATTCTTTACCCAGGCTGTCATCTTGGGACCCACTCCCAGGCTGGCTAACTTGTATATTAATCTTTTGTGTGGGACTGTGTCAAATGCCTTGCTAAAGTCTAGGTAGGCCATGTCCACAGCCCTCCCTGATCTACTACTTTGGTCACCCAGTCAAAGACATCTATCAGATTCGTCTGGCATGACCTTCCTGCTGTGAATCCATGCTGCCTAGGGTCCTGTGCCCCTCTGGCCTCTAGATACTCGACAATTCTTTCCTTCAGAAATGATTCCATCATTTTCCCCATCACTGAGGTTAAACTAACAGGTCTGTAGTTTCCTGCTTCTGCCTTGCTCCCACTTTTGTGAAGGGGAATCACATCTGCCCTCCTCCAGTCCTCTGGTACCACCCCATCCTCCCATGATTTGTTAAAAGGGTAGTCAGTGGTGTCACTAGTTCTACCCTTAGTTCTTTTAGAATTCTGGGATGAATCCCATCAGGCCCCATTGCTTTGTCCACCTTCAGTTCTAAGAGTTCTTTCAGAACCCTTTCTTCTGTAAATGGGCTGGTATCAACTTCTGTATCCAGAGTGTTTCTACTGTTTGTTTTATGTACTTCCCCCTCTTCATTTGTAAATACCGAGCACAAATATTTGTTTAGTATCTCTGCCTTTTCACAGTCTCCCTCTGCCCACCTTTCCTCCCCTTTATTAAGCCTCACTATCCCTCCCTTGGCCTTCCTTCGCTCCCTGATGTACCTATATAAGCGCCCTCATCGTAGCTCCTCTCCCCAGAGCACAGCAGAGGAGTTGTCACCTATGCACGTTTATTCGGAATTAGCTTCGATTAAAGAGGCTCTCCTGAAATTAATAGAAGATGTGGCTGATTTTAAACCAGCGCTCACTCAGTTAGCCCGGAGGGTTACTGATACTGAGGCAAGGATAGCTTCAATGGAGAGGAAGCAGAAAAAGTTAGAACCTGAAGTGGTAGAGGTTAGAAAATCTGTTAACAAACTGGAGGATCACCTCGAGGACCTGGAGGGGAGGAATAGAAGAAACAACTTGGTGCTACTAGGGCTCCCTGAAGGGGAAGAGGGGCCAAATACACTATTATTTCTGCAAAAGTTTCTGAAAAAAAATGGTGGGACCCTCCCCGAATGGCCCGGAGTTTATCATAGAAAGAGTCCATAGATCTCTGAGGGCTAAGCCTCCATCTTCTGAACCTCCTAGACCTTTAATATTCAAGTTGTTAAATTATTTGGATCGGGAGTTTATCTTCAGAGAAGCCAGGAAGTTAACGGCTATATTATGGGAGGGTAAAAAATTAAGACTAGTCCCTGATTTGACTGTGAAGACCCGTCAGCTTAGAGCTGCTTATCGTCCTATCACCTCTAAATTGTGGGCTGCTGGAATCAAACACCGGATGCTGTACCCAGCTTGGCTAGAGATGTCCTTGAAGGAGGGATCAAAGAGTTTTGATACTGTGGAAGAGGCAGCCAAGGTTTTGAAAAAATGTTATCTGGATTTATTCTCCAAATGAGGGGACGTCGGTCCATATTAATGGAAGCTGAAGATTGACTAGAGATCCTTCTAGAAGACCTTCGATTGAGAAGTTAACGGCTGACTTCCAGAGGGATCCCCTCTGGTTTGACTGTTCGTTCCAACATATTGTTCCTTTCCTTGCCATCTTGTTCGAGTGGTTTGCATTGAACACTAATACTTATTTTGGTGGTTTCCAATCGATATTTTGTCTCTTTTACTGCAATTTGATAATGTACTGTGGGTTAGAATTGGGAAGTGTTTGACCACTAGAGGGGGCTCTACCACCGTTTATAGATTTAGATAGCAGGATAGCCCCTTTTGGCAGCTATTTATGTGTACCTTATTTTCCGTTTTAGTAAGGCTGCTATTGGGTCATCAGTGAGGTACTGAGTGTTGACAGGGGTTTTCCCTTCTTCGGTTAAGTTTTAGATGGTCACAAGTTTTGTTCTTAATCAAATAATGACTTTTTGGGCAACATATTAAAAGCATAGGCCCAGATTTTCAAAAGGGTTGCGCCATGCGCAACAGGGTTGCACGTGCGCAACTCCAAAAATGTGCCATTCTGCAATATTCAGAAGGGGCCAGTTGCGCCACCGAAAACATGCTGAGCAACAGCGCAATGGAAATGAAGGGATGCGCAACCGAAGGGGGCGGGTCCATGCATAAAGTGCGCAATGCGATATCCGAACACTTGCGCGATGCGCAAGAGTGGCTCAGCCGGCTGAGCATAGTACCGGATGTGAGCCAAAATAAAAGGTTTAAGGAAGGCGCAAGAACCCTAGCAGGCCGCAAACTGGGGAGAGAGAGAGAGAGAGAGAGAGAGAGAGACAGGAGCTGGAAGGGCAGAGAGGGACAGTGGGTCCAGGAGGACAAGAGGCCAGTGGGGGTGCCCGTGCAGTGGAAGCAGCAGTGGGGCAGCGGGGTAACACAGGAACAGCAGCCGGGGGGGAGGAGCCAGGAGATGGATAGTGTCAGCTTCCACATGGAAGCTGTAATGAGGGGGGGTGAGACACCATGCTGCAGGGGACGGGCGTCATGAGGGGCTCGGGTTGCAGATCAGCTCTCGACAGGCGGTATCGCCCACATCAGCTTCGAGCTGTGCACAGACGCCGAGATAGTGGGCGGTACCGCCTGAACAGGGCAATACTGAGATGGCTCATGCAGCTGTGCAGTGATGTGATGCAGGCACCTCTCGACGGAGTCATGCTCTGTCCGTGGAGACCAAGGTGACAGCCTGCATGTGCCTGCTCACCACGGCACCTTCCAGAGGCCGACAGGGACACCACAGGCATTACACAGTCGGCCATGTCACGCATCCTCACCCACTCCTCAGCACACTGCTGCCTCATGCCGCGGAGTACATCCATTTCCCCAGCACCGCGCAGAGCCGCATAACAAACATGCAGGAGTTCCACAGGGTAGCACATATGCCTGGCATGCTAGGGGCCATAGACTGCACCCATGTGGCCATTCAGACGCCACCTGGCCCCGACGGCCATGCTTATCGGAACTGAAAGGGCTTTTCCAGTGTCAACTGCCAGGTGGTGTGTGATGCCACTGGGCGCATTATCAATGTCTGTGCCACACATCCTGGCGGAGCACATGATGCCTTCATATGGCACCAGTCTGCACTGTGCCATCGATTCGAGAGTGGGAACATCCCCACGGGTCATCTAGTGGGTGAGTACACATGTATGGAATGCAAACTCTGTGCAAGGGTGGGAATGACACAGGTGCCATGGTAGTGGCACACAAGGATATGGGCAATATGGACCTGACATGACACTGATCTCCACTATCTCCACACAGGTGACTGCGGATACCCACTCCGTCCCTGGCTGCTCACACCATACCGGCGCCCCATGACCCCAGCGCAGCTCGGTTTCAATGAGGCACATGCCGCAACACGTAACATCATAGAGCTGGGTGTTTGGATGCTCTAGCACACTCCGATGCCTGGACACCCCGGGCGGAGCCTTACAGTACAGCCCCAAAAGGCCTGTGGGATATTCCAGGCCTGTTGCATCCTGCACAACATGGCCAAAGACCATGGGATAGCCGTACAGGTCCAAGAGGGGACAGCGATGGGGATGGTATGTGGGTGATGAGCAGCCCCCAGGACGGGAGGGACCCCGACTGACCCGGCAGGCCCAGCGCACTGGGACACCATTGCAGAAGAGCACTACGCCAACACAGGTAAGTCAAGGGACATGTGCAGGCAACACTGTCCATGCGCAAAACCACAGGCACACAGGGAACACACCGTGCATGAAGATGGGAGTTGAAGGTTCCAGGCATACCAACACACCATCAGAGAGGGGTGAGCACCATGATGGACACACACACACACCAGGCAGCATACATGGGCAGCAGCACAGCACCGCGGAAATGACAATGCCAACACACAGCACCACCAACCACCCCCACCACCTGGACTGTCCATGTACGTGTGTCAGACCTGGGGCACCTTGCACCTTTGGTGTACAGTGCAATGCAGGCATCATCATGCACACGCACCTGTGGACAGCAGTTGGAGAGTGTGCAGGTGGTCCGTGGGTCAGCTTGCAGAGCAGAGCACCCAGCAGTGCACTGCCCACCATGACACACATTGCACACAGGGCAGCACCAGACAGGCCTGCACTGGGAGACAGCTCAGTCAGGTAGCACTGTCCTACGGCCACCACAGATGCGGGTGGCCCCGCCGGGCCTGAGCAGCACTGGCAGGCTGGAGCAGGGCCACATCGGGTGGGGCTGGTGCACCACCAGGGGTCCCAGTGCACTAACGCGACCTTGCCTGCACAGGGGTTTGCATCCTGCCAAACAAACTTACACAGCAGGTGCTCTGGATGCCCACAGCAGAACCTGCATCGACAGGCCTGGTGTCGCACGACGCCGGAACGGGAGTGGAGAGCGACTGTGGGGTGTGTGTGGTACAGGGGCACCTGACAGTGTGGCCAATGCGTTCACGACAGAGACCACTACCTGGGTCAGCCTGTCAATGGCAGCGGTCACATCCGTCTCGCAAGGACCAGCTCGGCTCGGGTCCCGAGCACACTCCCTGCTATGCCGCTCCATGGACACAGACAGTGCCTCCACGGACCCAAAATCCCACCCCAGCTGTACCGAGTCCCGCAGCAGGCGGGTGCGCCAGCCCAATGGGTACTGTGCCCCAATGGCATTGTGATCCCAGGTGGTGGATTGTCCCGGTCACAGCACCCCTTGAGAGTGGGCGCTGTTCGCCAGGACCAGGTATGGGCGGATCAAAAGGCGGTGGACATGTGCCACTGCTTGACACTGTACCCCCAGACCTGGTGTGCAACTGCTGCTGCCGCCCCTCAACTGCTGGGCCCCCAGGTCCACCTGTTTCCACCTCTGTGCTGACAACAGTGCAGACACCTGCACAGCCACCGGTGCTGCCCCCACGGTGCTGACAGGCTACAGCCTGGGACTGTGCCAGCATGCTGGTACACAGGTGTGAACCAGGAAGGCCCAGGGCACGCGTGCTGGCCTACCTGTGTGTCCGTCGTGGGACACACCTATCACTGCCCATTGCAGGCCTGCTATCATCAATGGTGCGGTGCGTGCCACTGCCATAGGCACAGGCATGCTGGGCATACCTGCATGCCAGACTGCTGTGACACAGGCTGTCACCCCTGCACCTGTATCACTGACGCCGGAGTTGTTGGCCCAGCCTGCATGCTGCTGCAGTGCCTGCAGGCTGGTGGCGGAGGTGGATGGTCCCTCCTCCACGTCCAGCAGGTCTACCTCACTGTCTGGACCCACCACCACCACCGTCTCCTGCAGACGAACAGGATCTGTAACAGAAAGAGAGTACATGTGAGTGCATGTGAACAACAGCCCCCCCAACAACATCACCATGTCATACTGCAGTGATGGGCTTCCACCTGTCTGGAATCCTCCGCCTGGTACGCCCGCAATGGCACTAGGCTGCATGGCCGTGACCAGTGTCTCCTCTGCCAGGGGTCAGCTGCAACACCACTGGTGGGCCCCACCAGTGCCAGCGATGCCACCCTGAAGGCTGCCACCTTCTCCTTCAGCCTCCTGCGGTCAGTCCCCATCTTCTTCCTGCATTCCTGCACGGAGCGCTGGTGGCTTCCGGCAGGTTGACGGCCCGAGCTACCCTCCCATGCAGCTGCACGCCTCCTGAGGGGTGCCCTCCGTCCACTCAATAGTGGCTCATCCTCCAGGTAGGCCTGGAAGAGGCCTCTGTCTCTGCTGCAGTGAAGTTCGCCTCCTCCCTACGCCCCACCGCCCACACCCTCAGCTTGGCTCTGGTCAGTCATGGTGATCTGTATGGGTGGAAGTGGACACCTGTCACTGTGCAGTCGACAGCATTTCCCCATGAGCATAGCTGCCGGCCGGGGGGGGGTGCAGAAGCTCCCCCGCTACCTCTCCGCATGGCAGATACTGATAGAAAGGGTGCCCTTTGTCCCTTTCTAAGTGCCCTTTTCATGCTCAGCCCCCTCAACCTTTATCATCCTCCAGCACCCCTGCCCATGAGCATTGTCCTGAGCATCACACAGCATGTAACTCACCTCTCACCTGCAGCAACCAAATCTGGCCAGCACAACCCACTGTCGCATTTTATAGCGCAACACATGCAAATGAGGTGTGGCGCTACTTTAATGACATGCTAATCGCGCCACTGCGCCTTTGAATGGCTGATCGAATGATTTGCATATGTCGGCTGAATATCGCGTATTTGCGCTTAGCGCAATACGGAAGGTCCGGGCTGAGCCAATGGCGCATGTTTGTGGCTGCGTTACACTGCATTGCGTATGCCCAGACAGCTTACGCGATGCGCCTATCGCGCTGCAGACCTGCTGAGCACGAAGGGCTTATTCAGGCCATGGCCACCATTGTGCCAGTGGCGCTACAGCACTGGGCACTATATGGCGCTGTGGCACTACTGCGAGTAGTCCACTGTGGCACTGGTGCTCAGCTTGGCGATACGTGCAGGATACCTGTCGTCCTATGGCCTGTGCGTAGCCTTGTGTCATCTGGCGACCTTGTGTATGCCCTCTGACCCCTGGTGCCGTTGGCATGCCAAGGCGTGTAATGCCCCTTATTGCGTTGTCTGGTGACAGCGCCATGTAAAGTGACGGCGCTGTTCGAACAGCGTGATTGGAGCCTGTGCTGGTCTATTGTGCAACAACTACATGTGGGGTTACGGCGCAGCGGGGCGCCATATTGCCTGCTGTAAAGTTGATGCCATGGCTAGGAGGAGGGCAGTGTCCTGGAGCCAGCTTGAAGTGGCCAACCTGGTGGCCCTGGTGGAGCCCCACTGTGAGGCACTGTGTGGTGAGGCCCCCCTCACCATGCCTAGGACCCATGTGTGGCAGCAAGTGGCCACTGACCTGGTGGAGGTCACTGGCGGGCGGTCTGTGAGCAGTGCCGGCACCGTACAGTGACCCCGCTGAGGAGCCGAACTGTTGACGTGGCTGCGTTCACGTGCACAGGCGGGGCGTGGTGCCTAGGCCAGGTGAGTGTACCATCTATGCACCTATATTCTCTGTAGGGCTGTGTGTGTGCTTGGGTGGCTGTGCATAGGTGTGTCAGTGTGTGCAGCTGTGCGATGGATGGTTATGGCTGTGTGGGCAGGCACTCTCACTGGGGCAGGGGGCACTCTGCCTTTGAGTCACACTGATGTTTGTCTCAACATATGTCTCCCACAGGCCGGATTGTGAGGACACAGGACCAGGGTGACGTGGGCCATGCCAGGGCCCCATTGCCAGGGGGTGCTGTGCCCCAACAGCAGCAGCAGCAGCAGCAGCAGCAGCGTCAGACCTAGCTGCTGGAGGAGTGTGAGTATCATTACTTCATGGATGCTATTGCATGCTGGGGGGGCAAGACCACCAGCCATGCGGGACACAACCAAAGGGGAGGTCATAATTCCACTATACAAAACACTAGTGAGTCCCCACACTAGAGTACAGTGTACAGTTCCGGAGACCATACCTACGTATGGACATGGACTGGGTGGAGAGGGTTCAGAGGAGGGCGACATGGATGGTGCATGGATTGCATCACAAGTCCTATGCAGACAGGTTGACGGAACTGAACATGTACTCCTGGAGGGAGGAGGGTGGGGATATGATGGGGACATACAAGTATCTTACAGGGGGAACAGAGTGCAGGAACACAATATTTGTAGTTAAAGGATGTTCCAGGACTAGAGGGCATGGGATGAAGTTGAAGGGGGGACGATTCAGAGGAAACATGAGAAAGTATTTCTTCACAGAATGGGTGGTGGACAAGTGGAACACCCTGCCAGAGGAAGTGGTGGGGGCTGACTTGGTCACGGGATTTATGAATGCATGGGTTAGCCATAAAGGAATTCTGGAGGTCAGGGGTAAGGGGGAATGGACTTATAGGACAACAGAGTGAACGTACAAGGTCAAATGGACAGACTGGGTGTCCCATAGGCCCTTATCTGCCGACACTGTCTATGTATCCATGTATGTAGGCATGACACAGGTGACCTGCATCACAGTGCAGTATCACGGCACGTCTGTGTATGCATCACTGGTGGTCCAGGCATGCACTGGGCACATGGCTGTGTAACTGGCATCGCACCACGTTGCCACATCACTTGCCAGCCTAGTTTGTACTGTGATTGACGTGGCAGTGTGTGTGGGCAGTGGTGTATAGCTGGTGCCGCCTGTTTGTGATGGCCATGTGCATGTTCACTGTGGGTGGGTGCATGCCATCACAGGTGCGGGACATTAGGTTATATGGCTTGCAGGTTGGGTGGTGTTCAGGGTTGTGGTCAGTCTCAGCCATTGACTGTGTTCCCATTTTCCTAGGCCTCGAGGTACTCAGGAGGATGTCCCAGTATCTTCGGCACCTCAGCCAGGTTGCAGATCAGAACCAGGTGATCCTGCAGGCCATACAGTGCCATGGTGAGCGGTGAAGGAGGCACAGGAGGGGGCGCCAGCAGGGGGAGGACCAGCAGCCAGCTGGGCCATAGCCCACATTCCCTTCCCACTTCTCCCATCCCTATCACCCTGCCTTCCCTCTCCAAGTTGTTATTCCTCCTTGAACACCCTGCCTTTTACCTGTCCCCCCACTTGTACATAGTTTCACTTGGTTTTGTAATTAGTCCTTTAAACATACATTTCTATTTTGATATGAATACTGTGTTGGTCTCTGATTTGCAGCTGGCTATGGGTGCTCAGTTGCAGGGGTTACATGCCATCTGGGCTGGTAAGGTCCGGTGTATGTGTGTGTGTGTGTGTGTGCATGTGTGCATGGGAGGTATCTCCAGCATGGCAGTGCCTTTCGGTTGGTCTTGCACATCTGCTGCCACCCACTGCTGGGTGCACAGGGTGTGTCTGGCTTGTAGGCTTCTGTGTTGCACGGGCTGATGAGTGCTGGGGGACTGCATGGTTTCCTGAAGTGCCAGTCACTGCACATGGGTGGTGTCTTGGGGTCACAGTGCAGGTGCGCTGTGCATACTGGGGGCTGATGTGCACTGTGGTTGTCAACCCCTGTGTGTGGCACTCTCTGCCTGCCAGTGGTTGTGCTGGGGTGTCAGGGCTCTGCTATGCTTTGTTGGCTTGTCCCCATGGGCACGGATCATCCGTCCAACCCCCAGTGATGCTGTGCTTGGGGTGTGCCGGTGTGGTGTGGGTTCTGCAGTGTGTTCCTGTGCCCATGTGTGGCATGGCTGGCGGTGGGCCCCAGCCTGCCTCCCTGGATGTGCAGTTCCATTGCTCTGGGGGGGGCTGTGCTTGCGCTATGGCAGCTCTGGAATGCTCAGCTGAGCTTCCATGGTTGCGCCATAGCGCAGCATTTTGGCTCAGCTTCTCCTTCCTGGTTGCGCGATGGCGCAGTATGTGCGATATTCAGACGTTGGTTGCTTGCTCAATTTGCTCTGCTCCATGTTTGAATATCGCACCTGTTGCGCATTTGCTCAACTGGTTTGCGCTTGCTCCTACTGTTGCGCCAGTTTTGAGCCAGTTTTGAGCCAGTTTTGAGCGCAGTTTGAATATCCAGGCCATGGAATTCACTAGAAAGGATATGTTAGCGTTTTAGCTTTATTGGTGTTTCCCCTGTTCGGTTTTTCTGTTATAAGCTTTGCTGTTGTTAACTATGACAGTTAAATGGTTTTGGGTGGTCAGGGGGAACGGCAGCCTATAACTGTTAGCTCAGCATGTTACATAAGCGGTACCTCAGAATTCTGTTTCACGGGGATACTGGCAACGTTTGTGGGAAGAGTTGCTCTTCTCCCATGTCCTCCTGTAGATTTGAAAGGTTTCAAATGGTGTGGAGGATATGTTTCTTGTTGTCTTTACTCTAGTCCGAACATGTTTAGAGGAAAATGTAATATTTAGGATAAGGGGTTTCGGCTAATTTTTTTATATACATTCCCCCATGCCTACGGTCTTTCAGTATGTTTACATGAGCTACTGATATCTGTGGCAACGGATCCTATTAGACGGTAGGCAGGAGAAGGGTCTTGTTTTCTTTGGGGGATAGAGTTCCCGATGATATATAGCTGGGAATGTTCGCTCAGCCTCCTTTTATTTAACCTTCTTTGTTTTGGGAGCGGGGGGGGAGCTCGCTCTTTAGCGCGCATCATGGGCTATTTGTCTTGGTGTAGGCTATGGGCCTGGGTATATGGATGTAACCCCTAGATGGCGCTATCCCAGGGGCTACTACCCCTGCCTGATTTGCCACTAACAGGTTGAGGGGCCTGGATCCAATGGCGGGTGCCTCCACCCAGAGGTCAGGGTTTGCAATAGTTAAACTAACTTGGTCACAGCCCTCTGGGACACTGCAACCCCCTTCTTCCCACTAGTGGCCCACACAATATATCAGAATTACCTTCACAGTATACACTTACCCCAGGACTGGTTCCAGCACTGGGACCTCCTGTGAAATAAGATACAGTGCAACAATCACAGTACAGTACTTTAACATAGACAAATACCTCAGTCAGTATAACTTTGCTGAAACAAGCAGCTCTGATTTATTTAGGAGGATATAACAAGGACAGGGGGAAATCAGGTTAATTAGCTTATCACTCTAATCATCTACCTATGGCTGTGTGCACAGGCCTATCCCTATCAGTTACTGTCCCTGGGTACCCAAGCCCTAGTGGCTAGTCTAAACCGTGGCAGCTGGTAGGGGCCCTTTCACACAGAGAAAAGGAAAATTAAACAGTCAGCAGTACAGTAATTCCATTTGGATTTAATGTGGCAATTCAACAGGGAGCGACCCTGAATTAGTACTCACGACCTCCAAATAAGATAGGGTCCTTCAATATCAGCAGGGCTACTCTTGAGCTCCAAGAGACTCTTCACACATTTATATGGTAAAAAGAAAGTACTATACCAGGCAGGCTGCTTCTCTATCCCGATCGCAATTACTGCACAATACCCGGGAGAACACACAGCAGATTCAGTTCCTGACAGACCGAGTGCAATTCAACAATTTCTCCAGTCTTCTACAGGGTGAGCCTGGTTTCTACTCTTCAGAGATCCTTTGATTCTTTTCACAGGACGGATTCAGTCCTAACAAGCAGTTACACAAGCTGCAGACCGGAACTCTGGGCCTTACACACGTTTTTTTGACTGAAACTGTGCACTGAAGGAGCACAGGGTTTCTTCCTTCTTCACTCCAGAGCTAAAACTGAAACTCCAACAGACAAAACCGGGCACTTCCTTTGAGTTCCTCCCAGTTCTTGACTGGATTGGCTGTCACTCACAATAGACTGCTGCTGTTGGTCCAAAAAGGCGCCGAAGTCTAGACTACATCTCCCAGAGTCACTGTCTAATACAATCCTCTTGTGGCTGGCTCAGATTATGAGTCCAAGTTCTGATTCATCCAAGGCACCATTTTAGAGCTAGCTTACCCCACACTGATTGGTCCAGTTCAGCAGTTCAAAACCAGAATGGGGAACTAGGCAGACACAGTTCTGACTGCAAAGAAAGCAGGTTAGACAAACTGTAATTTCATTATTACTGTAAATGATTTCTGGCAAACAGTTACATCTTTCAGATAGGTTCCTTGCACTCCTAGTGACTGCAAATGGAGTGATTGGCAGCAGTTCGAGTGGTACTCAAACAGAGAAGCACACAGTCCCCCCATACAAACTAATTATGTCTGCAAGCAGACAGCTCTTAAAGAGACAGTACCAGAGGCTCTAAAAACACTCACTGATAAATGGCTTAAACGCCAAACACCATTCAGGCTTGGAGCATTCAAGCAAGCTCCTGGAAGTCTTTTGGGAACCCCCATTTGCAGGGGTTACACCCTGCCTGGGAAAGCTTGACATCCGCGCCAAGCAAGTACTCCTCATAAGTTTCAACTGCAACCATATACATTTGCATTAGGCTCGCACATGTAATCATCAGTCAATATATCATTTTACCAAGAACACATTTCTGAAACATTGCATTGTGCACTTTACACAGTATTACATACACATTGTACCATAACTCAAGTTATTACCTCTTGTACATGAAACCTGAAAAGAGGGGGCCCTTCCCTATCAGTTACCTTGGGGCTGGATGGGGCAAGGGCACCATACTTAGAGGGCAACACAAGTAACTTGGAGTTAGCACTGACGCTCAGTTTGGGCAATGAGCTCGGGGACACATACACTCCTTTATGGACAACATTGAGAGGCAAGTCCACAGGCCTCCCAAGAAAATCATAACTGAGGTGCACCACAGGCTTTACAGCTCGACCAGTCTTTCTAGGGGGAACTGTTACAGTCTCTGCACTCTGAGCCTCATTTTCAGCATTGTCCTCACTTGTCAGGGAGTCTCCATGGGGTAGAGAGGCTAGAACTTGGGGCACTTTCAGCTCCAGGAGTTACAGTTTCTGAATCCACAACATTTGGCTCGCATGGAGAGCTTTGACACTGGCAGTGGACTGTCAGGGCACTCAAAATACTCTTCTTGTTCTGGTGTATCACCAGTCTGCCCCAATCTATCATTTTCCTCCCTGAAAGCTCAAACAGTTCAACCATGCACAATGATTCCATTTCATCTGATCTGATGCTTTGCACTTCACTTTCTGGGAGCATTGGTTCCAGGGATGAAGCTGGGGCTTAGACAGTCCAGAAGACCCAGCTTCGCTCTCCAGTATTGACTAGGGATTGCCCGAAATAATTGACTCAGTTCGTAGAAGAAGGATAGTATTCAAAGTCACTCACTTTCATCTGATATGGACTGACAGTCATGCTCAACTGGGATCTGTGCAGGGGAACACTTAACTTTGCTTCTGTAGGTGCAGACTTTCTTGATCTTTTCTTAGCAGCAGCTCTAGTCACTGGTCCAAGGGGCATCTTCTGGGGCTCAGACTCAATTAAGATTTGTCCAATGGGCAGTAAATGATTTCTATGCATTGTTTTTACATCTTTTGAATTATTCTCAGGCCTTACTTTGTACACTGGCAGATCATCTAGTTTGCCCACTACAATGTGAGGGAGATGGTGCCATCTGTCAGCAATCTTGTGCTTGCCATGCAGTCCCAGATTTCTTAGCAATACCCTATCTCCCTCCTGGAGTTCCTGTGCTTTCACCTTTTTATCATACCTTTCTTTGTTGGCCAGATTTCTTTTGGCAGCCATGGTTTGAGCCAGTTGGTACGCATGAGTTAGCTGGGCCTTTAACTTTTGCACATACTGTAAATAGTTGTCAGCTTGAACCCCATCAGAGAGACCCCAAAACACACATCTACCGGTAGTCGAGCTTTCTTCCAAACATCAGGCGGTGGGGGAGAACCCAGTGGCATCACTTTTGGTGCAGTTATAAGCATGTACCAGGTGCTAATTTGTTGGCTCCATCTAGTCTTGTCCTTTGGGTGCAGGATGCCCAGTATATCTAGCAAAGTGCGGTTGAAACGTTCAGGCTGTGGGTCCCCTGGGGTTGTAAGGAGTGGTTCTGACTTTCTCACTCCCCCAGAGAAAGCATCTCTTTGATCAGACGACTCTCAAAGTCTCTCCTTGATCAGAATGGATTCTTTTGGAGCCCCATAGTGAACAAAAAAGTTTTCTACAAGTACTTTGGCTACAGTGGATGCTTTCTGGTCTTTGGTGGGGAAAGCTTGGGCATATCTCGTGAATGGTCAGTGACCACCAGCACATTACTGATATTTCTTTGATCTGACTCCAAACTCAGAAAATCAATACAGACCAGCTCCATGGGTGCACTGGTGGTTACGTTAACAAGGGGGGCAGCCCTCTGGGGCAAAGCTTTCCTCTGTAAGCAGCGAATACAAGTTCGAATGTGTTGCTCCACATCAGCCCCCATCTTAGGCCAATAGAATCTGGATCTCACCAAGTCAAGTGTTCTGTCTATACCAAGGTGCCCCATGTGGTTGTGCAAGGACCTCAATACTGAGTCTCGAAAGGCAGTCAGCACCAGTTGTTGTTTGTCTACTTGTCCCTGTCTGTCTACTGTTTCTCTGTATAACAGTTTATTGATCAGTTTCAACTTAGGACCTTCTTTGTATAACAGTGCAGTTCTCAAATCAGTGGAGCGTAATTTGGACACATCTTTTCCTGCATAGAGGGCTTCTAAAGCTGATTTGATCATAGGATCGATGGGATTGAGCCTACGAATACTGTCATTGTCCAGCTGAGGCAGTGCACCAATGTCTATTGCAGAAAAGTGGCAATAAGCAGCAGGTATGCAATTCTCAGAGAGTCCCAAACAATCCACCATGCAGTCCAGTCCACGTGACATTTGTTCCTCCCTGTCAAACTTTCCGCAGAGTGCCCGAATGTCAGGTTCTGCCAATCGGACCCAATCATTCTGGGGAACAGGCCTCCTGGAGAGACATCAGCATCTATGTGGTTCAGACCTGCTCGGTATTCGAGACCATAGTCATATGTAGATAATGCAAAGCCACCTATGGCCAGTGGCATCCAACTTAGCTGAGGTCTGCACATAGGTTAAAGGATTATTGTCAGTTTTACTAGTATTTTAGCCCCATACAAGTACTCATGGAATTGGTCAACAATAGCCCACTTCAAAGCTAGAAACTCTAACTTATGTACAGGATAGTTCTTTCGGATGGGGTCAGACTTCTACTGGCAAAGGCCACTGGTCTCAGGCCATTCTCGTGTCTTGGTACAACACAGCCCCAACCCTTGCAAGCTAGCATCAGTGTGCAGGACATAAGGTTTTCTTGGATCGCATAGGCCAGCACTGGAGCATGGGTAAGTTGATAAATGATCTCATGAAAGCAGTCTCACAATCAGGAGTCCAGCGGGCCCCAAATACTTCACTCAGACGAAAATACACCTTTTCAGTCTTGAGGGACGCTGACTTTGTAATTTTGTGGTTGGGGATACCCTTGAGTAAGGTTAAGTAAGGGCGTATCATCTTGAATAGTCCTTGATGAAACGCCGAGATAACCACAGAATCCCAGGAATCTTTGCAGTTCTTTTAGATTTTTGGGCTGTGGCCAGGTGGTCAAGGCCTCAACTTTACTTGGATCGGTCTCTATTCCTCGTGGATACTATGTGTCCCACATACTTTACTGATGTTTGAAAGAATTGACACTTATCAATGGACAGTTTAAGGCCAAAGTCCTCCAGTCGGTCCAATACCTTAAATAATCTGCTCTCATGTTCCTCCAGTGAGCTGGCAAACACAATAACATCATCTAGGTATACCAGGCATTCTAGTAAGTTCATGTCCCCACTGCACGCCCATCAATCGCTGAAAAGTGGCTGGGGCACCTGAAATCCTTGAGGCATCCTCATGAATTCATAGCCAAGCGGACAGATAAAGGCTGTCTTCTCATGGTCCTCTGGGGCCATCTGGATCTGTAGTACCCACTGCTGAGATCCAGCACAGAGAACCACTTGCTCCTTAGGCAGTCCAAAGCATCCTGAATGCGGGCATTGTGTACTGATCAGGATAGTCCGCCGGTTTAAGGTGCGATAATCCACACACATCCTTACTGTTCCATTCTTTTCTCACTACCACAATGGGGAAGCGTAAGGGCTTCTGGATTCTTGTATTACACCAGCAGCTAACATCTCTTGCAGATGCCTCTCACATCATCTATGTCAGCAGGTGCCAGGCGTCGAGACCTCTCACAAATGGTCTTTCGTCATGCAGCCGGATATTGTGCTCAGCTCCTTGCACGCATCCCACGTCCCATTCCTTTAAAGAAAACACCTGGCTCTCTGGGCAAGCTTCTCACTGATTCTCACTTTCCATTCAGCTGGCAGCGGGCAGTCGCCGAAATCAAACAAGTCAGGCGTTACTCTGTCATTCTTCCTTGAACTCTTGCTGCTGGGCAGCACTGCAGTGTCTGCACAATGCACATTAGCCAGGATGCAGCCTCTATTTACTCGAATGTCTCTTTCAGACACATTATGAACTTGGACCATTACCCTTCTGGCATAAGCATGGGCTCTAGCGGGCAAAATACTAGGCTTGACCAGCAGTCCCTCTGGCAATTTTCCATCGCCTGGTGCATCCAACATTAATATTTTATTCTTAACATCCTTTCTGATACGGACCTCTCCTGTAAGGTACACTGGGCATTTGCGCCAGGATCAGAGACTCAGGATCCTTCTTCCATACAATTCGACCGTTCCTCTGGTTCTATTTTTCAGTATCTCTCTGCCTCATAGGCCTTCTTAATTAAAGCTGGAACTCTTAAGCTCTACTAGTCTTTGACCCTGTTTTCATAACACAACTGTGCCAGCCTTCCGAACATATGAGCATTTGTTCCAATCAACAAAGGGACACCATCATACAGTCCAGTGGGGGACACACTAAGGCTAGGGTCTCTACTTGTTCGGCCACTCCAGCCACGGAGGTGGGGAAAGACAGCCAAATTGATATACCCGGAATAGGGGTAGGCTTTTCACTTAACCCCCATACATGCAGTCCTTCTAATGGTTGTAAGGGCACGTCTGACAAATGCTTCTGATACCAATCTTGAACATAATTGTCACTTGGGAGCCACTGTCAATACAGCTCTTGTAGACACTCCATTCACCTTTTATAGTGGTCTCCATGGAGGGACCCACTATTCTGGACCAGTCTGAGAGGCGGTAGTGGGGGCTGGGCAACTGACCTTGCCACAAAAGGACGTGAATTAGCATTTTTGGTGCCCTCACTGGGATCATGTCATGCACCTCTTAACCACTGATTTGTTCTCCGAAGCTCTCCTTGTAGCCTATATGCAACTTTGTCAGTGTCTTTTGGGACTGGCATTCCTTTCATGTGCCCATCTTTCCCACAATTATAGCAAAACATACTTTCTGGAGTTTGAGCTGGCCGAGGCGCCACACTGGGAGCCAGGCGCGGGTATTACTAACTGGAAACCTGGGTGCCATCTCTGTCTGGGCGTGATAAGCATTTGGAGACATCTCGCCAGTTTCTCCACTTCCATGGTCAAGGAATTGAGTTTGGAGCTGTTATCAGTAGGAGATACATGGTGGGTACCTCACCCCATAGCAGATGCAGTCGGATATAGGTCAGGGCCCATACTTGCAGGCGTGGCCTTCATAAAGGGACTGTTTTGAATTCCCGGATCTCTCCAACAGTTTGCCCCATTGTGGCATATCTTTTCTTGCCAGAGCACTCATTTACTGCCAACCTCTGCCCCTGAACTTCACTTGATGGGTCACCTCAGTCACTGGGTCGTAGTCAAGCAGCTATTGGTGCAGGTCCCTCCCGAGGTCATCTTTTCTCAACTCCTTGAATTTCTCTCATTAACTCATCATAGGAGGGTGGGGATTCCAGTCGATCTGCCAGGCGTGAACTGAAGCAACAGCAGTTCTGAGAAGGGGCAGACTTAGGATCCTGTCCAGCCTGGTTCGTCCAGTTCAATCGCTGGCAAACTACCTTTTCTGAGGCATTCTTGCAACAATTTTCCAGCCGAGATACATACACAGACAACAACTCCCTGGTACTGTTGTGCATCTCTTACTCTCCACCATAGGTCCTCATCAGAATCTGGGCTCCCATACACATTCTCCAGGGCCTCAAGATAGGCCTGTGCAGTCACTTCAGGGTTACTGGCCGTTTAGCATGAATGGTAGCCAGGGCAGGACCTCGAGGCTCTCACTAACCCTCTTTCACTTTTCGGCTTCCGAGCATTGCCATTCTAGCACTTGGGGCAACATAGTCTATCCAGGTCTCCAGTCATCCTCCCTTGGGGGTGGGAGGGTGCCAGAGAAGATCCTCAACCTTCGTAAGAGTCGTGACTAATGGCAGGTGCAGAAATAGGAATCTGCATTGGTTCAGCCACCATTACGGGTACTGGAGCAGGAGAGGTGTTGGGGAGGAACACCTCAGGTGGCAAGAATAGTTTCTTCAAGTCCTCCACAGTTTTCCCTTCCCCAGCAACCATTTAGCAAATTTCTCTCAAAGTTTCAGATAGTGGTGGGGGCTCATTCCTCCCGGTCTTTACTGTCCTGTTATCACTCTCCAAGCAGTGAGGGCCTCTGGGGTAATGGTCTGTGGCACTTTGGAGCTATCTATGGGATCCTTAAACTCTGCTAGGGCCAGGAAAGTGTGGTTGAGCAGATTAGCTGCCGACCCACCACCACAGGGTTTTGTAAACCTTCCACCTTGAAAGTACTCCTGCACAGTGTCCGATTGATACCCAGGGGATGTCCAGGATAAGCATAGCATTTTGGGGTCGATCTCCTCCCAGTACACCACTCCACCAGCCGGTGCACAGCCACTTCGTCGGGTACCCATTTTTTCTTAACAGTGGTTCATAACATGGCCACTAGAGGACACACAATCCCAGCGTGTGAGCCTCCAAGATGTAACCCCTAGATGGCGCTATCCCAGGGGCTACTACCCCTGCCTGATTTGCCACTAACAGGTTGAGGGGCTGGATCCAATGGCGGGTGCCTCCACCCAGAGGTCAGGGTTTGCAATAGTTAAACTAACTTGGTCACAGCCTCTGGGACACTGCAACCCCCTTTTTCACTCAGTGGCCCACACAATATATCAGAATTACCTCAGTATACACTCGCCCAGGACTGGTTCCAGCACTGGAACCTCCTGTGAAATAAGATACAGTGCAACAATCACAGTACAGTACTTTAACATAGACAAATACCTCAGTCAGTATAACTTTGCTGAAACAAGCAGCTCTGATTTATTTAGGAGGATATAACAAGGACAGGGGGAAATCAGGTTAATTAGCTTATCACTCTAATCATCTACCTATGGCTGTGTGCACAGGCCTATCCCTATCAGTTACTGTCCCTGGGTACCCAAGCCCTAGTGGCTAGTCCAAACCGTGGCAGCTGGTAGGGGCCCTTTCACACAGAGAAAAGGAAAATTAAACAGTCAGCAGTACAGTAATTCCATTTGGATTTAATGTGGCAATTCAACAGGGAGCGACCCTGAATTAGTACTCACGACCTCCAAATAAGATAGGGTCCTTCAATATCAGCAGGGGCTACTCTTGAGCTCCAAGAGACTCTTCACACATTTATATGGTAAAAAAGAAGTACTATACCAGGCAGGCTACTTTCTATCCCGATCGCAATTACTGCACAATACCCGGAGAACACACAGCAGATTCAGTTCCTGACAGACCGAGTGCAATTCAACAATTTCTCCAGTCTTCTACAGGGTGAGCCTGGTTTCTACTCTTCAGAGATCCTTTGATTCTTTTCACAGGACGGATTCAGTCCTAACAAGCAGTTACACAAGCTGCAGACCGAACTCTGGGCCCTTACACACGTTTTTTTGACTGAACGTGCACTGAAGGAGCACAGGGTTTCTTCCTTCTTCACTCCAGAGCTAAAACTGAAACTCCAACAGACAAAACCGGGCACTTCCTTTGAGTTCCTCCCAGTTCTTGACTGGATTGGCTGTCACTCACAATAGACTGCTGCTGTTTGGTCAAAAGGCGCGAAGTCTAAACTACATCTCCCAGAGTCACTGTCTAATACAATCCTCTTGTGGCTGGCTCAGATTATGAGTCCAAGTTCTGATTCGCTCAAGGCACCATTTTAGAGCTAGCTTACCCCACACTGATTGGTCCAGTTCAGCAGTTCAAAACCAGAATGGGGAACTAGGCAGACATAGTTCTGACTGCAAAGAAAGCAGGTTAGACAAACTGTAATTTCATTATTACTGTAAATGATTTCTGGCAAACAGTTACATCTTTCAGATAGGTTCCTTTGCACTCTAGTGACTGCAAAAATGGAGTGAATTGGCAGCAGTTCGAGTGGTACTCAAACAGAGAAGCACACAGTCCCCCCATACAAACTAATTATGTCTGCAAGCAGACAGCTCTTAAAGAGACAGTACCAGAGGCTCTAAAAACACTCACTGATAAATGGCTTAAACGCCAAACACCATTCAGGCTTGGAGCATTCAAGCAAGCTCCTGGAAGTCTTTTGGGAACCCCCATTTGCAGGGGGGTTACACCGAGATGTAAATAGGTAAAAAATTTTGGGTTCTAATTTGGGGTTTTGGGGGTGGGTTAGGGTTTTTGGAAAGTTCTTTCCCTTTAGGTCGGGGGAGGGGAGGGGCAGCAGTAAGGACCTTTATTTAGATGCGATCATAGGGTACATTTGTATACACTGTTATGGCTAACTGTTTAAATGTTCTTTCTTGGAATATAAAGGGAGGGAGAGACAACAAGAAGAAATATATTATTCTAAACCGTCTGGCCAACTACGATCCTTCAATTGTATTTCTTCAAGAAACTCATATGCTTCCAGAGCAACTGCATTTTTTTAAAAAGAAATGGGTAGGTCAGGTTTTTGGGTCGGGATTCAACTCAAACAAACGAGGGGTGGCCTTGCTTTTAGCTAATAAGACCCCCTTTACATTTTCAGAATCTATCTCTGATCTCGAAGGGAGGTTTATTTTTGTCATTGGTAAGTTAGCAACCTGGACATTGTCCTGGGTTCTGTTTATGGCCCTAATTTGGAAACACCATCTTTTTTTGTGCATCTGGCTATGGCTCTTGCTCCTTTTCTACACTTACCCATTTTGATGGGTGGTGATTAGAATCTGGTACAAACCAACAATTTAGATCGCATTTGCTATGGGGGGCAAGAATGTCGCCAGCGCAAAGAGCATTAAAAGAATTTATTTCGGTGCTGGGCCTTGTGGACCCATGGAGAGTACTTAACTCTCGGAGTAAAGAATTTACATCTTTTTCTCCAGTTCATAAAAGCTATTCTCGTCTTGATTATTTTTTAATCAGCCAGCAGATGTTATCAAATATGGTGGATGCTAAAATCCTGGCTCGTGTGATCTCAGATCATTCGCCTATCATAATGCAGTGTGCGTTACCGAATGTTTCTGTCCGGTCTCATTCATGGTCTCTTAACAATAAATTGTTATCAGACAATCAAATAGTGGCTCGATTTCAAAATTTTTTACAAAACACTATTGGCTCTAATTGGGGCTCGATTCCTGCAACAGACCGGGCATGGGCAGTTCTGAAGGCAACCTGGAGGGGAGAGCTAATCTGCATAGCGTCAGTTCAAAAAAAAAAAAGCAGTTTTCTAAACAGCTGTCTGGTAAAAATTAGAATGCTGGAAAGTAAAAGGGTTGGCAAGCTCTCACCCCCAGATGATCCAAGAATTATCTAGCTTGAGAGCTACTTATGCTAGTGCTTTACTAGAGAAGGTGGAGAGATCCGCCTCCTGGTTAAAGGCTTCATACATTGGTCAAGGGAATAAAGCGGGCAAGCTTCTGGCTTGGCAATTAAAACAACATTCTGTATCCAAATGGGTTACAGCCTTAAAGCACCCCCAGACAGAAGCTTTGGTGACTAACCCTTTAGAGATATTAATATTGTTCCGGGATTATTATAAGACATTATATTCCCCAGACCCGAGATCTGTAAATCAGGATAATATGATGTGGGCCTTTTTAGAAGAGGCTGCTCTTCCATCTCTGGCAGAGGGAACCAGGTCTTCTTTGAACGCTCCAATTACTGGTGAAGAAATTTCAGGAGTTATTGACTCTTTAAAACCTGACAAAGCAGCTGGCCTGGATGGGTTTACTGGTCTATTTTATAAGACCTTTAAAAATCATCTAATTCCCGTTACTTCAAGTGTATAGCTATTGGGGTTCCCATGAGGCTGTTGAGCAATCACTATTTGAAGCGAGAATAACTGTCTTGCCTAAACCTGGGAAGGACCCATCTGCAATTGGCAACTATAGGCCCATCTCACTCCTAAACATCGATTTAAAAATATATGCCAAAATCTTAGCTAATAGACTGGGGAAAGTGTGGGAGGGTCTGTTGAGTCCTGAGCAAGCAGGGTTCATTGCAGGACATTCCTCAGCGGATCATTTTAGGAAGATATTTCATCTAATTTCTGCTTCCAGGGCTCCTGAGCTAGAGGCATCTCTCATGTTCCTGGATGCAGAAAAAGCCTTTGATAGAGTGGAGTGGCATTATATGTTTGCAGTGTTGCAGAAGTTTGGCTTTCCACAATATTTCATTAAGCAAGTCGGTGTCCTATATTCCTGCCCGTCAGCTAGAATTCAATGTAACAATCTTATATCGGACGTTTTTCCCCTATGTCAGGGCACCCGTCAGGGCTGCCCTCTCTCCCCGTTTCTTTTTAATTTGTATATAGAACCTCTAGCTAGAGTTCTAAATTTAGACAAGGTAATACGGGGTATCCACTTGGGTCGTCTTGAATGCAAACTATCACTGTTTGCCAATGATTTACTTATTCACATAGAGAATAGTAAGGAATCTCTCCCTCGTGTATTACAATCTATTTCCTACTTTAGTCTGTTTTCAGGCTATAAGCTCAACAGGAACAAAACTATAGTGTATTCATTGTCTTCTCTCTTATCGAAGGATTGGTGTTCCTCATTGGGCTTACAGTGGTAAAATGACTATCTAGTATATCTTGGCATTAGAATATCTAGAGACCTTACTAATCTCGTGGACCTTAATTTAACCCCTTTATTTAAAACTATTAAGGAAGACCTGGAGAGATGGAATAAACTATCACTGTCCCTTTGGGGCCAGGCTAACACTCTCAAAATGGTAATTTTACACAGAGTTTTTTATCCTCTATTTAATCTCAACATTTATCTGCCCAGGTCTTTCTTTATGCCCCTTTGTAGGATCTGCTCCAATTTTCTTTGGAAGGGTAAAGCCCCACGTTGAGCGTACACAAAGCTTACCCGCTTTAGGGAGTTGGGAGGCTCCAATGACCGGATTTTTATGTTTATTATCTAGCTATTCATGCTAAGCAATTTCTATACTGGTTATCTACTGCGGAGTCGGTTTCGGGAGCTTCCTTTTGGTTAGCTCTGGACTGATCGCTGGTAAATTTTCACAAGTTGGACCTAGAAGCCCTGTTATATACTCCTTGGTTCAAGGGCCCCGTTGGAGATAAGGAACTCCCCGTTAGGCTGGGACATGAGGGCTTTACAGCAACTTTGTTCCTTACTCCAAAAATCTAATTTAAGAGACCTTCGGCAACCTCTTCTCAATAATCCAAACCTACAGATAGGCAATCGCCCAATCCGTACCTTTCCAGGCAAGCATTCTACTAAACTACGCCTGGCAAGTTTTGTTGTGGGCGATTCTCTTTTACTGATTTCTGTGTTGGTTTCAAAATTTGTAGTGGCTCAGAAAAATCTGTTTCGGTTGTACCAGATTTTGTCAATGTATATACTTCTTTTCGAGGAAGTTACTATGGTCGGAAGGAGCTGGAACCATGCTAGAAAGCTTGTGGGAAGTAGTCAAGGGACAGAAAGCAATAACTAAGTTGTATAGGACAATTTTGTCTTGCGTGATGTCCAAGTGTACCCCTATAGCCTACTATTGGGAAAATAATTTGAACAAAGGCTGGTCAGCTAAAACCTGGGATAGGATTTGGATTGACACTTATTCCCTTACAGGATCGTTTTAGGAATATTCAATTTAACATCCTACATAATCTATACTTTACGCCCGCCAAGTTATTTCGGATTCATAAATTATTTTCGCCTGAATGTGGGGATTGTGGGTGCGAACTCACTACTTTACATCATAAACTTTGGGCATGCCCCAAAATTGTTAAGCTATGGAACTCAGTTAGACAGTGGGTGGCTCCGTTTTTTAATATTTCATTTTTTTTTAATGAAGATACGTGTCTTTTAGGGATGTACTTCCAGATTCCTACCCTGTCACAAAAGGTACATGTAGCCATGGTTGCTATGGTCACTAAACTCCTAATTCTTAGACATTGGCAGAATAAATGGGAGCCTTCTTTTAAAGAATGGTGGGATGAGTTTCTTAATGCTCTAAATGCGGAGAAATGTGTATCCCGCTTTTTTCAAACTAGTGAGAAGTTTCATAACTGCTGGGGTGGTTTTTGTCAAGCCTTAGAAGTAAATTTGGATATTAAGGTAAACTCAACTGCTCACTCTTTTTTTCGTTCCCTTAGGTCTTTTTACAGAAGGCCCCTGGGGCACATTCATCCCATTCAATAGACTTATCCCCCCCCAGGATAGGTTGAGCATTCTGACTTGTTGTTTCACCGGTTTTTTATCTTCCATCCTTTTTCCTTTGACATGTTTAGTACTCTCCTGGTAACATTTCTTCTTGGGGTCTCTCCTCCAGTTCCCTCCACAGTATTGTTTGTATTCGACTATCAATTGTGGATATTGTCAGGTTAATTGCAAAAAGAGCCTCGGCTCAAAGGTATTGTAATCCTAGACCGAAATAAATAAATAAAAAATAAATAAATAAAGATAAGGACCACTTGGCCCACCTAGTCTACCCATTTCCCTACCTACAGGATAAGCTGCAGATCCTATTTAACCAACAGCCTATTTCTTCCTACCCCCCTCAAAAATTGCCTTATGTCTGTCCCATGCGTTCTTGAATTCTCCCACAGTTTTAGACCCCACAGCCTCCTCAGGAAGGCTGTTCCATGTGTTCACCACCCTCTCCAAGAGAAAATACTTCCTCACATTGCCCCGAGCCGTCCCCCTTCTATCTTCAAATTGTGTCCCCTTGTTTTTGTACAACTCTTTTTCTGAATGATGTTACCCTTTTGAACTTTGTTGATTCCACTGAGATACTTAAAAGTTTCTATCATGTCCCCCCTCTCCTTGCTTTCCTCAATGGTATACATATTAAGCTCCTTTAGTCTGTCCTCATATGGCTTCTCTTGCAGAAACTGCACCATTTTAGTTGCCCTCCCTTGGACTGCCTCCATCCTGTCTGTGTCCTTGCAGAGATGGGGTCTCCAGAACTGGACGCAGTACTCCAGATGGGGTCTCACCAACCTTCTGTACAGAGGGATAACAACTTCCTGTTTTCTACTGGTGATGCCTCTCCCTATACATCCCAGTATCCCTTCGCCCGCCCTACTGCCTTCTCACAATGCTTGCTTACTTTAAGACCATCTGATATGATTACCCCCAGGTCCCTTTCCGTTTTTGTTGTTGTTACTACCTCCCCCCATTGTGTAATCTTCCCCTGGGTTTTTGTTTCCCAGGTGCATTAGTTTGCACTTCTTTGCATTGAATCCAAGCTGCCATACTTCTGACCATTCGTCCAACCTTGACAAGTCCCTTCTCATCCTTTCCGTGCCTCCTTGTATATCAACCCTATTGCATATCTTTGTGTCATCTAAAAGAGGCATACTTTTCCTTTCAGTCCCTATACAATGTCACTTATAAAGACATTAAAAAGGACTGGACCCAGTACTGAACCCTGCGGTACCCCACTAGTAACCCCTCTTTCTTCAGAGTGGACTCATTTACAATTACCTTCTGTGTCCTGTTGTCTAGTCAATGTTTTACCCAGGCTACCACCCTGGGACCCACTCCCAGGATGGTTAATTTGACTATTAATCTTTTGTGTGGGACTGTGTCAGATGCCTTGCTAAAGTCTAGGTAGGCCATGTCCACAGCCATTCCCTGCTCTACTATGTTGGTCACCGAGTCAAAGAAATCAATTAGATTTGTCTGACATGACCTTCCTGCTGTGAACCCATGCTGCCTTGGGTCCTATGCCCCACTGGCCTCTATGTACTCAACAGTTCTTTCCTTCAGAAGTAATTCCATCACTTTCCCTACCACAGAGGTCAAACTGACAGGTCTGTAGTTTCCTGCCTCTGTCTTGCTCCCACTTTTGTGAAGGGAAATCACATCTGCCTTCCTCTAGTCCTCAGGTACCACACCATCCTCCCATGATTTGATAAAAAGGGTAGTCAGTGGTGTCACTAGTTCTCCCCTTAATTCTTTTAGAATTCTGGGGTGAATTCCATCAGGCCCCATTGCTTTGTCCACCTTCAGTTTTAGGAGTTCTTTCAGAACCCTTTCTTCTGTGAAAGGACTGGGATCGACCCCTCCCCATCCAGAGTGCTTCTGTTAATTGGATTAGGCACCTCCCTCTCCTCCTCTTTTGTGAATACTGAGCAGAAGTATTCTTTCAGTATCCCTGCTTTTTCACTGTCCCTCTCTGCCCACCCACCGTCCATTCTATTCAGTCTCACTATCCCTCCTTTTGTCTTTCTACGCTCCCTGATGTACCTATAAAAGGTTTTATCCCCCTTCTTAACTGAGTTGGCTATCTTTTCCTCAGTTTAGGCCTTTGCTATTCTGACTACCCTCCCTGCTTCCTTCTGCCTTAACTGGTACAGTTCTCTGTCCTGCTCCTTCTGTGTTTCCCTATGCTTCCTAAATGCTATCTTTTTCTCTCTAACCTTCACCGCTACCTCTTTTGAGAACCATAGTGACCTTTTCTTTCATTTTAATTTGTTTATTTGCTTCACATAAAGGCTTGTTGACTCTGTGGTGGCAGTTTTGATGTTTCCCCATTGTTGCTCCACCCCCCTTCTAGCCTATTTGCTAGTGCTTTTCTAAGGCATTCTCCCATCTTGCCAAAGTCATCCATCCTGAACCCTCACTTTTGTATGGCTTGACTCTGTAGCTGAGTTTATCGTGAACCACACTGTTTGGTGGTCACTTGTTCCCAGATGGCTACCCACTTCTAGATTTGAGATCCTCTCATCGTCCCCATTTGAGAGTACAAGGTCTAAGATTGCTCCCTCAAGAGTGGGTTCCAAAACTGGCTGTCTGAGGCATGCCACCTGAAGGGCATTGAGAATGGCCCTGCTTTTGGGTGTGGCTGTAGCCAAGGTGCTCCAGTTAACATCTGGTATATTCAGATCCCCCATCAATAGTAACTCCCCTTTCTCTGCCATCCTAAGGATGCCTTCTATCATATCCTTGTCCATTCCTTCCCCCTGACATGGGGGTCTGTATTCAACTCCTGTGCAGATTGTGGTGCCATTTTCAGTCTCTAAGGTGACCCACAGTGCCTCCTGTCCTCCCTGTTTACTCTTTTGTTCAGTTGCTTTTATCCCTTCCCTTATCTCCCTCATCTACATATTCTCTCTTATCCCGGCTGGGGACTGGAACTTAGTAATCAGCAATGAACTAGACAGACCCAGGCCGAGACAAGAGGTCTATCATCAGCCCAAAGGTCAATGTGAGACTTTGTGGACTCGCTGGGGGTCTTTGACCCCGGAAAAAAACATTATCTCTCTCTGTTAGGGATCACACTTCTTTTTCATCTCTCTCTCTTGCCTCCCTATCCCGCACTGATTGCTTCCTTACTTAGTCAAACACTCCCTGCACAGTCTGCACACATCCTAGCCATAGTGATATCAGATCACTCCCCTATTATTTACTACTAACATACATACTAAAATGCCAGCAGAATAGGCCTAACGGTCTTTTGTGTCTGCTCGTTTGGTCAGCCCGCACCCTGGTTGCTGACCTTGCTGCCCCCCTCACCTTCTCTGGCTTCTCCCTTCCCAGTTCCGGATATTCTTGCTGCATTGGATTTTGCTTCCAGAACCCTTCCCCTGTACCTGTTCCACCCCCTCTTGAACCCCTCCACTGTCTCTGCCTCCACCAGCCCCCTAGGCAGCACATTCCATGGCTCCACCACCCTCTCAGTGAAGTAGCACCTCCTCCTTTCTCCCTGAATCTTTCCCTCCAGCTTCCACCCATGCCCTCTAGTGGCCCCTCCTCCTTCCTTCAAAGCACCCTGACTGTTCCTCCCTATTTACCCTCTTCATGTACCTGAAGACTCTATCATGTCCCCTGGTCCCTCTCTCTTCCAATGTGTACATATTTAGCTCTTTGAGCCTCTCCTCATAGGTCCTGTCCCCAAGCCCCAAATCATTTTGGTTGCCCTCCTCTGGACCCTCTCCAGGAGGTTAATGTCCCTCTTTAAGTGTGGCTCCAAAACTGCACGGTACTCAGGTGCCGGCCTCACCAAGCAGTTATACAGAGGGAGTATCACTTCCCTCCTTCTGGAGGTGATCCCCTAGCGATGCATCCCAGCATCCTGTTGGCCTTGGCTGCTGCCCTCCTACAAGTCTCAGAGTCATTCATCTTGACATCCACCACCACCCCCAGGTCCCTCTCAGCCATCGAGACTTGTAGCATTTCCCCCCAGGGTGTACACTTGGCCCAGGTTTCTGGCCTCCAGGTGGAGTACCTTGCATTTCCCTGCATTGAACCTCAGCTTCCACTTTCTAGACCATCTTTCCAGAGCCTCCAGGTCCCCCTGTAGGGCCATCCTCCCCTCCTCCCCATCCACCACCACCCCCAGTTTTGAGTCATCCACAAAGAGACTCATCTCACTCCTGATTCCTGTCCTCATGTCAGAGATGTAGGCGTTGAACAGAAGGGGCCCAAGGACTGATCCCTGTGGGACCCCACTAATGACCCTCCTTGAGGATGAGACTATCCCACCAACTATGACCCCCTGGGTCCGGTCCTGGAACCAATTGCCTATCCATCTGATCATCTGGTTCCCCACCCCCATTTCTCCCAGCTTATCCAACAGGCCCACGTGAGGAACAGAGTCAAATGCCTTGCTGAAGTCTAGAAAGAGGATGTCCACTGGTCTACCCAGGTCCAAGGCACTCGTCACCCAGTCATAGAACTCCACCAGGTTTGTCTGACACGATTTCCCCGGGATGAATCCATGCTGTCTATCGTCCAGGCACCCTGACTTATCCAGGTCCCCCTAGCCTCTCCTTGACAATGCCCTCCATCACCTTGCCCACCACCGATGTCAGGCTGACAGGCCTGTAGTTCCCTGCCACCTCCCTTGATCCCCCTTGTAGATAGGCACTATATGCGCCACCTTCCAGTCCTGGGGCACCCACCCTGTCCTCAGAGAGATGGTGAAAAGCTCCGCCAGGGGTTTCGCCAGGACATCCGCAAGTTCCTTCAGCACTCTGGGATGTAATTTATCTGGCCCCGGTGCTTTCTCCATCTTAAGGGAGCTGAGGGCTTCCCTCACTCTCTCTGCTGTGATTTCCACTTCCAGTACCTCTTCTCCCTGCTTAGCCCTCCCCCCCTCCTGCCAGTGATGCCTCCCCCTCTCCCCAGACCCGCCAATCGGTAAGGGTCCCCCCCTCCTCAGTATTTAGGAACATGCCTTTACACAAGGATCAGACAGGGACACCTCATAGAGGCTCAATGGACAACTTCATAAAGATACATTTATTGGGAACCATATGAGGGAGAGAGTTAACCAATTTGTGCACACTAACCTGGGATCCATGGGCAAACTGGATATAGAATGGGCAGCATTTAAGTGTACTACCTTAGGGGAACTTATTCACCTTGCCTCCAAAAGGAAAAAGAAGCAGGAGAAACATTCCAAGAATTTCCTGGCTCAAATGATGGGACTGCTGTATCCAACACTTTATCCTTCAGGTATCTAGGGGTTACGCTGGACCTGGTACTTGACTACTCTGCGCATGTTAACGAGGTGTGTCGCTCGGTTAACGCCAAAATTGGTGCGGCCTACAAAGTGAGTCACTCTCTCACTCCAGCTACAAGGATCTTGGATGCGAGAGGTGTTTTACTCCCAAAACTGCTTTATACCCTGCCAGTGTTCTCTCATGCTAACACGGGTATTCTTCGCAAATGGGACACATCTTACAACAATATCTGTAGATTTGCCCTATCAGCCCCCCACCTACCACATCACTGTTTTCTCTATTCTGCTTTAAAATGGCTGTCTCTTGATGCCCTTCATTTATACTCCCTAGTGTGTTTTGTTGATTCCTTAATCAGATCTCCTTGTCCCGCTTCACTAGGTGACATGCTTACCCCGGTCTCTCACTCTCACTCCCTCAGGTCCTGTACCTCCCTATTGCTATCTGTTCAGCCTTGCTCCATGAAAATGGGAGAGCAAGCTTTCTCCTAGTTTGCTCCTAGGTTTTGGAACTCACTCTCCGTCCATGTCAGGAACTCCTCATCTTAGCTTACGTTTAAGCATGCCCTATTTTACCCACCTATTTGCTCTTGGTAACTGTGATTGCACTTAACTTCTGTTCTGTCTCTCTTCTTTGTCACTGTCTCTTGACTTTGACTATCAGCTTGTGACCTGCCCACCCTTCAGTATTTTCTTCCTTTTGTCATAGTGTCTCTGTCTGCTTCTCCCATCCCTAGTCCTGATGCCTTGTCTACCTCACTATTATGTATCTACTGTTAGCTGTGCCTACCAGCCTGTTCGCCCTCAGCTAGGCCTAACAGAATGATTCTATATTGCTTTTTTGTTATAATTGTTTGCTGCAATAACTTCACTACTGTTGCTGTTATCCAGGTGGTATGTTATCTTCTATGGCTGTCCTCTGCCACTGTATTTGTTGGACAGTTCTACTGCATTATGCACCTGATTGTTTGTCACTGCTGTATTGTGATATTGTCCTCTTGCTGTATTGTTATATTGTACTCTTGCGGGTCATGCCTGAAAATAGGCAGGATATGTTGCCTAGCGCACTTACCCGGTTACCAAAAGCAAATAAATAAATAAATTAGACAAATGGAGACCAAACTGGGCCAAACAGCTGAGGCAGCTTTGACTCATCTACATCAGCTGAGAGACAAGTATGTCCTCCTGCTTAGGAAACAGGCAGAACATGCATTTTCAAAAATGCACACAACCTATGTAGACTAGGGGGAGAAAGCTGGTAGGCTGATGGCACTTAGGTTTAAGAAACAAGAGGTAAGGCTAATTAAAGCTGTCTGATCTGAAATGGATTCCAGGTTGAAGACACTGCCTAGGGATGTGGTGAAGGAATTCAGCACCTTCTACCAGACTCCCTACACCAGGCTTCTAGATTCCCCCTCAACAGCAAATATACCATCCTATCTGGAGACATTCCCTTTCCTATCCAGCTCCTGGAACACTAGGAGAAGCTAATGGCACCTATCTGCTGATTCAGTGATAGTTCACCTTCAAGGTCGGGCTTTTGACCTTTAAGGTCCTACACGGACTGGGCCAGGACTATCTGCAAGAGCTCCTGTTGCCTTATTGTCCCTGATGACTACTCAGCTCAGCTGACAAGGGGTTGTTAGAGATTCCCAGGGTATGTCTTAAAATATCTGGGGCCTGTGCTTTTATGCATTCAACGCTGACCCTGTGGAATTCTCTACCTTGTCAGATACGGGAGTGCACGACTGTGGAGAGTTTTAAGAGGGCCTTGAAGACCCACCTGTGGCACATTGCCTACCCAGACTGATTATTTTTAGATATTTATCTTTTGGCTAGCATACTGTATGTAATTCTATGTTTTATTGAATTTTATATGTGCTGAGTTGTACAGCGCCTTGGTTACAGAAAGGCGCTTTAAAAATAAAGTTTTATTATTATTATTATTTATATCTCCCAAGCCAGAGTCATGGCAAATATTAATTCTTTTAGCTTAGACTGAGCCCCTGGACTGGATGGTTTTGCAACCAATTTCTACAAGGCGTTCACCCCAGAAATAACCCTGTTTTCAACACAGGCCTATGACTACATGCACAATGACAGACTGTTTCACCCCATACTCATGGAAGCAATGATTACTTTACTCCCAAAACCTGGCACAGACACAAAGAAGTTGGCCTACTACTGCTCGATTTCCCTTATGAACCAAGATATGAAAATAATGGCAAAAGTATTAGCAACACGAGTTAACTCACTCTGGGGCTACCTCATTGGCCCAGAACATGTGGGAATCATGCTAGGTCAGAACTCCTCAGGCCACATTGGAAAACTGGCACTCATTCTCTCCAAGAACCCTGGTGGCCCTGATCTCTCTGAATGTGGAGAAAGTTTTTGACCAAGTCTCTTTGAACTTCCTCTTTGTAGTACGGCTTTCTGAACAGCTTTACTAGTTGGGTTAGAGCACTCTACATGAAACCCAAGGCCTTCATCTACTGCAATGGCATTTTCTCTGCTCCCATAGAACTCCAACGAGGTGTAAGATAAGGATGTCCACTTTCCCCCCTTACTATTTAACCTGTACCTAGAACCCCTGTTCCTAAAACTATACCATCCAGCAATCCAGGGCATTTGCCTAAGACTAGCAATATATGCCCTACTGGTTTGTGCCAATGATGTACTCGTACAGGGCTGCAACCTGAGCCAATCAATCCCTGCAGTGTTAACAGTCATTCAGGAGTACGGTGCACTATCAAATCATAAACTAAACTTTACAAAAACTGAAGTGTCACACTTGAATGCTGGGCTTACCAAGCAGTAAATAACAAATTTGGGGTTGATGTGGTCTCCAAGAAAATTTCGCTACTTAGGCATGGAACTGTCCATCCATGCTGCCTCCATAAAAAGGTGGAATCTGGATGACCTAGTCACAGTCATCAGCCAAGACCTGGAAAGGTGGGCCTCACTACCACTGTCATTATGGCGGTGCACATATCTATCATTAAAATGAATATCCTGCACTGGGTCTTATACCTGATAAGCATGCTAAATGTGTTCCTCCCTATTTCCTGGTTTAAAAAGCTCCAGTCTGTGATTACCAAATTCCTGGGGAAAGGAAAAGTGGTCAGATAGGGATACCACCAATTGGCAGCACTGAAAGAAATTGGAATACTGTATGATCTACCCTCATTTTGGCATCTACTGCTTGTAGCTCACACTAGCAAATTCCTTCAACAGAATAGGGCTGTAGCAGCGGAAGCAGTGCAGGTACTTCTTTCAGTGGTTCATATAGAAAGACATATGTGAAGCAAGAGACATTTCCCCCAGTCTCTTATGTTTACACCTTCTGAGCACTGCCCAGTACCCTTAAACATTCAGTCCTAGCAACCTCACTCAGTCCAATCACAATTGGCTCAAATCTTATGACTTGCCCTCATTAAAGATCTGTCATAACCCATATTCAGTAGCCTTAATTTTAAGATTAGCAACCACCTTATTGGGAATACATTCCTGCCTGGTGTCAGTTTTCCTGCCCTGTCACGCCTGGAGTTGGGGGGGGTGACTGGTCCTCTTTCAGACTTTCTGTACAACTCACCTTATGAATCGCCATATTTTCAAATTCCTACAAGTAATCCATGCTGTGTCAAAACATCTGGGGCCCACCCCATTGGAGACAGACCATAGTGAACTTCTTTCTGCCTTAACCAATGCTGCCTCACAGATACACTCAACAGCACAACTGTATGGCAGCATTTTTGACAAATCCCATCTAAGGTCAGAAGGCAGCTGCCACTTATAGAATTCTGCTCTGCTAGCTACCCACTTTCAGGGGAAACAAATCCGATCTGATGTGTATAATATTGCAAGAATGACATAGAAACATAGAAACATAGAAGTTGTCAGCAGAGAAGGACATCTTGGCTCACCTAGTCTGCCCTACTTTCCCCATCTACTGTGCCACCGCAGACCCTATGTGATCTTTGGTCTCCTCCCTTGCCTTATTTTTAAGGTCTCCTTGTGTCTATCCCATGCATGCTTGAATCCTGTTACCATTTTAGCACCAACCAAAGCCCCTGGGAGGCTGTTCCTGGCATCCACCACCCTTTCCATGAAGAAGGATTTCCTCACATCTCCTCTGACTCTCCCCCAACTTCATAGCATGGTCCCTTGTCCTCAAGCATCTTTTTCTATGTAAAATGTTACTTTCATGTACCTTAATAACACCTGTGAGGTATTTGAATGTTTCTATCATGTCCCCCCTTTCCCTCCTTTCCTCTAAGAGAGTACATATTTAATTTCTTGAGTCTTTCTTTATAAGGCTTCTGATGCAGGCCCTGCACCATTTTTCTTGCCCTCTTCTGTTCTGCCTCCACCCTATCTATGTCCCTCTGGAGATGGAGCCTCCAGAGCTGGACATAGCACTCGAGGTTGGGCTTCACCATTGATCTATACAGGGGTAACACTACCTCCCTCTTTCTGCTGGGGATGCCCCTCCCTATGCACCTGAGCATCCTGCTAGCTTTCCCCATTGCCTAATCACACGGCTTTGCTACCTTCAGGTCATCAGAAATTATTATCCCCAGATCCCTTTCCTGTTTTGTGGTTGCCAATACCTCCCTGCCCAATTGGTACGTTGGCCCTGGGTTTCTGTGCCCCAAGTTCATGATTTTGCACTTTTTTGCATTGAAACTCAGTTGCCAAACCCTTGACCAGTCTTCCATCTTTTTCAGATCATCCCTAATTTTTTCCACCCCCTCTGGTGTGTGTCCACTCTGTTGCAGATTTTTGTGTCATCCACGAACAAGCGTACTTTTCTTTCTAGCTCTCCTGCAATGTCGCTAATGAAGACATTGAAGAGGACTGGCCCTAGTACTGATCCCTACAGCATCCCACTGATCACCTTGCCTTCTTCAGAGTGAACACCATGTACCACCACCCTCTGACTCCTATTGCTCAGTCAATTTCTTACCCATTTTACTACTTTTGACCCTACTCCTATGCTGTCCAGCTTGCTCACCAGTCTTCTGTGTGAAACAGTGCCAAAATCCAGGTAGACCACATCCACCACTCCACCCTAATCTACTTCCCTTGTCACCCAGTCAAAGAACTTGATCAGGTTTGTCTGGCAAGTTCTCCCCCTGTGAAACCATGCTGCCTCGGATCCTGTAATTCACTAGTCAAAAAGCATTCCCCAGTTCTTTTCTTTAGTAGTGATTCCATTACTTTACCCTCCACCAATGTCAGGCTGACAGGTCTGTAATTTCCTGCCTCCTCCATATTACCACTTGTGTGAAGTGGGACCACATTTGCCCTCCTTCAATCCCCTGGAACTTCCCCCATATCTAGTGACAGGATGAACAGAGCTGTCAGATGTGCATCCAGCACCTCCTTGAGCCCCCTCAGTATCCTAGGGTGTATCTCATCAGGCCCCATAGCCTTGTCCACTTTTAGTTGTGGTAGTTCCTTGAGGACTCTATCCTCTGTAAAAGGACAAGTATTCACCTCCCTTCCTTTAATGCCCTTGTCCTTTAATGGTGGCCCCTCACCTACCCCTTCCTATGTAACTGCTGAACAAAAAATTTGTTCAACATGTCCACTTTTTTTTGGCCCTCTTCTACACAAACCCCTCCTTCCCCTTTTAGCCTTAATATCCCACCTTTGGTCTTCCTCTTTTCACTTATATACCTAAAGAATGTTTTATCCCCCTTTTTTACTGACATGGCAATATTCTCCTCCGTTTGTGCCTTTGTGCTCCTAACTAATTTCCCTGCCTCCCTTTGTTTGTCCTTATATCTCTCCCTATCCTCCTCCTTCTGTGTCGTCTTGTACCTTCTAAATGTTTGATTTTTTTGCCCGTACTTTTCTGCTACTTCTTTAGAGAACCATAGTGGTGTCTTTTTTCTCTTGCCCTTGCTAACCTGCCTGACACAGAGGTTTGTTTCCTTCTCATTGACCTCCTTATTTTTGCCCACTGTTCCTCGACTCCACCCAGTTTCCCTGTTCCTGCTAGGAAGTCCCTGAGGCATGCTCCCATTTTCTTAAAATCCTTCCTCTTGAAGTCCAGAACTAGAAATACAGTGAAGTTTTACTTCGTGGATGAATTCCCCATGAATCCGTCAACTCCGTCTCCCCTTGCCATTTCGCGAAGTTGCCACCTGTGGTAGAAACTTTGCCAAAATTGGCTTTGAATTGCCTTGAGTTTTTTTAAAGAGTAAATTGCACTTAAAAAAAACCCAAAGCAAGGAGAAGTTACATCCCCCACACCCCATAGCCAGCAGCCCGACTTCCCTCTCAGGTGTCTAGTGCCCCCCCCCGCCGATGCTGTCTTGCCCCAAGTGGTCTCACCCCCTAGTTGATCACCACAATATAAACAAAAATAAATAAATAAATCCCCGAATCCCATAAAGTCAATCCCTGCATTGGTGTCTAGTGCTCCCACTCCCCGGCCAATCGCAAGCCCAATATGTAAAATTATTCATTTATTTAGATTTTTTTGGACTGGGTAGGTGCACCAGCCTAAAAATAATTACATCCCTTCTTCCAATTTAGCATTCCTGGTGTGTCTATATAGTAATAGCTAGTGTCCCCCACCAATCATGGGCCCCATTCCAAAAGGAAGAACCCCCATCACAGGGAACCTACTACGTCAAGTCTGACCATCTTTGCAAAAATAAACCAAAAAATTTCCCTAGTATCTAATGGACCCCCTACCCCATCAGTTAGTGCCCCTCACTCCCCCCACCCTAACCCTGAGCAGACCACCAGCACAGCCCTCCACTCACCTCGATGACTGGCAGCCTGATTGAGCTCTTAATGAATCAGGGTGTGCTTGTACAAGCATGTGCTCATTCATTGACAGTTCATGGTCATTTTAGGCAGTTTTTAAGGGGGGTGTAGAAGGGAAGGGGGCTGCTCTGGTCACAGTCATGGGGCAGGATGGGGGGGACAGCATTGTGGACCCCTTGTTGTTGGGGCTGTGCTCGGCTTTTGACAGGTTCTACTTGATCCTACCATATTACTCCTGTGCTGTGCGAACTGCACTGGTTGCCAATACGGTGGTGGATCACCTTTAAAGATGGTTTACTGACTTTTAAAGCCCTACATGGACAGTGCCCGGACTATTTTAAAGAGCTTCTGGTTCCTTACTGCCCTGGTCAATCACTCCACTCGACCAATGAGGGGTTGTTAGAGATTCCAAGGGTGAATTTGAAATCTTCTGGTTCAAGAGCTTCTGCTTACGCAGCCCCCACCCTTTGGAATTCTCTACCCCATCGGTTACGGGAGTGTACAACTGTGGAGGAATTTAAGAAGAGCTTAAAAACATATCTGTGGCAAAAAGCTTTTTTAGATAACTGAAGTATTTATTATTGTACTGGCATATGTCAGGTAAAGGGGGGTGGAAGCATACATTAGGGAGGGGGTGATAAGCACCAGGGAGGAGAACGATCAGGGGGAAATGGAATCACTATGGATCCAGCTGCAGACCAACAGGTGGAAAAAGGTATGTTTGTGGGTGGTCTATGGACTGCCCAACCAGGAGGAAGGAAGGGACAAGGAACTATGTAAGGAAGTTGAAGGGAAGGTGGTACTGGTAGGAGACTTTAATCTGTCTAAGATGGACTGAGATATGCCAGTCACTTCATGTGCCAGGAGCAAGTGATCCTGGACATGATACAAGGAGGGTTCATAACCCAGGGAGTTATGGAGCCAACCAGGAAGGGGGCTATTCTTGATCTGGGGCTCACAAATGGGGAGCTCGTGCAGGAGATAACGGTCAAGGAATCCTTGACAGGTAGCGACCAGAGCTCAGTGTGCTTCAGTTTGGATATAGGATGGGAAAGCTTCTTTACCAAGACCAAAACCCTGGATTTCAGGAGAGTAAATTTTTTGGAAGATGTGGGAGGTACTAAGGAAGCAAGTAGAAGGCATCAGAGCAGACTTGTGGGTGGACAGACAATAGGCCATCATCATGTATGCAATACTAGCAGCCACAGTGGACTGTGTTAAGTTCAGGAGGAAGAAATCCAGGGCCATCTCATCCATCAACAAATTACCAATCTTAACTGATTTTGGAGCTGACCTGTGTGATGATATTTTAGCCGTGAGACAGGCAACAGCCCCATTTTATCTCGCTAACTAAAATTTGTGGTGCTCGCTGAACTTAATCTCCCTAAGGGGATGTCCTGCTGGCAGATAGAAGCAGGAAATAATACTGTGGGTAGCTCTCTGGGTAGCCCTCCTTGAACTACAAAAATGTGGAGCAGTAAAATTGAATTGGGTGCTAAGTAAAAGAAGGTTTCTTATTTCAGGGCACTCTGCATGAGGGGTATTCTGAGTCTTTTATTGCTTCATGCATTGTTTTTAGTACTAGTCAACCCCAAAGGTTCTGACCTAATCGGATACAGCTTCTGGGTCAATTATGGCTTAAAATACTCACCTATAGCGAGCAGCTGAGCTAAACTGATTTTGGAGCTGACTGTGTGACAGTAGTTTAGCTGTGAGACAGGCAGCAGCCCTGTTTTATCTCTTTAACTAAAATTTGTGGTGCTCACTGAACTTAATCCCCCTAAGAGGATGTCCTGCTAGCAGGCAGACACAGGAAACATGAAATACTGTGGGTAGTTCTCTGGGTACAAAAATGTGGGGCAGTGAAACTGAATTGGGAGCACAGTCAAACAAGGCGGGTATGCTAGGACCAGGGCAAAAGCAGTATACTTGGATGTTACAACAACTAGCCAAATAAAAGATAGGAGTAGCAGGAACTGTGTCACTTGTTATTCCCTTGATTTGGGGTGTTGATATTTATAAATCTTATCACAACTGAAAGCATTTCAAATTTGGAAGATTAGTTCATACTAAGGATATCTTTACTGAAATAGGAAGACAGAAATAAAGTGTGATTTAGGGATAGCTGAATTGCAGCCAAAATTGGGGTTATTCTGTTGGTAACTAAAGATATATAAGCAAGTTAGAACAAGTAACAAAAAAAGTGCTTGTATAAGTTGCAAAATCATAGGTCTAGTAGGAAACCAGAAAGTTTGATCGAAACTGTTGACTAGTTGTATTGGTATATTGGTGTATGTTTTCCAGTGTGTCTAACGAACCAGGGAGAGTTCACTATCAAGACTGGAACTACGGTGTTCAGCAAGCTTAACATATGGTACCATCATTTCTGTGACTGTGCATCCTGCCTGTACCTGTTACTGTGTTTGTGGACATTTAAGACCTGTGCCATTCCTCCCCTCTGCAGTACAGAACTCCGGTATCATCCCCGGTATTTCCAGCACCAGACTTAGCCACCAGGTGAGAGGGGTGGCTACTTGGTAACAACATCAGCAGAGAAGGAGGGGCAGATTGTGTTTAAAATGCTCACACTGCTATCGCATGAGTGCGATAGTGCGAGCATGAGTGGCGTGAGAACCACTGCATTAGAAAATTTGTTCACTGAGACTTGGCTTATTTAGGATAAATTTGTGTTTTAATGAGGGATAAGGTCAGTATTTGTGTATTGAAACTTGACAGAATACTTATTTGAGATAGTTTATAGACTGAAATACAGTTTTAGCATTTCTTAATAATGTTGAAACGTTTGCTGAAATGTGTACTGCTCGACATGTTATGCCAACTACAGTTAACTGAAAGTTTATCAAGCAAAATTGATCTGTCTCCCAAAAAGTTACAGTGCAGGGTCGCATTGTGGTTGATATCAGCCCCTCCAAATCTTGTAACTGCACATAAAATTAGACGTAATGTTTTTTCTAACAATTGGAATTTGTTTAATCGATTTAAATGTTCTTCTTTTAAAGATAGGGTTCTGAATTTGACAAATCATAGTTCAGTCAATTCAAATGCTTGGTATTTCGCTATGCTTTTAGTAGGAGATATAAAATAAATCCAGGCCCCTGCACTGAGTCAGAGTCTGATTTAAAAATAGTTTTAAATAATGTATGAAGCATAAAAAAACAAAGTGCAGGAATTCAGGATGTGGGTACAAGATTTAAAGCCTGATATAATAGGTATAACTGAGTCCTGCTTAACACAAAAAGTACAGGATAGTGAGGTTGTCATCGATGAGTATGCACTTTTTAGTCAAGACAGAGGAAAACGGAAGGGGCTTCTCTATATTAAAAATAAAATAGGATTATTTAAGTCTGTATTCCAGGAAAAGACAGAAGACATTGGATGTCTTTGTGTTGAATCTCATCAACTAAAACGTTTTATAGGTGTAGTTTATTCCCCTCCAAAAGTACATGTTAGCAAATTTGAAACTTTGGTGACAAAACTAGCCCTCCTGGCAGAGGGAAAACACATTGTCCTTATTGGGGATTTTAAAGCAGCCTGGGGTCAGCCTAGGGGTTTAAATTAGACAAAAGCTTTGAAATTGTAAATGTAAAACAGATGATAACTGAAGTTTCAAGAAAAAAATTGGATTACAGTCAGGTAGTATTCTTGATTTAATATTCCTGTCAAAAGGACTTCATGCAAAATGTTGTCAAATCCTGCCTCCAAATCTAGGTGACCATAATTTGGTATTATGTAAGATGACTCTCAATTACCTACTAAAGAGTGAGGGAAGGTCGTAGTTAGGAGGGACCTTACAAATTACCACCAGGAACATTTTGTAAGAGACATCGGAAATGCAAAACTGTAAAGGTTGAGCTTAATACTCAATATAAATTTGGGGGTTGTAGAGTTTACAAGAACATTTACGAGTATTTGTAATAGACACACTCCTTTTAAGATTAAAAAGTTGCAAAAAAAGCATCTCCCCTGGGTAAAAAAGCAAACAGGCTAGAAGGAGGTGTGGAGCAACAATGGGGAATCATCAAAACCACCATCACAGAGGCAACAAGCCTTTGTGTGAAGCAAATAAACAAATCAAAATGAAAGAAAAAGCCACTATGGTTCTCAAAAGAGATGGCTGTGAAAGTCAGGAAGAAAAAGATAGCATTCCGGAAGTATAAGGAAACACAGAAGGAGCAGGACAGACAGCTGTACCAGTTAAGGTAGAAGGAAGCAGGGAGGGAAGTCAGAATAGCAAAGGCCCAAACTGAGGAAAAGATAGCCAACTCAGTTAAGAAGGGGGATAAAACCTTTTATAGGTACATCAGTGAGCATAGAAAGACAAAGGGAGGGATAGTGAGGATGAATAGAATAAACGGTGGGTGGGCAGAGGGGGACAGTGAAAAAGCAGGGATACTGAATGAATATTTCTGCTCAGTATTCACAAAAAAGGAGGGGGAAGTGCCTAATCCAATTAACAGAAGCACTCTTGATAGGGGGGTCGATCCCAGTCCTTTCACAGAATAAAGGGTTCTGCAAGAACTCCTAAAACTGAAGGAGGACACAGCAATGGGTCCTGATGGAATTCACCCCAGAATTCTAAAATAATTAAAGGAGGAACTAGCAAAACCACTGGCTACTCTTTTTAATAAATCATGGGAGGATGGTGTGGTACCTGAGGCAGCTTGGGCAGAGATTGCACACCTCAAATTTCATATTCAAGAGGAAATATATTATAAGAACCACCCACCATTTCCCTAACATCCTCAGAGGGTAGTTGGTCTGGGAGGTTGGCAGGTGGTTAGGAGGGGCAAATCAGGTGCCCCATCACTTGGTGCTCGCCAACACATTACCTCCACAAACCATATAAAAAATACAAACAGGTATCTGCCTCTATCTTCGAAAGCAAACAAAGGGGCAGAGGACACTGCAGAGCAGAACACTGCAGCACAGGAGCTAGCACAACAAAACTCACCCAAAACAGGAACCAAAACAAAAAAAGGAAAAAGGAAATCCAAAAAACTTCTGATCATAGGAGACTCCATGATTTAGGGTGTTGACACCTATCTTCAGCTGGGGTAATGGTCAGATGTCTCCCAGGTACATCAGCATGGAGAGACACTGACTGCATTGCTAAAATTGTTCAGGAAGCAGGAGAAAACATTGACATCCTGGTACACATAAGGACTAATGATCTCGCCAGCCGGTCAGTTGTGGAGACCAAGGAACACCTGACCAGGCTGGGTAACAAACTGACATCCATTTCATCCGGCATCTCCTTCTCTCATATCCTGCCAGTCTGGCAGAGGGGGGAAGATGGATGGAAGGTCAGAGAAGGGGAGATAGGGGAGCTAAACATGTGGCTCAAGGGCTGATGCCAGGAAAAAGGACCCAAAGTTCTAGGGAACTGGCAACAGTTTTGGGAGTGAAAGTTCTTTAAATTTGATGGACTGCATCTGACTAAGGAGAGAGTCAGTGCATTGGGGCAGAAGTTTGATGCCTTTGCAGAATAATTATACTAGCAAATGGGAAGGGGGTACAACATCCCATACATGGGAAGAACAGCCCCCCAGCTAGTGGTCAAACAGGAGTTCAGCATGTTTGCAGTTCATTTGCATCACCAGGTAAGTAAAAGGGTCCAGCTCCCCATACAACACACAGGGGGAAACGCCAGACCTCACCGAACAACTAGCACACCGAAGTCTGGCCAATGGAAAATCATGTACACAAACGCTCGCAGTCTGGGAAACAAGATTCCAGACCTGCAGGCAATAATGACAGAGGCTAAACTGGACATAGTAGCAATTAGTGAGACATGGTTTACCAGTAACCACACTTGGGAGACTTCTGGTACCTGGCTATGTACTGCAGAAGAGACCGAGGTGCAAAAATGCAGGTTGGAGTGGCCCTGTATGTCAATGAAAATATCAAAGCTACAGAAATTTAGAATACACATAAGGAGCCAGAAGAACTGTGGGTCATCCTGGAAACAGGAAATGGGACAGCCATAAGAACTGGGGTTGTCTACAGGCCCCCAGACCAGGGGGAGGACATACACACATTACTGTTAGAAGATATACAAAACCTAACAGCTAAAAGGGAGGTACTGATAATGGGAGACTTCAACATGTCAGATACAGATTGGTCAAAACCAGCAGGAACATCTGCCAGAACTAGACACATGGTGGATTCCCTGCAGGGGGAGGGCCTCAAACAACTGGTACAACAACCCACAAGAGACAGGGCTATCCTAGATCTAGTGCTGACTAACAGGAAAAGGATCACAGATCTCCAGGTAGAAGGTCACCTGAGGCCAGTGACCATCACATGGTATGGTTCAATTTGGCCACTACAACTAAATCATCCCATTCCAAGGCAAAAGTATGGGACTTCAGAGGAGCTGACTTTGATAAGATGGCCAACAGAGTTAAGCTAGCCCTGGCAAAAAGAAATACAGGTGAGGGGGTACAGGCAAAGTGGGCAAGCATAAAGGATGCAATACTTGAAGCAACATCCCATTGTGTTAGACAGAAAAGGAAGTGCAAAAGAAGAAGGAAACCACTTTGGTTCTCAAAAACAGTAGCAGAAAAGGTCAGAGCCAAAAGGCTGGCCTTCAGGGAAATATAAGGGAACACAGTGGGATGAATATAGGGAGGCATACCAAACTTCCCTAAGGGAATGCATTAAGGCAGGCAAAGGCCCAAACTGAGGAAACACTAGCACAAACAGTAAAAGAAGGTGACAAGACTTTCTATAGATACATTAGTGAAAGGAGAAAGTCCAGAGGGGGGTATTGCTAAGATTAAAGAAAATAAGGGGCGTGTGAGGAGGAGGAGGACCATGTAAAAGCATCTATCCTAAATGGATAGTTCTGCTCAGTATTTACTGAAGAGAAGGTAGGGCAGGGCCCACAGCTCAGCACCATGGACACGGGGAAGAGGTGAGCACTAGTGCCTTCATAAATCCAGAATGTAAATATGAAATAACATTAAACCTTGTGAAATATTGAATCAACTGCTTATGTAATAATTTTTCAAATACTTTAACACAGACTGTTATTGTTGAAATAAGTCTATAGGAATTTGGTTCTGCATCATCCCCCCCTTTAAAAATCAGAATAATGAAAGTGGTTTTCCAATCTTTTGGTATCTCAGATGTTTGTAATGAAAAATTATACAAGTATACTATATGTTGTGCCATTATTTTAGCTGCTACCTTATAGAAAATAGACAAAATACTGACAAACTGGTTGACGGGCAGAAAACAGAGAGTGGTGGTAAATGGTATACAGTCAGAAGAGATGCAAGTCACAAGTGGGGTACCTCAGGGATCAGTCCTGGGGCCAGTCCTCTTCAACATCTTCATTAGTGACCTTGCAGATGGACTAGAGGGTAAGGCTTGTCTGTTTGCAGATGACACCAAGATCTGCAACAGAGTAGATGATCCAGATGGGGTGGGCAGAATGAGAAGAGATCTGATAAACTAGCAAAATGGTCAGAAGAGTGGCAACTGGGATTTAATGCAAAGAAGTGCAAGATCATGCACATAGGGAAGAGAAACCCTGAAGCCACCTATAGGCTGGGAGGGAGTTAGAGCAGTCACGAAGAAGAGAGAGACTTGGGCATCATCATCACTGATGACCTGAAATCATCCAAGCAGACCTCTAAAGCAGTAGGTAAGGCTAGGGGGGTGTTAGGGTGTATTAGTAGGGGTATCACAAGTCGTAAGAGGGAGGTAATAATCTCTCTTTACAAGACACTGGTTAGGCCCCATCTGGAGTACTGCATGCAGTATTGGTAGCCACACCTTCACAAGGACATTAACCAAGTTGAGGCAGTCCAGAGAAGGGCAACCAAAATGGTGCAGGGACTGCATCAGAAGACATATGAGGACAGATTAACAGAGCTCAATATGTATACCCTTGAGCAAAGGAGGGAGAGAGGTGATATGATTGAGGCATTCAAACACCTTAAGGGCATTAACAAGGTGAAAGAGTCTAATATGTTTAAATATAAGAAAATAGCAGGACAAGAGGACACAGCATGAGATTGGGGGGCGATTAAGGGGAATGTGAGGAAATCTTTTCACAGAAAGGGTGGTGGATGCATGAATGGCTTACCACAAGAAGTGGTGGCTATGAATACAGTGCAGGGCTTCAAACAGGCATGGGATAGGCATAAGGGAGCAATACAAATGACTATGAATAGATAGGCCACTGACAGAGCAAAGGCTGATGGCACATTTATAAGGTAGAAAAAAGAAATGGGCAGACTGGATGGGCCTTGCAGTCCTTATCTGCTTTCAACTTCTATGTTTCTATGTTTCTAAATACAATCACAACCTGCCCCTTTACATGTATCAAGTTGTTGTGATTGTTTTATTACTTCTCCCTCTTTTATAGCTCTAAATGAAAAGATAGCTCTATTTAATGAATCATCAAAATTTTATGTTTGACTCAGGTGAAGCCTGCCCAGGGTATTCCTTATCAAACATAGTTCCAGCTTTTGAAAAATACTTATTAAATGCTTCTACCTCATTGTCTACCTTACACAATGAGCTTCCTTCAAAATTCAACACTGTTGGTGATGTGAATAAACATTGCTTCCCCTTTAATGAATCTATGTCCTTCCACATTGATTTATGGTTACATGTTGGATCAGAGAATCTATTAAAGTAATAGGTTTCTTTGTATGCCTTACAAAGTACACCTTGTCCTAATTGCTTGCAATGCTAATCTATCTGAGGCATTTACTGTCTTTCTAGAAATACTCCATAACTGACTTTTTTCTTAAGTAGTTGTTTAAGCCCTTTAGTGATCCACTGGGTGTTTTCCTTCTTATTTTCTTCTTATTACAGAAGACAGTAATGATAAGAGTACAGACTCCATAAGAACTGAAAGACAGCAAAAAAGGGTAGGGATGAGGTTTCAATACAAAATGCAGCCTGGACTAAGATCACATATGGGAAAAAACAAAAATCGACACCTGTCCCGGCACAAAATCCCATTCAAAAATCTTCATTTGCTCCAACTCAAATTCCCATGCACAATAGATATTCAGCTCTGGAAGATTATGAAAGTTTAAATGAGGACGTGGGAGAACCAGCAACTCCTACTAAGCCTATACTCCCTGAGAGACTGGTCATAGGTGATTTAAGCAATAATGCTTGACTGGGTATGTGTCATGCTGGGATAACATCACACCTCAGGTGGTTGGGCACGAGGCTGCAGGTCGAGTGTGTCCAGCAACTGAGGCATGATGTTATCCCAAATGACACACACACCCTGGAGGGCATTATTGCTATTATACAATGGCTCATTGTTATACAGAAGAAAAAAAATCATTTTAAAGATGTTTTTGTGTGTAAAAATATTTTTGTTTTTTAAGAGACAATGGAAACAATCAAGCAAAGCATATCTAGCAAAAGCAAAAAATCAACTAGAGGTTCACAGTGAGGCTGAGACTAGACCCGTGATGTTGTACTGGGATAACATCACAGGTCCAGCCCAAGACTGACCAATCAGAGTCCAGGCTTTTTTCTTGCCATTGTATAATCCATCATTAAGTTCATGGATTGTCACATTTGTAAAACTGCCAAAGAAACTACAACAGTATCATGTCTCCCTGGAGTGAGAATTAAAAATGTAGCTGATGTTCTGGATGCTATAAAACTACAGTACCTGAAAAATCTGTGAACATTCTCCGTGCTGGTATTAACGATCTCGGTAGAGCACATGAAAAGGATATCTGCACAGAACTACTCAATCTAGGTAACAAATATAAAAACAAGGGGCACCAAATAGCCATCTCAGGAATTCTTCCTACTCTCAGGTCACACCATCAAAAACATCAGACTATTCAAAGAATAAACATGAGTCTTCAGAACTGGTGTAAAAATAGTGATATAACATTCATTGATAATTGGGATTCCTTTTATAACAAAAAAGAATTGTTTTCACATAATGGTCTGCATCTAAATAAAAATGGGGCAAGACTTTTAGCCGAAAACCTGGAGGAAACTCTAAATATATTATGTTTCAATTGACTATCTGGGGGAAATGTCAACACAAAAACTTCTACAAAAATACAAAAAAAACAGTACCAATACTAAAATTCCCAGACCAAATCACAAGTTGTGTAATAATGTCTCCTTTCTCTCATTTAATGCTAGGAGTATGAACAATAAAATTGATGATTTGTATGCACTTTTTGCCACTAATCCTTGTGAAATTTGCAAAATGTGGTGGACTGATAAGATTGAGACATGGGAAGCAAAACTAGAGGGATACACATTATATAGTCAAAAGAGAGAAAGTAAATGAGAAGCAGGCATTGAACTATATGTGAAGAAGAATGTGGATTCAGTAGATATTTCACATAAAATAAAATTATCAAACTCAAAAACTGAATCGATATGATTAAAAATATTTGGTGGATATTCTGAGGTGATAATAGTAAGTTCCATTTATTGCCCTCTGTCTGCTTCAATAGAGGCTACAGAACAGCCTTATGACAGAAATAGAGGCAGCAGGTGAAATGGTAGAGTTAGTAGTTCTAGGAGACATAAACTTTCCCGACATTGATTGGGCAAAAAAAACAAGCTACCGGGTCAGTAGGAAATAGATTCTTAGGCCATTGCAACAAAATTAATTTAGTGCAACATATCACCTCTCCAACTAGAGGGCAGCGTATTTTGGATACAGTATTAATTTCCAACCAATTAAAATTAATAAATTGTGCAACGCAGCCCCCAGTAGGAAACAGTGACCATAATTCCATTACTTTTTCACTAAAATATGAATATATCCCAATACAAGGCCAAACAGAAATTTTTCTTTATAAAAAGGCTGATATTGCAAAAATACATCACTCTCTGAAGCAACTCAATTGGGCTTCCCTTATGAAAGAAAGAACAGTAGAAAAGATGTGGGACCTGATAAAAAATACAATTCTAGGCATCTGCGAAGCCTACCTCTCTCAGATAAAAAAGGATAGGAATACTGCCAAAAGGTCAATGTGACTTAACAGCAAAATAAGAAAATTAATCAAAAAGAAAAATAGATGCTATAGTAAACATTTAAAAACTCAGCTAGAAACAACAACAATAATCAATAAAAAAAGCACAAAGGGATTGTAAAAAAAAATCCAAAAAGGCTGAGAAACAATCAGAGCTGAATTTGGCTCAAACAGCTAGAAAAGATAACTATAAAGTGTTCTACGCTTATACAAATTCTCTTAAAAAAACAAAAAATAAAGTTGGGCCTATAACACATGAAATCCATACAATATCAGCTGATTCAGAAATGGCAACATTATTCAATAATTACTTCTGTGAGTTCTACAGACCTAAACCCAGTATACCAAACATAAAAAAGACAATAGTAAACTCAATTGAAATAAAGCAAGAGGAAATAAAACAACGTATTCATAACCTAAAACCTAATGCATCTCCAGGGCCAGATAGAATTTCTGTACATATGTTACAAATTATGTTTGAACACATCTTACTCCCACTGCAAATCCTTCTTGAAACATCAGTTACTACTGGAAAAATCCCAGAAGATTGGAAGATGGCCCATGTCATCCCCATTTATAAAAAGGGCAACAAAGCCAATGTCAGTAATTACCAACCTATCAGTTTGACAAGTGTAGTAGGGAAAATCCTTGAAGGTCTGGTTAAAGAAAAACTTTCTCCTGAAATAGATCTACAGCAAATGATCCTGACCAACACGGCTTTAAAAAGGGTAGATGTTGCACTACTAATCTCGTCTGCTTTTACAAAAATATAAGTAGTGCCTTGGATAAAGGGATCCCATGTGATATTATTTATTTAGATTTTAGAAAGGCTTTTGACCTTACCCCACATTGGGCATTAATAGAAAAATTAAGAACTATACAGGTGGATCCTACCATCATTAATTGGATTATTGGATGGCTATCAGATAGAAAACAATGGGTGTCCATAAATGGTCATTTATCAGATATCGAAGAAGTTAGGAGTGGAGTTCCACAGGGATCAGTGTTGGGACCTGTTCTACTTCGGTTCCGGTCAATAACATCGTGGAACAAAATAAAGTGGACAAAAATAAAGTGGCAAAAACAGTGTCACCATCAATATTGGCAGCACAATATGTAGTGTGCCAGAACAATGTAGGCCACATGACATGCAGGTAGCAAACAACATCCACCGCATGGAGGCACTGCACTGGAACACACAGCAGCAGGCACCCGTGCACAGGAATAGCACAGGGGTGCAGGGAGATGGAACAAGGCAGGGTGCAACCACCACTGGGGGAAGCAGGCCACTGGACACCTACCATGGTAATCTAATGGCACAGGCACCCACATGGTGGAGTACCTGACCCAGACTGCTGAGTGATGGAGAACGTGCCACTGGACCACTGGAGGACAGGTGGACCATGGCCACCATGTGGATGGCCGTGTATAAAGCAAGGGGCCAGGAGCACAAGCCAGTATGTCCCCAGCAACACTCACAACACACAGGACAGGAGAGATGGCATGCTGGCTTGTGCTCCTGGCCCCTGTGGTGCCAGTGTAATGCCTCCATGCAATGGATGTTGTTTGCTACCTGCGTGTCATGTGGCCTGCATTGTTCTGGCACGCTACATTTTGTGCTGCCAATATTGATGGTGACACTGTTTTTGCCGCTTTATTTTTGTCCACTTTATTATGTTCCATGATGTTACTGACCGGAACCTGTACTTCAAATATTTATCTCAGATTTCACTAAAAATTGAAACTGTTGGGCAACAAAATACTCTGATTATACCAGAATCGGAGGACCATGTGCAACTTCCACAGAAACAAATTATCTATAACAAGATCTAGATAGCATATCTCTTTGGGTCCAAAAATGGCACATGAAGTTTAATCTAGAAAAATGTATAGTGATACATATAGGTAAGAACAACAAAAATGCAACATATACCGTATGTGGGATCCCCCTGGCCTCAAGTATTGCAGATAATGTTCTTGGCATTGTGGTATCCCATACCTTTGGAACTGATGAACAAACACAAGCTGCAATAAAAAGATGTAATAACATAATATGGTCCATTAGAAGAAACATAACAACAAGGGACAAATCAGTTCTAGTCCCGCTATATCCTGCCTATGTTAGACCCCAACTGGAATATGCTTCTCAAATATGGTTTCTCTATAGAAGAACAGAAAGAGATAGAATTGAAAAGATACAGAGGAAGTACACAAAAGCTATCATGGGAATGAGAGACTTAGAATACACTGACAGGTTATCCCAACTGAATCTATTGTTCATTGAAACAAGAAGGATGCGTTCTGACTTACTGTTTATGTACAATGTAATGAAGGATCTGGCCCTATTATGTGATCTTAGCATCTCCTTTAAACCTGATAATAAAAACACTAGGGTCACCCACTCCAGATAAAGGGAAATAGGTTCAAGCATAATCAAAGAAAATATTTTTTTATAACTAGGATTGCCAACCCCTGGAATTCCCTACCTGAAAACATTAGGGAGAGTAAAACAAAAACTGACAGCTTGGCAGAAGAAACCAGGAGAAAGGACTGCTGTGTGACTGAACTTCTCTGCTGGGACTATATTGCCCTCCTTCCCTCCCCTCCTCCCCACCCAAAGTTAGTTCTATTTTTATAGGCACAGGATTTGACTGACAACAGGAACTTCCTGTTTAGGGGCAGGAAGTGAGTGATCACAGAACCACCCAGGACCCACCATCCTAGAAGGGCAAGAGTAGCTCTCCGGCCCCCTCTAGCTGCTGGAGGTCTGCCTCTGAACAAGTAAGTGGTCTACTGAGAAATATAGGATATTCTTGTCTCAGAACAGGACAATCAGGAGCTTAAGGGCCACAGGTAGAAAGTAAGGAGAGAGAAAAAAACAGAGGAAAGAGTAGGATTGCAAACAGTTAAGGGCCAGAAATAAGACATGATTGAGTAGTGCAGTGCAGTGGCTGTGGAGCAGCAGTCTTCCGGGAGATGTTCTGGAGGATGCGGTGTTGTCCCATCTGCAGGCACCTCTCTGGGCTGAGGGAGGAGGTTGCTCATCTCCAGGCTGAGTTGGCCAGGATTTGTGGGACCTCTTCTTCCATCCAGGGACCACCAGTGCCACTGCCGTTGCCTCAGAGGTTGCCAAGAAAGAGGAGCGGTTGGACCACAGTGGGCTCAGGGAGGGTGAGGGCGGTGGAACAGAGGTGCATCCCTCCAGTTGTACCTCTCCACAATTCCTATGCCATTCTGGCAAAGTGTGGTTCCTCTATGGAGGCACCCACAGTGGAGACCAAGGAGGATGCTGGGAACCTCCACAAAGGAGACCCACAGGAGGGTGGCAGGGGACACTGCAGGGGAAGGAAACAACTCCTGGTGGGGGACTCCATTGTTAGGAAGGTAGAACTGGGCAAGGAAAGGAGAGGGAGGTAGGTGCCTGCCTGGTGCCATGGCTTAGAGGGACAGGGAGCGAATCCTCAGGATTGCCAGAGCAGCTGCACAGGGAGGAGCTGGATGTCATTGTCCACCCTAGGGACAAATGACCTGGCTAAAAGGGATTAGAGAAGTGCAGGAAGAGTTTGTGGAATTGGGAGGAGGGCCTTAGTCAAGTAGCACGCGACGGTAACCTTCTCGGAGGTGCTACCCATCTATGGCATAGGAGAGGCTAGGGTGTTCCATACCATGGGATTCAATCAGTGGTTGAAAAACTGGTGTGGAGCTCAGGGATTTGGCTTCATTGGGACTGGGGTCCACCTGGAGTGATGCAAGCCTATACTGGCATGATGGGCTGCATCTGTCCGGGAGGGGAACCAGGATCCTAGGTGATAGGTTTAAATGCTTCATTGGCAAGCTTTTAAACCAGCTCAAGGAGGAGGAGCACTGGAAAGGAGCAGAAAATCCTAGTCCCCCCCAAACAATCAAGGTAGTAAGTGTGGCAAACACCAACATGGAGGTGTCGATAGGGAGAAGGGCAGGGGTAAATGGAGAAAGTGACAAAGGCAAGAAGGACAGGGATGGGGCAAAAGGGGGTAAGGCCATCAGGAAATGGAGGGTAATGAGTACCAATGCCCGTAGTCTTGGCAACAAGCTCCCTGAGCTGGTGGCATTAATGGAAGAGGGATGCCTGGATATTGTAGCAGTCACAGAAACATGGTACACAGAGAACCATGACTGGGATGTTAACATACCAGGGTACATAACCTACAGAAGAGACAGGCAGGGGAGAAGAGGGGGAGGAGTAGCTCTCTATGTAAAGTAAGGGATAAAAGCAACTGAACAAAAGAGTAAACAGGGAGGAGAGGAGGCACTGTGGGTCACCTTGGAGATTGGAAAGGGCACCACAATCCGCACAGGGGTTGTGTACAGACCCCCATGTCAGGATGAAGAAATGGACAAGGATATGATGGAAGGCATTCTTAGAATGGCAGAGAAAGGGGAGATACTGTTGATGGGAGACCTGAATATGCCAGATGTTAACTGGAGCACATTTGCTGCAGCTACATCCAAGAGCAGGGCCATTCTTGATGCTCTACAGGTGGCAGGCATTAGACAGCTAGTTTCAGAACCCACTCGTGAGGGAGCAATCTTAGACCTCGTACTCTCAAATGGGGGAAGTGAGAGGATCTCAGATCTAGAAGTGGGTTGCCATCTGGGGACAAGTGACCATCAAACAGTGTGGTTCACGTTAAACTCCGCTACAGAGTCAAGCCATACAAAAGTGAGAGTACTGGACTTTATGAGGGCTGACTTTGGCAAGATGGGAGAGTGCCTCAGAAAAGCACTAGCAAACAGGCTAGAAGGAGGTGTGGAGCAACAATGGGGAATTATCAAAACTGCCATCACAGAGGCAACAAGCCTTTGTGTGAAGCAAATAAACAAATCAAACGAAAGAAAAAGCCACTATGGTTCTCAAGAGAGGTGGCTGTGAAAGTCAGGAAGAAAAGATAGCATTCTGAAGTATAAGGAAACACAGAAGGAGCAGGACAGAGCTGTACCAGTTAAGGCAGAAAGAAGCAGGAGGGAAGTCAGAATAGCAAAGGCCCAAACTGAAGAAAAGATAGCCAACTCAGTTAAGAAGGGGGATAAAACCTTTTATAGGTACATCAGCGAGCGTAGAAAGACAAAGGGAGGAATAGTGAGGCTGAATAGAATAAACGGTGGGTGGGCAGAGGGGGACAGTGAAAAAGCAGGAATACCGAACAAATATTTCTGCTCAGTATTCACAAAAGAAGAGGGGGAAGTGCCTAATCCAATTAACAGAAGCACTCTTGATAGGGGGGTCGATCCCAGTCCTTTCACAGAAGAAAGGGTTCTGCAAGAACTCCTAAAACTGAAGGTGGACAAAGCAATGGGTCCTGATGGAATTCACCCAGAATTCTAAAAAGATTAAGGAAGGAACTAGTGAAACCACTGGCTACTCTTTTTAATAAATCATGGGAGGATGGTGGTACCCGAGGACTGGAGGAAGGCGGATGTGATTCCCTTCACAAAGTGGGACCAAGACAGAGCAGGAAACTACAGACCTGTCAGTCTGACCTCTGTGGTAGGGAAAGTGGAGTCACTTCTAAAGGAAAGAATAGTTGAGTACCTAGAGGTCAGTGGAGCACAGGATCCAAGGCAGCATGGGTTCACAGCAGGAAGGTCATGTCAGACGAATCTAATAGATTTCTTTGACTGGGTGACCAAAGTAGTAGACCAGGGAGGGGCTGTGGACATGGCCTACCTAGACTTTTAGCAAGGCATTTGACACAGTCCCACACAAAGATTATTAGTCAAATTAACCAGCCTGGGAGTGGGTCCCAGGGTGGTAGCCTGGTAAAACATTGGCTGGACAACAGGACACAGAAGGTAATTGTAAATGGAATCCACTCTGAAGAAAGGGCGGTTACTAGTGAGGCACCGCAGGGTTCAGTATTGGTCCAGTCCTTTAATGTCTTCATCAGTGACATTGCAGAGGGACTGGAAGGAAAAGTATGCCTTTTGCAGATGACACAAAGATCTGCAACAGGGTTGATACACAAGGAGGTGTGGAAAGGATGAAAAGGGACTTGGCAAGGTTGGAGGAATGGTCAGGCGTCACGGCAGCTAAGATTCAATGCAAAAAGTGCAAATAATGCACCTGGGAAACAAGAACCCAGGGAAGAATACACAATGGGTGGGGTGGTAGTAACAACAACAAAACAGGAAAGGGACCTGGGGGTAATCATATCAGATGATCTTAAGGTTAGCAAGCAATGTGAGAAGGCAGTAGGGAGGGCCAGGGTATACTGGGATGTATAGGGAGAGGCATCAGCAGCAGAAAACAGGAAGTTGTTATCCTCTGTACAGACAGTTGGTGAGACCCCATCTGGAATACTGTGTCCAGTTCTGGAGACCCCATCTCTGCAAGGACATAGACAGGATAGAGGCAGTCCAGAGGAGGGCAACTAAAATGGTACAGGGTCTGCAAGAGAAACAGTATGAGGAGAGACTAAAGGAGCTTAATATGTATACCCTTGAGGAAAGAAGGGAGAGGGGGGACATGATAAAAACTTTCAAGTACCTCAAGGGAATCAACAAAGTCCAAGAGGGTAGCATCTTTCAGAAAAAGAGACTTGCAAGAACAAGGGACACAATTTAAAGATAGAAGGAGGGTGGTTCAGGGCAATGTGAGGAAGTATTATTTCACAGAGAGGTAGTGGATGCATGGAACAGCCTTCCTGAGGAAGTTATGGGGTCTAAAACTGTGGGAGAATTCAAGAATGCATGGGACAGACATAAGGAAATTCTTGTGGGGGGCAGGAAGATATAGGCTGTTGGTTAACTAGGATCTGCGGCCTATCCTGTAGGTAGGGAAATGGGCAGACTAGATGGGCCTAGCGGTCCTTATCTGCCGTCAAAGTCTATGTTTCTATGTTTCTATGAATTTAAATCTAGATTGGATAGGTACATTGCGTCAGGAGCCACCTTACATTATTTTAGGGATTAGCATCCCTTGTTTTGTACAGACCTCAGTAGGAACATCAGTATGAATCTGGTTCAACTATGAGGTTGCCAGGGTGGTGAGAAACAAGAGAGCGGCCTACAGAAGATACAGGATGACTTGAAGCAAAGTGGGTAAGGAGGAATACCTGAGGTTAGCTTAAGTGGCAGGCAAGGTAGTGCAGCAAGCAAAGAAACAGAAGGAACTGCAAATAGTGGAAGGAATGAAGACTTAGGAAAATTCCTTCTACCACTAGATAAGCAAGAAAAGGGTCAGGAAGGACAGGATAGTCAAGCTGAGGAAGGGGAATGGATGGGTGGCTGATGAAGTGAACAAGGCTGAGGTACTCAATGAGTACTTCTGCTCTGTCTTTGCTAGGGAAAAAGATGGGCCAGTACCACCTGGGGAGAGAAGGAGGGAGGGGGAAGGGGCAACAGGTGAGACAATAGAGATGGATAGAGGGTCTACTTGTACTGAAAGCAGACACGTTCCCAGGACCAGATGGCATACCTCCAAGAGTACTGAAGGAGCTAGCTGAGGAGCTCACAGGACTGCTGGCAGACTTCTTCAAATTGATTCCTGGAGTCAGGAGTGGGGATGTAGGACTGGAGAATGGCATACATGGTACCTCTCCACAAGAGCAGACCCAGGGATGATCCAGGAAACTGTAAGCCTTTCAGTCTGACATCGATCATGTGCAAACTCCTGACCATCCTCAAGGAGAGATTGATAAGGTACATAGAGGAGAATGGTCTCCAGGACAAGAGGCAGCATGGATTTGTGGGAGGACGTTCCTGTCAGAGAAACCTGATTGACTTTTTTGACTGGGTCACCAGGGTGGTGGATGGGGGCAAAATATATGGCGTAATTTACCTGGACTTTAGCAAGACCTTCATTTATGAGCCACACATGAGGCTAATCAGTAAACTGAAGGATCTTGGGGTCAGGGAGAAAATTACAAGGTGGGTAAAAAGCTGGTTAAGTGACAGAACCCAAAGGGTGGTAGTGGGGGGTGAATTGTCCAGTGCCAAGGAGGTCACCAAAGGGGTCCTGAAGGGATCAATGCTGGGGCAGGTGTTGTTCAATGTCTTCATAAATGACACTGGAGATGACATTAAGGGCAAGATGTGCCTGTTTGCAGATGACACCAAATTCTGTGAAAGGGTGGACATGGTCGAAGAGGTACAGGACCTATGGGAAGACCTCAGAAGACTTGAGAGATGGTCAGGGATCTGGCAACTTGACTCCAATGCCAAGAAATGCAAAGTGATGCACATTGGGTCCAGAAATCCTAGGAGCAAGTATTACCTGGGGAAGGGGTCTAGATAGCAACAACAGAGGAAGAAAAGGATCTGGCAGTGGTGATTATCAGTGACCTGAAGCACTCCATGCAATGCAAAAAGGCAGCAGCGAAGGCAAACAGGATATTGGGGTGTATAGCCAAGTGATTCAGCAGTAGGTAGAGTGAGGTCATACTGCTCTTGTATAGGTCACTGATAGACCATATTTGGAATATGGGGTAAGGTTCTGGATCCCATGTCATAAGAAGGACATCGGCTTGATAGAGAGGGTACAAAGGAGGGCAACCAAGATGATCAGGAACAGCAAGAGAAATCTTACAAAGAGAGTCTGGGGGCCCTGAAAATGTACTCCCTGGAGGAGAGGTGACAGAGACCCTTAAATACCTGAAGGGAATAAATACTGGGTGGACTGGGAAGGTCTCTTCAGGCTAAGTGACAGTAGAACCACAAGGGGGCACAGAATAAAGTTGGTGGGGGAGGTTTAAGAGGAATGTTAGGAAACATTTCTTTTCATGGAGGGAGTGATAGACACATGGAATGCATTGCCAGAGGACATGCTCTCACAGAAGACAGTGGGTGGCTTTAAGAGACCCTGGAATATGCATCAAGGGAACCTGGGAGACTCTGTGGGGGGAGTTATGTAGGAGCGATTGACAGGGGAGAAGGGGTGCAGGGTCAATGGCGTAATCCATTCACACTGCATTATAATGAGCAGACTCGATAGACCAATTTGGCCTTCTTCTTCTGCTGGCTCATTCGTATGTTTCTATGTCTTTATATTCAGTTTTCTGATTCTCTGTACCTACCTTAACACTGTGTATTTACTAGTGGTGGGAGAAACTGTGCAAATTCATTTTGCACATTTTTCGTGAAAATGCACCATTTTTATGAATTTTGTCACAATTTTGTGAAACAATTATATTTAAAAGCTACATTTATACATAGCAATATATTTGTTTTATGAAATAATGCACATTCTTATTCAATTTGCGCAAACTGAATAGTATTACAGGTCACATGACTCACTGAAATGTTAACATGTGATACTGGAGCCATTTTGTGCTAACTATGTGGGTTTTGGTATAATTTTAATGAAACTGCACAATTTTCGTAATAACATTATTGGTATATAAAACAAGTACAATCTCAATGGCAAGTGCCTTTTTAAGGGGTAGGGAGGTGTTCACCATGAATCCTCTGTATTTTAGACTGAGCATGCTCCAGTGTTGCTCATCCATCTCTATTCATTCGAGACAGAGAGCTGTCAGAGTAGTCAGACCTACAGGGCTGCAATGTTTTTCAGTCCTCTACCAGTAAAAGCTTAAATTATATTTTAGTCCTTTTTAAATCTACAAGGGAAGAGTGGCAATCATTATTTTTTTGTTATTGTTTCAGTTACTGTTGTTTATAGGCCCAGATATTAAAAAGGGTTGCGCCATGCGCAATAGGGTTGCTCCAGCGCAAGTCCAAAAATGCGCCATTCTGCCATATTCAGCGGGAGGCAGATGCACCCCCCAAATCACGCTGAGCAAGAGCGCAATGATAATGAATGTATGCGCAACTGAAGGGGTAGGAACCATGCATAAATGACGCAGTGCGATATTCAACATCATGCACCATGCGCAAAAGGGGAGCAAGCGGAAGTTGCGTGATAGCGGGAATGAGCCAAAATAAAAAGGAACAAGGGAGAGGCGCAAGAACGCTACAGGAAAGGCACATAAGGCTGAACTCTAGTAACTCAAACTGGGCAGGAGGGACACAGAGGGCAGGCCAGGGAAAGGGCACCCTGAACAGAGAGGCACACAGAAGGTGTGGGGAGCCACAGCCAGTGCAGAAGGGGGAAGTGCCACACAGCACAGAGGCCACCACAGGAAGGTGTTCCCGGTGCAGGGGAAGTAGCAGCCAGGACAGCAGGGGGAGCACAGAAACAGCTGCCAGGGGGAGTGAACACAAGCCAGGGACATGGCCAGTGCCACCATCCAGATGGAGGCAGTAATGAGGGGGGTGAGAAGGCAGGTAGCAGGGGGGCACGGCCGTGGAAGGGCCTGTCGGCAGTATGCCCTCAACAGGCAGTACCGAGCCCGCATGTGCTTCGAGCTGTACAGCAATACTGAGATCGTGGGCCAGTACTGCCTGAATCAGGCAATTCTGAGGCGACTCTGTGAGCTGTGCAGTGATGTGATGCAGGCACCCACACGACGGAGCCATGCTCTGTCAGTGGAGACTAAAGTGACAGTTTGCATGTGCTTGCTCACCGCAGGTACCTTCCAGAGACCAACAGGGGACACCACAGGCATAACCCAGTCGGCTGCATCACACCACCTCACCCAATTCCTCAGTGCACTGCTGCCACATGCTGCAGAGTACATCCATTTCCCCAGCACACCAGCGGAGCGCACAGCAAACATACAGGAGTTCCACAGGGTAGCACGTTTGCCTGGCATGCTAGGGGCAATAGATTGCACCCATGTGGCCATTTGCACACCACCTGGCCCCGAGGAGGCCGCATATATTAATCGGAAGGGCTATGCTAGCATCAACTGCCAGGTGGTGTGCGATGCCAGGGGGCGCATAATCAATTTCTGTGCCATGCACCCTGGGGGAGCACATGATGCCTTCATCTGGCATCAGTCGGCACTGTGCCACAGATTCGAGAGTGGGGACATCCCCACTGGCCACTTAGTGGATGAGTATGCAAACCACATGGACAAACATAGAGCTGGGGAGGGGCATGGTCAGAGGTGACATGGGTAGTGGCCTACATGGCCCGGGGCAGGGCGATGCTGATCACGAAACTAACCTCCACCCTCTACACACAGGTGACAGTGTATACCCACCCCATCCCTGGCTGCTCACACCATACTGGCAGCCCACGACCCCATCGCAGCAACGCTACAATGAGGCACATGCCACTACACGCAATGTCATCGAGCGGGTGTTCGGTATGCAGAAGGCACGTTTTCGTTGACTGGACACCTCTAGCGGTGCCCTACAGTACAGCCCCTCAAAGGCCTGCGGGCTATTCCTGGCCTGTTGCATCCTGCACAACATAGCCAACGAATGTGGAATAGCCATACAGGTCAAAGAGGGGGACAGCGATGGGGACGATGAGGACGCCGGTGACAATGGTAATGGGCAGCCCCCCCTTGGGCAAAGGGACCACCGACTGCTCCGGCTGACACAGCTCCACCGGGACACTATTACGGAGGAGCACTTCAGCCAACCCAGGTAAGTCATAGGGCCATGTGCAACCACCAGTGGCAAAGGCACAACCCACGAAGACGCATGGACACACACCAGGGGTGCATGCCGTCAAGGGAAGTGGCCAGGCATGGAACTGCACACACTGCCAGGGATGGGCGAGGTCTAACATGGCACGTGGTCAGACACATACACACACACACAACTCACCAGACATGCACAAAGGGTAGGAGGCACGCCGACCCAGACCACCACCCCTAGCCACACACATGTCCACAGACCACCACGCCCACTGCCTGTCATTGTGCGTGTGTCAGACGCTGGGCACCATTGCACAGTGGCGTACAGTGCAATGCAGGCATCATCATGCACATGCAACTGCGGACAGCAGCTGGGAGGGTGTGCAGATGGACTGTGTGTGTGCGTGCAGGGCCAGGTACCCACCCATGCATTGCCCGCTGAATGACACAATGCACACAGGGCAGCATCAGACAGTAGCCATGCTGGGAGACAGGTCGTTTCGTGCCACATTGCCACGGCCACCACAGATGCATGGGCTGCCCCGCCGAGACCCACCAGCAGTGACAGGTTGACCAATGGCCTCATGGGGGGGCACCGATGGTCCCCAAGGGGTTCCACTGCGTGAACGCGACCATGCTTGTGCAGGGGTCTGCAGCACACTGAACATGCCTGCGCCAGGCGTGCTTGGGATGCCCACAGCTGAACCCGGTGCTGACAAGGATGGTGTCGCACGACACCAGAAAAGGGGGGGGTGGACATTGCACTGCGTGGTGTCTGTGACACATGGGCAAATAACTGTGTGCCCATTGTGGCCATGACAGCAGTGAATGCCTATGTCTGCCTGTCAATGGCAGCGGTCACATCCTCCCACAACCGGTCCATCCCTGCCAGGAGCAGAGCGGTGTCTCTGCTGCGATGCTCCTCTGCCTGGTGCAGAGCCGCACTCAGTGCATCCACCACCGTCACAAGCCGCATCTGCTGATTGACTGATGCTTGCAGTATGCAGGTGTGCTCATCCAAGAGGTCATCTGCCTGGTCGGCATGCTGTCCCTTGGGGTGTTCGCGGCCCTGATGCTCATCACCCCTTGAGGGTGGGTGCATGCTGCACACCAGGGCCAGGCCTGGGCATGTCCACAGGCGGTGTACTGATGCCACCCCCTGACACTGTACCCCCATGGCCATTGGCCGACTGCTGATGCTGCCCCTCTGGCTGCCGCTCCCCAGGGCTCAATGGTGCCACCGCAGTGGCAGCAACAGTCCCACTGTCCTGTAAACACACCAGTGCTGCCCCACCAGTGCTGACAGGCACAGGTTGGGACTGTGATGACACGCAGGCCTCCATGGCGGCACCACCCACAGCCATGGCTGTGATGTAACCTGCTGTGTGGCCATCCTGTGGCACACACGTGTCACTGCCCATGACGTTAGCTCCATCATCATCGATGATGGATCCGGCACCAGCCCGAGTCTCAGCATGCTGGCATCCATGGACGCTGGCACACTGGGACACGGGCAGGGCCTCCTCCGCACCTGCTCCACCAGCATCAGTCTGGACGTCCAGGTGGGCCCACTGTCACCCTGACCCACGTATTCCTGTGGAGGTGGATGGGCCTCCTCCATCTCCATGTGACTGGCCTCAGTGGAGAAGCCCACCACCACTGACTCATGAAGATGCTCAGGATCTGTAAGGGGAACAAAAGTAGCGTTACTGCATGTGACCTACCCCTGTCCCCCCCCAATAGACAGACCATGACCCACCATGCAGTGACGGGCTACCACCCATCTGGAATCCACCACCCGGAACACCCTCAATGGCGCAATGCTGTATGCTGCCAGCAACCTGCTCCTCCTGTGGGGTCAGGCATAGCACCTCTGGCTGTCCCCCACCTGTTGCAGACCATGCTGGCCTGATGACAGCCACCTTCTCTTTAATCCTCCGCCTGTCTGTGCCCATCTTCTTTTTGCACTCCGGCACGGAGCGCTGGTGGCTGCCATGCAGGGTTACAGCACGCGCCACCTCCTCCCGTGCAGCAGCATGGGCCTGTGGTGTCTCTGGCATCCACTGAGAAGCAGCTCCTGGTCTAGGTAGGCCTTGAACAGGGCATCTGTCTCGGCCTTAGTGAAATTCAGCCTCCTCTTCCTCCCACGACTCTGTTCCTGTTCCTCCACCACACGCTCGGTCATGATTCATCCTGTGAGAATGACAGGTGTTACCTGTGACTGTGCAGTCCCATGCATGTCCCAAACACCACAGTCCACACTCCCAAACAGCATGCAACTCACCGCAATAGACTGCAGTAACCGACTATGGCCAGTGCAGCCTAATGCTGCACTTTTATAGTGCAACCCATGCAAATGAGGTGAGGCGCATCTTTAAGTGGATGCAAATGCAGTGACTGCGCCATTGAATGGCTGATTAGCTGATTTGCATATGCCGGCTGAATATTGCACTGTTGCACTTTGCTCAATTGTGTTGAATGTGCTGAGCCAAGGGTGCAGTTCTGTGACATGCACAGTACACACCTAACTGCGCATGCCCGGGTTGATGACGCAGGTGCCTGCTGTGCTGCTGACATGCTATGCGTGGGAGACAATGCAGGGCATGGTCACTATTGTGCCATTGGCGCTACAGCGCTGTTCACCTTTATGGCGCTGTGGCACTGGGACGTTGTAGATGCACTGGGTCAACAGCGCGGTAGGCCACTACAGGATGTGGCACACAGGCACCCAATTGCGCTACATGCATTGGGTTCCAATCGCACTGTGACTGTCCGTGCGCCAGAGACCCTTGACCCTGTGCCTGACCTTTGCCCCCTAGGCTCCATGCGTCAGGCATGGGTGCACCACTTTCACACTGTTCGGTGACAGCGCGATAGGGAATGGCAGCCCTGTACCGCGCAGCATCTGCACGTGGCAGGACTGCACTGCAGAGCGCCATTTTGATTGAACTGAGCAGCAGAGATGGTGCGGAGGCGTGCTGTGCAGTGGAGCCAGATCAAGCTGGCAAACCTTGGGGCCATAGTCAAGCCACATGTTGGGGCTTTGTTTGGGGAGGCACCCCTGGATAGGGCCAGGAATGAAGTATGGCAGGAGGTGGCCGACGCTCTGGAGGAGGCCACCGGTATGGGGCGGACGGCAGAGCAGTGCCGCCACTGTTATGGGGACCTGAGGTGCAGGGACCAAGACCTGCTTGCCTGCCTGTGGGCATGTGCCAGGAGGGGCACAGTGCCACAGCCAGGTAGGTGCAACATCCATACACTTTTATCGTCCATACGGGTATCACGGTTGCATGTGTCCAGCACATGGGGGGCATCCGGTGTTGGCCATGGTGGTGGTATTGGGGTGTGGGGTGGTGGGCCTGGCTGTGTGGGATTGCACACACATGTGGGTGGGGAGACATTGCTACCGGATTGTACTGAAGTTCCTCTCTCCATATTTGCACCTTAGGGCCAGAAGAACGGAGGCGCAACCATGAGGGGAGGCACCGCATGTTGGAGGAGAGGGAGAGGAGGGAAGAAGGTGGTCCGCGGTGTGTGGACCAGCCTGCTGATGGTGAGTGCCTTACATCCATGATTACTATTGCATGCTGTATAACTGGGCGGGCAGTTAGGCATGGCCACCATTCAGTAACACCACTGCCATGCACGCAACTTGTTACAGTCAGCAATGTCCAGTGGCACTGCATGTCTGGGAGTGCGTCAATGGTGGTCCATGCGTGCACTGGGCACATGGCCATGGCACTGCCTTTACACCTCATAGCCAAGTCAATGTACAGCCATGGTGGTGCTGTGCAGGACATGTGTGGTGGGTGTGTGCAGTGGTCCACATGGCTGTGGCTGCCTGGGTGGGCAGGTCATGTGGACATGGTCACTGTGGGTGGTCGCACACCATCACAGGCGTGTCTCACATGGCTGTATGCAATGCACAATGGGTGGGCTGCAGGGGGATGGACATTCTCATCTATTGACTCTGCTCCCTCGTCCTAGGTGGTCAGACTCACTGGCAGATCCAGCGGGACATCCAGGAGCTGTTGCGGGTTGGGAGGGAGATTTTGGAGCTCCTGAGTCACAACCACCACCATGGGGTGAGGAGGAGGGGGCGGAGATCGCATCGGCACCAGGAGGAAGAGGACCGGGGCGGCCAGTGACATCCCCATGCCCCAAATACCACCTTCCCCCCTTTGACCCACCCTCACACCCCTTCTTCCCTCTAACCATATGTTCACCCCTGCCCCTTACCCGCCCCCACCTGTTATGTGGCTCTTCCCCCCACTATTGTATATAGTTTTGTATATAGTTTTACTGTACATAGTTTTAATATATACATTTTGTTATAACAACTGTGGTGGTCTCTGATTTGCAGCAGGCTACAGGTGCTCAGCTGCAGTGGTGTGCATGGCGTCGGGGTGGTGCACGCATGGGCGTGTGAGTGTGCAGAGGTGAACCACCTATGGTGTGGACAGGGGGATCAATCACTGTCTGTGGTTTGTGTGTTGTACTCTGTGCACTGCATGCCTGTGTGCAGTGGTCCACAGGGTCTGCACTGTGTGCATGGCACCCCTGTCAGACCGCCCATGGCCTGTGCAGCTGACACCCTTGCATGTCTGTGATATGCATGGTCTGCTGGCATGTCAGTGGTGGCTGTCCATGCTGGATAACAACTGTATCCAGCACAATGCCAGGTTGCCTGCCATCACCAGTAAGGTGCACGTCTGCCTCCGGTGGCACTGTGGCCTCCGCTGTTGCTGTCCCCCATCCATGCTGTTGCTTGTGTCTGTTGCAGGGGATGTGCTCCAGTGTCTGTCACTTGTGCTCCAGCAGCATGCTGGTGGCATACAGCTTCATGGTGCCTGCACAGGGTGGCTGGCACACCTGTGCAGTGTAGGGGTGCTGGCCGTGTGTACACATCAGCTGTGGCCACACGCCAGTGGCTTGGTTGACCCGCTACTGTGTCCCTGTTTTGCTGTGCCCTTGGGTATGGGTGGGTGTTTGTCCATGCACTGTGTTGCATCCTGTGTGGTGCATGCCTCCATGCTACACTGTGCGTGTCTGTGCTGGCTGTTGTGGCCAGTGCTGGGACGGGATGTGTCCTTGGGAGGGTGTGCAGGGTGCTGTACTGCTGGAGATGGGGTCCGGAGCATGCCCTGTCACATGTGGTGTACCTCGTGTGCTGACGCATGGTCTGTCTCTCAGCTATACCTTGGGAGGGACATGCAGGGTGGCACTGTGTATGCATCTGTTGCATCACTGTCTGCTGTCGCCCACTGCAGGGTGCTCATGGTGGGGCTGCCTTGCATGGCTCCATGGTGCACTGGGTTGCATTGTCACAGTGGGGGTGGTGGCATGCATGGGGTGTCCTGCACTGTTGAGTGCTACTTCTGGGCAGGGTGTATGGGGATCATGGTGCAGGGTGTGCTCTGCATTGGTGGGATGGTGTGGTATGGGGTGGTCGGCCATCCTTGTGTGCTGGTCACAGTTTGCCAGAGGGTGTGATGGGGCACCATGGCTCGGCTGTGGGTTGGTTGCTGGTATCCATGGGCCGGTGGTTATTCCAGCTCTTCCCTGGTTGTGCAGTGCATGGAGTGTGGGGGATGATGTCTGTTCTGCTGTGTGTTCCTCTGCCCATCTGTGGCATGGGTGGTGGGCCCCTGCATCCCTGGTTGTGCTGTTGCATTGCTGCCCTGCTGCTGGGGGCATCCCTGGTTGCGCTATGGCACATCTGGACTGCTCAGCTGAACATCCCTTGTTGCGCTATGTCACATCAGATATGCTCAGCTTCACCTCCCTAGTTGCACTATGGTGCAGGTGGTGTGATATTCAGTCGTCGGCCATAGGCACATCTTGGCCTGTGCAGGTTTTGAATGTCATGCTTCTTGTGCATGGGTGCAGTGGACTTGCGCTTGCTCCTGCTGTTGTGCACTTTTTGGGCGCAGTTTGAATATCCGGGCCATATCGTTTATTTAGGAAGGATAAGTTTTCATATTTCAAAACACTTAAGGAAGGAATTTTTTTTTCTTTTTGTGTTGCTTCCTACGAATGCTGTATTGATCTCGGTACCCTGCATGCCACATTGCAATGCCATAAGCTTGCAGAGCTTTAATAATAATTCTGCAGCACTGAAGTTCATCATGCATTGCTCAGTTGACATGATTACAAAAGGTTCATGAATGCTCATGAATAATTCATGAACAGTTCATGAATTCAGCACAGGAATGTTCATCAAGCATGTGTCAAACTGGTAATGAATGATCAGGAACTGTGCATGAATATTAAATGGCACTCCTGTGTTCACGAACATTGATGGACATAAAGGTTCATAAAAGTTCATGAAACTCTTTCACTGAACTTTTATGGGAAAAGCCATCAATATTTTTAGTAGCCAGAAATACCCTTCGTTTATAATGTTCAATTAATCAAGCAACCCTGGTTAAAGCCTATAATCTCAAATTATGTTTGCCCCATGTACAAACCAAAGGCAAGCCTGTTCCAACACTTTATTAAACAATTGACAATTCAATTATTTTAACAAATTCCACACATTTTAATGAGTGGGGTTGTTTTAACCTTATATTCCAGAATTAATAACTTCCCTTATACTTTCTTTCATAAATAGAAAGGCCTGGTTGCTATTTATATCAGCAGAATCTCTCCCACTTTTAAGATTTGATGAAGTTAAATGTTACTCCTTTTGGGTGCTCAAATAGTTCATTGCCTTGTAGAACATATGTTTCACTCCTCAACTGAAAAAGTTCTGATTTTGTGAGGATTCATAACTGTTACAGATGGGAAACAGTGCATTCTAATGTCCAAATTGGTTACGCAGACTGATTTTGGTCTTGGCACATCATGGTCCTTTAAATGTTAAAACTTCATAAACTTTGTGTTGATTAACAGTTCATGAACTTTGTCCATGAATTGAGTTGAAGAATAGTTGGTGAACGTAGATGGACGTTCATGAACCGTGACTGGCGGTTCATCAAAGTTCATGAGTTGGTGTACTTAATTTCACCTGGGTGGCTGCACCGCCTTTAGCAGTCCTGGAATGCAGCATGTGTAGTAAACAGGGGGTTCCATGTCATGATAGCGATTGCAAACAATGATCGCTATTATGGAGAGTGATTATCACCAAAAAGCAAATTGGCCATATACACTTCAAGGCAACCAGACTTCCGCATGTAAAAAAAAGTATTTTTTTTGGGGGGGGGGCTGTGCTCTTCCACACCCCCCTCATGAGGGGCAAACCCTGAAATAGGATTCTCAACTCCAGGGGGGGTGCATGTCAGGGAGGGGGCAAAATCCAGATCTCGCAAAAAATTAAGTGCCACAGCTTGCAACTGCGGCAAAATGTATCCCAGTCTCAAACTCAGTACCTGCTCTAAAAGTACCCAAAATGAGTCAGTGTATTTCTAGTCGCACATTTTGGGTTGCTCTTATGATGTGATACCAAACAGGGTTAGTTACTAATCATTCCCTTTGTGGCTTGCAGGGTGTCGGTATAATTCTGTAAAGTGAAGGCCGAGTAGTGTTGATGTTGGTGGGCTGGGGTCATGGTCTACTGAGTTAAAGAACAGTGCTCAAACTTTAAAAATGAAAATACTGTAAAGGGCCATGCCTTCTTGTGTGTGAGTGTGAGGGGGGAGGGCATCAAGACAGTAGTTACGGTAAAATGCTGTCTGTCAGAGAGGAGGAGGAGTTACTGCACATATTATAAATCTGAGAAAAAAATAAGGGTGTGGGTGAAGCCACTCGATGAATGGGGAGGAAATTTTCCCCTGACATCCATGGCCCTACCATTTTTCAGACCCTTCCACCACCTACGAGTGATACTGGAAAAAAACATAAGGAGACATTTTAATGGAATGAAATAAAATGAATATGTTGTAAAAGTATACAATTAAGATAGTTACATAAAAACCAAACAAAAAAAGAAAAACAGCAAAAACAAACAAACCCCTTGGGCACTAGGGACAATTTATTATTATTATTATTTTAGTTTGGTTGCATTTATTACTGAGGGTTTAGGTGTCACAGTGTTTGGCAGATGTCAAGCTGTTAACTTTACAGCCTGACATGCTGGAAACATAACACCCCACACAAAAGCTTCAGTGATCCATTATTTAATTTACTGTCCCTTGGCCACTGGCAGCATGGCAAGGATGTTCTCCAACATACCCTCCATCCATCTTATCCATTGCCTCAAGTCAAAAACTTCCTTTTGCAATTCAGTGACTTCTGTCTTAAAGCAGCAGTACTAGTTAACAATAATTTAAATAACTTGGTGGGCAGTTAGAACAAACCAAAACATCAATATATCTGATCTTCTTTTTGCTTTATTTCATTCCATAGTCAAGAAAAAGGATTTTGAAGTTCTTAAAAGTTGTAGATCTTTTGCCATGTCAACAACCACGGATGTAGGCAAATCAGGGTGGTGGTGGTGTTCTGCTAGTCATCAGAAACATGTCGTGGCAACACACTGACATATTTGCATTATAAACACAGTAAGTACTGTTAGCGTGTGCTCAATGTGGAGAAGATTTTTGAAAGTTACTGGTTGCTGCCATCTTTATTGTAGAGCCACAGAAATTACAAAAGTTGTAATTAAACATGGTCTTAAAAATAGCTGACTGAATTTAAAATACACCAGTGAAGAATCTAAGATTATCAGGAATACATTACTGCTAGAAAAAGTAGGATGACATTTTTGCTGAATAACTAGTACTGCTGCTTTAAGGGGCCGCTCAAGAGCTGGTTTTGATGACCAGGGCTCCTCTGCTGGGTCTGGCTGTGAGGGCCCACCAGCTGCTTCCATGGCCAAAAGTTGCCCTCCCAAACCTATGTCACCAGTGTTATGAGCTGTATCCCTACAGCAAGGCTGACCTTTGATACCTAAGACTCATTCCCAAACCTGGGTCCTCAATGTCGTGAGCAGTATTCCTAGTGCTGCACCAACCGGCTGGCCCATAATATTCCAATTTTAAGAAATTATATTTCTACTTCCAAATGATGCATTTATTTACTGTATCTGATTAAGAGTTGATGTGACAATTGTATTTTGAATTGGTTTCTTTTAATGGGCTAGATTATGTGCAGTTCCCTTCATGGAACCAGGAATTTTGAATTTTGTCTATGTCATTGCATGGAGTCAGAACTCTTAGTAATGTTGTGATAGGTCAGTGGACTGGGGTTAAACTTCTGAACCCATGTAGTGACAAAATCAAAACTCAGAATTCCTGGTCCATGAAGGGAACAGTGCAGAATATTGTCCATACCAAAAAAATTACAAAACACAGTACAGTATTAAGTTGACTTTTATTTGGTCACTGTGCACTTAAAGGAGACCAATAGGAAAACCAGACACTCACTACCTTGAGAAATAATGCATATGCAGGGTGCTATTGTACAATTAAAGGAGACCAACCAAAAAAACGGACACTCACTACCTTGAAAAATAATGCATGCACAAGGTGCTACTGTACAATTAAAGGAGAGCAGCAGGAAAACCAGACACTCACCACCTTGAAAAACATCACATATGCATGGTGCTACTGTACAATTAAAGGGAACCAACAGACATAATGGGCACTTACTACCTGGAAAACACTACATATGTTTCTAGTCTTTTCTATGGATTGGGGGTCAAAGAATTCGGAAACCTTTCTGTTGCATAAAATAATATTTGACATTTTGTTTTGTTGGCTCCCATGTGCACTCATCACCGTGCTTTGTATTCTCAGCTTGGTTGACTTTCTCTCTTTTTACGTATTAAGTATTTTTTTTTTTGTTGTTTGTTTATTAAAAATGTTTTCTCTTCGGTTTAAGGACCTCTTTCAGATTTAGTAACTGGAAGGTCAATGCTTCCTAGCCTGCGATCAGCAAAGAGGGTTGTTTTAGATAAAAGGTTATGTAAATCTATAGTTGGTGCATATACTTTTTGTGTTGCAGCTCCTCAGTTTTGGAATAGTCTACCTGATTCATTCCAATCTGCTTCCTCATTTTATGTTTTCAAATATTTTTTTTTGCAGTATTTGTATAGTCAATGTAATTATTATTGTAATTTTGCTTAATGTACTTTAGTTATGTCTTAATGTATTATGTTCCTATTTGTTAATAATAACTGGGGAGTTTTTTGTCCCATAGAGAAACCCAGTTATAATTCATCATTATAACCTGCGGGTTATAATGGCGAACAAGCGCTACTCTGCTCATATGCATACTGCTCCTCGTCCGCTATCACTGCTTCACATTACCATTTTCACTGCACTTCCTTCAACATTTTAACGAAAGGGCAGATTATCACTTTATCTCCCAGTACCACAGACTCCTCTTCCTTTGACAATATTGGGATTGCAATCTCCGACAGGAAAAACAAAAAGTGAAAGTAAAGCCAACCGCATCTGACCTAGTGCTACCACTACTCGTACAGGTCAGTGTAAGATGGGGAAGGGAGAGGCTGCAGGAAAAGATAAAGGCAAATAAGGAGGCACACAACACAAAAGAACAACTTTTCAAACATGTTGGGGGGGGGCGGTTAAACACTAATGGAGCTGCTGTTGTCACACTTTAAACAGCAGCTCCATTTACTGGCCAAACTGTTACTTTTCTTCTTCTTTTTTTTTTTTACAGAAGTATGCAGGCACAGCAATTTTATAAAATAACAACATGGGTAGGTGCAAGCCTGGTTTTTCTGTTCTCCACTGTTCACCATGTGCACCTGGTTCCCTGCTGTGACTTGGTTATTTTATACATTTCAAGGGGGCCTATTTATGAACAGTGGCCATAATAATTTGAAAGCCCATAAAATATGCTTTAAAATGAGGTATGGGCTCAGCTGTAGCTGGCAGCAGTTTAGAAATATTGATGACTAAGTCTGTTCAATACTGATGCTGCTTTGCAACCATTTTACAGGAACATTGAGATGTCACGGTGGAACAGGCTGTGCCTAGTTACATATATTCTAGCACAGCTTGTTCCTCTGTTATATCACAATGTTCCATAAAATGGTAGCAATGTAGTATCAGTATTTATCAGTATTGAACTGAAAATAGTCACCAATATCTCTGGACTGCTAATTTTGAGCCCAATACCTGATTCAAATGAGGATGATGGAGTGTTAGACTTTGATGGGAATGGTTCATGAATGTTCCCCTTTAAATATGGATAATTTGTGGGACTGTGAATATTGTTTTAGAAAATAGAAACATTGCATACAGTTTCAAATTCACACAGTGTTTCCTGCCCCCAAACACACCAGCAAACCTACTGTATACACGCACAAAGGATTCAAAAGACAGAAAAATCCCAAGTGGTCCGTAATGAACCTGTCCCCCTGCCTTCTCAGCAGATGTACCTGTATCACGTAACCTGTGCAGCTGTAATGTGTTTGTGTAAACACAATTGTACAAGCCATACCTGCAGCTTGTAATACAGCTTTGCAGCAAAGGGCTCATAAAATCCACAGCATAATAAAAACAATAATGTCCACATTTGCTTTTAATAAAACAAGACTAAAAGTGCCTGAAGCTCTCAATTGATGCTGAGAACAATTCACTTAATCTTTGAGAAAATGTTTTGTTGGAACACTAAACACTGAAAGATGAAGGCATGTCTGTTTACCAGCACTGCTGTTTAAGGTTGAGCAATTAACTTTATTTTGCACTGGAATTCACAGAGAAAAGATCAGTTGGTTCTATGGGAACTGGAGAAGCTGCTTTTGTTTCTACACCCTTCTTGGCAGATACCCATCCCCCTTAGAGATTGCCAACATACACTGATAGAATTGGTTTTAAATTAAGAAAACAAAAAGACAACTGAACTTGCTAATTATATAAGTTTAAAAATTTTGTCCTGCGGGCAACTCATTTCCAGTTGTGTCCTGGGGAAAGTGTGCATGCAATTAACACAGCAAAACTGATTTCTACAGTAATTTAATAGTGAAAACAATGTACAGCAAAGAATGAAAAACAGAAGAGTTTGGTCGCAAAAGTACAGAACAGGCACACAATAAGCAAAAATCTAGTTAATTTGAGTAAGCAAAAAAATAGTTAATCGGAACAATTATTATTTGTTTTTATTTTTTTTGGTAACCATGGCAAGGCCAACTAGGCACAAGACCTGTTTTCAGGAGTGATCCAGGAGCATTGGGGAGGTTACAGTTCACACAGTATGCAAGTGAACCTTGTGGGAATCAAACCCAGGTCTGATGGCTGGACCAAGTTCATTCACAACTCGTTACTCTAAACTGTAGGGTATACTACCAGCCCAAAATAAATAAATTATTAAAAACCAGGATGTGTTGGCAAGAAGGGTAAAGAGCAGCCACAGAATGGTCCCGGTGGTTTCCCATACAGTTTTATGCAAGCCTTGTGGAACCACTGACCTTCATAAAACAGGAATTAGGAATGTAGACAAACTGCACTTAGAGGCAGAATCCATAAATAATAGTACTCTCCTTTATTTGAAATCACATGTATAAATGTCCTTTCAGAGGAAAATAGACTAGGTATAAAGGTTTATGCTTTCCCAGTTACGGACCAGACCACAGACCAGTAGAGGCAGTGGGATACCTGACTTCCACTGACACACATCACTGGCCTTTTCACTCACTGCTCTTTCTAGGTACTGCCCTTTGTAGGTGGCAAGTGCTAGCTCTCAGCCATGGTTGTCTTGCATTCTCTTTTGTGCAAATTTTAGTGATCATGTTTATATTACATGTGTGTGTGAGTTGGCTGTGTTGAGTCCTGAGTAGTGACATATCAAACAGAATGTAGCATCAGCTGAATCAATTTCTAGTCAACCTACCCTCACCAACACACAGTTTGCATAACCACTGTAATTCCTGCTGGATTTTAGCTTTTGAGTGAATGTGCATATGTGTGTTTACAAAAATGACACAAATCATAAACTTCCTGCCTTCTTATGCTCTTAATGCATCATATAGAGCATTTTATGTTTCTTCTTTCTCAACTGCATTTCAATTACTTCACCTCTATCACTCATTCACTACATTAGGAAAAGCAGTTCAAGTGTGTTTGCTGTCAGGCAGCTGAAGCAACAATAACTTTTATTTATTTATTTAATTAATTTGTGATCTTGGATTAACACCTTTGAGAACAAGCTCATTACATAGGTTCCACGTCAGAGGTAACAGATACATAAATGTTGTTTGAATACAGCAGAGACATGTACAAATACAACAGTGCAAAAGTGGAAATACAAGTAAAAAAAACTAAACATTAGGATGTATAAATGGACTTAGGTAGTGATTAGAGAAAATGAGGTGACAGCAATGGACGAAAAAACAAAGCTAAGAAAGAGAAAGCAGATAGGCAAGGGAAAGGAGAGAGGTGATGATTTAAGAGCATCAGACCACAAGGCTTTGTTAAGGGTGGTAATCAGGTAGGCATGGTGATATGTCACAAGAAGGGTGTTGGACACGAGCATGGAAGTCTAAGCAGAAAGACCAGAAGGAAGGTAGAAGTAGGATAAGAGAAGAAGGCAGGGGAGGAGCAGGACACAAGCTAAGTGTTAAGGAAAGGGAGATTGGTAGACTGGAGGAACTACATGCAAGAAGCAGCAGAGAGCAATACTATTGAAAGCAATCACAACTGGCCTTCTCAACCAGCAGTTGCCTCAGCTTCTTTTTAAATGGGCCAAGTGTAGCATTCATAGAGATATCCGTGGATAGAGAGTTCAACCAGCATGGGGCCCTGGTAGGCAAATGACCTTTGACCCTTGGAGGTTCGACACCAAGGAACTTTAAATACTTGAGTTTCGGAGCTACAGGTGTGGTGTAGGCTATCATTAAGGATAAGGAGGTTCTGTACTCCAATAGGCATTAAGCCCAAGTTGACTTTTTTGGCCAAAAGGCAGGACTGGTACATGAGTCTGCCCTTAAATTGGAGACAGTTTGTCTGTGTATGCAGATCGCAGGTGTGTGTCAGATGGAGGAATCCAGTAACAAGCCAGAAAGATAAAACAAAGGGCAGTGTCTGTGGTTGACACATATATCATCAATCCATAATCACTAACAGAGACCAAAGAATTGAGGACAGCTAATTTAAGAGCCTAAGGGGTCAGACTGTGTTCATGCCTATAAAGTAGCCCAATGCGAGTGTTGACAATCTTTGCAATATTGTCAATGTACTGGGTATATGATAGAGTACTGTCAATGGTAATCCCCAGGTATTTAAAATTTTGCACAAGCTCTAGGGGAGAGCCTTCATCATTGGTGATACTTAGAGGATGATATGGTTGCCTGTTTTGGACAAAGGAGGACAGCTTGGTTTTTGTTTTCTTATAGTTCATCACTAATTTGTGGTCTTTTAACCATTTTTCTACAGATGAGAAATTACTCTGCAGGATGCATTCAACGGCATTAGGGTCAGGGTTGCTGATGAATAGAACAGTGTCATCAGCGTACAATAGTAACTGATCATCAATATAGGATTCACCTGGTGTTGAAGAGAAAATGTCAGCAGCTGGGGAGTAGTTTTTCATAAATTTTGACTCTGGCTTACCAGATGTTGGTTGCAGCTGGGGTCTGCTTTTACATTTGACAAATTCACCCTTTCCTGAAGCTGTAGATGTGGATTTAAGCAAGCAATAAAACACTCCAGGTTGTGGGTTAGGCTGAGATAACCTTATAGCCCCTAGACTGGTGGTTATCTCAGTCTAACCCACACCCTGGAGTGTCTTATTGTGCTATAAAATGTGAAAACTGAGACAAATTTAAATAAAGCAAAAGCCAACAAACAGGTACTATATTTTCCTTCATTAAAAGTAAGTACTAAAATGTAATTCCGCCACACCTATCAATCGTCTGTCTTTCTATGCATTCAATAGCTGTAATGTTTGTTTGTTATGGAATTCAGGAATTCAAACTTCTGCAGAATTCCTCTGGTAAAATGTTCACCTTCTCATGTGTAATAGAAGGGGATAAATTTTCAAAGCGTGGTGCAGGGCTTGTGCCAAGCCCTGCATCCCAACACTTAGATTCTGGCAGTGCGCCAAACCCCGTCACCACAGCTGTGCCTAATTTCACAATCTTAGGCACAGTTGTGATGATGGTCATGATTTATGGCAGCTTGCACCAAATATCTAGTGCAAACTCCTTAAAAAAGGCCCCAGAATTCCTGCAGGTTATACCAGAATAAGTTGATCTAACTTGTGGCAATTGCTGCATGGGATAGAAGTTCCTGTTAGATCGTCGCAAGCCCTATGCACCGTATCATCAGCATACCCAGGGCTTGCGCTGATCTAAGCCATTTGAAAATCCTGCCCAAGGTCTTATACGGAGCCATTGCCTCTGTTTTATCTGGGACACAGTAAAGATCAAGGCTTCCCTGTACAAATTCCCACTGCAGTCACCCAACAGAATGAATATCTTACTTAGTTCTAAAAATTTACAAATTTTGTGCCCTAGAAAGGGTCACTTTAGGACCACAGGGGGACAATATTGATGACAAACTCCTATACTGAAAGTCCTTCTGGATTTTCACACTGGGGGACTTGAACCCCCTTGGTTTAAATGGCCGAATCAAATTATTGCCCAGCATAAAGAAAAATAAATGAACTCTTTTTGAATGGATCTATGTTTTGGACATCTGCAATATTTGCTAGCCTCTGTCATGTATTTTTGTTATTCTGCATTGCCTCATGCTGTTGTTTTATGTGTTTTTTTTCTAGGATACTGGATTTAATGTTATTTGCAGCACTCAACACCATGTTAATTTCTTTTGAAAATTGATGAACTCAGGTTCTAATTTGAAGTGGCAATATCCAGTATGAGACTAACATTATACAGCAATTTTTCTTAATGGATGTATCATTTCTCTATATTTTGAGAACTGCAGAACTTATTATGCTGCTCTTATATAGACATAAAATATCACTTGTTTTAAGTGAAAAATGAACTTGATACTAAGAATTTATTGCTAATATTGTCCTGATGAACTTGTTTCTTCCAGCTTGATATGGACATACATTGTTTTAATGTTTTTGGATCAGTTTCACTGTTTTGGGTGTGTACACATTTTATTGTACTGTTGCTTTAAATCTCTTAGAGCTGTGTATAAAAGGGCCCTTGTTACCTGATACACTAACCTCCTGATGACACATGTTTGAATCTCAATGCACTGTAGCACTTTTGTTGGTGGATTAGCACTTTTTTCTACATTAAAGTTGCTATTTTGAAGAAGCTCTGAGTAGTGCAGTTGTTTGTTTTTTACTTCCTCGTAATTACCACTGCACACTCCTAGCCCTGGTGAGCTGTTTTGTCCTGCTCTGTGAATATTTTACTTGACTCACCACTCGTAACAATCCAAATAGCCCCTGGTGCAGCGGGCATTTGTAAGCATGGCGCCCCTCGTCAGTCCCATCTCTCTAGTAATAATGTGAGATGATGATGCGCCACTGCCCCTGCATTATGGGTAGCCCTATGTACAGAAATATAAAAAATACTATATGTGAAATGTCCATCATTATGTTTACACACTTTGCCTAAATGCCGTGTGTACAGGGCTACACCAGGGGCTATTTGGATTTTTACAGGTGTTGAGGCAAGTAAAATATTTATTCTGTCGGGTGATAGCAGCCGGAATGTGTACAGGGAAGACCCCATCGGTGAAGTGATTGGGGCTTCCATTAAGCCAGTAGTTCTTTAAAAACAAAACCATTTGAAAACATTTCCACAATCACATTACAGAGTGTATAAAACCAAGATCATAATATATCTATCTACCACATAAGACAAGGCAGTCAGTAAAAGTATAAAACTTTCAATAGTTATATTAAATCATATGCCTGATTAAATAAATATGTCTTTAGCCCTTTCTTAAAGGTTTCCACAGATGGTGCCTCCCTGAAATAGCCTGGCAGTGAATTCCACAGGGCTGGTGCAGTAACAGAGAAGGCATGATCTCCTGACTGCCGCAACCTAGCCCTGGGAACCACCAGGAGGCATCCCTCAGAGGAACGGAGAGAGCGAGCTAGGTAGTGAGGAACCAGGAGGTCTTGCAGGTAGCCTGGTTCCCAGCTGTGCAGGGCTTTGTAGGTCAGTAATTTGATGTTGAAGGCAATCCTCCACCTTATCGGCAACCAGTGCAGTCCACAGAGAACCAGCATAACATGATCAAATCTTGATGCACCTGTTAAAAGCCTGGCTGCCACATTTTGCACCAGCTGCATATGGCGGAGATTCGTCCAGATAACCATAGGTACATACGTGTGTAAGGAGGGGGTAAAGAGGAAAGAATGTCTATTTATTTATTGAAATTCAAAGGAGTATTACTTTTTAGGGCTTTGTTGAAGGGTTTCAGTAAGAGTAAAGATGGCAGGGATGAATGAAATAGAGCATGAATTCTGTGTGATTTACCAAAATTTCAAATTCCAATGGAACTTTTTTCATAACTGGGCATTAGGCTGAGGTAAATATATGGGGGTGCCAGGCAGTGTGAGGCAATCAGGTGGCAGGATTTTTCTTGCCCATTTTATAAGGAAAAGTAATATTGTCTTTTCATGAGCATGGCCTGGCTATGGTGCAGTCTGAATAGTGTCATGTCCCTTGACACATCTGAGTACCATAGGTACTTTTAGTTAAGTACTGGTAGTGCCTGGACAGAAAACAATTTACAATTATGTAGTGCTGTTAATACATTCCATCCCAAAGTGATTTACGAGCATGTTATTTACACAGGATAGCAGAGCTGCTACATCTTATTTCCAGTGTTGTCCTGCTTCTGCATTGGACAGTTTGAAGCCTCTCAGTACTGTTGGTACTTTGATTATGTTTGCTTGCAAATTGCAAAGTAAACATCTTGGGATATACTGTAGCTGCAGCCAAGGACATGGACATAAATTTAGTGAAATATCTGTGCTGTCTCGAGAAAAATTCCCTGCCTGCCTTCAGTACCACTAAGGGGCCACCAGAGAGAAGATCTTTAGAAATGCTTGGAAATAGCTGACAAAGTCTTTGGCTGTAACTGTATTGTTTTGGGTGTGGATACATGTCAGGCTTTTTCCTAGTTAGCTATGGAGAAAGCAGCTTCTCCCTCTTGCCAGCTAATTGTACTGTTGGGCTCTGGGGACATTTAAATGCCTACTTGTGACCATTTCTGCAGGGATCTGTAGCCTATGGCAAGGCAGAATTGTCTATGCCTGATGTTTTCCTATTGTTAGTTGAATATGATTCATCATTTGGGGTGTCAATCTGCATGTGAGGTAGATATGTGGCCAATAATGAATGCCTTGACTGTTGATTTGTCCCCCTTCTTTGTTTATGTTTAGAATGTTTTGGCTGGGAATGGCACACTGGGTCAAAGCTCATTTCCAGGTACATTGTGGGAGCACTGGGAGGTTATATGATTTGCTCAAGCTTTGACAGCATGCAAGATGCTGTTGTAGGTTTCAAATCTTAGTCTACTAGGTCTCTAGGTTCACAGCTTTGCAACCAGTGTTTAAGAGTCCCTCTCACTACCAAACCTGTCTGCCTCCCAAACCATCCCCCAGAGCCAGTAATCATGAGTCCAAAGTCCTTTAAACAACAACAGCAAAAAAAATCCTAGTGGACAAGAGTTCCAGATGCAAGATCCTCCTGACTCCTGAACAGTCCCTTGGAGCCAGCAATCAAAAGTCCTTCCAACTGCTAGACCCTTCTACCTCCCTAATTGTCCTCCACAGCCACCAATAATTCCCTCCCATCTCCTTTCCCTCCAATCCCACTGGGGAGCATGGCACCTCAGCAGCCTGTCAGCCAGGGTATATAAATACATAGACAGTGTTGGCAGATAAGGGCCTATGGCCCACCCAGTCTGCCCATTTGAGCTTGTAAGTTCACTTTATGTTTTCCTAAAAGTCTGTTGCCCCTTACCCCTGACCTCCAGAATTCCTTTATGTCTATCCCATGCATTCTTAAATCGTGTGATTGTTTCAGCCCCCACCACTTCCTCTGGCAGGGTGTTCCACTTGTCCACCACCCATTCTGTGAAGAAATTGTTCCTCATGTTTCCTCTGAATCATCCTCCCTCCAACTTCATCCCATGCCCTCTTGTCCTGGAACATCTTTTTCACTTAAAAGTAGTGTATTCCTGCACCCTGTTCCTCCCTGTAAGATACTTGTATGTCTCTATCATATCCCCTCTCTCCCTCCTCTCCTCCAGGGAGTACATGTTCAGTTCCTTCAACCTGTCTTCATAGGACTTGTGATGCAACCCATGCACCATCTTTGTTGCCCTCCTCTGAACCTTCTCTACCCTGTCTATGTCCTTACGTAGGTAAGGTCTCCAGAACTGCACACTGTACTCCAGGTGGGGCGTCTGGGTCGGCCAGATTCAAAATGGATTGTCACGATGAAGAATGGGAGGACCACTTGGGCACTTCTCAGGTGATTATTCTTCCTCCTGGTGACACAGCCAGGTGAGCAACCCTCTGCTCCCTCAGGCTTTGAGGCAGTCCTGAACTGAACTGGTCTCTGAGTAAGGCAGGCTGAAGCCAGTGATGAGCTCAGGGAGTCAGGACATGGATTTAGATCATGGATATTGGTGCACATCCTCCTGGACTTGCTACATCAAAAGTAAGAAAAAGTGACTCTACAACCAGTGCAGGCACAGTAAATGGGTTGGTGGGGCAGGCACAGAGGTGGCTGTGTCAGGCAACCATGGTCATTGTCCAGTTAATGTAGGTAACATAGGTAGATTCAGAGCAAAGTAGACAAATGTCCATGATGCTCACCTGATGTTTAAAAATACCCTTTTATACTATTAATGATACATTAATTATCAAGTTTCCTTTTAAATTCATTCACATTTCCGCAGTCAACCACATCCTCTGGCAGGGAATTCCAGATTGTAACCACCCTCTGGCTGTACCAAAAAAACCTTTTCCTTGAATGGCACACTTGCCCTATTATCTGTATGTAATGCATATGTCCATTTTTGTAACATGGATATACATATGCTATCTACGGATTCGGGGAAGGATGAGGTTACCTGGCACAAGAGACCTAGGTTTGACTACTCTGCACAGGGGCACCCAAGTAAATCCAACTACAGGAAGCAATAACTGTAATGTCCAGAACCAGAATTGGGATTTTTCAGTGTGGCTTTATTTATTAACTCACTGAACATAAACAAAGCTCTGTATGGTCCCCCAAAGGGCTACGTAACTGTAATGCAGATTAGAGGTTAAACACAGCGGTCCATTTGGCGAATGAACACAATACAACAGTTGTCTGGCTTTGGACCCACCAGGCACTCAGCCCGGACTTTGCATGCACATTGGATAATACATAGCCCGACTGGCCCATCTCCCCTGCCGGCCACTCGACTGACGGTCCACTTGGTAAATGAACCCAAACTTTACTTGGAAAGACATCCCATCAAACAAGGATGACTCCCAAACTGTGGTTCCCCACACCACTTGAAGTCTGCGACTCCTAGAGAGATTTTGTTTTCGTACTTCCAATTCGAAACTCCCATCAAACAGGGAGACTCCCATCCAACAAGGAGTAATGTTCCCATCCTGTGGCTCCCCACACCACTTAGAGTCTGCGACTCCTAGAGAGATTTTCAAGTTGCGACCCACGTCTGGGTACCCACCCCATCACTGGCCAAGTGCATGAGGCAAGTAGCAAAAACACAGAAGAAATCCGTAGAGGTGGACCTGGTTACTAAAGATGGGGGGTTTTCCCACCTCCAGCTCCCACAGCCCAGACCCAGCCATTTCTCTGGACACACAGAACTTTAGACTTTAAAATGTAGATTGACGGTGGATGACCTGAAGCACCCCCTCTACAATGAACTTTAACACTTTAAACAGATGACTGCTCTATTTGTTTGTTCTAGTTGACACAGTCCTCCCAAATAGCAGTCCCCAATACTTGAAATCCAACTGAAGAAAAGAAGTTGTTTGCCCCTTCCAATGGGGCCAAACACTCACCCATTCATTGCAGGTGCCCCACAGGCGAAGAAATGTTACCTTTGATGTTATACATGAACAGACTGAACTTAAATTAAAACAAGCAGCTTTCTTCCCAGGGTGGGAGAAGGGGATTGCCCCTGGAATCCACAAAGAACTTTTCCTCAACCCCCCCCCAGAGGGAGGGGGTAAACAGACACTACAGGTGTCCTTCTTGTTTGCTTAAGGACAAACTGAAGACTGACTTTGAATTTCCAAGATCTAAGAACTCTCTGAGCTGAAGATTCCAAATGTGGCTCATGCAGCTGTAACAATTCTATATAATGATGTCACCTCTCCAGTCTCAGTTGTGACTGAGGACAGAGTGAGACAGTGTGAAACCCATTTAACTGGAGTTTCACAAGCTGCCTTCCCTGCCTACCACTAGGTCTTACTGGGATTCTAGTAACCCCGGGTAACAAAGGGTTACACTCACCTTGACCAGGAAAATGACTGTCCCCAGTCATTATGCACCTGGCTTTAGGCCATCCACCCTATGTGCTACCTGCGGAGGGGTGATCCAGGCCCCTCCCTACCGTGTCTCTGAAACAGAGAGGCAACACTAAGGGCCTGAGGCCTATAGCTGACATTTCAGCCTCTACACTATCCACTTACTATGGACACCTAGTGGCTCTAGTAGAATCGTCCAGAGCATAGCCCTGATAGATCAGCATTGCAGTCCCTATGGCCACTGAGGACCACAGCCTGTCTATCCCCCCTAACCCTCTAGGGAAAACCTATCTGCCTCTAACATAACATCCAAAACAAAACCCGGGGACCTCCCCGACCTTGGGCAGCCTGCAACTACAACATTAGGAACACAAACAGTACTTTAATTTCTACACAAGCACTGAACGAGGAACTCCGATGAGCCCCTCCTCCTCTTCTTGTCTTTTCTTCTGTCTTCCAGGAACACCTGTAAGAAAAGACAAAACCAAAAACAAAAAAAAAACACCCTAATCTGCATTTACGATCTACCTAAACAACAACAGTGACAACAACAATGACCACAACCCTTACCATACAGGAAAAATAGAACACTAAACAATCCCAAAAAGAAAAATTTTTTTTTTTTTTAGAAAAGTAGAAAAGACAGTATATACATCAAGTACAGAAATGACATTGATAACAATACACTTCTTTGCGGGGATGGAATGCCCTAAATGTCCCACTAGTGATTACAAGGCCCGAATGCCAGTCCATTAAAGAAGTCTCCTGGGCGGGCCCGTGAACATAGTCTTTAGGCCATAATCGAAGGGAGAGTCTTTCTGGACAGTTCACACACTGTTTGAAGTCTATAGTGTAGGTGTGTATTGCAATGTCATAAAGATAGAATAAAAAGAATTTTGATGACTCACCAGCCTCTTGAAGTATTCGTACATCACCAACCTGGTCCCTGCCGAAGACTCTCGCTGGCAGCATTTCTTCTGATACAGCTGGGCGGACATCTTCCGGGAACCCACAGGAATGCACATCTGGAAACAGCTGGGCTGATGTCATAACTGGAGAAGGAACCTTAGAACAGGAACAAAAAGAGAAACAGCTGGTCTGGCGTCATCTGATTACCAGGCGATGAACAGGAAAACAGCCGGGCTGGTGTCCTCTCTGGATCTGAAGTCATCTGGTGGTACCAGTAGATGGTTATTGATTGCAGACAGTTTACTGTAGACTGAAGAATGTAGAGCACCTGAGTTCTTGTTTACTCATATTGGCAGTTCAATAAGGTTACTTCACAGTGTAGATGTGGCAGTATTGACTACCACTGCTCGGCTCTCCATTTTGTAGGCACGGGCTTAATTACTGGGAGGTCCTTGCATCGAGGCCAATAGTAGAGGGGGCCAGGGGCTTGAATTATTACTCCATCTGGACGCACATAATTCACACAGTGGGAGACTTCGCGTCCCTCTCCGTCCACTATTCTCACTCTGTCCATAAACAGTGTCCTGCCTCTCTTCCACTGTGTATACTTTTGTGGAACAGTCTATTCTTTACATGCTGGTTAGCCCCAGGATGCACATGTTTCATTGCTTCATCCCAGATCCAGGATTTCCTGCAGTTCTCAATCTCCTCCCAGACTCTCCGAGGAAAGGTAGGAAAGGTCATACCAAAGATTTCATTGGCCTTTCTATGAACCAGTCTCTCCTTTACTTGCTTTGGTCAATCTGAGACCACTGGCCTGGCTTGGGATGGCCAGTCCTGGTTCTGCCAGCCGCATCCTCAATGAAATTAAAAATGGATCCCTGACTTCTTTTTCTTCTTCTGGTGAAGCCAGGGCAGTGGCATCACCACCTTCTTGAACACATTCCTCCGAGGCAAGATCTTGAGGCTGTGTACCCGTTCCTATCTCACAAGGCCACTTAGGTTCCTCCTCATCTTCCTCTTCACTGAGGATCTAAGCCCAGGAGTGAGCAGTAGTTCTCACCCCCGAGACTATCCATTCATCACTAGGAGCAGAGGTCGACATCTCCCATTCAACGGCCTCCGCATCTCATCTTCACCTTCGAGACTTGGGCTAGGCCCCCCCACCCAGAGGTCTATTGATGCTTTATCTGAACTTGCCTTCTGAGATCCAGCATCCAAAACTTCAACTTCAGATTCAGTCTCTAATTCTGCACTCTCTAACTTTGTGCCACACTCCCCAGGGGACCTTCCTCCACAGGCTCCACCTGATGCTGTGTGCTGCCAACTGCAGATTCTTGAAGTTGTGTCCATGTGGGAGCCAAACGAATTTGAGGTGCTTTATACAAGCCATATTTTTGTAGACAACCAGCACAGTGAGGAATCATGAAGACATCCCTTCCAGCACTCAAGCACATCTGGCATACACGCACTGGATAATTAGGAACTGCCACATCAGGAGGGAGTTGCCCTCTATAGCACCAATTTTCAATGTCTCTCAATCTATTCACTGCTGCTGTTCCTGCAACCCGGGCATGATCCGGGTAACGAGCTGGTCCTGAGGCCATAACTGCAGAAAAACATACAAAAGTTCACTGTAACTGAAAGTCCCACTTTAATGAACACACTCTGTAGCTTTAAAATGGCTCCTCTGCTGCTGTGTTTACTTTACTACCCCACCCTGTAATGGTGGCAGCAGCACTCCTGTGCATCAACATTCAGACTCTGGATCAAGCCACTGCGCACCCGATTTACATCAGCTACTAATAACTTTTATTTCAAACTGCACAACTTGCTCTTTTCTGGGTGTTCTCACATTTACAGGATTTTCCTTGGACTTTTCACATGCTGGCAACATTTATTTAATCACAGTCCCTTTTAAAACTTCAGGTTTCAGCACAGGATTGCCTGCTTTTACTAGTGTTGCACTTATTTTACAACCCACAGTCTCTCTCTGGCTGCAAACTTTAAACTGAGGCTACTTTCATTGCTATGCACACATTTAATGGCTTTACAGACTTGCACTTGCCAGCAGGATATCACACAATCGCTACTTGCAAAGCGACTATACAGCTGCACTCACATTTTATATGGCATTACTGAAAATCACTGATTTGAGCAGTTTTAAATTGTTTACTCACTGTTAAGGTAGCAGATTGCTGCGATGGAGGAAAACGGCTTGCAGCCAGATTTTTGAAGGCCTCGGATTTCAAACGGGTGGGCAGTCTCCGCGATCGTAGTATTAATCACACAATTCACTGATCCCACGACTGATAAGCGGGTTGAGCCCGATTTTGAACTAGAAAAGTCACTTTTCACTGTTTACAGCGCTTTGAACACTTCGCGAATGCTCCTCCACTGCCAGTACATGCACTACTCTCTGTCTCCCTCTCGAATGCTGAAGCAGACACTGAAGAGCTGGCTGAGGGGCGGGACTAATGGCAAACTGACCAACCACACGACGCCATGCAAATGAGCCTCTTCCTCGTCACGAGGGCTCCTCTCCTCACGGCGATTATCGAGCAGACAAATTTAAACTGAAAAGATGCACTTTTTTTTTCAACTGACTCCACGGCGGGAGCCCATTTCAACCATGTAACATTGCCATTAACTCTGCAGTCTTTAGTATTGCACAGAAAGCATTTCCAACGTCCAGGGCATAATTTCTCTGTTGCTACCCCTAGTTTTCCACACTTTCCTTCACAGAACTTTATTTTAAAACTGACAAACGCTGTAAACTATGTTGATGCAGGACAAGGACACACACTTTGGCTTTACAGCTCCTTGGTAAACAGTTGGCATTTTTTAAACAGCAGCACAAGATTCACAGCACACAGCACACACTAGGGAAATTGCTTCAACCTTTTTGGGCTACCAACTGCCAGATAGCCAAAACGCTAGCCTACTTGCCCAAGCACCTTCCTTCCCAAACAAATCCAAAGCGGTGCCTCCATTTTTGTAATGCATATGTCCATTTTTGTAACATGGATATACATATGCTATCTACGGGTTCGGGAAGGATGAGGTTACTCGCACAAGAGACCTAGGTTTGACTACTCTGAACAGGGTCACCCAAGTAAATCCAACTACAGGAAGCAATAACTGTAATGTCCAGAACCAGAATTGGGATTTTTCAGTGTGGCTTTATTTATTAACTCACTGAACATAAACAAAGCTCTGTATGGTCCCCCAAAGGGCTACGTAACTGTAATGCAGATTAGAGGTTAAACACAGCGGTCCATTTGGTGAATGAACACAATTCAACAGTTGTCTGGCTTTGGACCCACCAGGCACTCAGCCCGGACTTTGCATGTGCATTGGATACATAGCCCGACTGGCCCGTCTCCCCTGCCGGCCACTCAACTGACGGTCCACTTGGCGAATGAACCCAAACTTTACTTGGAAAGACATCCCATCAAACAAGGATGACTCCCAAACTGTGCCTCCCCACACCACTTGAAGTCTGCGACTCCTAGAGAGATTTTGTTTTCGTACTTCCAATTCGAAACTCCCATCAAACAGGGAGACTCCCATCCAACAAGGAGTAATGTTCCCATCCTGTGACTCCCCACACCACTTAGAGTCTGCGACTCCTAGAGAGATTTTCAAGTTGCGACCCACGTCTGGGTACCCACCCCATCACTGGCTGCGCATGAGGCAAGTAGCAACATAGAAGAAATCTGTAGAGGTGGACCTGGTTACTAAAGATGGGGGGTTTTCCCACCTCCAGCTCCCACAGCCCAGACCCGGCCATTTCTCTGGACACACAGAACTTTAGACTTTAAAATGTAGATTGACGGTGGATGACCTGAAGCACCCCCTCTACAATGAACTTTAACACTTTAAACAGATGACTGCTCTATTTGTTTGTTCTAGTTGACATAGTCCTCCCAAATAGGTGTCCCCAATACTTGAAATCCAACTGAAGAAAAGAAGTTGTTTGCCCCTTCCAATGGGGCCAAACACTCACCCATTCATTGCAGGTGCCCCACAGGCGAAGAAATGTAACCTTTGCTGTTATACATGAACAGACTGAACTTAAATTAAAACAAGCAGCTTTCTTCCCAGGGTGGGAGAAGGGGATTGCCCCTGGAACCCACAAAGAACTTTTCCTTAACCCCCCCCAGAGGGAGGGGGGTAAACAGACACTACAGGTGTCCTTCTTGTTTGCTTAAGGACAAACTGAAGACTGACTTTGAATTCCCAAGATTCTAAGAACTCTCTGAGCTGAAGATTCCAAATGTGGCTCATGCAGCTGTAACAATTCTATATAATGATGTCATCTCTCCAGTCTCAGTTGTGACTGAGGACAGAGTGAGACAGTGTGAAACCCATTTAACTGGGAGTTTCACAAGCTGCCTTCCCTGCCTACCACTAGGTCTTACTGGGATTCTAGTAACCCCGGATAACAAAGGGGTTACATGTAAAATATGTGATCAGGTATTATATGCTATGCTTCTCATTTCTAGTCCCAATATATCCCATAGATCATTATTTGTAAGGGCCTGGAATATCAGGTACATATTGCCCCGTAATCTCTTATATTCAAGCGTATACATTCCCAGTTTCTCCAATCTATTGTTGTCAGTAGAACAAAATCATGGCGTCTGTTTCACTGGAAGGGGGATAGGGTTACCCCCATGCATGCCTCTAGATCAGGTGGGTCTGCTTCCAGATCTGATGACCTCCTGAACAATCCCCCCAGAGCCAACAGTGATAAGCCACTCCTGCTACCAATGACTGAGTGAACAAATAGTTAAGAAAAATAAAATACTGAATGTAAAAATGACATTGAAAGAATAAGATTATATGTGTAAGAAGTGATATGGTAAAAGCAGAATACCCACTGGAACTGAGATCAAAACCCTACTAGAGCCAAATACTCAATGTGCAACGCTGAACAAGTCACTTAACCTCCTATTGATCAGTCCATGCTGCTGCAAAAATGGGTAGAAGCAGGACCTCTGGAAATTAGATGTTACATCTCAGATGGGCTATCCTGGGGAACAAATTATAAGGAAAAAAAAAAGCTGTTGCTGGCTTTTTAGGTCCCTCCTGCAGGCAGCAAGTTCTAGTCACTGGAGCACTGCTGAGAACCAGATCATCACAGTTTCAAACCCAGTTACTCACTTTGTGACCCTGAGTTATTCACTTAACCTCCCAGAGTTGCAGTCCATTTACCTATGGAAATGGGTATAAGTAGGACCCCACTGGAAATGCAATGTTGCATCACAACTGGACTATTCAGGGTAAATACACTGGAAGGAGAAAACCAAAAAACTGCTCATAGGGTATATACTGCAAAGTAAAAATGTTTATTATCTTACTCAAGGCTACATATAAAAAACATCCCACAGCAATACAGCAATAAGGATCAGGGCTTTGGGGCACTCTGCCCCTTCCTCAGGAAGCTATGCTCAAGGAACCAATCCCTATGTCCCATTTAAATACACCCATAACAACGTCAGTGCGTCAGACGGTATCATTTAAAAAGATACACATGAAAAAGTGCAAATTGGTGCATAAATCATTCCCTAATTCAGACACACTGAAAATACTTAGTGACATACAATTATAGTCACTATATTTGGAAATTTAGGAGTCCATTGACTAAAATCTTAGTGGATCTGCAATTTAAAGGTGATACACACTAATTCCTCAACAAAAATATGTTATTTAAAAAGAATATATAGTGGCATGATATGGTTATGAAAACTACCTTAAACACCATCACCTAAGGATTTACCACTAAGAAATATGCTTATAATAAAAAAGTTATCACATTTAAAAGAAGCAGGAGGGGAGGAAGTATTTAAATTGATATCAAAAAGAGGTGGGAAATAGGAATATAAAGAGGAGCACCAACCCAAAAAGGAAGGGAGGAGGAGGAAGGAAGAACTGGAGGACTAGTCAATAAAATAAACAAAGCAGACAAATATATGATATAAACCTATCATTCAGTACTTTATTGCACAACACTGTGACTCATATGTTTTAAATATAAGGAACATATTTACATAAAAAATCAATAATTCTCACAGTTTACCTATAGCAAGCATAAGGATTCTGAAGTAAATCAGGATAAGGCATTTTGTGAAAAAATACATTTGGAGCCTACATCTCCCAGCTGCAGGATGCCAGAACAGTGCTGCTCAACCGGGCAGGTATTGAGGGCAGCCAGTGACCATGAAGCCTTGCACCACAGTCCTGCTTTAAGGTATGGGCTACTCAGTGTTGTAATTACCCCCATCCCCAAGCTCAGATTACCACTGCCTGCCTGCCCCATCTCTTTCCCTATTTAACTTTCCCTTCTCATTTACCTTTTGATTGCCTCTCTCCCAGCTCCCAACCTCCCAACTCCAGGATGCTGGAACAGTGCTGCTCAATTGGGCAGGTATTGAGGGCAGCCAGTGACCATGAAGCCTTGCACCACAGTCCTGCTTTAAGGTATGGGCTACTCAGTGTTGTAATTACCCCCATCCCCAAGCTCAGATTACCACTGCCTGCCTGCCCCATCTCTTTCCCTATTTAACTTTCCCTTCTCATTTACCTTTTCATTGCCTCTCTCCCAGCTCCCAACCTCCCAACTCCAGGATGCTGGAACAGTGCTGCTCAATTGGGCAGGTATCGAGGGCAGCCAGCAACCACGGAGCTCTCCCCCTTTCTCTAACCAGTCTCCTGCTTCCACAAGACCTCTCCCAAGCTTGTGCAACTGCTCTACGTGCAGCAGCACTATGTTTTTGCCACCCTCCTTCCCGAGCCACCCCGCCATGCTAAGGTGGTGTTCAATTAATAGAAAAACAATCCGTTAAGCTCCACACACCTGCCCTCTCCATTACATGGTACAACCCAACCTCCCTGCTCACAAGCTCCACTTGAACCAGCCTGGTAGCTAGCTAAGCCAGCTATTCAACACCTCCTACCCTATACGTCATCTTTTTCCTAGGTAATGATCTGCCACACCTGCCGCAAACAACCTCCCTTCTGCAATTACTTATTTGTAAGCATACCTGGCACAAATTGATTATTACGTGTATAAGAACCACAGGCCAGCTGATCCACTCTCTAGCACTATTAATCCACTTTGGTCACCATGCTCCCCCCTCTATATACCTCTTTTATTACCTGTTCCTTCTGGTCTCAGCATACTGAACATAGGATAACTACATCTAACAGCTTACCACTGACAAACCATTCACTGGCAAACCCCTTCCATGCATTCAATCCACATCCTTCATGGAATGAACACTCAGTCTCTCCTGCATCATCACTTATACTAACTCAAACTGTTTGTCTCCATGCCTCCACACTGTATGACCTATCCTCAACACTCTGCCATTATCCCTTCTCAAAGCAGTCCGTCTATCCATTGCCATATAATTTGATTTCATTCAAGAAAGAATACATACGCGTGAGATATATGCTACAAAAACTTATTGTAATATCGCTTCTCTGCTCAGGAAATATTGAAGTAAATCCAGACCCTATTTCCTCACTAACATCCCATCCAATTTTGGTTTGGCTACTGGTCTAATAGTGATGTTAGTCACATAGATACATAGATACATAGATACATAGACAGTGTCGGCAGATAAGGGCCTATGGCCCACCTAGTCTGCCCATTTGAGCTTGTAAGTTCAGTTTGTTTTCCTAGAAGTCTATTTCCCCTTACCCCTGACCTCTAGAATTCCTTTATGTCTATCCCATGCATTCTTAAATCCTGTGATTGTTTCAGCCCCCACCACTTCCTCTGGCAGGGTGTTCCACTTGTCCACCACCCGTTCTGTGTGCAGCCTCCTAAAAAAAATAGATATTGTAAAAACTTGGGTATCCCACACCAACCCTGATATCTTGGTAGTTACGGAAACATGGCTAAAGGGTTCCATCCCTGACCAGCAGATGGCATTGCCCTCCTTCAATACCTTTTGATTAGATAGGCCAGCAAGGGGAGGTGAGTGGTCATTTATATCAATAAGAAGCTCTCAGCCACAGAAATATCTCTGTAACCAAACCGAAGGAATTTGAGTGTTTGGCCCGAAGACTAACCCTATCTTCATCTGAAGCACTGAGCATAACTGGCTGCTAAAGACCACCATCTGGGAGTCTGGAGTTACTCCATACCCTCTGCAACTTTATAGATTCAAATTCCAATGAGACAATTATCCTCAGTGACCTTAAACTGGACTGGCTCAGCCCTAGATCCAATAGCCTTAAGGAATTGTGTGACGAATTAGATATTGCTATTATTTTTTATTTATTGAAATGTTTTACCAGGGAGGCACACTGAACAACAAGTTGCTCGTCTCACAGTGTGACCTGGGAGAGGGGGTACAGAGAGTATTCATACAGAAAAATACATAACAGACAGATTCATTTAGGTCAAGAAGTACAAAAAGATCACTACACAATTACACCATAGCATTACAACTATAGAATATATTGTACAAGGTGAGTATAACAATATAAAGATAATTGGGCAATTTAAGTGTGTATCAATATTTCTTAAGTGCAGTTATAAAGTAAATTACAACTCAGCTTAGTAGGGAGGGAAGTAAGAGGGGAGAAGGGTAGCATTAGGATTTCAGGAAATAGGTACAGTTTGAGGAATGGAAATTGTGGAGTGCAGTAGAGAGGGAACATAGGGAGGAGGAATGCCAAATCTGCTGAGGAAGAGAGTTCCAAATTTTGGGGAATCGATGCACAAAACCAGAATGGCCAGCAAATGTTGAGCAGCGAGGGACCACAAATGTGCACTAGTCAGTTGATCTTGAGCATACAGGAGGATAAGGGGTAACTAGGGAGGAGGAGGATAGGTAAGAAGGCAGAGAATCAAACCGGTATTTAGAAATGAATTTGGCACAATGTGAGAAGTGCCTGTTAGTAAGTGAGGGGAAAGATAGGGAATGATAGAGGTCACAGTGGTGAGTACGTACAGGAGACTCAAGGGTGAAACAACAGAAAGAGTTGAAAAGGGGATCCAGTCTGGATAAGGTGGATCTGGGAACAGCACTATAGACTACACCACAGTAGTCAAAGATTGGGAGGATCATCTTTTGGATGATCTCACACCTGGTCATAAGAGGGATGCAATTACAGTTCCTGTATAAGGTGCTGAGCTTGGGGTGCAGTTTTTTCAGGATGGCATCAATATGTCCAGAGAAGTTGAGGTGTTGATCCAGCCAGACCCCAAGGTATCTAAATGAGGAGGTGTCCTCAAGCTGTGTCCCATCAAGGGTGTGAAAAGTGGGCAAAACTGGGAGTCTAGCAAATCTCTGCAGAGTACCGAAGGTCATGGAGACCATTTTCTTGGCATTTAGAAAGAGATGATGTGAGGCAAGCCAGTGCTGGATCTTGTTGAACTCCAGCTGGAATTTGGCTTCCATGTCGGAGGAAGAGTGGCCTGAGGTGAACAAAACGGTACCATCAGCGTACATGTGTATGGAGGAGGGAGAGCATGCTGACAGTAAGTCACTTAGGAAAACAGAAAAAAGTAGGGGGCCCAACACTGAGCCCTGAGGAACTCCAGTGTGGATTTGGTGAGGAAGGGAGCTGGAGTCAGCGATTCTAACTGATTGTGTCATCCCTGTCAGGTAGGCCCTAAACCAGTAAACCGCAGATGGCAAGAGACCAGCTAAAGAGAGGGAGTGTAGAAGCAGGGTGTAAGAAACAGTATCAAAGGCCTTGGCAAGGTCAAAAAAAATGGCAGAGGTGTTCAAGCCACTGTCCATAACAGGCAGGATGGAATCAGTGAGCCTGAGTAGGGAGGTAGTGGTTCAGTGGTTTTTCCTAAATCCAGATTGGAATGGGGAATAAAAGTTGGAGTCAGGAAGAAAAGCGGAGATTTGGAAGATGACAAGATGTTCCTAGAATTTAGCAAGGGTGGGGATCAGGAAAATGGGGCGATAGTTCCCAGGGAAAATGGAGTCACCACCTTTGGGGAGGGAAGGAGAGAATGACAGCATGTTTCTAGGGCATAGGGACCACAGCAGACAAGAAGGAGAGGTTTAAAATTTCAGATAGTGAGTAGGCAATCACAGGGGCAGACAGGTAGAGAAGCTTAGGGTCTAATTCGTCTGGAGAGCTGCCTTTGGACGGGTTTAAGGACAGTAGAGCAGCACGGGTGTCATCAGGTGAGACCAGGGAAAATGAGAAAGGATAAGAATCAGGAGGTTGATGGAGGTCACAATTAACACTTTTGGGGAGGGATGCCTGAGGAATAGTGTTGTGCGAAATTGGAATATTTCACCCAGTGAAATTTTTCACGTAATTAACACATTATGTGAAATATTTCGCTGGGTGAAATGCAAAATTTTACCCATAGCTGTGAGCGAACTTTCACCCCCAAGCCAGTGGAATTTCACCTGTGGGCAAAATTTCACCACCACCGGTGAAATTTTGCCACTTCTGGTGAAACTTCACCACCCGCGGGTGAAATTTCACCTCCTACAGGTAAAATTTCTCTACTGGTGGTGGATTGGTGAGCTGGCAAAATTCCGCCGCATTTTCGCTAAACATTTCAAGCGGTGAAATTGCTGATTTTGCCACAGTTTCGCCAGCGATATGTAATTAAATTTCGCTGCATCTCTACTGAGGAGGAGGACAGGGGGTTAGGGAGGCTAGTAGTGCTGACACAGATGATGTGAAGTAGGAGTTGAATTTCCTCAGCCACTGCAGCATGATCGGCTATGAGAGAGTTGTTTATTTTAATGACAGGGAAGGGGAGAAGAGGGCATGAACAAATTTCCAGAACTTGGATGATGAGTTTAGGTTTGTGTGGAAAGTGGAATTGAAATACTCAGCTTTGGCTAACCTGATAGCTTTAGTACACACGTTGCAGAGTTTAAGGTAGTTTGCAAAATCACTTGGTGATTTAGTTGCTTTATGTTTCCTCCAAGCATGGTTGAGTGCCCTGAGGCAGGCCAGTAGTTCAGGAGTGATCCACAGGACATGGTTGCTGCATACTCTAGTCCATCTGTAGAGGGGCATAATGATTCCAGATTGAGAGGAATTTATCTTTGAAATAATCTAGGGCTGCATCCACGTTGGGGACAGAGGTTAACGGAGCCCAGTCGGTTATGTCAAGGGATTTATAGAAGAGTATTTGTAATATTTTATGTGAGGGTTTAGGCCTGTGGACATTCCGGACTAGATAAATCAAATGGTGATCGCTTATGGCATCAGGTAAGATACCCGCTTCGATGACATGATGTGGGTTGGATGTAAGGGCCCAGTCAAGCAACATAGAAACATAGAAACATAGAATTTGATGGCAGATAAGGACCGCTTGGCCCACCCAGTCTGCCCATTTCCCTACCTCTGGATAAGCTGCAGATCCTAGTTAACCAGCAGCCTACTTCTTCCTACCCCCACCCCCTAGAATTGCCTTATGACTGTCCCATGCATGCTTGAATTCCACCACTGATTTTGACTCCACAACCTCCTCCAGAAGGCCGTTCCATGCATCCACAACCCTCTCTGTGAAAAAATACTTCCTTAAATTACCTCTGAGCCGCCCCCTCTATCTTCAAATTGTGCCCTCTTGTTCTTGCACAGCTCTTTTTTTGAAAGATGCTACCCTCTTGGACTTTGTTGATTCCCTTGAGGTACTTGAACATTTCTATCATGTCCCCCCTCTCCCTCCTTTCCTCGAGGCTATACATATTAAGCTCCTTTGTCTCTTCATATGTCTTCCGGTGCAGACCCTGCACCATTTTAGTTGCCCTCCTCTGGACAGCTTCCATCCTGTCTATGTCTTTGCGGAGATTGGGTCTCCAGAACTGCACACAGTACTCCAGATGGGGTCTCACCAGCTGTCAGTACAGAGGGATATACTTCCTGTTTTCTACTGGTGATGCCTCTCCCTGCATCCCAGTATCCCCCAACCCTCCTTGCTGCCCTCTCATTGCTTGCCCACCTTTAGGTCATCTGATATGACTACCCCCAGGTTCCTTTCCATTTTGTTGTTGTTAGTATCTCACCCCCATTGTGTACTCTTCCCTGGGTTTTGTTTCCCAGGTGCATTACCTTGCACTTCTTAGCATTGAATCTAAGCTGCCATACATTTGACCATTCCTCTAACCTTGCCAAGTCCCTTCTCATCCTTTCCACCCCACCCTGTGCATCAACTCTGTTGCAGATCTTTGTGTCATCTGCAAAGAGACATACTTTTCCTTCAGTCCTTCTGCAGTGTAGCTTATAAAGACATTGAAGAGGACCGGTCCTAATACTGAACCCTGTGGTACCCACTAGTAACCCTCCTTTCTTCTGAGTGGACTCCATTTACTATTACTCTCTGTCTCCTATTCTCCAGCCAATTCTTTACCCAGGCTGTCATCTTGGGACCCACTCCCAGGCTGGCTAACTTGTATATTAATCTTTTGTGTGGGACTGTGTCAAATGCCTTGCTAAAGTCTAGGTAGGCCATGTCCACAGCCCCTCCCTGATCTACTACTTTGGTCACCCAGTCAAAGAAATCTATCATATTTGTCTGGCATGACCTTCCTGCTGTGAATCCATGCTGCCTAGGGTCCTGTGCCCCTCTGGCCTCTAGATACTAAACAATTCTTTCCTTCAAGTGATTCTATCATTTCCCCTATCACTGAGGTTAAACTAACAGGTCTGTAGTTTCCTGCTTCTGCCTTGCTCCCACTTTTGTGAAGGGAATCACATCTGCCCTCCTCCAGTCCTCAGGTACCACCCCAACCTCCCATGATTTGTTAAAAGGGTAGTCAGTGGTGTCACTAGTTCTACCTTAGTTCTTTTAGAATTCTGGGATGAATCCCATCAGGCCCCATTGCTTTGTCCACCTTCAGTTTTAAGAGTTCTTTCAGAACCCTTTCTTCTGTAAATGGGCTGGTATCAATTTCTGTATCCAGAGTGTTTCTACTGTTTGTTTTATGTACCTCCCCCTCTTCATTTGTAAATACTGAGCAAAAATATTTGTTTAGTATCTCTGCCTTTTCACAGTCTCCCTCTGCTCACCCTCCCTCCCCTTTATTAAGCCTCACTATCCCTCCCTTGGTCTTCCTTCGCTCCCTGATGTACCTATAAAAGGTTTTATCCCCCTTCTTAACCGAGTTGGCTATCTTTTCCTCGGTTTGGGCCTTTGCTGTTCTGACTGCCTTCCCAGCCTCCTTTTGTTTTAACTGATACAGTTCTCTGTCCTGCTCCTTCTGCGATTCCTTGTACTTCCTGAATGCTTTCTTTTTCTCTTGAACCTCCACTGCCACTTCCTTTGAGAACCATAGTGGTTTCTTAGATCATTTTGTTTTGTTTATTTGCTTCACACAAAGGCTCGTTACCTCTGTGATGGCAGTTTTTATTATTCCCCATTGTTCTTCCACCCCTCCTTCCTGCCCATTTGCTAGTGCATTCCTTAGGCACTCACCCATTTTGGCAAAGTCAGCCCTCCTAAAGTCCAGTACTTTTGTCGTTGTATGGCTTGATTCTATTGCTGTGTTTATTGTGAACCATACTGTTCGATGGTCGCTAGTTCCCAGATGGCTACCCACTTCTACATCTGTAGCAAGCAAGGTGTGATTTTGAGTTTTAGTGTTCAGGCGGGTTGGTTCATTGATAAATTGAGTGAGATTTTGGGAGGCTATGTTGTTACATGCCTTAACTTGTAAGGGCGACAACCAGTTCAGGTTGAAATCCCCCATGATGAACAGTTCACCAGATTGGGAGTGAGAATCAATTGTGGTTGTGAGGTCAGTGGCCACAGTAGAGAGAAGGTTGGGGCGACAATAGATGCCAGCGACAAAGATCGGAAATAGTGAAGGGCAGGGATACCCAAACAATGAGAGCCTCATAGTTTGCTGGTAAGGAGGTGGAGAGGGTGATGGCATATTACGGGGAGGAGGAGATGTACATTGCCACACCCCACTCTCCACACCTATCTTGTCTGGCTAAGGAATAGCCAGGGATAGAGGAGGTATGGTCAGATATCTTTTTAGTATGCCACGTTTTGGAAAATATTAGGATGTCTGGAGTCAGACAGACAGCCAGGGTTTGAAGGAGGTCTAGTTTGGGCAATAAACTATGTATATTGAGGTGGAGTAGTTTATGTCCTCTAGGTAGGGTTGGGAAATGTGTGAGATTAGGTCCGAGGTTGTTTTGTGGCAGCCTTGTTACGATGTTAGCTGTCAGGCCTGGGTTGGGATGTATGTTATGTGATGTGAGAAGTAGGAGAGCTCTGATAAGATAATGTAACTTGGGATTTTTATAGAATTGCTGGGATTTAGAAAATGTTTGGATAGGGAATGCGGAGGTTGTGGGTTTTATAACTTTAAGTAAGAGGTTAATAAAGGCAGCCCAAGTGGGAAAGGATAATAGAGGGGTTGTGGGGAGCAAATGAAAATGGCTGCAGAGATGGAGGAAGGGAGCTGGAGTGACAGCAAGATGTTAAGTGTAGGAAAGAGATACCGTAGTGTAATCCATAGGAGAGACATTGGGGTAAGTAAAGGGAGAGTTGGGGAGGAGGATGGTAGGGAGGAACATTAGAAGAAGCACAGGAGAGAAAGATAGCTTAGACATAGTGAAATAGTAGGAACACAATCAGAGAAAAAGTGGAGAGGTATACACTAGCTACTTATTTGTAGCAGTGTGGAAGGTGAACGCAGTGCAGCAGATAGTTTTAGAACAACAAAGCAGCAGTTAAAGAGTAGTCGTGGAGGAGATTAGAAAAAAGCAGAATAATAAGGAATTATATAGGCTTAGGTGAAGCAGCTAATAAGGTGATTACACAGGTTTTGGCTCACAAGGCAGCAGTCAGGTAGCTGGCATGGGTAGAGATTAGGAAGGAGTAGTAAGGGAATTGTAGACTTAGGCTTAAGACCTGATAATGGCCATGTTAATTGGCAGATCTTGTGGGGGGCACTGAGCCTGTTTGGTTTTTGATGAAGGTTATAGCAAGTCAGCAGGAACGCAAGAAGAATTCAGCAGAACACACTGGGGCAGCACCACTGAATTACAGAATCACAGGGAGAAAAGCACGCTGTGTCAGCTCCAATACAAGTGGTTGCTTAAGCTTATTGGGCGGAGTTCAGCAGGCAGGAGTATTTAAAGAGTGTCGGGACGGGAGTGGGAGGGCGGGAGAAAATTTAAACTGAGTAAGATGCCCAATTGTAGATCTGAAATAGAATAAAAACATAGCCTGCAGGCAGTAGCCAATGGCAAGTGTGCTAGTCAGGCAAACAGCCAATAATGGCCTTGTAGCCAAAGGAAGCAGCCAGCAGAGACTGCAGTTTCAGATCCAAGATGTAGCTGCACCAAATAATCTCCAATGGACTAGATCCCTATTTCCTAAATGCAAGCTATCACTTCTTAACTGCCTCAATAACCCATCTTTTCAATTTGTCAGTTACTACTGTCACTGTCTCCTCCCTATGGAAAACAGCTCACATATTGCTCTTGTTTAAATCTGGTGACCCTTGTGATATAAACTACAGGTCTATCTCTATATTACCTATTTTATCCAAACTCTTGGAAAAAGTAATTGACATGCAACTTAGGAACCTCCTCGAAAACATGAAGCTATTTAACCCATTGCAATTTGGCTTCAGGCAAAATCACAGTACGATATCAGCCATGGCTAAAGTGACCGACAACTGGTGCACTACCCTAGATCTCAAACACTATACCGGAGCTGTCTTCTTGGACCTAAGCAAAGCATTCAACATGGTTGATCATAATCTGTTACCACTGAAACTTAAAGCACATGGCCTAAACAATTCCACTGTAAGCTGGTTCTCTAGCTATCTCACATGAAGCAGTCCAATGCATTAAAGCATATGGGCTATCTTCCCCTTTACCACTCTTGAGAGGTGTGCCACAGGGATCTATCCTAGGCACTCTTCTTTTCTCAATCTATATTAACTGCTTAAGTGACAACATCCATACAATGAAACTACACTTCTTTGTGGATGACACCGTCCTTTACATATCGAAACCTTCCCTAGAAGATGTTGGCATCGCACTACAATCTGACTTCAATCGGTTGCAACTTAACCTTTTAAGATCAAAGCTTCTGTTAAACTCAGATAAAACAAAGGTAATGTACTTTGCACCTGCACTCTTCCAACCTCACTACTTAGGCATGACACTCTGGTATCTATCACAACCCTACTAGGGGATTCATTTGAGGTTGTAAAAAAATTCAAGTATCTAGGTTTTTGGTTAGGCAATCACCTCTCCTTCGCTGCTCACATTGAAACATTACAAAACTAAAAGCTAGCTTGGGTTTCTTCTATAGGAACAAATCCCTATTCCCTATTGATGTTAGGAAAAGGCTAGCCAAGTCACTTTCCTCCCTCTTCTCGACTATGCGGACATTATATACATCAGTTGCTCAACCTCTTATTTGCACAAATTGAATGTTCTCTTCCACCGTGCCATTCATTTTATATAAAACGCCCCATCCAGGACTCATCATTGCGCCCTCTACTCTGCAGTGAGTTGGATGTCCCTCACTCCCAGAAGGATGATATACAGTTATACCTGGGCATACAAAGCTATGTTGAATAAACTTCCCCTATATATCTCGTCCCTTTTCCACCACTCCTATACAGTAGCTGTTACTCACTCATGATAAACTTTATTATTTTGTTAGATATACCGACGTTCCGTGCCCACTTTGGAAAAGCTGCCATCAGCTATGTTATACTCTCCATCTGGAATAAATTCCAATCTGCTTTTAAGCTCTCCAAATATGTCTCTCTTAATGTTGCTAAATCCCTAATAAGCAGTTCCCTTAAAGGGACACTGTCAACCTGTTTTTTATCATATTAGTTCTAGTTAAAAACCTATATTTTATGATTGCTTATCTTCTCTAAAATGTATTGATGTTGCTGTTTGTTGTGTCTGTCTCCTTGTTTAGAAGAACTGAAATGCATGCTAAAGTATATTTTTAAACAACGTTGTTTTTTTTACAGTCCTGGATCTGTTCTTGCTGCATACTTCCTGTGCATTAGAAACACCCCCAAACAGTGCAGTCACTCAAGAGGCAGTAACCTCCTATACTTCCACTGCATCATGAGGGGCTAGACTGTGTTATGAGTGTTCCCAATTCCAAGAAAGATGCAATTGGAGCTGATTAAGGAATGTAAACAAGCCTGTGTTTGTGTGGTAACACCAGTGTGGTGGGCAGTCTGTTTTTTCACTTTTTAAAAGAAAATAAGAATCAGAATCGAACTACCAGCTACATCAGCAATCATTACAGAATGATGGCAATCATAAAATGTGTTTTTTAACCTAAGGAAACTTTGAGGCCTAAGGGGTTGACAGTGTCCCTTTAAGGAAGACTACCTCTCAGGCCCCCCTGTAATTTAATTTGCCCCCCCCGTGTGATTTCTCCCATTTTGTTTGTATTTTTAATTTTGTATACTACTCACTTGGACTCCAGTTGAGTGCAGGTTGCTGCAGTGTGAAGGTGAAGGGCTATGTGGGCAATGAGCATTTAAAAATTAAATTGCTCTGGCAAGTCATAAGTCTCAAACTCCCACCACCCATGTGATGAACTAATAATACACCACGTGGGGGCCAGGGGACTCTAAAGCCAAGGAGCCGAGTGTAGCCTGCTCTACCGAACGAAGTGCTGAATGGAGCAGAGGTTCCGTGCCACGCTGCTGCCTGTCTGTCTGTCATCAGTACAATTAACAGAGGCAGTCAGTGACACACTGAGGAGACTTCAGCTTTCTGTCTGTCCCTTCTGGTAAGAGAACCAATCTGGTCATGCCACGGAGGAGAGTGGGGCCGGCGGGAGGCGGAGACATTATCATGCAGACACTCAGAGGTTAGGGTCCACTCAGAAAAGCACCAAATTGCTTAGGGTTGTGTGTGTTCACTGTTTGTTCTAGACTGTTCTGGCTCTTAAAACTGAGTTGTCTAACTGTGGCTAGGCTAGAATCTCCTCCTCATCGCCACTCGTTCACTTGTAGTCAGTCAGCTAAGCTCAGCTCAGCACTTTACTTGTGCAGTTGTGATTTGAATTGAAGAACTTGGGGGAAAAAAATTATCAGCTGGTACCACACACTTAATACTTTTCGTGTGTGTGTGTGGGGGGGTCAGGGCCTTTTTCCTTGTGGCTTGCACGCCACAGCCATCGGTTAGCTGGATTGGGAGGAATTGGAAATCAGAACTGCTGCTCAGTGGAGGGAAGGGGTGTGAAGAACAGTTAAAGGAAGGAGAGAGATATAAATTATTAAGCAGCAGCTGCCGCGAGTTGTTGGGGCTTGGGCCTTGGGGGCGCTGGGATTTTTTCTGTATTTGCTGGACTGAGTCTGGGTGGGTCACCCGGAGACTAGAGGGAGAGACACAGCCTGCCAGCCAGCCACTGCACAGGTGGTGGAGGAAAAAAAAAATTTAAAAATACACACCATTCTGACTCAATCTCTGACTTCTGTTCTGTCATAATGTTTTTTTACTTTTTCTGCTAAAGGCAGAAGTGAGAAGTTGCAGAAAGAGAACACATTTTAAGTTATTTTTTGATGTGTGATGTGAATGGGGGAATTTTGGGAAAAAAGTAAGGAATGGTTAGGAGGATCTCTTGTCTAATAATCCTCAGTCCAGCCTGGACTGAGAGTTCTAGCAGTAGCTAGCAACTACAGTAACAGTTGCTCCTCAGAAATAACTTACAATTTGAGAGTTTTCTTTTCTTTCCTTTATTTTTATTTATTTATGCCAGCAGCCATAGCGTAACCAACCATTTAAAAATCAAAGTAGTTTTCTGGGGGTTGGTCAGTGAATCAATCAGTCAGTGCTGGACTGCTGGTGGCAGTGGTCACACACCATATACTCTTGCGAGTGTGAGAGCAGTGCACTGCCTGAATTATTTAAATACATGGTCTGAGACAGGGACAGGGACTGCCTGTCAGAACAAGGGGACAGGCTGAGCTCAGGCTTATGAGGAAAGAGACAATAAAATATAAAGCCTAAGTCAGAAGCAAGGCAGCCAGACTCACAGTGGAGGGGATCAGATAGACAAGACTTAGGGTAGGGATAGGAGGATATGAAGAAGTGCTGCTGCTGTTTGATTTGGTTTCAGTTAGCAAGTTACAGAAACAAAATACTAGTGTGGAACTAAAGAGTTTGATTATTATAAGAGAAAGTCATTACAAATAACAAGCATTTGTCAATGCCGAACGTTCGCTTGCAGGTATTTGCAGTGATATTTGGCACTTGGATATGGCTTAAAAAAAAATCAGTGACAAAGAAGTAAAATGAGGGAGACAGTTTCACAAGTGGTTCTATTGCCTGAAGCAGGCAGCATAACAGTATTGGTGTAAAATACTTTGTATGCAGAAGAGCAAGTCTGTAACTCTGTTACCCACTGTTCAGTCACAGAAACAGGAGGGACAGAAACATGCTAAGGCAAAGTCTTGGACATCCCTGAATATACATATATATATCTGCCCCTCTCCCCCTCCCTCTCTCCCTTCAACCCCCCCAAACCCCCTCTTCTACAGGTGCTTTTCAGGCTTGGCAGTACTCTGACACAGGAAGCTCAGGTTGAAAGGCAGAGGGTAAGTGCATTAGGCATTTGGGAGGCAGGCAAGACGTGGAGGATATTGGCTGCACCAGAGAAGAGTATTAAAATATAAGTAAAACAAGCATTTGTCAATGCGAATGTTGCTTGCTTCTATGTGCTGTTTAGGTATTTGAAGTCATTGAGTGAAAATATTGAAAATTGCAGACTTACTAGCATGTAGGGAACCGCGCAACACACACTTGTAAAACAGTCATTTTAGGAATTTGTTCACCAAATTTTCAACATAGCCATTTTAAGACCTCTGCTCATGAACAGTGTCACTGTGATTTTCTTAATGTGTCCCATACATTGAGTTCGCACACTGACTGCGCCATTGTGCGCTACACGGGCAGAAACACGTTTTGGGCAGGATGTGAAAAATGACAGCTATAATGCTCATAAAAAGTTGTGGTAAAATGGCAATGTTGAAAATCTGGAGTGAAAATATTGAAAATTCGCAAACTTAAGAGCGTGCATAAGAACTGCGCAATGCACGCTAAATAAATAGTCATTTTAGGAATATTTTCACCAAATTTTCAACATAGCCATTTTAAGATCTCTGCTCATGAACAGTGACACTGTGATTTTCTTAATGTGTCCCATACATTGATTTATTTTAAGGCTGTGCCATTATGCTACATAGGCAGAAACACGTTTTGGGCAGGATGTGAAAAATGACAGCTATACTGCTCATAAGGAGGTATGGTAAAATGGCAATGTTGAAAATCTGGTGTGAAAATATTGAAAATTTGTGAACTTACGAGCGTGCATAGGAACTGTGCAACGCATGCTCGTAAAATGGTCATTTTTAGGAATTTTTCTAGCAAATTTTCAAAATAGGCTTTTTGAGAGCCCACATTATGAACACTGGCAGTGCTGTTTCGTTAATCATTCTGGAAAGGTGATTTCACACAGTGACTGCGAAATCACCCTTTGGGCCCGAATAACGCCATGACAGTGACAGCATTCATGAGAAGGGTCCCAAAAACCCCATGTTGAAAATTTGGTGCAAAAATTCCAAAAAATGCCTGAGATATGCAATAAAGTTGAAAAACCCCTATCTATCCCATTATACAGCTTACCGGCATTTCCTCAGTTCACGGTCGGCTTTGAAGGGTGCAGGCGTGTCCCAGTCCACCGATGATCGTCGCGCCGAGCTCCAGAGATAAGTATGGGGTGAGGGGGTGTGGGAGGCAGGTGCAGAGTGGGTGGGTGGATGTGGGTTGTGGGGGGGTGGGGATACAGCTATGGAATGTTTTCTTATTTACAGTTTTTTTTTTTATTCAGATGACGCGGAACGTTTTCCACGCTGGGGTGGGCTCCCAGCGTGGCAGCAGGGAAAGCTGTTTGGGGGGATGTGGAGCCGACAGGGGATTGGGCACCCCCGTCAGCCAAAACAAGATTTGCTATGCTGGGGTGGGCTCCCAGTGTGGCACCAAAGCTTTGGGAGGGGGCATGCAGACTTGAAGCCAATGGGGGATTGGGCACCCCCGTCGGCTATAACAGTTTCGGCAGCTCATACAGAGGTGCTGCTGCAGCGGTGGTTTTCTTTGAAGTGAAGACCACTGCTGTCATACACAGCACCCGCATCCATTGGTGCAGGACCGCCACGCCTGCTCAACGGAGCAGTGGATTGCACAGGACAGTCACACCTCCAAAGTGTCCTATTCTCCCAAGATGTTGCCAGTACCTAGTGCCAGCTTGGCTGCTTCCTGAAGAGCAAAGTGATTCTGCACCAGTGACTGTGTGTAATGTAGTGTGTGTGTGTGTGTGTGTGTGTGTGTGTGTGTGTGTGTGTGTGTGTGTGTGTGTGTATCTAACAATAAATATAAAAAAAACTAAAAAAACAAAACACACTGTACATTTTTGGAGCGTGCAACAAATTCTATTAAAAACACAGCCCCACCAAGGGCCCATCTTTTCTGAGTTGTGTTCTCGAAACTCGCAAATAAAACGCAGACAGTTCATTTCTGGAACACATTTTATTTAAAAGTCAGTCCCCTCAAGCTACAGTGGCCATCTCTTACTTGTGCTTTTATGATATTCCAAATCTAGTCTCCACTGTATTCTTTTAGTTCTAACTTCTAAAGTCACATAGAAACATAGAGAGGAAGGACCCCTTCCAAGTGTGTGTGTTCCACTTGCCCCAGCCAACTTGCTGAGCTTAGATGTGTGACTAGCCTCCCCTAGGTTAGGTGACTGACAGCTTTCATCCTCATTCCTCATTGAAAGTGTAGTTAAATTTCAAAATGGACAAATTTGTTATTCGTGCTTGTGCATCTCATAGAGAGACTCAACCAAGCAGTTTGTCATCTGGTACAGCTACTTTAACATGTGCTATTGAATATAGATTACAAATAAAAATGATTCATTAATACCGTCAGATCTTGGAACTCAAGAACCTGCACAACCAAAACTCAATTTTCCTAAAACAAACATTGGAGGAGTGCTGCGTAGTTTTAATGAAAAATGGTATGGGAACCGACCATGGTTGGAATACTCAGTTGCGGCTGATAAGGCCTTCTGTTTTCCTTGCCAGATGTATGCACACCCTGGCAATGCTGGTGGAATGGGATTTGATATGACTTCTACATGCTCTGGGTTTTGCAACTGGAAAAATGCTCTTTGTCAAATGAAAGGTCTCAACAAACATGAGTACAGCTTAGTCCACTTGAATGCAATGGTTGATTGGACCACAGCAAGGAAAAGAGAGGCCACCGGTGCCACAGTTGCTGCTCTGGTGTCATCTGCACAAACTGAAAGGAATAGTTACTATGTAAAAACCTTGGATAAAATCATTCAGTTTACTGTTCTAAATGAGCTGCCTCTGAGAGGAGATAAAGATAGCATCAAGTTTGATGAGTTACATCTAACACTTAACAATTCATCAGGAGTTTTCGTAAACCTAATTAAGTTTACTGCAGGGCAAGATCCAATATTCATGGATATTCTGAAAAGCATTCCAAAGAATGCAAAGTACACTTCTGCTGAAATTCAAAATGAAATAATTGACATTATGAAAAAAATGCTTCTGCAAGACATTGTTGCAGATATTAAAATAATGCTGATGTCAAGTTCTTCTGCTTCAAGTCTGACACCACAAGGGATGCTGTGAACGTTGACAATCTGTCCATTATTTTATGATATTCTACTGATGGCAAACCAAAGGAGAGACTTACTAGAGAATCCAAATTGTATGGCTTCACTGCTGAAGATATTACACAACAGATCTTAAAAGACATCCAAGACCTGGGTGTAGACCCTCAAAATATTTTATGTTCTTGCTTTGATGGTGCCTCCGTTATTTCAGGGTGCAAAGGAGGTGTACAAAAGCTTTTGCAAGAGAAATTAAACAAGGAAATTCCTTACACACACTGCTTGAATCATCAGTTACATCTGGTGGTTACTCATGTGTGTAAGAAGAGCGGAGCAGTGGCAGATATGTTCTCAAATTGCAACTCGCTGTATAAATTTTTTCGCAGTCATGAAGTTAATGTGCTATACTAAGCTCAGCACCTGCAAAGACTCATAGACACAAGATGGACTGATCACTTGAAAACCTTGGAAGTAATCTTCAATAATTTGGAAGACATTCAGAGTGTTCTGTCAGAGTTTGCAAATGGTTACTGTGATCTGTCAGTTGAAGCAAGAGGGCTACTGGAAGTTACAAAATCATCCCAATTCCTGTTCTTGGCCGAGGTTATAAGAATGATTTTGAATGTGTTTGCTCCAGTGAATAATTACAGTCAAAAGGAATTGATGCACCTTGCTAAGGGACTTGAATGGATTACTGTTTCCCTTAAAACACTCCAACAGAAGAGAGACCAGTTTGAAGATTTTGAAGCAGACATTTCATCCAAGCACCCAATTTTAAAAAGTGCCTGGGATGAAACATTGGTATTACATCATGCTGATGCCACCAAAAGAGCTAGGGTGCTACCCCAAATGTTTCAAGATTCAGTCATCACTGAGCATTTACCAGGATTCCAAACTTTAAATGAGCATCAGTGGTCCCAGATTTATCATGAACTGATTGGTGAAACCACTAGTGACATGCAAAGGAGATTTTCTCTGAGGAACTTCAAGTTATACAAAAGCGTGTCAGCAATATATTCTACTAGCTCTCCCAACTTCTTGAAAATGGAATCTCTACATGCTTTGATTGATTTGATTGCATTAGATATTGAGAAAGTGAAAGCTGAAATGGCTGTATTCAAGGCACTGATGGATAAGAAACAGTGCAATGAATTTGAAGAAGTTCTTGGTGCCTCCAAGGAATTAAAGGAGGCGTTCCCATGTATATATGAAATGTGTATTGCTGTCTTGCTATTTGGGGCATCAACTGCTGCTTGTGAGAATTCCTTTTCTTGTTTGAAAAGAATTTTATCACATCAGAGGATGAGCATGGGTCAAGAACGAAAGAGAAACCTCATTCTCCTGTCAATGAAAATGATGTGACTTCAGGTCTCAACCTGGATGTCTTTGTGGAAGAATTCAGATGCTACTATCCAAGAAGACTTCAACTTTAGTTTCATAACACTGTATTAACCTTGGTTTGCAAGTGCAACCACAGCACTTACATGTTTAGAGTTAACTGTTAAATGATTTACTCTCGGGTACATCTCTGTCATCTGACTGACACTGGATTTTTGACAAATCACATGATAGGAAGTGTGACTGGTAGCTGCCCCCCCAGTCATTCTTTCTGTCCCCCCGTCTCGCTGTTCTAGCTTTGGGCCTGCTACCTCTGCCATACCAGTTAGCATGGCCCTCTAGGCTATGTTACATTACCCACAGTTAGCACTTAATCTCTCATTTCAGAATTATTCCTGCCAACTACCTTTGTCATTACTGTGCACTGGACTGTTTTATTCACTGTTATGCATATTGTGAACGACTATTCTACATCTTATATGTGTACTCCATTGCCGTGCTCATTATTATTAACTGTTACATTCTAGGATGATTATGTATTGTATATTTCCTTGAATACAGTTCTGTATTATGTATCTGTTGTATTGTATTGCCTGTGGCAGGACCTCCTTGTAAATGACCATGCTCAATGAAGTCTTCCTGATGAAATAAACTTGAATTTGAACTTGAACATCTAAAGATACATTGCTAACAAGGTAACTTTCTCATGTGACCTGGTGCCCATTTGACATGATAGAAATACTGATAAATCCAAGTTTTCATTCATTCCTCCAGTGCTTAAACATTGCATTTTAAATTTCCATATGGATTCTTTTTGCAGCTACTGCTGCAATCTGTCACCTCCTCAAGAAAGTATTGGGACATATTCCAAAACATCACATTTCAATCCCTCCAGGTTCTTACTATGATGATCCTTGAAGTGAGCAGCCATCGAGGAGTGCATTTTCCAGTTATTGGTGTCCCAAATATATTCTTGCTTTCCTTGACAAAATGCTCGGATAGTCCTTCCCATGTACAGTTTGGGACAACCACAAGATAGAATATTAACAACAAATGTTGAGCATTTAAAAAATTCTGTGTAACCTACCCTAATGGGCAAAGTGGGATGACTGGATTCTTTCCCTACCTTGACAAATGTACAGAGTGAACAGTATCCACATGTATATAACCCTGTGCAGGAGCAAGGCAGCCACTAGAACAAAGCTGGAGCTATGAAGAAAAAAATGCAGTCACAACAAACTATGCAAGTCAGGCTAACAGCACTGATCACATTAAATTCAGTTGCTCTTGACATCTTAAAAAAGTAACTTTATTGAAAAAATGGTTAAAAACATAGTAGCAACACTCACCCTAACAAACATAGCTGATCTTTCCCGCAGTGATGTGTGCTTTTTCAAGGAGTGGCTAGTAGTCAAAGGACCATCCCTTAAATAAGCCTACATATTTTTTTTAATTTTCTTTACTTCTGTCACTGGTCGCTAGGGCTCCCTCAGGTGAGACCCACTCGAGTGCCTCTACCATTCTGCCTGAATCCCACCCTGTGTGGAATCAGGGACTGAGTCCTGTCCACCGAGTTCCTGAGAGAGGAGAGGACCCAAGAGAGTCATCTGGGTAGGGACCAGCGGTAGACATGTGTGCTGCCCCCTGGGGACCGCTGTCATTTTCCTAGCAGTGTCTTAAGTGCATGGAGGGAACACACCCACCTCCTCACACAGACGTCTGCCGCCACTTCCCCCTTGCACATCCCCGCCTGAATGTAGTGTCCCCAGTCTCCACTAGGAACCACTACAAGGCAGGGAACCCCCAGATCCTACCCAGGAGAGGAGAGCAGTCCCCCGGACTCTGAATCTGCTCCTCCCCCTGCCTACCCCAGATGGCTCATGTCCGCTCCGAACCTGGGTTGCCAGCATGATGCAAGGTGTGGCATCCACTGCCTCAACCCTCAGTGCCACTGGGCTGGCTTAAATAAGCCTACATTTGATGGGACATATATACATTAGAATACATTTTGTATTGGGAGATCCCATGTGTGCAAATATTGCAAAGAATTTCATTCACCCACATGTATACAAATAAAGAGATAAAAAGGCTAACAATAACACACAGTAACTCTCTTTTGAATCACAAGAATATGGACACAACCCTTTAATATAAATCCAAGTAAATCCCTAATACATACAGTGCAACAATGAGCTACAATATTTATTATTACACAGTCTGAAAATTACTTCTAAAAACCATTATTCTGAACAGTACATTCATTATAAGAGTAACTATAAGTAGAACACGTCACTGAGACCAGGCAGGCAAAGAGTCCATAATACATACTGCCAGTAACTTTCATGCCTAAGTAGCTTGATAGCCAAATCTCCCCCTCTGATATCCATGATCACTTTTTCAGTACCTTGAAACTTGAAAGCATGTCCATGTCCCTCTTTTGGCAAATGCATGACTAATGCATTATTATTGTCTCTTTTTTCCAATCATCATAAATGTTCAGAGATTCTCTGCTTGAAATGGTGCTTACTTTTTCCAACGGCTGTGCAGATGCAGTTCATAAAGTGCTTGATTTTATAACAACATCCAGTGACTGGTTGAAAAAAAAGGTGCCATATTGACTTGCACTGATGTGCAAAAGGATCAGTTGCTACACCTGTATGTTCTTTGTGTGGGGTAGGGTTTGAAACATGATCCTCATTGGTATACAAGCTACAAATTTATCTGGTTAGCAATGTTTCTACCTCTTTGGAATACCATGCAGGGTGTCTGTTTAGTTAAATGTTTTAACTTATCAGTTTGCAGGATATTCCAATTCTTAACCAGGATATTTTTTTTATTATATAATTCTGCAGGGTGAAAGTAGTGATCAAATTAAGTTGGCTGATATTCTGGCCTCTGTCTTTTCTTGGCAATAACTGCTCCTGAGACATTTGGTCCACTTTTTTACAGCTGAGTTTATACAATTTTTACTCTATGACCTTGTTGCAGACTGCTGTTTTAGAGTCACAATCCCCCCCCCCCCCACATAATCACCATTTCCATTTGTATTTCTTTTAAGGTGCACAAATCGATCCTGCGGTATGTTTTCTGCTAGGTGTCTCATGTGATAGTCGGTGAAATTAAGAATAGAATTTTTATCTGTCACTTTCTTATAAAGACACATTTTAACACCACCATTTTCATCATGTGTAATGGTCAGATCTAAGAGTTAACCACATCTGTATTACAATGTACAGTAAATTCAAGATTTTCATTGATACGTTCAAGTTAACTCACAAAGTCCTGTGGCTCATCTGGGTGCCCCCCCCCCCCCCCCCACACTCATCTATAGAACAACAAAAGATGTCAAGTTTATAAAAAAAAATACTTCTGGCAATAGCACAGACTTCCTTTTCAGTTGGACAAGTATAAATTTGCATAATTTGGTACAAAGGAGGCCCCCATTGGTGTTCCTTTTTCTTTTCAAGTAGAAGCAGTTCAAGAATATAAACATGCTAAAAAAAACAACACTCTTTCTATGATTGTCAAAATAATTCAGTTAATCCAGTGGTATATCTAGAATATTCTTGGCACTATTCTTGGTATTGAAACAGAAGAAGACTATAGCCCATCCAGTCTGTCTCCCATCTTAGCTGGGCCACCTTGTTTTGTCCTTACTTAGTAGAAAATCATTGTAACAAGCTGGCCTATGGCAGATGGAGAGGCAAGACACTGTGTTTAAAGTTCTCAGATAACAATGTAGTTTATTGCTCCAGAAAAATCATAAACCATCAGTTCAACTTTTGCAGTCTGGTCAGGAAACAAAAATGCTTAACACAAACAGCTTTTCACAGGCTGGTTTGTCCAATGGAGTCTTTGAACCACCTATGTGGGCCAGCAGCATTTGAATGCACAGTCTCAAACAAAACATAAACAAACAGTTTTCCCTTTAGCCTTACTTGTAGGCTAATAATATCAGTACATTCCACTCACTATTCGTGACTCCAACTGTCTGGGCTACTTTTTTGCTTCAGGGTTCCCTGATCTAGAAACAGTCTCTTTCTCAGCAACAGGTTTAAGCTTTTTTCTCCAACTGCTCTATCCAGCAACTAACCCTTCTCCTCGGGTGTTCCACTCCGTTTCCTTTCTGAAATTTCAGCCTCTGACTTGCAGAAGCTCTCTGCCTGGGAGCTACGCCTCTCTACAGCAGTTTTTCCAGCTTCCAACCAACTGCTTGCTGGATTCAGTCTGCCTTTCAGCAATCCCTCTAATCAGCAACACCTGGGGAAGGACCATCTAATCAGCAACACCTGGGGAGGAACCCCCCCACCTGTTCATGTTGCATTTCTCGCATTTCCTCAGCCTCAGCAAGAATGTTAACCCCTTGCCTCCCAGTGTAGGGTTTACCCTGTCACAATCATCTAGTCTTTTTTAGAATATTTTGAGGGACTTCGCAGACACCACCTCCCTTGGAAGACCATTGCACATCTTCACTGCCCTCTGTGTGAAGAAACTCCTCCTAGTATTCTTCCAGGAGAGTGACAATTTTATCTGTTGGCTGTGGCTTCTTATATTGGTTTCTCTTGCATTGAATTCCAAACCCAGGCAATTCATTAATTCGTTGTATCCTGTAATCTTAAACATCTGTAGCATATCCCCTCTTAGTCACCTCATCTCCAAGGTATATAGCCCTAAATCATAGGTTCATAGGCAAAATACAAGTCTAGAGGTCAGGTAGACCTATAATGACTCATCACTTATCAGTGGTACTGTCCGCATCTTAAAGTTCCCATGTGATGATCTAACAGATTTTTAAATGTTTCCATAGTCCCGCATGAAACCACATTTTCTGGTAGCATATTCCATGCAGACACCACCCGCTGACTAAACCATTTCCCTCTTTTGGTTGTTCTGTATACTTCTGCTATGATCTGTTTACTATGCTACCTGGTTGCTTTGGTTTTATGACACACCTGCAGGCCAATAGTTTCCCATAAGTACTGATTTTTACTCGCATTATAGATATAGCAAAGATCACCCCTTAATCTCCTATATTCAACAGAATACAGACCTAAAGCCTTCAGTATATTGTCATAAGAGTTATCAGCCATATTACTGGTTTTTTTTAATCATTTTTCATTGCACTCTCTCCAGTATATATTCATCCTTTATAGTTTGTGGTACATAAAATGGAGAGCAGTATTTCAAGTGAGGCCTGACCAGAGATGAATACTGTGGTACAATCACCCGTTGGTCTCTACTTTTGATATTTCTTAGGATACAGCCTAAGATTTTATGACATTTTTGGGCAGTGATTTTAGAGTGAGTGCTAGAGGATAGATCATTTGTCACAATTATCCCTAAACCCTTTTCATCTGTCATTTCCAGAAGTGCTGTATTTCCTAAGTAATACTGTATTTGGGGGTTATTGTTGTGTCTAAGGTGCATGACTCTGTACTTTTATTGGCATCAACCCAAGAATGTATTGAGCTGAAATCAGTTTGCAGTTGTTGACCATCACTGGACTTGCTGACTACAGCACCTATTTTACTATCATCCCCATATTTTGATAACCATGACCTATCAGAGGTTTGCAGTCCTGAAATGAAAATGTTGAAAAGTGTGGGGCCAAGCACTGAGCCATGGGTACCCCACTTGTTAATTTACCCCAATCTGAACTATAACCCTTGATGTTAACTTTTTGTCTTCTTTCACTTAGCCAAGAGTTTACCCAAGTGATTATTTTAGGATGTATTTGTATTTCGGACAGTTCTTTTATTAGTTCTTTATAAGGAACTACACAAATGCTCTTGAAAAATCTGAGTATATCACATCCACTTGTAGGTCTCTATCAAGTGCAGCACTGACTGGTTCAAAAAATGACAGTAGGTTTGATAAACATGATCTCCTTGAACTAAAGTCATGCTGTGTGATGTCAGTGAAGTAATGATATTTAATATGCTCAATTAATCTATCTTGTATTATCCCCTCCATCATTTTTCCAACACAGACATAAGGCTGATGGACCTATAATTTGACACTGTTTCTATCCGCTTTTTTAAAGATTGGGGTTACTATGCCATCTCCCCAGTTTGCTACTGTCCTCCCTTCGCTGAGCGAAGTGTTGAAGAGTGCTATTATTGGGCCAACTATAGTAGTTAATCTGCTAATACTTTAAGAAGTTTAGGGTTACCATCTGGCCCAACCAATTTATTGTTGTTGAGATTATTGATTTCTTTACATACTTCCTGCTCTGTAATATAAATGATTATATTAACTGGCTTCCCTGTTTTTCCATAGGAAAACCATGGCATAATTTGTCATAATAAAGGAGTGTTTACCACTGCAGACATGCGCACGGTTTCCCTTAGTTTGTGCATGCACAAGCCAGAGTTCCTGGCTTCCCAACTGCTGTCCACTTCCTTTCTTGCCAAAATGGAAACAGCTACAGAACTGCCACTCAGACTCAGCAGTAAGTGTTTTTTACCGTAAATGTAGCAAAATAAAAAAATAAACATATGCCTGCCAAAGGAAACAAATAATAAAAAAAAGGCATGTCAGACCATCAACCACAGACCACACGCTGAAACCGGACCACAGCCACAGAGCAATGGCTTTTTATTTTATATAATTGCTGTGGCAAAAAAGGAAAACCCAGCAATTATATAAAATAAAATACGGGGTGGTGTATTTAAACTCAAAGTTTACACCCCCCCATCTGTGTTAATGCTCTAATAAACCCTTCAAGCTTTGTTCTTGGGGTTTATGTAGCATCTAACACCTCAGGGTGTGTGTAAACATCTCATTACACACACCACCCCGTACTTTATTCTATATGTAATATTACTGCCTCGATGTTCTCTTATGCAAATTATATCCTCTTTTTGTTGGAATACACTGAGGAAGTATTCACTAAATTCTTTAGCCATTTCAGATTCATCTGTTATTAATTTATCCTCCTTTAAGAGTGGGCCCACCATTTTCTGATTACCCTCTAAGGTGCCCAGATAATTGTAGAACTGTATTTTATTCTGACATACAGAGGTTGCTAGATCTAATTCCATTTTCATTTTTGCTTTAGTAATAGTATTTTTACATATGTTTGCTGTTTTCTTGTAATTTTTCTATTCCCTATCTTTTTTCCACCAAATACTTCCTAAATGCCATTTTCTTCCTTTTGATGTTTCTTTTAATATTTCTATTAAACCATGAGGTTACTCTTCCTGATTTGTTATAATTTATAATTTGAGGTACAGAGTTATTAATGCAGTAGTTTATTTTTTTGTTGATATTTCCTGATAATGCTTCCAGCTCATGTTCTTTTAATTCTACTTTCCAATTCCATGAGCTTAGATAATTTTCTATTTCTTCAAAATTAGCTTTATGGTAACGTTTCACTGTGGTGGCTCCTCTGATTCTATCCCAGGATGTATCAATTGTTAATTTTACTGTGTAGTGGTCACTGCACCCTAACAGGTCTTATATGTTTAAACTTTTGATGTTGTCCGAGAAATTTGCAAAAGGCAAGATCCAGAGTATTTGATCCCATTTTTTTCACTTACAATTTGACTCAGATTTTTTGTACCATAATTTCTATTAATTTTTCTTCAGTACTACTTGTTCCTGCCAGTGTTGTTCAGTTTATGTTTGGAAAATGAAAGTCATCCATTAACAAATAATCCCCCTTTGGTTTGAATTTCTCTATTTCATGTAATCTGTTCTCAAACGGTTTGTCTTTTAGCACTGAAATCATCTTGGTTGCCCTATGCTGTATCTTCTCTAAGTTTGATAAGTCCCTCCTTAGGTGCGGGCTCCACAATGGTGCGCAGTAGTCGAGGTGTGGCCTAATGTAGATTTTATACAGTGGTAGTACACAGCTTCTATTTCTACTTGCAAAGGCCTTTCTAACACAGCACAGGATTTTTTTTTATTTTTTAATTACTTCATTACAGTGTGTGCTAAACTTGAGGCCATTATTTATTAATATGCAAAGATATTTTTCACTCTCTACCCTTCTCAATATAATGCTGTTATTTTGTAATCATAATAATTATTATTGTTAGCTCCTAGGTTCATAACTACACACATGTGGGTGTTAAAAGTCATACCAGTCTTATGCGCCCACATCGCCATAGTCTGTAGATTCTTCACTAGTTCATCTGTCTGTTCCTTTGTACTTACTACTGCCCACAACTTAGTGTCATTTGCAAATTTTACTACACAGTTCTTTATATGGTTGTTCATATCAGCTATGAGCAGCAAAAAGAAAAAGGACCAGCACCAGAACTGAGCCCTGTAGCCACTTATCACCCCTCTTAGTTCTGACAGGGTTCCTTTCATCCAACCCTCTGTGATCTCCCAATTAGTCTTCATAATACCCATCTCCCATCTGCAAACAGTTAAGGGGCCAGAAATAAGACATGATTGGAGTGGTGCAGTGCAGTGGCTGTGGAGCAGCAGTCTTCCGGGAGATGTTCTGGAGGATGCGGTGTTGTCCCATCTGCAGGCACCTCTCTGGGCTGAGGGAGGAGGTTGCTCATCTCCAGGCTAAGTTGGCCAGGATTTGTGGGACCTCCTCTTCCATCCAGGGACCACCAGTGCCACTGCCGTTGCCTCAGAGGTTGCCAAGAAAGAGGAGTGGTTGGACCACAGTGGGCTCAGGGAGGGTGAGAGGTGGTAGAACAGAGGCACATCTCTCCAGTTGTACCTCCTCCACACCCTATGCCATTCTGGCAAAGTGTGGTTCCTCTATGGAGGCACCCACAGTGGAGACCAAGGAGGATGCTGGGAACCTCCACAAAGGAGACCCACAGGAGGGTGGCAGGGGACCCTGCAGGGGAAGAAAACAACTCCTGGTGGGGACTCCATTGTTAGGAAGGTAGAACTGGGGGAGGAAGGGGAGAGGGAGGTAAGGTGCCTGCCTGGCGCCATGGCTTAGAGGGACAGGGAGCGAATCCTCAGGATTGTCAGAGCAGCTGCACAGGGGAGGGAGCTGGATGTCATTGTCCACCTAGGGACAAATGACCTGGCTAAGAAAGGGATTAGAGAAGTGCAGGAAGAGTTTGTGGAATTGGGAAGGGGCCTTAGTCAGCACGCACGGTAACCTCTCGAGGTGCTACCCATCTATGGCATAGGAGAGGTTAGGTGTTCCACACCATGGGATCTAATCAGTGGTTGAAAACTGGTGTGGAGCTCAGGGATTTGGCTTCACTGGGGACTGGGGTCCACCTGGAGTGATGCAAGCCTATACTGGCATGATGGGCTGCATCTGTCTGGGAGGGAACCAGGATCCTAGGTGATAGGTTTAAATGCTTCATTGGCAAGCTTTAAACTAGCCAAGGGGAGGCACTGAAAGGAGCAGGAAAATCCTAGCCCCCAAATAATCACGGTAGTAAGTGCAGCAAACACCAACATAGAGGTGTCGATAGGGAGAAGGGCAGGGTAAATGGAGAAAGTGAAAAAGGCAAGAAGGACAGGGATGAGGCAAAAGGGAGTAAGGCCATCAGGAAATGGAGGGTAATGAGTACCAATGCCCGTAGTCTGGGCAACAAGCTCCCTGAGCTGATGGCCTTAATGGAAGAGGGTTGCCTGGATATCGTAGCAGTCACAGAAACATGATACACAGAGAATCATGACTGGGATGTTAACATACCAGGGTACATAACCTACAGGAGAGACAGGCAGGAGAGAAGAGGGGGAGGAGTAGCTCTCTATGTAAAGGAAGGGATAAAAGCAACTGAACAAATGAGTAAACAAGGAGGAGAGGAGGCACTGTGGGTCACCTTGGAGACTGGAAAGGGCACCACAATCTGCACAGGGGCTGTGTACAGATCCCCACGACAGGGGGAGGGAATGGACAAGGATATGATAGAAGGCATTCTTAGAATGGCAGAGAAAGGGGAGATACTGTTGATGGGAGACATGAATATGCCAGATGTTAACTGGAGCACATCTGCTGCAGCCACATCCAAGAGCAGGGCCATTCTTGATGCCCTACAGGTGGCAGGCATTAGACAGCTAGTTTCGGAACCCACTCATTAGGGAGCAATCTTAGACCTCATACTCTCAAACGGGGGCAGTGAGAGAATCTCAGATCTAGAAGTGGGTTGCCATCTGGGGACAAGTGACCATCAAACAGTGTGGTTCACGTTAAACTCAGCTACAGAGTTAAGCCATACAAAAGAGAGGGTACTGAACTTTAGGAGGGCTGACTTTGGCAAGATGGGAGAGTGCCTCAGAAAAGCACTAGCAAACAGGCTAGAAGGAGGTGTGGAATAACAATGGGGAATTATCAAAACTGCCATCACAGAGGCAACAAGCCTTTGTGTGAAGCAAATAAACAAATCAAAATGAAAGAAAAAGCCACTATGGTTCTCAAAAGAGGTGGCTGTGAAAGTCAGGAAGAAAAAGATAGCATTCTGGAAGTATAAGGAATCACAGAAGGAGCAGGACAGACAGCTGTACCAGTTAAGGCAGAAGGAAGCAGGGAGGGAAGTCAGAATAGCAAAGGCCCAAACTGAGGAAAAGATAGCCAACTCAGTTAAGAAGGGGGATAAAACCTTTTATAGGTACATCAGCGAGCGTAGAAAGACAAAGGGAGGGATAGTGAGGCTGAATAGAATGAACGGTGGATGGGCAGAGGGGACAGTGAAAAGCAGGAATACTGAACAAATATTTCTGCTCAGTATTCAAAAAGAGGAGGAAGTGCCTAATCCAATTAACAGAAGCACTCTTGATGGGGGTCGATCCCAGTCCTTTACAGAAGAAAGGGTTCTGCAAGAACTCCTAAAACTGAAGGTGGACAAAGCAATGGGTCCTGATGGAATTCACCCAAGAATTCTAAAAGAATTAAGGAGGAACTAGTGAAACCACTGGCTACTCTTTTTAATAAATCATGGGAGGATGGTGTGGTACCGAGGACTGGAGGAAGGCGGATGTGATTCCCTTCACAAAAGTATGACCAAGACAGAGGCAGAAACTACAGACCTGTCAGTCTGACCTCTGTTGTAGGAAAGTGATGGAGTCACTTCTGAAGGAAAGAACAGTTGAGTACCTAGAGGCCAGTGGAGTACAGGACCCAAGGCAGCATGGGTTCACAGCAGGAAGGTCATGTCAGACGAATCTAATAGATTTCTTTGACTGGGTGACCAAAGTAGTAGACCAGGGAGGGGCTGTGGACATGGCCTACCTAGACTTTAGCAAGGCATTTGACACAGTCCCACACAAAAGATTAATAGTCAAATTAACCAGCCTGGGAGTGGGACCCAGGTGGTAGCCTGGGTAAACATTGGCTGGACAACAGGACACAGAAGGTAATTGTAAATGGAGTCCACTCTGAAGAAAGGGGGTTACTAGTGGGGTACTGCGAGGGTTCAGATTGGGTCCAGTCCTTTTAATGTCTTCATCAGTGACATTGCAGAGGGACTGGAAGGAAATTATGCCTTTTGCAGATGACACAAAAGATCTGCAACAGGGTTGATACACAAGGAGGCGTGGAAAGGATGAAAAGGGACTTGGCAAGGTTGGAGGAATGGTCAGAAGTATGGCAGCTAAGATTCAATGCAAAGAGGTGCAAAATAATGCACCTGGGAAACAAGAACCCAGGGAAGAATACACAATGGGTGGGAGGTAGTAACAACAACAAAAAGGAAAGGGACCGGGGTAATCATATCAGATGACCTGTAAGGTTAGCAAGCAATGTGAAAGGCAGTAGGAGGGCGGGGTATACTGGGATGTATAGGGAGTGGCATCACCAGCAGAAAACAGGAAGTTGTTATCCCTCTGTACAGACAGTTGGTGAGACCCCATCTGGAGTACTGTGTCCAGTTCTGGAGACCCCATCTCCGCAAGGACATAGACAGGATAGAGGCAGTCCAGAGGAGGGCAACTAAAATGGTGCAGGGTCTGCAAGAGAAGCCATATGAGGAGAGGCTAAAGGAGCTTAATATGTATACCCTTGAGGAAAGAAGGGAGAGGGGGACATGATAGAAACTTTTAAGTACCTCAGTGGAATCAACAAAGTCCAAGAGGGTAGCATCTTTCAGAAAAAGAGACTTGCAAGAACAAGAGGACACAATTTAAAGATAGAAGGAGGCGGTTCAGGGGCAATGTGAGGAAGTATTATTTCACAGAGAGGGTAGTGGATGCATGGAACAGCCTTCCTGAGGAGGTTGTGGGGTCTAAAACTGTGGGAGAATTCAAGAATGCATGGGACAGACATAAGGCAATTCTTGTGGGAGGTAGGAAGAAATAGGCTGTTGGTTAACTAGGATCTGCGGCCTATCCTGTAGGTAGGGAAATGGGCAGACTAGATGGGCCTAGCGGTCCTTATCTGCCGTCAAAGTGTATGTTTCTATGTTTCTATCTCTGAAATTTTTTATCTATGCTATGTCATAGAGTTTCCTCAGAAGTGCAATATGTCATATGGTATCTTGTTGAAGGCTTTCTGGAAGTCCAGGTATATTACATCAATGGGTAGGTTTTGTTCTAATGCTTGGCTTACTTTCTCGTAAAATACCAGTATATTGGTTAGACAGGATCTGTTTTTTCCAAAAGCCATGATGGGAGATATCAGATGTTTTGTTTTTATATCTCCCTCTAAGGTTCTTTTATAAGAATAGTTGAGTACTTTACACCGTATTGATGTCAGGCTTATAGGCCTATAGTTTGACATCTTTGTCCTGTCACCTTTTCATGTTTGATGTGCCTGCACACCAAACATTTTATGCTGAGTGAAACTGGATTTTGGGGGGGGGTGGGGGTCCTGTTGAGCCCACTGCAGTCCAAAACAGCAGGGGCTCAGCAGCAAAGACTACACATTGTGTATGTGACGAAAGGTGATTTCATGGTTGCTGCATAAAATCGCCTTTCAGGCAGGAGTTGGAAAATTTATCTGCCCTATCTGACCTTGTGCATGAGGTGGGGTCATAAGAAAGCTATGTTGAAAATTTGGTGTAAATATATTAAAAAAACAACAGCGTTATGAGCCTACAGTGAAATTTGCAAATGCAGGCTCGTAATTTTGGTAATTTTCAATATTTGACCCCCCAATTTTCAACATAGCGATTGCTTTATAGCACCTTATAAATGTGACAGTTGTCATTTTTCAAATCCTGGCCAAAATGTGTTTTTGCACCCTAAAGGTGATTTCACAGTCACTGCATGAAATCACCTTTTAGGTAGGAGTTGAAAATGTTCTTTGCACTTGTTCATGAAGTGGGGTCATAAGAAGGTTATGTTAAGAATTTAGGGCAAAAATATTAAAAATCAACAAAGTTATGAGGCTACATTAAAATTTAAGATTAAATTAAGACCGGCCGCAGCAGCACCCTGACCCAATGCCTAGGCCGTTAGGCCCATTCTCCTTGGAAGAGGAGAACCCACCCGATGAAGGGTTATGTCGGGGTACTCTGTGGTGGCTGCAATATGCGGTCGATCGGCGGAGACGAGAAGAGTACAGGTTGGAGCAACTGGCCCAAATGGGGTGAGTGGAAGGGGTCAAAAAAAAAGTTATTCCAAACAGTTAATTTTCTGCTATGGTTATGAAAAATATTGACAGAACTGTTGATTTGGGATTTCTGGATGCTTCATATGCTGTGTACTGTGTATTTGCATTTTTGTCTGGATTCATACACTCCTGAGATCCTCAATATTATTTTGATGAAAAATGAGGCTACCATTTTTTTTCTTGAGAAATAATTATTTTAAAACTTTCATAAAATTCTTAAATGATAACGGAAACTGAAAATGACTTCACCAAAATAAATTTGGAGACATCTGGCTTTGGTTAGAGAGAGAAAAAAAGGTGGGGTCGAATGTTAGCCCATTTTCATTGCGCTGCTGCTTTAAGCTTATACGGTTCTGATGATTTAGTGATTTTTTTTTGTTTAATTAATTTGTTCATTAACTCGGTTACTGTCATATTGCTGTCCCCAACTCTTGATCCTATCTCAGATGTTGTAGGATCGGTTGTATTAGTCCCCTCTGGTAAATCACACTTTTTGTTACAAGCTGAGCAAAAATATTTATTTAAAACTTCAGCGATTCATGTGGGGTCCATGATTTCCTTTGATTCAGCTATTATTGGTCCCACCAATCTATCTGTTGATTTATTGTTTACATAAGCAAAAACAACTTCTCCGTTATCCTTCATATGTGCCATCTTAAATTCCAGCTTGTTTCTCTCTCTCCTGACTATGATTTTGCTTATTTTTCATTCTCTCTTATATTTCTGTATATTATATTCATTGTTGTCATTTTTCATTGCTATGCAAGTAGATCTTTTTCTGCTTAGTTTTTCCTTATATTTTGTGTATACCATTGTGGTACCTTACCCTTCTTCTTATATAGTGGTTTGAAAGATACTTATTTTCTAGATTCAGTATTTTGTTTTTGATTGTCATCAAAAATTGTTTAGTACTGAGGTTGTTTACTCTCTCTTCCCACTTCCATGCCTCTAATTCCGACCTTATGGCTGCAAAATTACCTTAGGATAGTTTTTTTTGTAATTATGTGATTGTGATTGGTTGACCATCCATGGCACTCCAGACATTACCTCATGGGTTTTAGCCCACCTGATAGGCTAGTGATGCACATGACTCTAGGATCAAATTTCTAGTATATCCTGGTCCCAGAAACCCCTGCTCTCTAGTTCAAATCGTGCATCTGATCAGGCAGCGAGCACACCAGGATCCCTGTCTGCTCCACACCAGAAAGGTAGGCCTCTTAATATTAGAGGGATATAGGAATTATATCTGTAAAGAGAATATATCTGTAGAACACTAAGCTAAGGAGAGTGAAAAGAAGTAGCAGTGCAGTTAGTGGTATTCCCTACTACATGGCTGAAACGTGTGTTTTTCTAGCTATCTCGCTTGACTAAGATTCATTGCACAGTACAGATATCTGTTGGGACCTTCTACTGTGTTGTTAGCATGGTTTCTTAGGCTATGTCTGGTTCTTTCCGTTTATACGCTCTCCTGAGCTCCGTTTTTTTATTGAAATCCGTTGTGTTACAATGTTATCCCAGTCTTTATAAGCACATGCTATCCAACTGTTTTTATCATGTCCTGTTTAAAACAAAGCACGATACAAAATCGTTATGCAGCGTTTTCAATGTAACAGCTCTAATAAAGCTATGATATGGCACGCCACGCCACTTACTTGGTCCCTATGGCCCTCGCGAACCACGAGGTCTTCTCGGCGCAACACGCCAGCCTGGGGGAATCCCCATTCCCCTCACGTCTCCCCCGAGGTTTATTTCCTTCTCTGGAGCATCGCTTTGCGTGGCTAGCAGCTCCTTTTCTACCTCCAAATCCTCTTTGGGAGCTTGTTTCCCTAACCGCCCATTTGGCATGTCCGTAGGCCTCGGGCCTACTTTTCAATGCGCCTCGCATCCTCCTTCAGTGGCGCCATGACTCCCCTTCCCCCTTACGAGGGGCCCAGCTGTTCCCTCAGCCCTTCCTTCAGGGCCGCTCTCACCACAAGGTTTTCCCCGCCACTGTCCTACTGGAGGTAGATCTCTTCTACCCCTCCTTCTAGGACATTCTGAGCACGGGGGGGGGGATAACGGCGTTCATCATGTCGGGCCTATCACCAGACCCAGGGCTTCTGAACCCTGCTCCACACTGGGAATTTCTCCAGCAAAGCTGGAACCCTAAAGGGGCAAGGGACCAGGGAACCGGGGGTATAAAAGGGGGGCCATTAACGCCCTTTCTTAAAGGAAAAGCCTCACTGGACCATGCCACAAACCTGGGCTCCGGAGTTTCTGGTCCATGAGGAAAGAGGAAAAGATAACTATATATATATATATATATATATATATATATATATATATATATATATATATAAATTAAAGGCTGGAAAATGATACGCGTTTAGGAGTGGGATCGACAACAGGAATGCAGGCGCCCATTCTCACATTATGGGGCCTCTTTCGTAGCGATCGCCATGTTTTTGGCACACAATCACAGTCCACCTTCCCTACACATGGGTCCCTCCCATAGCGACCCTGGTGCTATGGCCTACGATTCCTATAGGGGATACATTCGCAGTTTCCTCATGGGTCCCTCTCCACAGCGACCCTGATGCCAGCCTATGCTCTGGAAGTCACTATCTACTGCGACGACCAGTCTACTCCTGCCATGAATGAGGGGTTCCTCCCACAGTGACCACACACGCCATCCCCCCGACCAGGGAATAGCACAGAGATCTTTTTTTTTTTTCCACCTTCCCCAATGCCTTCGAAAGCAAGGTGCTAATCTTACAGTAGTATACTGATTGCTAGGGGATAAGAGAAACCCACAGCGCATGGCACCAGCCCTAAACTAAGCTTGCCTTGTTCTTCTTTCTCACCAGATGGTCAAGGCTAAGAAGTGTTCCTCCTGCAACGCTACCCTTTTGCCCCAAGCTCCGGGTCCCCTTTGCTCCACCTGTCTTCTTGATGACGATGAGTTATCCATGGAGCAAACTACGGTCATGGGTCCCAACAATCCGGGACCCAGCAGTTCCACATGGATGGACCCTGGTTCCCTGCTGATTCAAAATCAGCAGGCCACAGTCGCAATGATGGAGAGTCAGCAGAATTTCATGCTGAAGATTATGGAGAGACTCGAATCCCTTACACAGCACAGAACAATGACGGCGATCCCGGAACCCGACAAGACAGGGGGACCCCAGGAGAAACATCAAGATCACGAGGACACTGTCCCAGACAACTCCCACCAAAACCTGGGAGAGGAAAGGGACATCCCGGAGGAGGAGGATGGAGTGGACACCGACGAAGAGGACATTGAACCACAAACCTTGCCGTCACTTACATCAAAGTTGTGTTCCTTCGACATGATACCAGGCCTCTTGAAAGTCATCAAGGCCACTATGGGGTTCAACGTCGAAGAGAGTAAACCTGAGTCCAAACTCGACCCCTTGATCCAACAGAAGGCGACCACCTCAGAGACCTTCCCAGTATGCTCGGCTATCGAGGACGTGTTCAATAAGGAGTGGCAATCTGCAGAATCAGGAAGAATGCAAAATAAGAGAAACCTGGACAGAATGTACCCGGTTCAAGAGGACAAAACTGAGATATGGTGCAAAGCCCCCACTATAGACCCCCAGGTCGCGGCACTCAGCAAGAAAACAATCTTGCCGTGCGGCACAATAGCACTAAAAGACCCAACGGATAAGAAGGTGGAAGACATGCTAAAAAGAGTATTCGAGGTCGAAGGAACAGCCGCCAAAGCTGCCACGACGGCCATTTACACAGCTCGGGCACAAATCCCCTGGCTAGAAGAACTCCAAGAACAAGCCAACCCAAAGTCCTGGGAGGCAGAACTCTTAGAGTGCACACTTGATGCGGCAAAATACCTGGTGGATATGGCAGTGGACACACTGCGGCTACATGCCAGGGCCATGGCTATCACTAATCGGGCCAGGAGAGCGTTGTGGCTAAAATTGTGGGAGGCCGACAACGAATCAAAGACACTATTACAGAATTTACCCATGAAGGGAAAGCATGTTTTTGGGGAGGGGCTGCAGGACTTTCTGAAACAAAAGGAGGAGGGAAGAGACCTCCTGAAAAACAAGGCCAGATACACCTGCCTCCCTTCCACAAAGCGCAGGTTTCAGAGGGGGGACCAGACTATACCAAACACATAAGGACACACACTCACAGAGCAGTTCCTTTCGAGGCAGAGGAACAGCCCACAGTTACCATAGCCCCTACTCCCAAACTTACCAACCGTCCTCCTTTCGAGCCCGGGGCCAAAGATTTGGGGGAAGAGGTAGAGGCTACAGGGGGAAACAGCAATGACTGCGCACCCAGAACCTCTCACAATCCGGGGTCATACTCCCCCGTGGGCCAAAGACTATCACTGTTCAAGCACCAGTGGTTTAATACAACCTCGGACAGGTGGGTCCTATAGGTGGTCTCCAGGGAGTACTCCATAAAACTGACCCACACTCCTCTTGCTCACAGATTTGTAACTTCACCAATCGCAAAAAGGAAGACAACACTGCAACAGGTCCAACATATTCTGTTGGAACTACTATGAAACAGAGCCATCCAGCCCGTTCCCACACACGAGCAGAACCTAGGGGTATACTCCATCTTCTTTCTTGTGCCCAAGAAGTCTGGAGAGCTACATCCCATTCTAGATCTGAAACACCTCAGCCAACATGTGGTGTGCCACAGATTCAAAACGGAGACCATACGTTCAACCCTACGCAGCGTCCGGGTAGGCGACTACGTCATGTTCATCGACCTGAAGGATGCATATCTCCACATCCCAATCACTCCAAGACACCGGCAATTCCTCAGATTCCATGTCTTGGGTCACCATTACCAATACTAGGCCTTACCGTTCAGCCTCACCTCAGCACCGAGAGTTTTCACAAAGGTGTCGATCGTTCTCGTGGCAAAGCTCAGGGAACAAGGGCTAGATATCATACCATACTTGGACGACTGGCTCATCTGAGCACGTTCCAAGAAGCGCGTGATCCAAGACACAACGACCGCCCTTCAGGCACTCAAGGCCCACGGGTGGGTAGGGAACCAGGAAAAGAGTCATCTGGTACCCACCCAGCAGATCGAACATCTGGGGGCTCTAATCAATACGTCACGGGGATGGGCGAAACCCTCTCAGGCAAAAGTACTCAATCTGATTGCCCTGGCTCACCACCTGAGAACACGCCATCAGACAACCATGGGATGCATAGCCCAACTGCTAGGATGCATGGCATCCTGCATAGACCTCATACCCTGGGCCAGGTGGCACATGCGAACACTCCAGACATACGTCCTGACTCGAGGTTCACCAAACGAGCAAAATCTACAAACCATCATCCCATTACCACCGTTGGTCAGACAGTCCTTGACATGGTGGACATTGAAGTCCAACCTCAACAAGGGGGTGCCACTACAGGCTTCCTACACGGCCACGGTGGAGACAGACGCGAGCCTATCTGGCTGGGAAGTGTGCATGGGCGACCGGACAGCTCAAGGCCTATGGTCCCCAGTGGAAACCAGATTGTCCATCAACATCCTGGAGATGAGAGCCGTATACCATGCCCTCCAGGCCTTCAGCCCGGTCATCCTCGGCCAGTCAGTCCTAATACGTTCCGACAATCGGGTAACAGTGGCCTACATCACAAAGCAGGGGGGCACCAGGAGCAGAGCCATGCTGAGGGAGGCAACAGCAGTCCTCAATTGGGCTCAGACCAACCTCAGTCACCTCGGCGCAGTACACCTCACAGGAAAACTCAATGTGCACGTGGATTGGCTCAGCAGGCAACAGGTTCACCCAGGGGAGTGACGACTACACCCCAGCCTCTTCCAGATGATTCAGGAGGCATGGGGGCCTGTCCCTATGGATCTCATGGCGACAAGGGAAAACGCACAGGCCCAGACATTTTACTCATGGTTCCGGGAAGGTCACTCCCAGGGAACCGATGCCCTGCCACAACCATGGTCTCGGGAACATGCATACATCTTCCCACCCCTTCCCCTGATTCCCCAGGTACTGAGCAAGATCCGGACATGTCGCCGCACCATCATCCTGGTGGCCCCCTACTGGTCACGGAGGATGTGGTTTGCCACAGTACTCGAAATGACCTTAGCCAGCTTCCAATTGCCCTACCGGACGGATATGCTCTCACAGGGACCAGTGATCCACCTGGCCCCAAAAACACTGAAAGTCACGGCCTGGCTCCTGAGAGGAGGAGACTAATGAGAGCAGGCTATCATGACTCCATCATTTCTACTATGTTACAATCCAGATGGGCTTCTACCTCTGCCACTTACGGTAGACAGTGGTCTGTTTTTGTGAATTGGTGCCGGATGCAGGGTAAGGACCTTGAACAAATGGACATGTCAACCATCCTACTGTTTCTGCAACAAGGGTTAGACAAGGGCCTGGCCCACTCGTCCCTCAGGGTACAGCTCTCTGCAATTGGAGCTGCCACGGGTCCCATCGGGGGGTACAGCCCGGGAGCATACCCAGATGCATTACGCTTCCTAAAGGCAGTAGAGGTACTCTGGCCAAGATCACGCCCGACCATCGCACCATGGGATCTCTCCCTGGTACTTGACTCTCTCAGCTCAGCTCCATTCGCTCCACTCAGCGAAATAGACCTGTTCTGGGTCGGCCTCAAGGCTTGCTTCCTGGTTGCAATCTGCTCAGCCAGATGAATCAGAGAGCTAGGAGCACTATCGTACAAAGAACCCTACACCGTTTTCACTCCCCAGGGAGTTCGCTTGTGAACAGTCCCTTCTTTCCAACCAAAGGTACCCACTGCTTTTCACAGGGAGCAGCCCATTGAGCTGCCCACCTTCCCCTCGGACACACTGCAGGGTGCACGGTCCATCCCACACCATCTAGACATGGGCGTCACCTTTTCCATTTACATAACCAGAACACTGCCCCTCCACAAGACAGAAAGGCTATTTATCGTCACAAGGGGCCAATGAATAGGCAAGGCAGCCTCCAAGTCCATGATTGCCAGATGGCTTTGGAGGACCATTCAGGAGGCTTACCTAGCTAAACATTTGACATGGCCCCAGGGTATCAAAGCACATTCCACTAGGGCAGTTGCAACATCTTGGGTGGAAAGGGCAAACGTGTCTTCAGAAGACATATGCAAAGCGGCCACATGGACCTCCATCTATACCTTTGCCAGGCACTACAGACTCGAGCATCTGTATGGCACACAGCCCACATTTGCCACTTAGGTCCTCCTAGCAGCTACATCCACCTCTCACTCTTAGTCCACTCTGTTCTCTCCCTTGGGTACTACACTGCTTCTTATCTACCCATGAGGTAATGTCTGGAGTGCCATGGATGGTCAACCAATCACAATGGGTGTTTACTCATGTGGTAAAGGTGATTGTGTTGGTTGACCTCCATGGCACTCCAAGGCCCTCCCAACAGAGTACTCAGAGTGGCCAGGATCGGAGATCTACGCCAAACAAGGTTCAGGAGGGGATAGGTTACTTTGAAGATTGATTCTGTCGATCCCCTTGGGGGTCGAGATTAGATTGTAAATAATAGGGAGAATAAAATTGGGCCTTTTGGTCACCCAGTCTACATCCTCTCTTGCCATCATTTCATGCACTATTGCAATTGTTTTGTTTTTGCTATCGCATTTCTCTTTGCACACTACTAACCTTGATTTCAGCTATGGAAGATTTGAACTGGTGAGCAGGGGTTTCTGGGACCTAGATATACTAGAAATTTGATCCTAAAGTCATGTGCATCACTAGCCTATCAGGTGGGCTAAAACCCATGAGGCAATGTCTGGAGTGCCATGGAGGTCAACCAACACAATCACCTTTACCAGGTGAATAAGCACCCATTATGTTTCATGATAATTCTTTAGTTTGATTTGTCATGCTGACTAGAACCATATTATTTTGCCAAGGGGTTCTATAATTTCGACCCTATGTATGGCTTCAGTCTTGTCAGTCAAAACCAGGTCCAATGTATTGTTATTTTATAACTGTATTGATAAACAGTTATTCCTAGGACTTTATTTTATAACTGCATTGATAAGCAGTTGTTCATAGGAATGTGTTTATACAGGGTGCCTGGTAGGTTAAAATCCCCTAACAGTAATGTTTCCCTATATTGTGCTTAGTGGTGGGTAAAATGATAACATTCTGAATTTGAAGAATTTCCACCAAATTCTGCAAATTTTTACAACATTTTGAGAAATGTTTTGGAATTTTCTGAAATTCTTTAATTACCCATTCCTTGGTCCATGTTAAACCTAGTCTGCTACAGGCTCTAAAAGGTTATCAAGTTTCATTACATTAGGATGAAAGGTGGAGAAGTTATAAGGGCTCAAAGTCTAACAATTTAATATTAATGTGAACATTTCTGAAAATATTTCTATGCTTACAACTTAGCCACCTTTGGAGCTAGACAATTGAAAACATCGATGCACACTTTCTTGGAAGATTCATAGAAACTGCTAAATAGAGATTGTAAGGTTTAGCTATGGCCTGCCATACCTGACACGACGTCCAGGGGTTCGCATCTGAACCCAGGCCATGAGCATGGTAGCATGGCGTTCTGATGCTGAACCATGGTGGTTTCCTTAAAGCTTAATATTTGGGATCAATGAACCTAACAACATTGATGATATTCTGTTCTCTAGCTTTAAATGTATAGTGGCTTAACATTCAGCAGTTTACGTAATTGCGAAATGTAATTTTAAAATTTCTAAAAGTTTGGAGGCTTATAACTCGGTCATCTTTAAGTCTAGATATCTGAAACTTGGCACACTTATGTATGGGCATGGGTAATGTCACCATACTAAATTTAGTGCAATGAGTACAAACACTTTTAGTTTATATAATTGTTAACATTAATTTAAAAATTACTGAACGTTTGAAGGCTTATAACTTAGTCATTTTTAAAGATAAAGATCAGAAATTTGTTACATACCTGTATGGGCACTGGGAGAGCCAATGTGCCAAATGTGGTGCAATGTGCATAACATTTTTTAAATTAGATGGAAATAACCAAAATCTAAATTTTGGTGACATTTCATGAATGTTTCACACAAATTTCAAGACATTTCATGGAAGTGAAATCAACATTTTGCCAGAATTACACTGGCAGATGATAAAATTCACCCATCCCTAATTGTGCTACGTTTGAAATGTAGTTCAGCATATCCAGATGTTCATTAATGTTGGTATCAGGTGGTCTGTAATAAACTCCCAGAGTAAGTTTTTTTGCTAAATTTCCTTGGAAATTCAAACCATAGTATCTCATTATTTATATCCTTAGGTGTGTTATTCATTAAGTTGTTGCACTCAGTATTTTCCTGTACATACAAGGCTATGCCACTATCTATTCTGTTTGTTCTATCTTTATAGAACAGTTTGTATTCTTCTACATTTCTATTCCAGCAGGTATGTTCAGACCACCAGTTTCTGTAATTGTTGCAATATCATTTTTTTTCGGTGGACAATATCTCTCATTCAGTCTTTTCTTTAACCTATTCTTAATGCCCCCTTCCTTCTCCATGGCCACCCATTCCATCAGGGTCACGAATACACCACACAGGCTGTGCTGGGATGACCCAAGGATGCCTGCCCCCATTAAGTGCCCCGTTTCTGTAACCATGCTAGCACCGGATAACCCCCCGGGGTGGGGCAGAGGGAACTCCCCCAATCCCTCCTGACATCAGGGGAACGGACACTCAGAGCTGCTCCTCAGGCTCCCTCCAGTCACCAGCACAGAGGCCCATCTTCTGGTGTGACTGTAGAGTATTTTCCCTGTGTTTCTGGTCCCCCACCCTGCCAACGTCAAAGCTCGAGGAAGGCCAATGAGATGATGGCACGCTGAGATGTGCCTTTGCTCCAGGCCCTCGGCTGATGTCTGCCCCTCCCTACTCTACTGCCTCCTTGACTGCACTGCCACCTGTGGTCACCCAGGTAGTGGTATAGCAGTGAGGGTTGTAGCCCACCCTCCCCGGCACTCAATCCTTCTCCTCCAGGCTAGCCCTCCAGCAACATAGGCTCGCTACTGAACCAAGGTCGCTGGTGTCACAAGCCGTAGCACTACTGCTGCACTGGCTGGCTGGCTTAGTTCAATCTTACAAATAAAATTTAAACTACTTGCATTAGCCAATACTGTTTTTAGGTCATGTTTGTTGTCTAAGGTGTTTATTGTGCATCTGCTCTTCTGTTCTGCATCTCTCCCCCTTCTCCTGTCCTTTTTCAGTTTAAAGTTATATTTTTATTTATGGCGTCAAAAAAGATATTCCCAAGGATTTTGCTACTCCTACTCAAGTGCAACCCATCTTGACAGAACAATTTATTATTTTCCTTCAAAGATTTCCCATGTTGTTATGCATTCTATTTTTTTTTCAGGCACTATTTTCTGAGCCGGTTATTAAATCTCAGTATTTTTAAATATATTATCTCACACCTTAAGGGCATTAATAAGGTGAAAGAGTCTAACATGTTTCAATATAAGAAAAATAGCAGGACAAGAGGACATAGCATGAGATTAGAAGGAGGACAATTAAGGGGTAATGTGAGGAAGTTCTTTTTCACAGAAGGGGTAATGGATGCATGGAACAGCCTAACCCAGAAAGTGGTGGATATGAATACAATGTAGGGCTTCAAGCAGGCATGGGATAGGCATAAGGGAGCAACACAGATGAGTATGAATAGATAGGCCATTGACAGAGCAAAGCCAGATGGCACTTTCATACGGTAGAAAAAGAAATGGGCAGACTGGATGGGTCTTGCTGTCCTTATCCGCCATCAACTTCTATGTTCTTATGTTTCACATTAGCATTTTTCTAATGTTTTATGCATTTCATTATACTCATTAATTAATTCCTCATCTTGTTGTCTCCCTACATTATTCGTGCCTATGTATATTAGGGCTGTCTGTTTATTTTTTGATGGGGTAATGATGTTTGGCAGCTTAATGTGTATGTCCCTTATTTTTGCCCCTCAATCACTGCACGATGTAACATTCTCCTCACTTCCGCTAGTTGAATATCTGTCTATGTACCTCGTGACTGAATCGCCTAATATATAGATTTGTTTGGGGCAATCCCCCTCGTGCTCCTGACGATGTTCTGCTTCCATTGCATGATCCTTAATTTCATTCTTATTTTTCCTTGGTGTCTCACTACTCCCCACTATGTCTAATTGTTCCTGTGATTGTTCTTCCAAGTGTTCTATAAGGTTAATTAATGAGGTACTGTATATTAATTTTCAACTTCTACTTGGATGTTTATACCTCTCCTTCCCTTTTTTCTTTTCTTGCTATTTTCCACCGATCTCCAGCCTTCCACATCCTTATCGTCCAGTTCCCTTAGTCTTTTTTTGCACTGCTCCCTCCTTTTGTGTTTCCATATTCCCTTGTCCCACTTTGTAGACTTCATCTTGGTGTTTTAGGTCTGCTATTTCCCTATCCTTTGTCAGCAGTGTTGTTCTTATTATTTCTAGTTAAACAAAATGTTTACAAGAGTACACAACAAAAAGAGAATCTGATTTTGTGCTAAACATGCCACATTGGGAAGGCAAGGCAAAGCAACTTTATTTCTAAGGTGCCCAATTCTGGAAGCTCTGGGCACTGTACACAATACAAACAGAAAACAAACACAGAAATAACATTGGTATAAATACCAACGTATTTAAAACAGCATTTTAAAAACATAAATATAAAATGCATAATGCAATAGCTGAGGGAAGGTAGGGGCAGATGACTTAATTACCAAAAGCCTCACAGAAAAAATGGACCTTAAGCCTCTGCTTAAAGACACTAACTAAGGGGGACTCCCGGACTGCAGCTGGAAGTGTGTTCCACAGGGTCTGCCCAGAGACACTAAATGCTCGGTCACCAGATGTCTTGAGCTGGACCCTGGGAACATCCAGGAGCCCCTCAAAGTGGAGCAGAGGGAACGGGCAGAGGTCGAAGGTGACAGGAACTCAAACAGGTAGCCAGGACCCAACCTGTATAGGGCCTTATAGGTGAGCAAGCCCACCTTGAAAAGGACCTTCCACCTGATCAGCAGCCAGTTCAGAGCACACAGGACAGGGGTCACATGGCATGACTGAGATAGTCCTGCCAGTAACCAGGCCACCATGTTCTGTACCAGCTGCAGCCTGCAGCGGGTCCCTCCCATGACCTCGAAGTAAAGAGTGTTACAGTTGTTGAGCCTGGAGATCACAAAGGCAAGTCAGCAGATCTTCAGGCAGAACATCTGACCACAGTCTCCCCATTTGTAAGTATTACAATGCTAAGATCCATGTCTCAAAAGTGAGTAGTACCAGGGGAATGTAGTTTAACACTTCAAATTAGGTTCTCAAGATTTCCGGAGGGAAGGGTTGAGGAAAGAGAGGGAGTGACCAAAATACACACCGTGTCAAGTTATGCACTGATGATACGCACATTCAATAAACAATGTTGGTAAAGGGACTCCCACAGGGCTTTAATTCCATCAAAATGAGGAATGTTAGTACTGTATAAAAAAAGTGCAAAATTTCCATAGTGACTAAATACCACTCATTAGCCATATGTAAGTCCTGTAGTACCTGTATGATATGAGTAGCACCTATATGTGTTTGTGATAGCTACACCGGGGACTTAATGTGCTCATCAATGAACTGGGCTAGTGGCTCCATCAAGGAACCAATGCTTAACACAATAGGTTGAGCAGGGGGATTTAACAAGTCTTTGTCAATCTTGGGGAGACGGTCAATTGTAGCTCTGCCAGGATATAATACAGTTTAAAAGTCATACAATTATTTACTTATGACATTATTAAAGGGGCACTGTCAGCAGTGTCCTTCAATTTCTATTCATCGGTAACTTGTTTGCCTCTAGGCACACACTTGGCCAACTAAATCTCTATAATGTCCGAATATGTAAAAAATAACCTGTGTTACCTTTTTTACCACTTTTGTAAATATTTTTGGACCAAGAGGTCAGCGCTATTCTTCAGCCACCCTATCCCAAGCATATCTCCACCATGAATGTACATCTGGCACACAATTCTGTCCTGAAACTAAACTTTTTGTTGTGTATTTCAGGAACCATGGAATGCACAAGAGTACCCGATTCTGCATCACATCGTGTGCGTCTGTAAATTAACCGAGCGCCGATAGTGCTCCTAAATACATTTGAAAAAAAATGGAACAAAGATCCCACGCATGCACATGAGTGCTCATGAGTGTGCATGGGATCTCATCTACATTATTCATTCAAAAGACAGCACACCCTAACAGTACAGCACCCCCTAGTATGGCACCCAGGTGACAGACTAGAACCTACAACCTTCTGACCAGAGGTGGATGTGTTGCCAACTGAGTCAGCTGACAGAGTCAGCTGGGTGCATGAGTCAGCTGGATGCCAGGAGCACAACGAGAAAGTTAAAAACTAAAAGGGTAAGAGCAGGGCCCCACTGGCAATGAAATGTTACATCTCAACTGGGCCATACTTGATCAATACATAGTAAAAAATATATATATATATATATATATATATATATACATTTATTGCCTGGAGGTGCTGGACTTCAGTTATAAAATAAAAAAAAAAGTCATACCACAGACCATATACTCTTGATTCTGTTTTATGCGTAAATATATCCAGTGGAGATCTCCAATACAAAGTCCAATCTTTGGTGCTCCATGGGCTTCTTCAGGGTTGAGGATCAATATGTAAAAAGTATAACAATGTCAGAAAAATTCCATATATGAATATTTTACAAACTTAGAGATGCTTCAGTATTCCATGAAACAACAGGTGATAGGAAACACCTTGATGATATCCGTGTATTTTTGTGGGTAGACAATCCATATCATGCATTTTACAAAATTTCTAATCTCATTCTCAGACAACAGTGAGTGAACCCAAGGTGAATAAAGTGGTGGACTATTATATAGGTTGTCATTGTGTAACCTCTTACATTCAGGGTGAATAATAAATCAAGAGGCACATACCTAGGCTATCCAAATTATATTGAGTTACTTCTGCCACCCAGCTGACTCTGTGATTGAGAAAAGGAGGGTCCTTGGCAGACCTTCTCTGATTCTCCTCCCTTACTATTGAAGGGAGATGAGCTGCTACTTCCTCCCTTAAACTGAAGACAGTAGCCAGCTGCCTCACTTGGCAAATTGCCCATCTTTTCTCCATAGTGAGCTTGCTTACAGCTGCTCCAAGGGAACTCAGCCCATTCCTATGGAGACAAAAATTATAGGGGGAGAGGTCCTGTTGAAGAGTCTGGAACAAGGACTAGTAACCCTTTAGGGCAGTAAGACTCCCAAGCAGATACATTCCATGGAAATTGGAGCAACAGATTAGAGGAGACAGTTCCCGATGAACAGTCTGAAACAAGGAATAACAACCACTTCTGGCAGTAAAACACCCAAGGAGATACATTCTGGGAAATTTGGGCATCTCAGTTTCCTTATAGGAATTTGTACTAAAAATACCTTTATGCCCCAGGCTAATGCTAGAGTTGGAAGAGTTTTTTACAATTTGTTTTTAACTTCCTTTTGGATCAATAGTCTTCAGTTATAAATGAGGGTGATTTGGAGAAGGGGAGATGTATGGCTGGTTTACAGTACTTAAGAACATATGAAATTGCTGGCAGAAAAAGGCCCACAGGGCTATCAAGTTTGCCCAATTTAGCAGCTCTTAGTTTCATATCACTACAGCTGCCCCACCCCCAGCCAAACCACTCCCTTCCTTCTCTTTCCAGAGGCAGAATAGCATAGTGTTTAAGGGCACTGAACTGCAAATCTGGAGACCTGGGTTTGAATCCCGTCAGCCTCCACTTGTATACGGTGTGAACCTGAGCCAGTCACTTAACTTCCTTGTGCTCCCAGGTCACACCTGGAAATAAGCCCTGGCTTAGTGTGCTACTTCTGATTAAACAATTCCCCCTTTCTTCCCTGGTCCTTCCCCTCTTTGTGTTCTTGTCTGTACTAACCCTGCCCTTGACTTGATCCCAACCCCACTTAAAGCTATCCACTGTCCTTTGTGCGATTAACCCCTCCGGCAGTGTGTCCCAACATTTTGGTTTGCTGTGTTGACAGGCTGACAAGGTGGACATGTTTAGTCTGTTAAACCAGTAAATTGAGCATTAAAACATTTGCTATAGCTGTTTTGCTATTGCAGTTTATCTCACCAAATACCAGATGATTTACCCCTTGTTTGGAGCAGCTATCTACAATTGCAACAGTGGACATGTCAAGATATTTCCTGAAATTCATGTGATAGCCCCATAAAAATGCCCTGCCTGACTGCAGTACCACTATAGGGCCACTAGAGAGAATCTCTTTAGAAATATCAACATATGTCTGGAAATATGTGACCCTGTGTAACTGGGTAATAAAATTACCTTTCTCAGGTTCTTGTTGGAACTGCACAAAAGTGAAGAAATGACAGACAAGTGGTGTCTAGCACATAAAGTGATTTATTTCTGGTATATAAAGCAGGCTTACAACCAAATCACAGTGATAAACACTGGGGAAAACACCTCCAATCTTTCTTGCCTATAGGCAGCAGCAAGTCTCTTCTTCTCAGAGAAAAAGGTGCAATGCAAAGGGTATCATACCCCTGATAATAACCATAGCAACTACTAAAAAGATATATAAAAGTCTGATCATTGGATAGTGGCAAATAACCTGACTTCTTACTAGCCTGGGAAAGCATGCTGAGCTAGCAGAAAGACAAGATAACTAAACAAAGGACCTGTATTTGGGAAGGCCACTTATGGTTACATACATAATTGCATAGGTAATTAATGTTCTGTACTAGAACTGAAGATGACAGTATTGCCTAACTAATGATTATACAATGATATAAACAGAGGTGTCTCCCAAGTGGTACAATTAGAATGATGGCAAATGCATTATGATTCTCAGTAGAAATACAGTAGAACTCAGATCCTGACACTTATACTTATACGATAAGTGCCTGTACCCTAGGTATTACTGTTTGTGAGGTAGGGGGCCATTAGGGGTGTTGGTCCATGGATAACATTCCCCCCCTTGTTGCCTCAGAAGGGGCAACAATCCCAAATAAGCTGGTAGGGATGGAGCTAAAAGATCGTTTACAGGCCCGACACACGAGCCTTGTAAAGGAATTCAAGTTCTTGATGTTGTTTGAGGGTATGTCGCAGGCAGCATAGAGTGAAGATTAGGAAAACAATCAAGAATGGTTGAATAATAACAAAAACATTGAAGCCAAGTTATACCCAATAGTTGCCAACGGCAAGACTTAAATCACCATCATGAATCAAATCATTAAGTATATTATTTGCTTTAGATATATTATTGCTAATATAAATCAAGTGGGCATCTTTTCTAGCTATAAGAGATCATAAGGAGAGAGTCAAGGGAACAATGTGGATGTTAAAAATAGGCAAATATTGAGACAGAGCAAGCAAGTATTGGGGGTCATTATCGATAACGTCTGGTTCAGGGAGAGAAACAGGTGTTATAACAGTGTGACCAATGACAGTTTTCTTCTGTGGAGTAAAACAAAAGCTAGGTTTATCAATATTACAAGTACGAGTTCCATAGGCAAAAGATGGATAGTTAGTGACTATACAGAATTTTCCCTCAGCGGTATAAGTGACTCTGAGTGTTGGTACGCGCCAGTGATGTAAGCGTACAGGGCAGGTGAAAGTCTGATTTGTCAGTCAAGTGGTGAAGCGATGTATCTCTTCAAGATAACTTCTGGATGGTGCTGTTTTGGCATCGATCACTGAAGATGCAGCAGGAGGGACGTCATCTGGATTAACATCAGTAAGGCTGGTCAGCAAGTCTTCACCCAATGTCAAAGCCCAGTTGAGATGTTCTGCCTAGTAGCCGCAAACAGGTTTCACAATGTCAAAAACGTCTCAGCTACACAAGAAGTAGAATCCTTTCTTGGCACAACAGTTAGTGTGAGGAGCCTCCCAAGCTTGGAGAATGGGTTGGTAAACCAACATAGAAGGAAGTTCAGTTCGTTCACAGAAAATGTCATTTTCAAGATGTCCAATGGAGTGGATATTTGCCAGCTTGTTGAAGACAGATGTAGCCAGATCAAAGCGTGGTAAGGAGATAGTGAAGGTGATGAACATGTTGTTCCTAATGGAGCAAGATTTGGTTAGGTAACATGGTGCTTTGTTAGGAAACCTGGAAACATAACCAATATTATGCACTGTAGACATGGAAATGTTAAGCGTATTCTTTAAACACATAGAAATGCAACCAGTGGCTATGCAATGTGGGCAATACCATTTACCCAATCTGAGATCATGAATAACATCTGGAATTTTGCCTGATTCCAAGTCTCTGAAGAGACTGTTAACAGTAGAAATAACATAAAAGCCATAAGCAGAACATAGAATTTTGCACCCAATATATTGCTTGTCTGTCTCGTGGTTATTCTGAAACATAAGATCATTAAGTTTTTGTCTCATATCATTGAACCCTTGAGCAATCTCCTTCATATTATAAACTGTATAATGCACTTCCTCGCTGAGAGAATTAACACCTTGCAAGATAGGGGGCATAACATCATTGCCAAGTGTTTGCTGGAATTTAAGGGTCTGTGCTTTAATAGAGGCAATATCTGCTCTATTCCAAATAGACATTCCTGAGGTGAAAAGGCCAATAACAGTGCTGGCTACTCCAGTTATACCAGAGACAGAACCGGCTGCACCAGTGACATCTGAGGTTTTGTCCCACTTGATGCGTTTTGGTCTGGGTTAAGCATATTTACGGACGGGTCTAAAAACACCAATATGGTTGGTGGTGTGAGGTCCACTGATAGGATCATTTGTGCATGTTTGGTAAACAGCTACAATATCAGTAAGCATCATACTGTGGAATTTAGAAGTATTAGTACATTGACATACTGTAAACCAAATTCAGCCATATTCCAATGTGATAAATTGAAAATAACTGGGACATGCATAAATTGCACATTGTTTATCGGAGCTCCTGGGAGTGATGTGGCAGTCAAACCACTAAGAAGGCCATCCTCCAGATGAGGACAGGCAAGCAGTTCTTCCTGACTGCGTGGGACTACAGAGAGGTAGAGAGAAGAAGAAGCAGCATAGTTTCTATTAAGTGTGCACTATGTTTTATTTGTTTTTAAACTGTAATATTGCGAGTTATTTTTAATGTGTATTGTAAAGGCACCCTGAGCATAGGAAGGGCTCCTCATACAAATAAAGCATTAATTGATTGATTGATTTGAAGACAAAAATCAATGGCCTCCTGTGAAGAGAGTCTGTCACAAAAGGCAGGGTCTATAAGTGCAGTAAGATTATACTGACTAGTGTGTCATGGAGAAGCCTGTCTAATAGATAGAGTACCATTTTGAGATATATCAGTGTTAGACCAGCCATGGAATGTACCTTTGACCAGGCGAGCTACAGGGATTGTGTAGCCCATTGCATCAGTTTGCCATTGAATGGAAAGTGAAGATTTATCTGGGGCAACAACTACAGCATCCAGAAAGGCACCTTTGCCTTGAGTAGCCTTAATGTTTTTGTTTGGAATGTTAATCCAAACACCCATGGGAGTTGAATGTTCCATTTGACCAAGTAAGTGATCTAATCGGTCCTTGTGAGTCTGTGGAGGTTTGAGGGGGGGTGCTATAATGGTTAGAGGCAGCAGTCCCACAGTAGGAGAAGAAGGTGCAAGATAGCCATCTTGTCGATATCTGAAAGAAATACAAAAGGATTAGTTAGCTGGAAGTACTATTCCACCCTATGGGGTCAGGAAAAGTAAGTTTTTAGTCACCATTATATAGTCTGAGTTGGTTAGCATGGAACCACTTGTCAGCAGTCTTTTTCTGCTGCTGTACTCTGACCTGATACATAACAGGGCTGAACTTGTTGACAATGGGATAGGGACCTTCCCATTTACTGGCAAATGTTTGTGTGGGTTGCCTATATTGGAGAAGGATTACTTGGTCTCTAACTTATCAGTCACCTTCTTTGACATGCCCATCTGCTTAGCAGCAAATGGGTGTGTCTTAATGATGTCATCATGAAGCTTTTCCACATACTTGCCTACAGATACTCTATCTGCAGTAGGTGCATGGAAATCAATCAGCAGATGCGTAGGTAGTCTCATAGCTCTACCAGTCATAACCTCATAGGGTGTGCACTGGGTAGTAGCTGCAGGGGTGCCCCTAATTTCCATTAGTAACAGTGGCTAGAGGGAATCCCAAACTTTGGGATTGTCATCAATGAATTTGCATAACATTGGTTGTATGCATCTGTTAGCTCTTTCTACCTGACCTGATTGAGGATGGTAAGGTATGTGGAATTTCTGATCAACTCCAAGAAGTTGGAGTGTCTGTTACATCAATTCTGCTGTAAAGCTGGTTTTCTGATCTGAGTCTACCTTTAAAGGTAGGCCCCACCTGGAGAACAATTGATCCACCAGGATCTTGGCAGTTGTCATTGCAGCATTGTTCTTAGTGGGAAATGCCTCTACCCACTTGGAGAACAAATCTGTGACAAGTGCATACTTGTTGTTCTTACTGGAGTTAGTAAAAGGGCCCATGAAATCAATCTGTATTGCATTCCTCATTCCAGAGCTCAGGGATTTGGCTTCACTGGGGACTGGGAGTCCACCTGGAGGGATGCAGGCCTATACTGGTGTGATGGTCTGCATCTGTCCAGGAGGGGAACAAGGATCCTAGGTGATAGGCTTAAATACTTCATTGGCAAGCATTTAAACTAGCCAAGGGGGGAGGCACTGGAAAGGAGCAGGGAAATCCTAGCCCCCCCAAAAAATCAGGGTACTAAGTGAGGTAGACACCAACATAGAGATGTTGATAGGGAGAAGTGCAGGGGTAAATGGAGAAAGTGACAAATGCAATAAGGACAGGGATGGGGCAAAAAGGGGTAAGGCCATCAAGTAATGGAGGGTAATGAGTACCAACGCCCATAGTCTGGGCAACAAGCCCCCTGAACTGGTGGTCTTGATGGAAGAGGGATGCCTGGATATCATAGCAGTCACAGAAACATGGTACACAGAGAACCATGACTGGGATGTTAACATACCAGGGTACACAACCTACAGGAGAGACAGGGAGGGTGGGGGGAGTAGCTCTCTATGTAAGGGAAGGGATAAAAGCAACTGAACAAAAGAGTAAACAGGGAGGAAAGGAGGCACTGTGGGTCACCTTAGAGACTGGAAATAGCATCACAGTCCACACAGGGGTTGTATACAGACCCCTATGTCAGGGGGAGGGAATGGACAAGGATATGATAGAAGGCATACTTAGGATGGCAGAGAAAGGGGAGATACTGTTGATGGGAGACCTTAATATGCCAGATGTTAACTGGAGCATCTTTGCTGCAGCCACATCTAAAAGCAGGGCCATTCTTGATGCCCTTCAGGTGGCATGCCTCAGACAGCTAGTTTTGGAACCTACTCATGAGGGAGCAATCTTAGACCTCATACTCTCAAATGGGGACAGTGAGAGGATCTCAGATCTAGAAGTGGGTAGCCATTTGGGAACAAGTGATCACCAAACTGTGGTTCATGACTCAGCTACAGAGTCAAGCCATACAAAAGTGAGGGTTCTGGACTTCAGGAGGGCTGACTTTGACAAGATGGGAGAGTGCCTTAGAAAAGCACTAGCAAACAGGCTAGAAGGAGGGGTGGAACAACAATGGGGGAAATATCAAAACGGCCATCACAGAGGCAACAAGCCTTTGTGTGAAGCAAATAAACAAATTAAATTGAAAGAAAAAGCCACTATGGTTCCCAAAAGAGGTGGCGGTGAAGGTTAGGGAGAAAAAGATAGCATTTAGGAAGTATAAGGAAACACAGAAGGAGCAGGGCAGAGAGCTGTATCAGTTAAGGCAGAAGGAAGCAGGAAGGGTAGTCAGAATGGCAAAGGCACAAACTGAGGAAAAGATAGCTAACTTGGTTAAGAAGGGGGATAAAACCTTTTATAGGTATATCAGGGAGTGTAGAAAGACAAAGGGAGGGATAGTGAGGCGGAATAGAATGGATGGTGGGTAGGCAGAGAGTGACAGTGAAAAAGCAGGGATACTGAATGAATACTTCTGTTCAGTATTCACAAAAGAGGAAGTGGGAGGTGCCTAATCCAATTAACAGAAGCACTCTGGAGAGGGGTCGATCCCAGTCCTTTCACAGAAGAAAGGGTTCTGAAAGAACTCCTAAAACTGAAGGTGGACAAAGCAATGGGGCCAGATGGAATTCACCCAAGAATTCTAAAAGAATTAAGCAGAGGACTAGTGGCACCACTGACTACCCTTTTTAACAAATCATGGGAAGATGGTGTGGTACCTGAGGACTGGAAAAAGGCTGATGTGATTCCCCTTCGCAAAAGTGGGACCAAGACAGAGGCAGGAAACTACAGACCTGTCAGTTTGACCTCTGTGGTAGGGAAAGTGATGGAATCACTTCTGAAGGAAAGAATTGTTGAGTACCTAGACGCCAGTGGGGCACAGGACCCAAGGCAGCATGGGTTCACAGCAGGAAGGTCATGTCAGACAAATCTAATTGATTCCTTTGACTGGGTGACCAACGTAGTAGACCAGGGAGAGGCTGTGGACATGGCCTACCTAGACTTTAGCAAGGCATTTGACACAGTCCCACACAAAAGATTAGTAGTCAAATTAACCAGCCTGGGAGTGGGTCCAAGGGTGGTAGCCTGGGTAAAACATTGGCTGAACAACAGGACACTGAAGGTAATTGTAAATGAGTCCACTCTGAAAAAAGAGGGGTTACTAGTGGGGTATCGCAGGGTTCAGTACTGGGTCCAGTCCTTTTAATGTCTTTTTAGTGACATTGCAGAGAGACTGGAAGGAAAATATGCCTTTTGCAGATGACACAAAAGATCTGCAACAGGTTGATACACAAGGAGGCATGGAAAGTAGTGAAGGGACTTGGCAAGGTTGGAGGAATGGTCAGAAATATGGCAACTTGGATTCAAGGCAAAGAAGTGCAAAATAATGCACCTGGGAAACAAAAACCAAGGGGAAGATTACACAGTTGGGGGGAGGTAGTAACAACAACAAAAATGGAAAGGGACCTGGGGGTAATCATATCAGATAACCTTAAGGTTGGCAAGCAATGTGAGAAGTCGGTAAGAAGGGCTGGGGGGATACTGGGATGTATAGGGAGAGGTATCACCAGCAGAAAACAGGAAGTTGTTATCCCCTGTACAAACAGTTGGTGAGACCCCATCTGGAGTACTGTGTCCAGTTCTGGAGACCCCATCTCTGCAAGGACATAGACAGGATGGAGACAGTTCAGAGGAGGGCAACTAAAATGGTGCAGGATCTGCAAGAGAAGCCATATGAGGAGAGACTAAAGAAGCTCAATATGTATACCCTTGAAGAAAGGAGGGAGAGGGGGGACATGATAGAAATGTTTAAGTACCTCAGTGGAATCAAAAAAATCCAAGAGGGTAGCATCTTTCAGAAAAAGAGATGTGCAAGAATAAGGGGACACAATTTGAAGATAGAGAGGAGATGGCTCAGGGGCAATGTGAGGAAGTATTTTTTCACAGAGAAGGTGGTGGACACATGGAACAGCCTTCCTGAGGAGGTTGTGGGGTCTAAAACTGTAGGAGAATTCAAGAATGCATGGGACAGACATAAGGCATTTTTGTGGGGGATAGGAAGAAATAGGCTGTTGGTTAAATAGGATCTGCAGCTTATCCTGTAGGTAGGGAAATGGGAAGACTAGGTGGGCCAAGCAGTCCTTATCTGCTGTCAAAGTCTATGTTTCTATTCCATGGTATAGATTGCCTCTGGGGCAGTAACTTGACATTTTTCTTCACTAAAATGGGATTATTCTGAGCACACACTATGTAGTTGTCCACATAGTGTTTCACATCTTTGGCCATGCCAGGCCACCAGACGGCTGTCTTGAGTCTCTGGAGAGTGTGTTTTCTGTCCCCTAGTGTCCACCAGTGGGGGTGTCATGAACCATATGAAAAAATTTGGTTCACAGTGATTGTGGTGCCACCCACAATTTGTCACCTGTATCCTGTTTGTGATACCAGATGAGTTTCTGATCACTGGACAGATGTAAATTGTCCAAGCGTCTTTTATAGGGACTGCCAACAGGCAGGGGTTGTTCAGTTCCTTTGTCTATGAATTTGAACATATCTCTGATTTCTGGGTCTGCTTTCTGTGCAGCAGAAAGATCTAATGGGGGTTCTGGTACTGGTTTCTTGGTGGCAGCAATTATAGATGTCACAATTGCTGCTATACACTGTGGATGAGTCCTTTTCCTTGTCTCCCCCCCACCTCGAGTCCCTGCTTTTGCAAGTGAGTCCACCCATTCATTGAATTCATGGTGGGGGTCGGATTTGCAGTGAGCCTTTACCTTTTGTATGTACAGCTTACGTGTGAACATTTGCTTCAGGGTGTATATATACACAAATAGTTTCCTATATTTGACGGGTACCATCAGATGAGGTAAAGTTGTTCTTTTGCCAGAATGGAAAGAACTCAGTTAGGGATGAGCATACCCAATTGGAGTCCGCAAAGATGATGGTGTCGCTGTCACCATGGGGTATGATCTCTAATGCACAGGCTACAGCAGCCAGTTCGGCGTACTGTGAAGAGATAACAGTGCATTTTCTAGCAATGTGCCTGAAATCACCCTCATGATCCAATATGAGCACTCTAAGGCCTGCTACCTGTTCTCCATCCACATAGAATGCAGAACCATCTGTGAAGATGTGGAACATTGTTTTGTCTTCCAGGACCTCAGGTGTGGCTGGCAGGAAGGGTCCTGGGTCAGGTAGGTCAGGTGGTTGGAGGGCACAGTCATGGGGCTTACCTGTGTAGAGTAGGCCATGGGACAGGATTGATGGTATTTTGGTAGGCAGTACTTTGATGTCTCTATCCTGCAAAAACAAAGACCAATGGGTGAGTCTGGTGTTGGAGACTGATCCATCTTTCACTTTGTCTGAAAGCAAAAAGTTAGTTGGAGTGTGACAGGTATGCAGAATAATAGGAGCGTATCCAATAATGTAGAGGAAGTGTTTGACAGCCCAGAAGGTTGCCAAGAGTGTTATTTTGCAGAGACTGTATTTTCTCTTTACTGGGGATAGCTTCTGTGATGCATATGCAATGGGCCCCTAGTACCCATTGTACTTTTGTGCCAGCACTGCAGACATGGCCACATCAGAAGTGGCAGTTTCCAAGTGGAAAGGTAATCTTGGGTTTGGGTTGATCAGTGCTGGGGCTGAGGCTAAGGCTTGTTTGAGCTGGGCCACAGCTTCAGTGTGTGTGGGGCCCCATGTCCATGGGACATCCTTTTTCAGAAGTTCATACAGGGGAACAGACTTCAAGGCAAAATCAGGAATAAAATCCCTGGAGTAGTTTACCATTCCCAAAAAGCGTCTAAGTGTTGCCACGCTACTGGGAAATGGCAGGTCTTGCAAGCCCTGGATCCTTTTGACAGCTGGGCTCCTCCCTTGATCAGTGATGCATAGGCCAAGGAAGATAACATCCTTCTCACACAATTGTGCTTTAGAGGGGTTGCACTTGAGGCCTGCTCTCCTGAGGAGAGTCAGTAGTTCATCCAGAAGGGTCAGATGTTCTTCTTTGGTGGTGGTTACTAGGAGCAAGTCATCCACATACTGCAGTAGACACTGGGGCATGGAGAACCCCTGCAGAGCATCCATCAAGTGTAGATGGAAGAGGGAAGGGCTGTTGTGAAAGCCCTGGGGCAGGCAGGTCCAGGTGTACTGGCACCCGTCGAATATGAAGGCAAATTTATATTGACTTTCTTGTGCTAATGGGAGTGACCAAAACCCATTGGAGATGTCAAGAGCTGAGAACCACTTTTTGTCAGGTGTCAGCAACTTGAGCACATCAGGAGCTGATGCCACAGTTGGGGCACAGCTGGGGGTAACTTGGTTGAGCTTTCTGTAATCAGTTGTGAGTCTCCAAGCTCCATTTGGCTTTTTCACAGGCCAAATGGGCATGTTGACCATAGAGATACAAGCCCTAATTACACCTTGTTGCAGCACTGATTGGATGCTTTCCCTCAATGAGGGTAAGGCTTTAGCAGGAAACGGGTACCGCTTCTGCCTCACAGGATTAGGTCCTGGGATTTCAATGGCGGTGTGCATCCTACCACAATCATGCTTGTTGGCAGCAAACACATCAATATGTTCCTGTAGCAATGGTTGTAGTTCAGGACATAAGTCATGACTTTCAAACAGAGCCATGACCTGATACTCCTTGTTGTTATGGGAGATGGCTGCCACCACATGGGAGTCTGTTATGGTGACAGAATGACATTGCCCCTTGATCTGTAGCAATAATCTGTTAGCTAGGTCCACCACACAGCCATGTTGTGCAAGAAAATCAATTCCCAGTATACTGGGGTGATGACATAATACCATGAGGTCAAAGACAAAATTAGTCTTAAGATGGTCTACCTGCACCAGGAGTGACACAGATTGATAAGTTTGTAGTTGGGTATCATCTACCCCTTGTGTACTGGTCTTCCAACCAGTAGACCAGGCAGACGTGGCTGGGTTCTCATAATGGAGAACAGACATAGCTGCTCCTGTATCCAGAAACATGTCTAGGTGGTGGCCCCCGACCATGGCCCTTACACAGGGCAGTCTGTTTGTGTCAACACGCAGGTCACTCACAATCTGGACTGGGGCCTGTAATTGCCAATCAGTACTGCTCCCAGCTTCTTCATCATCCTCCTGTCCCTGTGACCTGAGACCTTTGGAGGACCATTGGTCCTCCTCTCGGAGCCTCACAGGACACAAATACTGTACCTCTGACATCAGGGCCGAGATCTCAAATAGTTCAATTGGCGGTTCCTGAATCACTGCATTGGCCTGGCTAGTCACCAATGCTATGAAAGGGTTTTTTCCTCGGCTGTTCATTTGCTCAGTAGCTGAGGACCAGAAAGGGTTGGTGCTATTACTAGCCGGTGCCAGGGCTGCATGGAACAAGTGGATGGGGCCAACTTTGCAGCACAGGCTTCCTCCAGCTGTTTACGGAGGGTCCAATTTTCATCCTTTAGGTCCTGATAGCTAGGCCCATTATGGTACTTGCCATTGGAGTTTGATTTCACATTCCTGTTGTAGTTGTTATTGTTTCGATTATTCTTGTAGTTCCAGTTTCCCCCCACTGTGCGACTGTCGTTTGTCAGAAGGGGCTTTCTGTTTATCGTTGTTGCCTTCCACTATATAGTGGGTTGGGGCAGGGCCTACCACGGCAATTTGAGCCAGGGTGGCCTGGGCCATTAGAGTTTGGATAACAGCAGCCTTGTTGGTGTTTTTACCGGAAGCTAGGTTACGGAGGTAGACCATGAAGGCACACTCGGTCTGGGTGAAGATGTCTGCAAAGGTATTGGTCTGCGGGTAGACGTTGAGTTAAACCTTCTCCCGGAGAGCTGAAGTCATGTTCCGGATGTACAAATCCTTGTACTCAATTTATTTTTTGTTGGCCGCTTCATCCACTAGACCCTTGCTGGTCTTGTAGGCGAGCCACAATGGTTAATGGTAAGCCACTGGGCTTTCCTTCACATTTGGCTTGACATTATAGGCCAAACAGGCTCCAATGATACCTGGGGAGTTGGCAACAAGATGTGCCTGTGTGATATCATTGTAGTTAAGCGTCTCAGAATTGCCATCAGCCTCTGAGAGGTTGGACCAGAGGGTAGGCTCAATGGTTTGTCTCAGGACTTGGACATGGTACTCAGGTTGGAGAGAAAGTTTCTTGCAGAGGGAGCGAAACTTCTCCAAATGACAGCTGAGGTTGTCAGTTGGGCCCATCTGTTGGATGCCTTGGGCAATTTGCTGAACAGAATGAGCGACCTGCAGGGGATTGGAAGTGGGCACGCGGGGAGCGGTGTTTAGTTCCCCATGATCCAAAGCACCATGAAGGGCAGCTTTTGCCACCACATCAGTGACTGCCTTGAATGCATTCTCTTGGGTTACAGAATTTTTGAACATGCGTCCGATCTGCTCCTGCATGGAGATGCTTCCCTCAGGGGTTGATAGTCTAGTTAAGACATCCTGTACAATGTCTTATACTTCCGCACCATCTTTCCGGGAAAGGGGAGCCAGTGGAAGTGGGCTCCTACTTGGAGGTGGTTGACCCCTCATATCATGGGGACCACCATGTTTGTTTTGATGTGGCAGCGTAGAAGGCATGCCAATGTGACATGGGGAAGGGCTATAACTGTCGCCATCTTGGGAAATGCTGGTAAAGGCCACTGCCCTGTAATGCGGAGTCTTGGATGTGACAAGGCGTCCTATGTCCTCATAATCAGAGTCATCATCACCTGATGAGGTAATGTCAATGGATGTGTACTGAAAAACATTCATGGCTTTTACATGGCCAGTGAGGATATCTCACTGATGGTGCATTCTCGCCATCTTGTCTCTACATTTCTTGTGACAAACTTTAGCAGTGCCCTGCTCAATACCCTTCTCAACCTCACGCTGCAATACTCTGTATGTGGTGCCCAATTCGACATTTCCCCTAAGCTCTTTGTCTAGCTCATGCATCAACCTCGCATTCTCTTCCTTCAATTCAACATTATCCTCTCTCAAACTTTCATTTGTATCACTCAAAATGTCATTCAAATAAGATAGCTGTTTCTTATCACATTTTAACCTTTCATTGTCATCCCTAAACATACACAATTCATGCTCAGAGTCTTGAGCAGTGCAGTGCAACAGTCTGTTATTATGATCAAGGAGTGACTGTGTCTTCTCCGGGAGTTTCTGTTCCCTTTTCAGTAACTCCGGTGCCTGCAAGACCATCTCTTTTTTTAGAGAAGTGTTTTGCAGCTCAAGGGAGGCACATCGTGCTAGTAAACTTTTGATGGCTGTATGTAAAGTCACTACCAAGAGACCTTTGGTGTGGTGTTTCTTGGCTTTTTGCTTCGACTCTAGATATTGATCAGCGATCGTAAGCAGAGGGTCTTCTGATGACTTTGCGTCCAGCATGAAATCAGTCCAACCTCCATGAGAGGTAAGGTAGTTGAGATGTCTAGTCTCAGTTCTGTGCACAGTTCAGGCATAACAAACAAAGGGGTAAACAGACAAACAAAGAAAGCAGTCAAAAGACTGAAATAAAATCCTTGACGCCATCACCCAACGTCTTTCCAGTCCCCTGTGGGCAAATGGTGGTGCCAAGGTGGTATGCTGCTACTCACAAAGGGAGTGTACCAGTGGTTCGGTGTGAGTCTGCCATGCCTGAAATTGAGATGGAACAAGTTTGTAAAGGAACAACCACAGTAAGTTCGAGTAGGTCCAAGTGGGCAAGAAAAGCACCACACTACTCGACATTCAGTTCAAAGAACTCGAATGGAATCCTCACTTTGTACATTCCAACCTGCACACGGTCGCCAAAAGTAACTGGGTAATAAAATTACCTTTCTCAGGTTCTTGTTGGAACTGCACAAAAGTGGTGTCTAGCACATAAAGTGATTTATTTCTGCTATATAAAGCAGGCTTACAACCAAATTACAGTGATAAACACCGGGAAGAACACCTCCAATCTTTCTTACCTATAGGCATCAGCAAGTCTCTTCTCAGAGAAAAAGGTGCAATGCAAAGGGTCTTATACCCCTGATAATAACCATAGCAACTACTAAAAAGATATATAAAAGTTTCATCATTGGATAGTGGCAAATAACCTGACTTCTTACTAGCCTGGGAAAGCATGCTGAGCTAGCAGAAAGACAAGATAACTGAACAAAGGACCTGTATTCGGGAAGGTCACTTGTGGTCACATACATAATTGCAAAGGTAATTGCTTTTCTGTACTAGAACTGAAGATGGCAGTATTATCTAACTAATGATTATACAATGGTATAAACAGAGGTGTCTCCCAAGTGGTACAATTAGAATGATGGCAAATGCATTATGATTCTCAGTAGAAATACAGTAGAACTCAGATCCTGACATGTATACTTATACGATAAGTGCCTGTACCCTAGGTATTACTGTCTGCAAGGTAGGGGGCCAATCAGGGGTGCTGGTCCATGGATGACACCTGTCAATTGCTGCAAATATATGAGGCCCTTAATGTGGCCCCAGAACCTGTGAGACTCCTCTGCAGAGGCTAGAAGCTGGTGCTTACAGAAGGAGCTTTTAGTGGAGTGGATAGCTCTTTTGCAAGCATTTCTAAGCCTTCTGTAATCATTCCCATTAAATACACTGGAGGATGCCTATAAGAATCCACCATTTGTCCTTGGCCGTTAGCAAGAAGAGTAAGTTGCTGTGAAGCTGTTTCATAGTAATATCCTGACTCTCCTCTTTATAAGTGGGATATGTTTATGCTGCAAAAAGAAAATTTGAGTAATACAGTGGGATAGAGCTATTATAGCATCCTATGAGGAATAGGTAGGGGACCAGTCAACCATAACTATTTTAGCAATGAAACTTGGATAGGATAGAACTTTTATTATAAAAAGGGTCTCACAAATGCTGCCATATGATTGGTCAACAGCATTCTGAGTGCCCTACATTAATCTCCTTATTAACATACTTGTAGAGCCTGATCACTTGAGCATTTATTTTCTTTCACTAACTTCATACATATTTGATTTTATTAATCGAATTCTGGTCCACCATGATCCATACCGGTAGACCTGATGAAACAAAAAGTGACAGTCTAAATGAAATCTGAGCTTACAGTAAAGTATAAAAAATGACCAGATTTTACTCCTTTAAAACTTATGCTTTATATTGTCAGTCAGTTTGATCAGAGCTACTGTTGGTTTGCAGCCGTACTTTCAATCAACATTTCCTGAATGGCATGATCGTCTGATGCAAGTAACGCAAACACCTTAGGTTTGAAAAATAATGAAGATGAATACGGACATAGCAATTTCACAACCATAATGAGTAAATAAATCCTGAAATTAAACGCAGTCACTACAAAGATGTCCTGCTATGGTTGCCATAGTAATATTCCAATGAGCTTCAACTTCATTGTTGGTGGGGGTTAGTGATCCTTGTTGGAAATTTAAATACAGACCCCTTTTACAAGTTAAAGTTAGTAAGACATCTGGTTTCTTTATAAGTTGGAGAAATCTGTTCCTTTGATAAGTTTTGATTTGCTCTGCTTTTTATATCATAAGCGCAAAGAAACAGGGTCCTGGTGTTGGATTTAGAGAAGCTAAGAAAAGCAACAGTAGGGAAGGCACAACAAGCAATAAGTAAACTGTGATAAAAAGATTGCTGGCAAAAGAGTTTTGGAGCAGAGTTTTGTGCTTGTTTTTTTCTGCTCGGTACCCAATAAACCCTGCATTTATCTCTAAATTTCAGCGCAATTTACTTGTGTGTTTCATGCTGTAGGCATGCAGGCCCTGATCCAGAATGACTTCAATCCTGTCCAGTCTTGGTTCCAAGCAAACCAACTGAAACTAAACACAAAAAAAACTGTTACAATGCTATTCGGTTCCAAACAGAAACTCGCCTCCCTTAAATCCCATCTGGTCTTCACAACTCTAGATGCCACCCCCCTTGATACTGTCCCTGCATTTAAGTACCTGGGAGTTTGGCTGGACAGCCACCTAGACTTCTCCACTCATGTTGATGCTATCTGCACAAAGCTCCAGCCCAAACTCGGTGTTCTTTACCGCCACAAAGACAGCCTACCTCTCCCCACCTGATGTAAATTTATTCTTAAAACAATACTGACAGTCCTTGACTATGCCAACGTAGTCTATAGCATGGCCCCTGCTGCATCCCTCAAAAAGCTGACTACTATCCTAAATTCCTTCTCCACTTTGCAACCACCTCCCCTCCCCTTGCGCACCGCTACCTCCTATATGCTCCCCTCTCACTGACCCCCACTATCACACCGTAGAACTACTCATCGTGCTTCCCTTGTTGCCAAGTTCTGGTTTGGCACCCTCTCTCCCTACCTCTCCTCCTACCTCTCACAAGCTGCTGCCACCTCATACTCCCTTTGCCTCAGAGATGCCCGCACCTTCTCTATCCCTCTCCCCCACTCGACTGCTGGCCAACTGGCCTTCTCTTATTGCTTCCCCTTCTCTAGAATAATCTACCCTCTGACCTGCATCTATCCACCTCCCCCTCCTCCCTCAAGACTTTGCAGGCTCCTCCCCCAACCTTTGTGTCCCCAGTGCTCCTCCTCTACAGCCTCCGCCTCAAAGGTGGCTGCCCCCTTCTTGATGCCTAAGCCTCTCTCTGCCTGTCCCATCCCTGTGGTGTATTTATCTATCTGCCTCAACTCACTCTGCAATGGCACTTATTTTCCAGGAACCTCCTCCAGGAATTCCCTAATTAGTCTTGCACTTGTGCCTCTTTAATGTAACTGTACCTTGTCTGTTGTAGTACCTGCCCACCTATTGTATCATTCGTCATGACTGTTTTCCCGGGTCTTGTTACCTTGAAGTTTTTTTCTCATTACTGTATGTATTGTAGTTATGCTGATTTTACCTCTGTACTTGCCCTTTCCTGGGTTGCACCTGGAAACAAGTCTCGCTCATGGTGCTTTTCTTGGTTACCAATTTTTAAATAAATAAATGCTGTAAGAAAAGTGGGAATGGCAGCAAATATTACAGACACCAAAGCAGGAGACTAGAGAGACAGAAATGGCCTTTTTTTTTTAAATTCATTGAAAAAAAAAAAAAACCTTCAACCTGTTTTTACATCTGCCCCTTGCTGCCCAGTGCCTAGTGCACTCATTGCCATAGCTACTGACTGGCATGGCAACAACATGAAGCAATAGAACAGTAATGTTCATGAATGGACTATTTTATATTGAAATTCACTTTCAAATAATTTAAAAAAAGTACATTTAAAAATGTGTTAAATTGAGCAGCAGACCCTTTTATAATAGCAATAAGGTACTCCCAGGAGTTATGTTAATGTTCATGTTAATCACCCCTTGGGGGGCAATATGGTGCTCTGCTGTGCCTCTTTCAACGTTACACCCTCAGGGGGTGATTAACTAGAACACTGACATAACCCCTGGTCGTACCTTATTGCTTAATTAGTAATACTGTAGCACCTCTCCAGAGCTCAAAGCATTTCATAAATTCACATAAAACATCTTATCAAACAAACATGTAAATACAGGGTATATGACTCAACTCATATTATAATCATAAGGACTGTCAGAGCTATCAATCCTTTGAAAAACATAGGGAGCCTAGAAACATAGTGTCAGCAGGAAAAGACCAAAGGTCCATCCAGTATGCTCGCAGCACCCTATCAAACCCCAGGACATTTTGTCCATACAGGGTTATATCCTACACCATCCACCCCCCTGCTCCCTGTCCTACTGCTACCACCCTTGTCAGCCACAAAGCCCTTTACATTATCACATCTGTGCTTGAAACCATTAATGATTTTGGCATACACTACACCAACTAGCATACTATTGCATGGCTTAACCACAGTTTCTGTAAAATACAGCTTTCTCTCACATCACTCTTGAATTTCCCTGCTGACAGCTTCCACTCATGCACCCATGTTCTCGATCTGCTACTCATGATAAATAATTCTGCGCAGTTTACTGTACCTTGTTTATTCCTTTCAGAAACTTAAAGGTCTCTATTATACTGCATATCCTGTCTCTTATTTCGCCTCCATTGAGTTCATGTTCAGTACCTTGAGCTGATCTTTGTAGGATCGGATCTGCTGGCCTTGAATAATTTTGGTTACTCTGTGCTGCACAGTCTCCAGCCTTTCTAAATAGCCAGGTCTTCAGCTGTGATTTAAAACCTTCAACTGAAGTGGCAGTGTGGATAGATTTCAGGACAATAGTCTCAGAGCAGGAACAGAAAAGGCTCAGTCCCCAGCAGAATTAAATCTCGCTGAAGGGACTATTAAGATTCCCTGGGTGTCCGAGCAGAGGACTCAATTGTCCTGATAGTCTTCCTGATGGGCTGCCAGCAGCTCATGAATGTAGAGGGGGCGCCATCCATTTATGGCCTTATAAGCCAGCAGAAGGATTTTAAACTCAGAACACCATTTTATCAGCCAGTGTAACTCTTTCAAAATGGGAGTAATTTGATCAAATCTAGATGTTCCAGTTGACAATCTGACTGCTGGGTTCTGAAGCAACTGAGGATGGTGAAGCGGAGTAGCTGGCAGACTGTAATAGAATGTGTATGTAATAGAGCGCATTGCAGGAATCAGTTTGCAAGTTAACAAAAGCTGGCACTAGTGTGCACAGATCACATTGGTCTGGCTCCATTTTTAAGTGGTAAAAAACACTTCTTTTTTTGCACCCTATGGCCCGGGCATCTTTCCAAGGTACTCACTCGGCAAGGCCTCTACTCCCTGCCTGAACCCATTGCTACCAGCTTCCTCCCCTGAAAAACCCAGGCAGGTCTAGCCCCCCCCCGGTTCACCCCTCCGGGGCTGGCCCGCCCTCCCATGGTAGCCTTTCTGAAATTAGAGAGGCCTACCTGAACGTCGGGTCGGCTGTAGAGTCCTCTGAAGTGATGGGCCAGCATTGAGATATGGACCTGCCGCTGGACTCTCCATCATTTCTGTGGTGCCATAGAGGGATTTTTCTAGTAGTGTGTTTCCCCCAGGAGTGCAGTGGTGCAATGACGTCTGCACTGCATGATTCCACAGACATCTGCTGCACTCCTGCCACTCATCAGCCCGAGCATGTGTAATGCCTCTGGCTTTCACCGGGGGACACTACTTCACTGGGCATGCCCTGGATCCCTCCACAAGGAGAGGAGAGCAGTCCACCGGATGCTCGATCTTCTCCCTCCCTTGCCGACCCCCAGTGACTGAGCTCGTTCCCGAACCTGGGTCGCCAGCGTAGTGCGAGGTGTGGCATTCAGCACCTCAGTCCTCAGTGACACTGGGCCAGTGGTAAAAAAACACTTCTAATGACAGCAAATATTTTAGATGTCAAATCCAATTGACTGCCAAAAATCACCCCCAGATTGTAAACTTCCTCCCTTATCTGCAATTTTGCCCCATCAAAAACAGGGAGATGTAAATTTTCTTTTGCTGTAGAGACCAAGGGAGCAAAACCAACTAGAAACAACTCCTTTTTGCTGGAGTTGAGTCTCAGCGATATGCCGATGGAAGGGCAAAACTGCATCGGCGAAATCCCCCACGGTTACATTTTCGACAAGAATCGAAAATGTCGCTTTGGGGGACCTGCTGGCAAAATTTCACCCTTTCACTGACTTTTGGCCCCCCCCACATGTTAACTCTGTCTGGAATTAAGAAGCCTTAAGTGGAGGGGCACGGGGGTGCACGGCACCTGCATGGGGGGTTCGGAGGCTCAGTCCCCCAATAGAAAAATGGACCGATGTCTGACAGGCGAAATTTCACCTGTCAACATCGGGGATGCTGCTATGCCAAATGTCGACAACATTGTTGTCGCGTTGGCATAGGTATCCCAGTCTCAGCCAGTTTGCACTCATCTAGTCCCTGATGTCTGAGATAGGCTTCTTTACCACAAGCACAAGGTTGACATGTCTGCATCTAAAAGAAAGCTGAGTATCCTCTGAATAGCAGTGAAAACTCAATCCAAACTTTCAGATTACTTCTCCCAACAGAAGCATGTAAACTGCGAATAACAAAAGGGAGAGTAGAGAGCAACAAGGGACATGGCACATGACTAGCGAGCAAGCAGATTGATACATTTCTTGAAACCAAGGTCTGGAGACATTTTCCCAGGAAAGACTCAAACCAGTTTAAAACTGTACTGGACAAACCCCAAAAACTCATCATATGCTCAAATAAATCCTTATGATCGACAGTATCACGTGCTGGGTGATAACAGATCAGGGAGAACCAGAACTGATAACACTCCCTGATCCTTCACCAGGAGCATATAATTGATGACCTGGACTAAAGCAATCTCCTTGGTGTGGCGAGACTGGAAACCCAACTCGAGATACTCATAGAGTTTAAATTTATCCAGGTGTTTTCTCAGTTGAAACTCCACCAATTTCTCAATAACCTCTCCTAGTCTGGTCAGAATGCAACTCAGCAGGCCACTCAAACCTACCAAAGAACAGTTTCACAAGCTCCTCGGCCATTGTCTCCATCTCCTGATTGGATAGGCCTCAGGCTACATAGTAAAGTAGTCCATGGCAATTAGGATGAAGTTGCTGCCCAGCCTGGATACTAGTAAGGGCCCCAGCACATCAACAGTAACCTTTCTATTGCTGCACCACCTAAAAGATACTGTTGCAGTTGGACCCATTTCTTTTTATGGGGACTAGAGATGTTGCGATTTTAAACTTCAGTGAAATTGGTGTTAAGTATGTAGCTTTGCATTTTGTGAAGCTTTGCAAAATTCCTTATCCTTGTACCCACTTCTCTAGTATTTTTGTGTTTTTTATTTAAAGAGTTGCTGACGCCTCAAAGAAAACTTCAGAAAACATGATATTTAGGTACAATTCAGCTTCCATTCCATATGTAGTCTATGGATTTCTCCTTCCCATTATTTATTACTGAAGAAATCTGCATGAATACACAATCTTTTTGCCTTGGAGTGCATCTGCCTCTTTAGCTTACTCCTTACTTAAAGTCATAATTCTGTGTTGTGACATCACACTTTGTTTCCATGGGAGTAACTGTGATGTCACAAGCAGTACATTATGTCCTCAGGTAGGGAGACAGCAACTGGAATAGACTCTTCAGGAGCAAAGGTCCTGTTTTCATGCAAATTACAACAGTAATAAATGATGGGGAGGAGGAATACAGAACTAATGTGAAATACAAGCAAAACTGTGTCTAAATATTATGTTTTGTTAAAGTTCTCCTCAAGGTGTCAGTTGCTCTTTAAACAAAATAAAAATAATTCCACCTCCCACACTCTTTTTCATGTCATAAGTGCCCACACCCCCATGCAAGAAAATTTAAAAGTATATCCCTATCTGTCACCCTTTAGGCTCCTACCTTCCTCCTCCCCATGCACCTGATGAAGTTGACAACCAGCTGATCAGGTATTACTACTAGGATATACATCACTTATCATTCATGTGGTTAACTGCATGGAAGAGTAAGGGAATGGTACCTCCTATGGGGGTGGTTTTCTTTTAAAGATATTTCTGTTATTTTCACTCGCTACTCGGGTTTGGGGATTTGGGGGGTGAGGGGGTTATTAAGAAGGTATTGAACTTGCCAGCCAGCCAGTGCAGTGGAAAGATTCTTCGCTGTGGCGCTGACAACCTGGGTTCAGGAACAGACTTGGGCATCGGAGAGCCAGCCGGGGGAGAGAAGGCTTGAGCATCTGAAGACTGCTTGCCTTCTCTTGGGGGGAGGGTGAGGTAGAGGACTGGCACCTACTGACCCCTGGCAAAGGCTGAGAGACAGCAGTGCATCAGGTCCAGATACTCAGGAGACCATGACAGACACCAACATAATCCATGCATCCTGGGGAGAAAACAGGGGAAAATGGCTCAAGGGCCGATTGGGCGATGGCCTCCTGGACCCTCATTGTTGGGGACTCCTGATCCATGAATTGCCACCTCAGCAACACCCAGGACCACTGGATTCCTCATAAGGCACTTCCCTCTGCAGGAAGGGGATCCACCCGATGAAAGGGCTACATTGGGGTACCCTGGGATGGCTGTGATGTGAGGCAGCAGGTGGACAGGGGGCAGCCAGATGAACGAGAATCAGTTCTTGAATGGGGCCTGAAAGAGTAACTGGCAAGTGTGCAGGGGCACAAAAAAGGAGAAAAAAAAGAGAAGGTATTGAAGGGTGTAGGGATTAATTCATCTTTTTGTGGGTCCAGGTGGGGGTGGTGGATAAAACTTGATTTGGGTGAGGGCAGGGGGATGGGACAGGAAAATTATTGAGCATTAACTTTGCTGGGTGTGCTGGGAGGAAAGAAGGGAGGTGGGACCCTAATGGAGGGATGGGTGGGGGGATATACTTTTAAACTTTCTTGTATGGTGGGAGGGGTGGGAGTATACAACATGGGGGGATTCTTTCTTTTTAATGAGCCCAGGTTATTTAAAATAAAAGGAAGACTTCACATGGTTGCTCTAGGGCAAAGTGCAGCTTCACCCTGTGAAAACTTCACTCTCTCTCTCTCTCTCTCTCTCTCTCTCTCTCTCTCTCCATGTATTAACTGTTTAGGGCTAGGATCCATGCCTGAAAAATTGTCTCTGCAGACTCAGTCCCAAGGGCAGGAGCAATCCATATCTGCGAACTTCTGGTACACAGTCAAGGGCAGCCAGCCCATGCAAGACCTGATCCATCATCTTTTCAAAGGTCTTGGGTTCACTGCATTACCCAAATTATGACAATGAGCTTCCTCTGCTATTGTCCTGTCACAAACTTTCACCTTGTCCTTTGGCTCAGGTTTGACTTGTAAATATCTACACTAAAGGTTCAATGTGGAGAACCGAGTTGAGCCAGCGATTTTCCCCAGGGGTCGTTTATGCACTGCAAAGGTCAACACGACTTCAGCAAACAGCACTCCTGGTTCTCCTCTCATGGTTTGGTTCTCAGTGCCAAATAAAACACAAGTTCATGGTGTTCTCAGGTATCAGGAAGGCCTCCAACTTCAACTTCACCCTTAAAGATGATAATGGCAACTCAATTGAGAGAGTCTCCTCTTTCAAATACCTGGGGATCCACCTTGACTGTCATTGAACTTATGAACTTCTCACTTGTCAGCTAATCAAACAAGTTCACCAGACTTGGCATCCTACACCGGCTAAAACAATTCCTAATACCAGAAATTGGGGCCCTGCTTGCCAACAGCTTCTTGCTCCCCATATAAGACTATGGCTCCCTCATCTACTTATCCTCCACCTCCCAGAAAAATCTCAGAAGATTAAAGGCCACATACCACAGCATCATCAGGTTCTTCACAGGCCTTCCCATCAGGATGCACCACTGCGACCTATGCAAGGCTGCAGACTGGCTCACTCTGGAGGATAGATTTGACAGCAAAATACTCACCTTCTTCTTCAAAATCCATTCAGGTTGTCTGCCTAACAATATTTCCTCTCTTTTTCACAGGTCTGTCCACATCAGGACCACCAGACCCTCCACTACCCACACCTTCACAATCCCCTACTGTCACACCACCGAGGGGCAACACTCCATCTCCTTCAAGGGTGCTAAAACTTTAAACAACGTCCCATCTCCTTTGGTCCACTGCCAGACACTGACATCATTTAAAACTGACCTAAAATCCTATCTCCTTGGTAAACTCCAATGCAGATGCCCTGACCTATGTTCCAAGCTCTGACCTATGTTATCCTTCTTCCCTTCCAACTACGTAACAGTCCGCTTTATCTTTCAGTCCCCACAATGCTGGCTTAAAAGGGCTTTGCACACTAATTTCAGTTGTATATGAACACTCTTTACTCTTGGTATTCACGTTCATCTACATTAAACTGTAACTTGTATTTAGGTCTAATTTGAACAAGTGACAGTCCAGACTCCATTTTACACTATTCTATGCCAGTTACCATTTTCTGCAGTTCTCAGTTTATTTTCCTTACAATGTTTTGTCCACCCTTGTATGCACCTTTTGATCCTTACTATGTATTGTCTTATCTCTTTGTGCCACTGAACGCTTGTGAAAATGGGCAATTGTAATCACATGCCTTCTAGTATAAACAATAAAATGAAACTGAATTGAAAATCTCACCATCCTCTACTGTAACCATCTTCCTAGCTGTCTCCATCCAGCAGGCAGCTGCTCCTGAATCTTCTCTGAAAGGGAAAATGGTAAAGCAGGAGAATGGATGAGCAGGAGCTGGTAGTCAAATCAGTCTACGGGTGGTCTAGCTGCTTGATTTTTCAGAAATTACAAAACAATACACTCTAGCAAGACAAAAAAAAATGACAAAAAGAAAAAAAAATCCAAAGTAACTCAAGTAAGGAGCTCCCAGTACCTTGTCTGCAGCACAAGACCTTGCTAATCGACTGGAAGCAAGTGACTTAACAGCATCCCACCCTTAATCACAGCCTGGACACTGAGGCCCTGTCCACACTATGCCTCTGTAACGTTACAGAGGGTGTAAAACTTACCGTAACAGGTTGCGTTTACACATGTAACGTTACAGGAGGCATTTTCGTAACCATTGTTGAAACCACATATGAGGTGGTTTCAACAATGGTTATAAAACTGGTCCCACCCTGGTAATATTACCGGTGGTACTGTGGATGGCCGGAAATGGTCCCCTGCAGGGCAAGAAGCACAGCGCGAGCTGCATTGTGGGATCGGGTGCTGCTGTAATGGTCGCCTGACTCCCGATGTGTGGACCGGCAGTGCCGGTCCCGTAATGGACACCATCGAGGTGTGGATGCACTGCACCACTCCCCGGCCATAATGGATTGCATCCGTTTCCTTACCGGGCGCAAGCAGTGTAGTGTGGACAGGGCCTAAGGTCCTGTCCACACTACACCGTAAAATGCTATAATGGTTCATAACCGTTACAGACTGAAAACAGTAGTGTGTCCACACTATAAGTGAAAACGGTGGCAAACCGTTACAGCCCATCCACACTGTTAATGGATCGAAACGGCTTCCAACCCGTACAGAGCTGGGTACATCCCATGAAGCAGCAGTGTGCAGAGCACCAGTCCCAGCCCTGGTATATCCACCCCAGCACAATGGCACTACCGAGCCCCAAGCAAGTGCATGCCACAGTGTCATGTTGAGATGTTGGATGCAGCTGCTGCAGTTAAACGCAGTGGCAGCAGAACATCCAGCACGGCAGGTCAGTGGGCTGCCATGGTCACTGCCCCCCCCATGCCAGGCACCACTAAATGCTGTTTTCAAACAAGTCAAAATATTGGTGTTATTTGAAAACATTGCAGGCTTTTAAAGCAGCAGAGTTGGGGGGGCTGGTACCTTAATTGTATGCTTTTATTTGGTCACACACCATGTGCACCCCTTTACATCTTGTGAAAATATATTGTAAATGTGATGGGTTGAGCTTGCCAAACCCTTTTTACTGAACTGCATGTAGGAGAACTTTGGCCTTTTCCTAACTGGTGAGCTCCCCAGTGAATCTCTAATTGGCCAGGGCACACGATATAAGCAATGAAGCCAGCGATTGGAATCTCCATAAAGCTTTAGAGAAAGTGGGAGAACCACAGCTCAAAATGGCAAGCTAAAATGTGATGCCTTTTTCTTGACCAAAGAGCAGGTCGCTTTATCACAGTGGTCAGGCTTATCATAACTCCTCTGAAACATGAGACCAGGAACCCCTCTAACAATCTAAAAACAAGTAAAAATATTGGTGTTATTTGAAAACATTGTAGGCTTTTAAAGCAGCAGAGTTGGGGGGGGGCTTGTACCTTAATTGTGTGCTTTTGTTTGGTCACGCACCAGGTGCACCCCTTTAAATCTTGTTATATATTGTTATATATATTGTAAATGTGATGGGTTGAGCTTGCCAAACCCTTTTTATGTTTGCTTGTGCACGCGCAAGAAACATTTCGGCACAGCATAGGAGAGAAGCGGGGTTTTGGAGGTGCTCCCCTGTGGGGGCCAATGGCCCCAGTGCCTTTTGAGGCTTAGCTCGCTTTCCCCAACGCGGTGACATGCTGCTGCTGACACTAGTTCAGCCAGCATGCCACCACCTTGAAACATTTTTGCCGCTTCAATCAGGGGCTGCCTCGTCATTGCAGCATCAGCCATTCCGCTGTAATGAGGGAGCGACTCGTCATTGCAGGGCGGTACCTTGCTGTCTCCATGCCTCCGACCCAGTTCATTTGCAGACAGGGAGCCCAGTCTCTGTTGGCATAATGTTCCCACCCCCAAGTTTCTGTTGTATGCCGAGGGGATGCCCAATCCCCCTCAGCATCATGCACCCCCCAACAGTCTTTCTTTGCTGACGGGGCACCCAATCCCTGTTGGCTTCAGTCCCCCACTTCCCAATTCAGTTTGCCAATGGGGGAGCCCACTCCCCATTGGCATAATGTCTCCCTCAATTTGTTGTCTGCCGAGGGGGGTTCCCAATCCCCCTCGGCTCTTTTCCCCCCACTCGGTATGTGCCGACGGGGGTTGCTCAATCCTCCGTCGGCTACAGCCCCCCAAAACACTCAGGTGGCATTCTGGGAGCCCACCTTAGCATGCCAAATGTCCCTGAAAAAAAAAAACAGCCCCGCAATGTTGTTTTTCTTTTTAACCCCATAAAACAGAAAACGGTCCCTCGTTGAGTCCGTGGCACCTCCCCCAACCCACGCCCCACCCTTTGCGCACCCTGCCTCTCCACCCCTCTCAACCCATTCTTACCTCCGGAGCCCAGCATGATGCTCTTCAGTGGACCGGGAACACGTCTGCACTATTCAAAGCTGACCGCGAACTGAAGAAATTCTGGTAAGCTGTATAATGGCATACAGTAAATAGTTTTTTTTCAACTTTGGTGCATATCAGGCATTTTGGGGACTTTTGGCACCAAATTTTCAACATGGGGTTATTGGGACCCCTCCTCATGCATTCAGCCACTGTAATGGCATTATTCAGTCCGGAAAGGTGATTTCACAGTCACTGCATGGAATCACCTTTCAGGACCGATTAATGAAACGACAGTGCCAGTGTTCATGAGGTGGGCTCTCAAAAAGCCTATGTTGCAAATTTGGTGGAAAAAATCAAATAAATTACTGTTTTATGAGCGTGCATTGCCCAGTTACCACACATGCTTGTACCTTCACAAATCTGTAATATTTTCATTCCAGATTTTCAACATTGGCTTTTTTCCACACCTCCTTATGAACAGTACAGCTGTCATTTTTCACATCCTGATTGAAATGTGTTTTGGCACTTCCTGCAAAGAATAGCGCGGTCACTGTGGGAAATCCGTGTTTGGAACACATTAAGAACATCACAGTGACCACTGTTCATGAGCAGAGGTTCTAAAATGCCTATGCTGAAAATTTGGTGATGAAATTCCATAAAATGACTGTGTTACTAGCGTGTGTTGTGCAGTTTCCACGTATGCTCGGAAGTGTGCAAATTTGTAATATTTTCACTCCAGATTTTCAACATTGGCATTTTGCCACACCTCCTTATGAACAGTACAGCTGCCATTTTTCATATCCTGCCCAAAATATGCATTTGCACATCTGGCGCACAATGGCGCGGTTGCTGTGGGAAATCAATGTTCCGGACAGATTACAAAAATCATAGTGACAGTGTTCATGAGCAGAGGTCACAAAATGCCTATGTTGAAAATTTGGTGAAATAATTCCACTAAATGACTGCAGTACAAGCATGTGTTGCGCAGTTTCCACGTACGCTCGGAACTTCGAGCATTTTTAATATTTTCACTACAGATTTTTAACATCGGCATCTCTTCTCACCTCCCTATGGATGGTACAGCTGTCATTCTTCACATCCTGCCTGATCTGTGTTTTCGCACATCTGGCGCAGAATGGCATGGTCGTTGTGGGAACTTGAAGTTTGGGACAAATTAACAAAATCACACTGCCACTGTTCATGAGAAGAGGTCCCAAAAGCTTTCATGAGGTGGGGGTCACAAAAAGGCCATGTTAAAAATTTGTAGTGCAAATACCAACACACGCCTGGGGCATTAAGGTTTCTAACCATAACGTCCCACCCTGTACAGACTGACAGGCATCAGAGGTGTGACTTTGGATCACTGGCTGTAATGCTCATGCCATCCCACCCCCTCCCTGAAGCCAGTGACCGGCATTGAGGTGTGCCTTGCACTCTTCAGCCCCAGACTTTACCCCATTCTCTTGTACTGCACTCATTTCAGTGTATGTCCTTATGAAATTGGGGTGACTGTGAAGCTGAACATCCCAAGGCACACCTCAACACTTGTCGGTGTCTACAGGATTGGGTGCGGTGAAATGCCATGAGCATTATGGGTGATGACCCGCAGGCACACCCCAATGCCTGTCCATCTCTGCAGGGTGGAGGTGAGATTGGCATGAGTTCAATATTTCACTGTCCCTCCTATTCTGCATCTGTCTAACTCTTCCACGTCCAATGCTATTATCAGCAAGCAAACATTCGGTATTGACAAATGCTTGTTACTATATTGTACAAAGCCCCACATGGATTAGTCCGAGCTACCTGAAAGATCTCGTCTCCATATGTCCCTGTCTGAACTCTCTGCTCCATAGAGGTCAGACTGTTGGCAGCCCCCTGCTCAAGGCTTAAATTACCTGGGGACAGACCATTTGGAGTGGCTGCACCATTATTCTGCAATTCATTTCCACTCCATGTTTGTCCTGTTTGCTTGGTGGAGGCCATAAAGAAAGCTTTATAATGTTATCTTTTTGAGTAAGCCCAATCTTTTAGTTAGGTACTATCTGTTTATTGGATAATTTATTCATCATGCATTTTAGTATTGTATTGTAATATGTTTCCCTGTGGGGCACCCTTAGCGTTCAGGATAGAGCAATAGAAATACAATTTGCTTTGCCTCCCTTCCTCCCCTCCTGTCACCCTCCCTTGCCTCATCCTACAGCAGTGCCAGACAGGATACAACACAGTAATGCTGCAGTATATCACAAAATGCTGCAGTATGCTGTAGGGAACAGTGTAATTCAATGGCACCTATGCCCTTTTTATGTTTGCTTGCACGCACGTGCAAGAAACATAGTGCCACCATATGAGTTTCCGTAGGTGTGCCTCCCCCACTTCCAATGCCCTGCTCCCTTTTGCAGACATGGCTGCACCGTGCCAATGAATGTCCGAGCTGTCTATGACAGCCGTTCAGATGCAGTGGCGTACAGTTCTGAGGAAAACACCACCACAATCAGCGGTAGTAACATGTAGGCAATTTGCATACTGCTGTCGGCAGTATGCAAATTGCTGACATGTCAGCACTGCATCTGAACTGTCATTGACAGTTCGTCCCCCCCTCCATGAATACCTACATAGCACACTGGGAGCCCACCCCAGCAAGTTCATGTGCTTCCCCCCCGCACACTGTATGGCCGATGGGGGTGCCCAATCCCCCATTGGCTCTGCTGCCCCCTCAAACAGACTTCCAGGTGCCACGCTGGGAGCCCACCCCAGTGTGGCAAATGTCCATATGGCTGACAGGGGTGCCCAATCCCCTGTTGGCTCCACTGCCCCCCCAAAAATAAACTTCCAGCTGCCACACTGGGAGCCCACCCCAGCGTGGCAAAAGTCCTGCATTATCTTCTAAAACCAAAAAAACACACCTGTAAAACAAAAAAATGGTCACTCATTGACTGTCTTGCCCCTTCCCCCAATCCATGCCCACCTTCTACGCACCCACCTCCCCCACCCCATACTTACCTCCGGGAGCTCAACACGATGATCTTCAGTGGACTGGGAACATGCCTGCACTCTTTAAAGTTGACCTCGAAATGAAGAAATGCCAGTAAGCTGTATAATGGCATAAATGGATTTTTTTCAACTTTGGTGCATATCTTGCTCATTTTGGAGAATTTGTTTCACCAAATTTTCAACATGGGGTTCTTGGGGCCCCACCTCATGAACTCAGTCACTGTCATTTTGTTTTTCATTCCCAAAAGGTGATTTCTCAGTCACTATGCGGAACCACCTTTTGGGACTGAGTAACAAAACAACAGTGTCACAGTTTATGAGGTAGGCCACCCAAAACCCTATGTTAAAAATTTGGTGAATAAATTCCAAAAAATTACTGTTTTACGAGTGTGCATTGCGCAGTTCCTACGCACACTCGTAACTTTGCAAATTTTTAATATTAACACTCCAGATTTTCAACATTGCCATTTTACCACACCTCCTTATCAACAGTACAGCTGTCATTTTTCACATCTGGCCCAAAATGTGTTTTCGCGCATGTAGCACACAATGGGGCGGTCGGTGTGCAAAATCAATATTTGGGACAGAGTAAGAAAATCACAGTGACACTGTTCATGAGCAGAGGTCTTAAAATGGCTATGTTGAAAATTTGGTGACAAAAGTCCATAAAATGACTGTGTTACGAGCGTGCATTGTGCAGTTTCACACACCCTCATAAGTTCATGAATTTGTAGTATTTTCAGTCCAGATTTTCTACACTGGCATTTTTCCACACTCCTTGGAACAGTACAGCTGTCATTCTCACATCCTGGCCAAATGTGTTTTCGCACTTCCGCAGAGATGTGTGGTCGCTGTGGGAAATCAGTGTTCGGGACAGACTAAGAAAATCACAGTGATACTGTTCATGAGCGGAGGTCCTAAAATGCCTGTGTTGACAATCTGCTGTAAACAATCCCAAACTAATTACATTATGGGTGTCGTTGCACAATTTCTATGCATGCTCATGACTTCACCAGTTTTTTATATTTTTACTCCAGATTTTCAACATTGCCATTTTTACACCTCCTCATGAACAGTACAGCTGTCATTTTCACATCCTGTTCGAATGTGTTTTCGCACCTCGTGGTGCCAAATGGCGAGTCGCTGCAGCAAAATCAGCCGCTAATGAACTGATATTGCCATTGTTCATGAGGTGGGGGCTCACAAAACCCATGTTGAAAATTTCAAGTGAAATACTAACAACGTCTGGGCATTAGGGTTTCCAGCCATAACGCCCCACCCTGTAGAGACTGACAGGCATCAGGGGTGTGACTTGGAATTATCGCCTGTAATACTCATGCCATTCCACCCCCACCCACACCCTGCAGCCAGTGACAGGCACTGAGGTGTGCCTTGGACTCTTCGGCCCCAAAGTTCACCCCATCCTCCTATACTGCACCCATCTCACCGTATTTCCTTATGGAATGGGGTGAGCATAAGTCCCAAAGACCCCAAGGCACACTGTGACACTTGTCGGTGTCTGCAGGGTAGGGTATGGTGAAATGGCGTGGCCGTTATGCCTGACAACCCAAAGGCACACCACAATGCCTGTCACTCTCTGCAGGGTGGTGGTGGGGTTGGCTTCAAATCAATACTTCACTGCCATTACTATTATGCATCTCTCTAACTCCTACACTACCAATGCCAATGCCAGCAAGCAGACATTCAGCATTGACAAATGCTTGTTTACTGTAGTATTTTGTGATATGTCACTTACTGCAAGTTGCATCGTGTCTGGCTCCACTGTACATCCTCTGCTCCATTGATTTTGGCTCCTTCTCAGTCCATTGTTGCAAAACATTAGCTGGGCATCTGCTTTCTCCACTCAGCTCCACCCCCTCTGTAATACCCTCCCTCCCTCCCATTCCTCTCTCCTCCTCTTTCAAATCTCTCCTACATGAGTTCTCATACATACACTTCTCCTCCCACTCACCTCCTGCTTCCCTTATCCTGCCATTTTGCCTTTTACCACTGCTGCTGCTCCACTATACCCCATTTCCTGCTGTTAGCCTAAGCTCCTATGCCTCATTACAGACTGACCCCCTGTTCCAGTCCACCTTGCCCCATCTGCTCCCTTTGAGCTCTTGTTTATTACCACAGTATGTTTTAGCTCAGTGCTCCCCTTTTTACAGTTACTATATCCTAACTAGTGACTTTTTGTACATACAAAAGTGAATTTATAAGGGCACTATTAATCTGCTAATTGTACGTTATGGTATTGATAGTGCCTGGCTTTTTGTATATGTTGGAATGGTTGCATCTTTCTACTACATTCGTATTATGTTGTGCATTCTCATTTCTTTTATGTAATCCCTTCCCCAGATCACACCTGGAATAAGCCTTGCCTCAGTGTGTCTTTCTCGGTCACTAAGTTCCAAGTAATTAAAAAAGAAAATTCCTGAATTAATACAGGTATTTGGGATTGGAAAATGTCCTCTGTTGCATGATCTGACAGCATGGGTGAGGACACAGTGGACCTTGTTAAACTAGTTAGGCTAGAAGGTAGAAGTTAATTGTTACATTTATATACAAAAATACCAAGTTGCATCTTGTGTTTATATTCCAAGGATACCCTGTTCAGGTCCTTAAAGGCTGAATTATAGAAATCTTCTTTTTATGGTTATTCTGGGTGCCCTGCTATTAGAAATGGAGAAACATAGACTTTGTTGGCACGAAAGGACCACTTAGCCCACCCCATCAGGCCATATGGTCCCTGCCTAGTCTGTCTCCGCAGACCCTAACTGGTCTCTGGTAACCCTCCCTCCTCCATGTCTATTTACTAATATTCCCCTATGTCTATCCTATGCATGCTTGAGGCCCCTTGCTGTTTTCACCTCTGCCACTTCAGTAGGTAGTCTGCTCGAAGCATCCACCATGCTTTCATCGAGGTCATACTTCCTCACATCACTCCTAAACTTTCCCACTCCAGCTTCATCGCATGCTGTCTGGTCCTGATGCTCTTCTTTTTTGAAAGAGACTCTCTTCCGGCACTCTGTTGCCCCCATGGGGTACTTGTAGGTCCCTATCATGTCCCCTCTCACTTTCCTTTCTTTTAGAGTGTACATGTTGAGATCCCTCAGTCTCTCCTCATAGAGCTTTTGCAACCGCTGTACCATTTTAGTCACCCTCCTCTGGACTGCCTCTACCCTGTCTATGTCCTTTCTGATGTGCATCATTGAGAACATGACAAAATACTCCAGATGGGGTCTCACCAGTGAGCAATACAGTGGCATCACCAACTCCTTCCTTCCACTGAAGATATCTTTCCTTGTGCATCCTAGCTTCTCACCATCTGTCCCACTGCCTGCCACTTTGAGGTCATCAGATGTGAAAACCCTCTTCCTTAATATCCTTAAAAAAGAGACCCGGTGAAAACTGAATGAGCAACTATTAAAGGATGCACAACTTTCTAAGCAAGTCAAGGAGCAGATAGATTTGTTCTTTTTGGTTAATTCAACAGAGGGTATGGCACCAGATATTCTATGGGGTGCTTTTAAGGCCTACATGAGGGGGATCCTGATTAGCTTGGCAACAAAGAGGAAAAAGTCCTGGGAGAGTGAATTATTATCATTATTATCTCAGGTTTGGTCCCTAGAGGCTAGCTTATTCCCTAGCACATCGGAAGGACACAGGCAGAGACTTCTGGTAGCTAAAGATAGGTTCTTGGACCTGTTAAGGGAAAAGGCTGAGTTGGCTATTATTCATACCAGAGCTAGTTACACTGACCAGGGAGAAAAAGCTGGCCGCTTGTTAGCCTTAAGGATAAAACAACAGGAATCAGCAAGATTTATTCCACCTGTGAGGGCCCAATCGGATGGATCCCTGAAGTTGTCCCCTTTAGAGATTGTGCAGGAATTTGCGGGGTACTATGAGCAGCTATACAAGGATATGGAGAATCCTCCCCCAATGGAGGCATTAGACACCTATCTTCGGGAGTCTCATCTTCCTTCCTTGCCTGATTCACAGAAGACATTTTTGTCCTCCTCTATATCTTTAGAGGAAATAACCGAAGTTATCAAGGCCTTGCATTCAGATAGAGTCCCGGGGCCGGATGGGTTCTCTTCTTCTCTATTTTATAAGGTATTCCTGGAACAATTAGCACCGGTACTACACCAGGTGTTCCTCCATATCCTTTCCAGGGTGGTGGTGGACTCTAATATGTTTGAAGCTTTGATAGTTCTCCTCCCTAAGCCTGACAAGGATCCTGAGCTAGTACAGAGTTATAGGCCCACATCTCTTTTGAATCAAGAAATCAAAATCCTATCAAAGATATTGGCTGATAGGATTACCTCAGTTTTCCCAGACTTGATTGGCATGTCTCAGGTGGGATTTATGAAGGGGCGATCATCGTCGGACCACCAACGTACTCTTTCACATGTCTTCTCGGAGTCCAGGGACACCAATTTTCCAGCTGTTTTGGTTTCCTGACGCCAGAAGGTATCTCGACCATGTGAACTGGAATTTTTATTTCAGACTCTCAAGTCATTTCTTCCCCCATATTTATAGACTGGATCTGGGTCTTTATCAGACCCCCTCAGCCAGGATTTCAGGCAATGGGGCATTCTCAAAGTCTTTCCATTTACATTCGGGATAAGGCAGGGTTGTCCCTTTTCCCCCTTGTTATTTAATATGTATCTGGAACCACCAATTTGAAATATTTTAGATAACCCGGAAATATAAGGGATACCAATATGTAACGGTGTGGTAAAGATTACGGCATATGCTGATGATCTTCTTCTTCATTTGTCCCACCCTGTTACGTCTGTCCCGGCCATGCTAATGGAGATTGCAAAATTTAGTTCCTTTTCAAATTACAAATTGAATTCTAATAAATCGTCCATTTTTCCCTTTAACCATAATGTTTTTAAACATGACCTTACCCCTTTTGGGTTGTCTTGGTCACCCGGATTCCTTAAATACTTGGGTATTAGACTTACCCGTAATCCATCTATGTGGTTCAAAGAAAACCTGGAACCCCTTTCCTAGGTGATCTCTCAAGACCTTGATAGATGGTTGAAGCTCCTTATTTCATTATGGGGCCGGATTAATATAATTAAAATGAACGTATTTCCTCATCTCTTTTATCCTTTATCTCACTTAAATTTGTTCATCCCACTATCCTGGTTTCAGAAAATGCACAGACTTTTCTCTAATTTTATCTGGTCCAATAAATGCTCCACATTGGCATACCACAAATTAGTGGCCCCAAAATTGGATGGAGGGTTGCGTATTCTTCATCTGGCTATTTACTATTGGGCTAGTCATCTATCTAAATGCCTTAAGTGGGTGCACCCGGGGCCAGACAATTCGAGGCTGGTCTGGCTTAATATAGAGCTAGATTTTATCCAGTCTATGAACTTGGTCCCCCTAACTCTGTTTTACGTTAAGTCCTCCCCTTTGCAAGAAACCCATAAATGTCCAGCTCTTATGATCTCCTTAAAAGTGCATGCACAATTGTGTTCCTTTTTGTGTTACAATCCACACCTGGATCTGTCTCAATCTATATGGAACTCTCCATCCTTCACTATAAATAAGCAGCGGATCCCTCCCATGTGGTTGCCCCAGTTAGGGGAAGGCATAGTATCTACCTTCATTGATAATGAGGGTGCTTGGCTCCCGGTATCTGGAAATTTAATATCCCAGCGGTCCATCATTTCAAGGTCCTCCAATTAAGGCACCTTCTTATAGCCTCATTTGCTAGCACACCTCCCCGTCCTCTGGTATTTTCTTTCATAACTGAACTTTCCTCCCTGTTAGGACCCTCCAAGGTAGTTTCAAAAATATACCAAACACTGTTTCAGTGGCAGTATGGTGGTATAACTGGTCCAACTAATTTTTGGGCTTCTACCTTTCCCCAGCATACCTTTGATTGGTCTGCATTATGGCGATATTGTCATACGTATGTGTCGCAAGACAGACTACGTCTCATGCAATATCACATCTTGTATAACCTGTATTACACTCCAGTTAAGTTAGCGAAATGGGGGCTTCTTGAATCAGGGCGGTGTACCAGATGTCTTCAGGAAGAAGGAACGCTTCTACATATATTTTGGTCATGTCCCAAAATAATTCCATTATGGAACTCAGTCAGAGCTAAATTGAACCCCTTATTAGGTTTGCAAGATAACTTCACTCCTGAAATTTGCCTGTTGGGAAATTTGTCTCCCATAGATACTAAAGCTCGGAGGTTTCACATGGCTATGATAACATTATCTGTTAAAAAAGTTATACTTAAGCATTGGAAGGATAATATCATCCCATCATATCAAGAATGGGTCCATGAGATCCTCGCTAATCTCCGTACTGAAAAAGCTACAACGAATCTCTTTAACAGGCAATGGGGTTACAAGTGTATCTGGGATCCCTTTCACACTCTACTTACTGTCGGTATGAATAAGAACAATGCAGACAATTGTGTATCTTAGTCCAACCACAGTACATGTAATAAGGCACTATATTACAATACTTCAGGATACTGCTGTACTTGGGGGGGCAGAAGATATTATGTATGCTTACTTTGTTGTGGAATTTTCCCATGTCTGCCTCCTATATTGTGGAAAATTTACATAAAAACATATAATTTGACGGCAGATAAGGACCGCTTGGCCCACCCAGTCTGCCCATTTTCCTACCTACTGGATAAGCTGCCGATCCTAGCTAGCCAGCAGCCTACTTCTTCCTACCCCCACCCCCTAGAATGGCTTTATGACTGTCCCATGCATGCTTGAATTCCACCACTGTTTTTGACTCCACAACCTCCTCCGGAAGACCGTTCCATGCATCCACAACCCTCTCTGTGATAAAATACTTCCTTAAATTACCTCTGAGCTGCCCCCCCCCCATTATCTTCAAATTGTGCCCTCTTGTTCTTGCACATCTCTTTTTTTGAAAGATGCTATCCTCTTGGACTTTGTTGATTCCTTGAGGTACTTGAACATTTCTATCATGTCCCCCCTCCCTCCTTTCCTCGAGGCTATACATATTAAGCTCCTTTAGTCTCTCTTCATATGTCTTCTGGTGCAGACCCTGCACCATTTTAGTTGCCCTCCTCTGAACAGCTTCCACCCTGTCTATGTCTTTGTGGAGATTGGGTCTCCAGAAATGCACGCAGTACTCAGATGGGGTCTCACCAGCTGTCTGTACAGAGGGATAATAACTTCCTGTTTTCTACTGGTGATGCCTCTCCCATGCATCCCAGTATCCCCAGCCCTCCTTGCTGCCCTCTCACATTGATTGCCCACCTTTAGGTCATTTGATATGACTACCCCAGGTCCCTTTCCATTTTTGTTGTTGTTAGTATCTCACCCCCATTGTGTGCTCTTCCCTGGTTTTTGTTTCCAGGTGCATTACCTTGCACTTCTTAGCATTGAATCTCAGCTGCCATACATTTGACCATTCCTCTAACCTTGCCAAGTCCCTTCTCATCCTTTCCACCCCACCCTGTGCATCAACTCTGTTGCAGATCTTTGTGTCATCTGCAAAGATACCTACTTTTCCTTCCAGTCCCTCTGCAATGTCGCTTATAAAGACATTGAAGAGGACCGGTCCTAATACTGAACCCTGCAGTACCCCACTAGTAACACCCCTTTCTTCAGAGTGGACTCCATTTACTATTACTCTCTGTGTTCTATTCTCCAGCCAATTCTTTACCCAGGCTGGCTAACTTGTATATTAATCTTTTGTGTGGGACTGTGTCAAATGCCTTGCTAAAGTCTAGGTAGGCCATGTCCACAGCCCTCCCTGTTCTACTACTTTGGTCACCCAGTCAAAGAAATCTATCAGATCTGTCTGGCATGACCTTCCACTGTGAATCCATGCTGCCTTGGGTCCTGTGCCCTCTGGCCTCAGATACTGGACAATTCTTTCCTTCAGAAGTGATTCCATCATTTTCCCTATCACTGAGGTTAAACTAACAAGTCTGTAGTTTTCTGCTTCTGCCTTGCTCCCACTTTTGTGAAGGGAATCATATCTGCCCTCCTCCAGTCCTCGGGTACCACCCCATCCTCCCATGATTTGTTAAAAGGGTAGTCAGTGATGTCACTAGTTCTACCCTTAGTTCTTTTAGAATTCTGGGATAAATCCCATCAGGCCCCATTGCTTTGTCCACCTTCAGTTTTAAGAGTTCTTCAGAACCCTTTCTTCTGTAAATGGCTGGTATCAACTTCTGTATCCAGAGTGTCTCTACTGTTTGTTTTCGTACTTTCTCTCTTCATTTGTAAATACTGAGCAAAATATTTGTTTAGTATCTCTGCCTTTTCACAGTCTCCTCTGCCCACTCTCCCTCCCTTTATTAAGCCTCACTATCCCTCCCTTGGTCTTCCTTCGCCTCCCTGATGCACCTATAAAAGGTTTTATCCTTCTTAACTGAGTTGGCTATCTTTTCCTTGGTTTGGGCCTTTGCTGTTCTGACTGCCTTCCCAGCCTCCTTTTGCTTTAACTGATACAGTTCTCTGTCCTGCTCCTTCTGCGATTCCTTGTACTTCCTGAATGCTTTCTTTTTTCTCTTGAACCTTCACTGCCACTTCCTTTGAGAACCATAGTGGTTTCTTACATCATTTTGTTTTGTTTATTTGCTTCACACAAAGGCTCGTTACCTCTGTGATGGCAGTTTTTATTATTCCCCATTGTTCTTCCACCCCTCCTTCCTGCCCATTGCTAGTGCATTCCTTAGGCACTCACCCATTTTGGCAAAGTCAGCCCTCCTAAAGTCCAGTACTTTTGCCTTTGTATGGCTTGACTCTATTGCTGTGTTTATTGTGAACCATACTGTTCGATGGTCGCTAGTTCCAAGATGGCTACCCACTTCTACATCTGTGATCCTCTCTCCACCTCCATTTGAGAGAACCAGGTCTAAGATTGCTCCCTCTCGAGTGGGCTCCAATACTAGTTGTCTAAGGCATGCCCCCTGTAGGGCATCTAGAATAACCCCACTCTTCGAAGTGGCTGCTGCAACTGCACTCCAGTTAACATCTGGCATATTCAGATCACCCATCAGCAATATCTCCCCTTTTTCTGCCATTCTAAGTATACTTTCTATCATTTCCTTGTCCATTTCCTCCCCCTGAGAAGGGGGTCTATATACAACCCCTGTGCGGATTGTGGTGCCATTGCCTGTCTCCAAATTTACCCACAGTGCTTCTTCTCCTCCCTGTTTACCCTTTTGTTCTGTTGCTTTGATTCCTTCCCTTATGTAAAGAGCTACTCCTCTTCCTCTTTTATCCTCCCTGTCCCTCCTGTAGATAGTGTATCCTGGTATGTTTACGTCCCAGTCATGGTTTTGTGTGTACCATGTTTCTGTGACTGCCACGATATCCAGATGTTCCTCCTCCATCAAGGCCACTAATTCAGGAAGCTTGTTACCCAGACTATGGGCATTGGTACTCATTGCTCTCCATTTTTGATGGCTTTACCTTCTGTTGCAGCATCCCCACTGACCTTTCTACCTCTGTCTTTTTTCATTTAGTACCCTGTTTTGTAGGAAGAGGCTGGATTTTCCTGCTGCTTATCAGTGCCCCCTTTGACTAGTTTAAAAGCTTGCCAATGAGGCATTTAAACCGATTGCTCAAAAGACTTGTTCCCTTCCTGGACAGATGCAGACCATCCTGCCAGTATAGGCTGGTGTCCCTCCAGGTGGAACCCCAGTCCCCAATTAAGCCAAACCCCTGTGCTCTACACCATTTTTTCAACCATTCATTAAACTGCATGGTGCTAATTACCCTCGCCTCCCCAATGCCATTGACAGGCAGCACCTCTGAGAAGGATACTGTGTGTGCTACTTGTCTTAGGCCCCTCCCCAACTCTACAATGTCCACCTGCACTGCTCTAATCTCATGATGAGCCAAGTCATTTGTCCCTAGGTGGACAATGACATCCAGCTCAGACTCCCTTGCAGCTGTTCTCGTGATCCTGAGGATGCGCTTCCTGTCCCTCCAAGCCATGACACCAGGCAGGCACCTTACTTCAGTTTTCCCTACTCACCCCAGTTCTAGCCCCCTAATAATTGAGTCCCCCACCAGGAGCTGCATCCTTGCCCTGTGGTGTCCTCTGCCTCCTTTCTGTGGGCCTCCCTTGTGACAGTTGTCATCAGTCTTCTCTGCAAGTGCATCCATAGGGGAGCTATGCTCCCCCAGAATGGTGTATGGATTGCGGAGTGGAGCAATTGACTGGGCGTGCCTCTGTTCCACCATCCTCACCCTCCCTGAGCCCACTGTGGTCCAACTGCTGTGCTTTCTTCACAACCTCTGAGGTAGTGGTGGTGGCTCTGGTGCTCCCTGGATGGGAGAGGTTCCCTCCCTTCTGTCCAGTGTGGCCTGGGGAAGGTTCCCTTACTACTGTCCAGTGCGGCCTGAAGATGGGCAACTTCCTCCCTCAGGGCAGAGAGTTGTCTGCAAATAGGGCAGCATCTCAGCCTCCAGAAAGACTCCCGGAAGACTGCTGCCCCACAGCCATTACATTGCACTACTCCCCACATGTTTATCTACTTTTTTGTTTGTTTGTTTGTTTTTGTGTGTGTGTGTGTGTGTGTGTGTGTGTGTGCATGTGTGCATGTGTGATTGGTTTGTTAATAAAGTTTGAATAAAAAAAAAAGATATGAAAACCCTAAGGTCCCTTTCTGGCTTAATGACTGTCAGTACCTTCCCCATCCTATACTCAGCTCCTGGGTTCCTATGCCCTAGTTGCATGATTTTTCACTTTTTGGCACTTAACCCCAACTGCAATGCCCTTGATCACTCCTTGAGTTTCTTCAAGTCCTGTCGCAGTTTCTCCACCCCTTCCTGAGTGTCCAGGCTATTACAGATGTTGTTGACCTCTGCAAAAAGACATACCTTCCCTTCCAGTTCTTCTGTAATGTCACTAATAAAGAGGTTGAAGAGGACTGGTCCCAGTACTGAGCCCTTCTGCACCCAGCTGGTCACTCTCCCCTCATTAGAGTGAAAGTCATTAAGCACCACCCTTTCTTACCCATCTATTCCTTATGCAGTTCATTACTTTGGATCCCACCCCAGCAGGCTGCTTTATTTCGTTGTCAGTCTCCAGTGGGGACAGTGTTGAAGGCCTTGCTAAAGTTCAGATAGGACCTGTCCACTGATCTATTTCCTTGGTCACCCAGTCAAGGAAATCAATCAGATTCATCTGGCATAACCTCCACCCATGAATCCATGCAGTCTGTGCCTTGCAGCCCACTGAATTCAAGATACTCTACCAATATCTCCTTTAACAGGATTTCCATTAATTTCCCCACCACTGATGTGAGTCTGACTGTCCTATAGTTGCTAGCCTCCTCCCTGCTGCTGCTTTTGTGGAGAGGGACCATGTCTGCTCTCCCACTGGCCTCGGAAACCATGCCCATTTCCAGTGAGCTGTTGAATAAGGCCATCCGTGGGCCAACTAGTACCTCCCTGAGTTCCTTTAGTACCCTCTGCTGTATCCTGTCAGGTCCTATAGCCTTGTCCACTTTCAGAGCTGCCAGTCCCTTCAGGACTCCTTCCTCTGAAAATGGACTTGTGTGTCCACCTTCCCCCCTTTTTCCTGCTGCTCCCTGGTGGTCCATCTCCCCTCCCTCCACTGTGAAGACTGAGCAGAAGTACCTATTCAGGATTCCTGCCTTTTCTTGTTCTTCTTCTGTTCAAATCTCCCCCGGCCACCCTCCTTAGCCTAACTACCTCTGTTCTTGCTTTACTTTTCTCACTTACATACTTGAAGAAAGTTGTATCCTCTTTTGCTTCCCCTTTGGCTATCCTTTTCTCTGTCTGCACCTTTGCTCCCCTCACTGCCTTTCCTGCTTCCCCTCTGTTTTACTTGGTACACCTCCCTGTCTTCCTCCCTCTGCATAACCTTATATGGAGAGGTCAGAGGCCACGGTGCTACCTGAGGAGGACAGGCCATGGCCATCTGAGCTTCCCAGAAGCCAGCTACCTGAAACATAATTATTGTTTCTGTACTGACTATAGTTCTGCTACTTGCCCTAAAGTTACAAGTAGACTACAAATATATCAAAATTCAGAATCACAACTTGTTAAGCATTACAGGAATTTAAAATAAAAGACCATACACACATTAAGATTTTTTGAAATCTGCAGCTGGCTCGATGGCATGGAGATTTCAGGCACTGGTACCTCACCTATCTCCATGCTGGTGATCCGGGTTTGGGAATGGACCAGGGTTGCTTGGGGGTTGGCCAGGGCGAGGAGATTTAAGTGTCCCAGAGGATACCCTCCTCCTCCCGGGAGGAAGGGAGGGAATATAATGGACTCCTCTATGACACTGCAATCTGGGCGACCACAGGTGGCTGTGCAAGTGAGTCGTTCTGGGAGGGGAGTGCCTCCTGACTGGGATGCGTGCCTTGTCTGCATCCACCCAGTACATGCCCATGGAGCAACCAAGATAGAGGAGAGCAGAAAATGGCAGAAAATGCAGAGGCTGCGCCAAATGATGCTGCACTCCCTCATAGGCTCTGCACCATCCACTGGGCTACCCCCTGCCATCTTCCATTACCTAGCCTCCTCCCAGCCTCAGGGAACCTGGTAGACCCTGCCACAGAGGGACTCTCTGGAGCATTGAACGGCAGGGGATGGCAAGTCCCAGAGACAATGGGTGACAGGGGTGGGGGGAGGGTGCCAGGCAGGGCAGGACCGACCAAAGAGGAGGGGGAAAAATATTTTTTTAAATCTCTTCTACTGTATCAGAATGTTATTTTTTCAGAGTAATTTGATGCACAGAAACTATTTCTTTTGTGAGGATTAGGATCTTCGCTGTGTTAAAAATTATCTTCATACGCCAGCCTCATAGCACATCTTTAGCGCAACCATCTGCCATGCAGGCAGTCTGGGTATGGGAGCAAACTCAAGTCATAGGGGCTCAGTCGTGGGGGGAGGATTGCTGTCCTCTCCCGGGGTGGGTGGGCAATGTATCCCACAGCATGTCAGACACCCAACAGAGGCTGGGTGTCAAGGCAGCCGGGGAGCCTAGTAGGCAGATAGAAGTCAGCATGACACTGTGCATCATTGCATGAGATGGGGAGGGAAAAAAACCACACAGGGAAATGAGGTTCTGCCATGTGATATGAAAGTCGGCCCACCAGCCGCCCTGGCACCAATGAATAGTCACCCAAACCAAATTCTGCTTTTGGGGGGGACAAGTGTAAGTCCCCCTATCCCTGCCATGATGTATAAGTCATGGAGGCACCAGGGATAAGTCCCAGGAATGCTGGCCGACTGGGCTGGGGTGGGTCGCCAAGATGGAGGCTGGCAGAATACAGTGGCACAAACAAAAGAGAAAAAAATGTATCTTCAAAATAAGTATCTTAAGAAACAACTCATGGCAAAAGTGGAAGACTAAGGACCCCACTGTAGGCATCATGTTAATACCGTACTGCAGTACTAGCGTACTACAATCCATTCCTCTTCATTTATGGGGCACATTGGGGGTGGGGCTTCCCATATAACAAAAACACTAAATACAGTACCCGTATATTTTGTTAGATATGGGCGGCTCTACCCCCACACTCCCAATTTTTTTTTTTAAATTAGGTTGTGGGTCAGTTTTCACTACTGTACTATGGTCACTTCTGCTAGTACAGTAGCACAATATAGTGTAGCACAGCACATAAATCTACTAACTGCTGCCATAGCACTATGGGATAGGTTGTATAGCAATGCACTGAACCACTACTGGGGTCCCTAGTTCTCCACTTATGCCCAACTCATCACCTCCTATTCTGACTTTATACCTGTTCTGCTTTGAAATATCATGTTCATCCAGCACTACAGCAAGTTTAAGTTTCAAGATCCTGAACCCAAACCCATAAACTGAAAACCAGTATTACACACGTCACACACACACACATACACCAACATAAACTGAGGGAAAAAAAAATAGTAAAAAATGGCTTTTGTTCATTTACTTTGTACTTACATTTTTAGCAGAAAGATTTTGCTGTTCCTTGTCTGCTGGAGAGTGCTGAAAACTGGTTCTGACCTGCTGATGCTCGCTTCAGGTTAGGATACCTTCTTAGAGTCCAGCCTTGTATAGCGTATTTGCTCCCAGTCAAGTCCACTGAGTCCAGGGCACCCACTCTCCTGCTGTGTTCCTCCTCTGGTCAACAGTCTGACTGTCTCTGACACTTCCAGAGTGCATCTTCATTCTCCTCCATCCTGGGCTGCCTGCCCACCCAGTCTGATGTGCTGCAAGTAAGTCCTGAAGCCCACCTCTGTGTCAAAATTAAAAAAATGCACCAGCCCAGTGCTGTGTTGTCCTCCTGACAGCTGGACTCTGGAGCCTAGACTTAGAAGTGCACACAGTGTGGGGTGGCGATGGATGACTGGCGACCCAACTCACAGAGTCCTACTACTGCCGTGCCATTCTCTGCAGGACTGCGGCAATGCATTGTCCTCCTCCATGGACTGGACTACTTCCAAACAACTATCCTGCTACCACTGAATTGCAAAATGGCAATTTGACACCAACAACAGGCTCCAGGCTATGCAGCATAGCCAGTAACCTCATGACTCCTGACGGCTGGACTCGGAAGGGGGGAGTCAAATTTGGCTGGATGGTGTTTGGTTGGGGAAGAGGAAAGTAATGGTTGGTGGGTAGGTCACATAAGGTATGCAATGCACCCAGTCATTCATAGAGCGCACAGCCGCAGCATGTTTAGCACATCAGCTAAGAGCTAATTGGTAAAGGTTTTGGAATCCCATGGTGGTGTGTAGTCTGTCAGCTCTGGCAGAGCCCACTCTCCTTTGACAGGAAAGACATTGACCCCTTCCCCCAGAAAGTACTGACGAGACATGTGGTCAGGAAACAGGCTCTACAAAAACTAGCTACTGGGGCGGAGCAAGCACAGGTCAAATGTCTGACAGGCCAGGATGCAGTGAGCATCCCTGGCACCTGGGGCCTGTCTGCCCCCGTTCTTATAACTTTTTTAGCATCTGAATGTTTCTATAAGTTTGAAAGCAACAGTTCAATGAAAAATGTTTTTCCAAAAGGCTAGTTTCAGCCACAGTTAATACAAATATTAGCATATCTGCCAAATCCTTTTTTTTTATTTACAGTACCGCCTATGCTTTGCACTGGGAGTTTTTGTTATTTTGTCGATCCTAACCCATGCCAGGTCTGCAATGCTATTTCTAAGCCATATGTGGTGGTCATCTTTTTTTTTTCTTGAGAAATAAATTAAATGAAAACATTTATAAAATAATTAGATTTTGGTGGAACTGGAAAATGCTACCACCAAATTAAACTGGAAAATGCCTGGAATCTTTACAGTAAAAAAAGGCGGGGTGAAATGTTTTGCCACATTTCTTAGTGCTGCTGCATTAAGTTGGTCCATGTTATGTCAGAATAGATGAAACAAAACAAAACATAGAAGATGAACACTTTTAAGTTCAGTTTTAATATGAAGATAGTGCCCTGAGGTTTATCAGTGTGCGCACATTCTATGATTGTGATTCCAGATGCATGCATCCCAAGGTGTATAATAGATTAAACATTCTCTAGTACAGAATAATTGAAAGATACACCCCGGTTTCAGAGTAGGGTGCTGACTTTGCTGTTAACAGTACAGTGTGTTGTGTTCAGATAAAGAAAATACTGGTTAGCCTTGAGCCATTCAGATACTGTGACTAGACAAGCATTTTTATAGGGCTTTTCCATACTGTTTGGAGATTCATTTGCATAAAAATACAGTGTCTTCTGCATACACATATAAACATCAAAATAAGTACACACAGTGGAGAGGCATACAAGAAACAGTAAAAGGCTTTGGAGCCCTGCAGAACTCCCACTCCGATGGGACACAAGCCAGACTCCTTATCTCTAATAATCACTTTCTGCTGTCTCTCAGCAAGGTAGCTGTGAAAACATTTTCGAGCCAAGCCAGAGAAGCGTAGGTGCTGTAGTTTGTTAATTGGTAGTTTGTAATCAACTGTGTCTGATGCTTTCTGAAGGTCAAGTGAAATCACACCACACATTTTTCTTTGCTCTAAAGCAGTGTAGAGTTTGTCTGTAAATTCTAACAGGCATTTGAGAGGATGTATTGCAGGGTCACCAAAATGACCAGTAGTATGAGGTACATGAGCAATGAGGTGAAGCTGGAGGCCCTTAATAAGTCCACCCTGGAGAAAAGGAGACTTAAAGGGGGCATGATTTCAGCCTTCCATATACTGTACTTAAGGGCAGCAATAAAATCAAACAGATAGAGATGTTTGATCTGATGTCTTCCAGCATGAAACAGGGATGTGCTTTGTAATGCAGAGGCAGTTAATTCAGGGGTAACATTAGTAGACCCTTCTTTGCCCAGAGGGTAGTGAATTTATGGAACAGCATCCATGGAAACATTCCAGTTTGTAAGTTTCCCTAGAAAACCACCTTGATACTGACACACTTGTTAACAATCCCGATGACACTAGTGAATGCATGAAAGAGTGGACAAATTGGACGCTGGACTGACTGGGCTGCAACTTTGACTGCTGCATTATTCATAATATTTCTGTGGCAGCCAGGTCATATTACTACCTTAGAGAAGATCAGAGGAATGACGGAAAATTTATCTTGGCTCCTGAGTCTTAAAATGTCTCATGCTGTCCATGTTGAGTGAAGTAAAGTGAAATCAAAGAAAAGGGAATCAGGAAGTGCCATTTGCTGTGGTTAATGTTACTGGTATCACCTGCCAACCCAAACTAGTATTCATTAAATGTATTTGTATAATGTTACTGCTGCAAAGTATCTGCCTAGTTGCCCTTCCTAACCCTCCATTTTTGCTTAGCTAGCCCATTCTAGTCTGCTACGTTTAAGTACATGTCCACCGCACCACTATAGAAACATAGAAACATAGAATTTGACGGCAGATAAGGACCGCTTGGCACACCCAGTCTGCCCATTTCCCTACCTGATGGATAAGCTGCAGGTCCTAGTTAACCAGCAGCCTACTTCTTCCTACCCCCAGCCCCTAAAATTGCCTTATGACTGTCCCATGCATGCTTGAATTCCACCACTGTTTTTGACTCCACAACCTCCTCTGGAAGGCCGTTCCATACATCCACAACCCTCTCTGTGAAAAAATACTTCCTTAAATTACCTCTGAGCAGCCTCCCTTCTATCTTCAAATTGTGCCCCCTTGTTCTTGCACACCTCTTTTTTTGAAAGATGCTACCCTCTTGGACGTTGTTGATTCCCTTGAGGTACTTGAAAGTTTCTATCATGTCTCCCCTCTCCCTCCTTTCCTCGAGGCTATACATATTAAGCTCCTTAAGTCTCTCTTCATATGTCTTCCGGTGCAGACCCTGCACCATTTTAGTTGCCCTCCTCTGGACAGCTTCCATCCTGTCTATGTCTTTGCGGAGATTGGGTCTCCAGAACTGCACGCAGTACTCCAGATGGGGTCTCACTAGCTGTCTGTACAGAGGAATAATAACTTCCTGTTTTCTACTGGTGATGCCTCTTCCTATGCATCCAAGTATCCCCCCAGCCCTCCTTGCTGCCCTCTCACATTGCTTTCCCACCTTTAGGTCATCTGATATGACTACCCCCAGGTCCCTTTCCATTTTTGTTGTTGTTAGTATCTCACCCCCCATTGTGTACTCTTCCCCTGGGTTTTTGTTTCCCAGGTGCATTACCTTGCACTTCTTAGCATTGAATCTAAGCTGCCATACATTTGACCATTCCTCTAACCTTGCCAAGTCCCTTCTCATCCTTTCCACTCCACCTTGTGCATCAACTCTGTTGCAGATCTTTGTGTCATCTGCAAAGAGACATACTTTTTCTTCAGTCCCTCTGCAATGTAAGCTATAAAGACATTGAAGAGGACCGATCCTAATACTGAACCCCTGCGGTACCCCACTACTAACCCCCTTTTTTCAGAGTGGACTCCATTTACTATTACTCTCTGTGTCCTATTCTCCAGCCAATTCTTTACCAGGCTGTCATCTTGGGACCCACTCCCAGGCTGGCTAACTTGTATATTAATCTTTAGTGGGACTGTGTCAAATGCTTTGCTAAAGTCTAGGTAGGCCATGTCCACAGCCCCTCCTGATCAACTACTTTGGTCACCCAGTCAAAGAAATCTATCAGATTTGTCTGGCATGACCTTCCCGCTGTGAATCCATGCTGCCTTGGGTCCTGTGCCCTCTGGCCTCTAGATACTCAACAATTCTTCCTTCAGAAGTGATTCCATCATTTTCCCTACCACTGAGGTTAAACTAACAGGTCTGTAGTTTTCTGCTTCTGCCTTGCTCCACTTTTGTGAAGGGAATTACATCTGCCTCCTCCAGTCCTCGGGTACCACCCATCCTCCCATGATTTGTTAAAGAGGGTAGTCAGTGGTGTCACTAGTTCTACCCTTAGTTCTTTTAGAATTCTGGGATGAATCCCATCAGGCCCCATTGCTTTGTCCACCTTCAGTTTTAAGAGTTCTTTCAGAACCCTTTCTTCTGTAAATGGGCTGGTATCAACTTCTGTATCCAGAGTGTTTCCACTGTTTGTTTTAGGTACTTCCCCCTCTTCCTTTGTAAATACTGAGCAAAAATATTTGTTTAGTATCTCTGCCTTTTCACAGTCACCCTCTGCCCACCCTCCTCCCTTTACTAAGCCTCACTATCCCTCCCTTGGTCTTACTTCCTCCCTGATGTACCTATAAAAGGTTTTATCCCCTTCTTAACTGAGTTGGCTATCTTTTCCTTGGTTTGGGCCTTTGCTGTTCTGACTGCCTTCCCAGCTTCCTTTGCTTTAACTGATACAGTTCTCTGTCCTGCTCCTTCTGTGATTCCTTGTACTTCCTGAATGCTTTCTTTTCTCTTGAACCTTCACTGCCACTTCCTTTGAGAACCATAGTGGTTTCTTACCTCGTTTCGTTTTGTTTATTTGCTTTACACAAAGGCTTGTTACCTCTGTGATGGCAGTTTTTATTATTCCCCATTGTTCTTCCACCCCTCCTTCCTGCCCATTTGCTAGTGCATTCCTTAGGCACTCACCCATTTTGACAAAGTCAGCCTCCTAAAATCCAGTACCTTTGTCTTTGTATGGCTTGACTCTATTGCTGTGTTTATTGTGAACTCAGTACTGTTCGATGGTCGCTGTTCCCAGATGGCTACCCACTTCTACATCTGTGATCCTCTCCTCATCTCCATTTGAGAGAACCAGGTCTAAGATTGTTCCCTCTCGAGTGGGCTCCAATACTAGTTGTCTAAGGCATGCCCCCTGTAGGGCATCTAGAATAACCCCACTCTTAGAAGTGGCTGCTGCAACTGCACTCCAGTTAACATCTGGCATATTCAGATCACCCATCAGCAATATCTCCCCTTTTTTCTGCCATACTAAGTATACTTTCTATCATTTCCTTGTCCATTTCCTCCCCCTGAGAAGGGGGTCTGTATACAACCCCTGTGCGGATTGTGGTGCCATTGCCGGTCTCCAAATTTACCCACAGTGCTTCTTCTCCTCCCTGTTTACCCTTTTGTTCTGTTGCTTTGATTCCTTCCCTTATGTAAAGAGCTACTCCTCCTCCTCTTTTACCCTCCCTGTCCCTCCTGTAGATAGTGTATCCTGGTATGTTTACATCCCAGTCATGGTTTTGTGTGTACCATGTTTCTGTGACTGCCACGATATCCAGATGTTCCTCCTCCATCAAGGCATCCCCCACTGACCTTTCTACCTCGGTCTTTTTCCCATTTAGTACCCTGTTTTGTAGGGAGAGGCTGGGATTTTTCTGCTGCTTATCAGTGCCTCCCCCCCCTTGACTAGTTTAAAAGCTTGCCAATGAAGCATTTAAACTGATTGCTCAAAAGACTTGTTCCCTTCCTGGACAGATGCAGAACATCCTTCCAGTATAGGCTGGTGTCCCTCCAGGTGGAACCCCAGTCCCCAATGAAGCCAAACCCCTGTGCTCCACACCATTTTTTCAACCACTCATTAAACTGCATGGTGCCATGTACCCTTGCCTCACTCATGCCATTTACAGGCAGCACCTCTGAGAAGGATACTGTGTGTGCTACTTGTCTTAGGCCTCTCCCCAGTTCTACAAAGTCCTTCTGCACTGCTGTAAGCTCATGTTGAGCCAAGTCATTTGTCCCTAGGTGGACAATGACATCCAGCTCAGACTCCCGTGCAGCTGTTCTCGTGATCCTGAGGATGCGCTTCCTGTCCCTATAAGCCATGGCACCAGGCAGGCACTTTACTTCAGTTTTCCCTGCTCCCCCCAGTTCTATCCCCCTAATAATTGAGTCCCCCACCAGGAGCTGCTTCCTTTCCTTGTGGCATCCTCTGCCTCCTTCCTGTGGGCCTCCCTTGTGACAGGTGTCCTCAGCCTCCCTAATCTCCTCCGTGGGTGCATCCATAGGGGAGCTGTGCTCCCCCAGAATGGTGTATGGATTGTGGAGTGGAACAACTGACTGGGTGTGCCTCTGTTCCACCCTCCTCACCCTCCCTGAGCCCACAGTGGTCCAACTGTGCCCTCACAAAACAATCAACTAAGAGCTCTGACCCACCACTGCGATGAGTGCCTTCCTGTCTGCAAGATACTATACACAACAATTTGACAGAGAAAATCCCCTGCTACTCAAGCAGAGAAAAATCCAGACATTCAAGTCAGACACAGGTAAAACCTCCCAGCCCCAAACAGCCTGGTGGTTTGTGCTCTGAAAGCAGTCAGTCCCAAAATAAGTGAGCTGTGCTTTGAACTCTTCCTGCACTGAAAATCTTAAGAATTGTAACAAGACTGTCTTTTCCTGATAATTGTAAATACCTTATTTCACCTTTCAGTTAGAAGCATCCTCCACCTGCAGTATATCTGCTACAAAGCAAAGACAATTGAAAGGTTCCCCTCCCTCTGTTGTGAGCACAACTCGCTTTCTTGCAAATCCTATGTTCAGTATTGCAGTTCCCAACAAGAGATAGTTTGACTAGGAAAATTAAGTCCAGTGTTGCAGCTTGCAGCCAGAGGTAGCTTCACCTGAACACTATGAGGTTATCTGATGAGCCTGCTAAATTAGTACTTTTATCAAGGTCTGTAAGATTCTTCCAGAGCTATTGGCTGTTAAGTAGCTATGATTTAAGCACTTCCTGACACAGTCTGTCTTGGCCTTATAAGGCACTGAGGTAAACAAAGAAAAAACAGTTTTCACCCCCTAGGGACTGTCTGGGTCCAATACACAGCCTGTAACCTGCTCTCAATTCAGGGCTTATGACAAATTCTTAGCCCAGTGAATACTCACAGTATTACAAATATTGCAATGCAAACAGTCAATCACTAACTCCAATCAAGTCAGAAGGGCAGAAACACAGAAAACAGTAAAATCTTAACAATTGTAACAAGTAAAGCAAACTCCACCTCCCTCTGTTGATTGAAAGACTGCCTTTTCTGATAATTCTAAGTTGCTTATTTCACCCTTCAGTTAGAAGTATCCTCCACCTGAAGAATATTAAGTTTCCTAAGGAATCTGCTTCAAACTAAAGACAATTGTAAATTGTAAAGTTCACCTCCCTCTGTTGTGAGCACTACTCACTTTCTTGCAAATCTTAAGTCCAGTGTTGCAGCTTGCAGCTAGAGGTAGCTTCACCTGAAGACTATGAGGTTATAGCCTAGTTAGCCGCTCTGGTCTGTTTAATTTAATTTTGACTGCTATACTCCTATGAATTAATTAGCTTGCACTGACTACAGTAGTTGTTTATACTTGCCAAATGTGAAGTTACTGCTGCTCTAGTAATCAGATTTATTGGTAGCTAAACCTTCTCATAGCATCCACATTCAAATAAGTTTCACCTCTGTTGCCTACAAAACTCATCTTGCAGGGGTTCCACTGCCTCTCCTGTCAGCTAACTGCTAAAACCTGCATTCATCATCATCAACATTTATTGATTTTAAAAAAGCGCCCTTCCTGAGCTCAGGGCGCCCTTAGAACCATCATGAAGCTCACAATAAAACATCAATACATAAAATAACTATATATAAAATATAAATACACCGAATCAACCTACATTAATTTATACAATTAATTACATTAATTCTGTGGACTCGCTGTGCTCCCCTCAGGTTCCATGAAGGGCCTGATTAAGCAAATAAGTTTTGAGGGTGGTTTTGAAACCATCCACAGTCAGGCTATCTCATATCCAATGAGGGAGAGAATTCCAAAGGGTCAGAGCCATAAAGGCAAAGGCTCATCCTCCCGATGTCTTCAGACATACCCTGGGAATCTCTAGCAATCCCTCATTGGAGGATCAGAGTGGGCGGGAAGGGTAGTAGGGGAACAAAATATGTTGTAGGTACTGCGGTCCCTGGTCGTGCAGGGTATTATAGGTCAACAATGCGACCTTGAAGGTTATCCGCCACTGTATTGGCAGCCAATGCAGTTCACGCAGCACAGGTGTTATGTGACTGGATCTAGGGTCTCCAGCTAACAACCTAGCTGTCACATTCTGCACCAGCTGCAGTCGGCAGATATCCACCCCAGGTAGAGGGTGCTGCAGTAATCAAGATGAGTGGTGACAAAGGCGTGGACCAAGGTAGGAAGATCTTCGGGTGAAACCAGGTGTTTCACCCTGGCTATGTTCCTTAGATGGTAAAAGGAAGATTTGACTACTGCTGCCACTTGAACTTTCAAGGACAGGCTCTCATAAAAAATCACACCAAGGTTACGCACCTGATCTGAGACAATTATTGGCATTCCTCCCAGCTCTAATCAAGAGGACTGTCCCACCACTGTCCCGGCCATCCTATGGTCTGGGTCCACAATCAATAGCTCTGTCTTTCCCAGGCTTAGCCTCAGCCCACAGTTACTCATCCAGTCCTGTATCTCAGTCAGGCAGCTGTTAAACACCAAGATAGTATCTCTCTCCTGGCCAGGCACAAAAGACATGTATAGCTGAGAGTCATCTGCATAGCAATGAAAACTCAGACCATACTGTCTTATAATATCCCCCAGTGATAGCATATACACTGCAAACAACATGGGGTACAGCTCCAAGCTCTGTGGCACCCCATATGGCAGCTCATGAGGGATAAATAAATAAATCCCCTACACCAATCTCTGAGATCTGCCCCTGAGGAACGATTGAAACCAACTGAGGACTGCCCCCCCCAGTCCACAGGAAAAAATGCAGGTGCTCAAGCAGCACCCCATGGTCCACAGTGTCAAAGGCTACTGAGAGATCAAGGAGAACCAAGATGGTAATGGATCTCCAATCTCTAGCCATCAGGAGATCATTCGGTACCTAAACCAGTGCCATCTCGGTGCTATGCCTCTTCCTGAAACCTGACAGGAGAGGGTCATAGATATTGTAGATGGTCAAATGATCCTCCAGCTGCAGAACGACCACCTTCTCAATAACTTTGCCAGTAAATGGCAAGTTAGAGACTGGTCTGTAGTTAGCCAGACAGTCTGAGTCTAAGGAGGGCTTTTTCAGGAGGGTCCGAATGACCACCTCCTTTAAGGGATCTGGAAAGATCCCTCTCTCCCCAAAGAAACCCTTACCATACCAGCCAGGACTGGGCCCATGACATCAAAACACCCTATAAGAAGGTGAGTTGGGCCTGGGTCCAAACTACAGCAGGTTGGTCGCAGAGTCTGGATGATCCTCACTATATCCATGACTGCTGGCAGGCTGAAGGTAGACCAGGTCACCTGGGTAATTGTACCACTCAGTTGATCAATGCAAGGTCCAATGGGAAGGCACTGGCTGATCTCTTCTCTGTTGGAGGCAACCTTATCAGCAGAAAACTGCTCAAACTCATCACACTTCTCTTGTGACAATGTTCAACCATGTTGCAGACAGGCTGGATTGTGCAGTCTGTCCACAGTGTGGAAGAGCTGAGTTTGCCTGTTTTCAGCTCAGCAGTTTCCTTGGACAGGAACTCTGCCTTCTTATTGGAAATTGCTGATTGGTAGACCTTGTAATGGTCTAGCAATCTAAGCTTGTCCTCCTCCAGGTGAGTTTTCCACCAATGTCTCTCCAACCTTTGTCTCTGTCTCTTCAATTCCTGCAGGGACTTATTATACCATGGTGCCCCTAGGCGAAGGGTGAAGGGACAAACATTAACTGGAGCAATGGCATCCAGGGCCCCTGCTACCTCCCTGTTATAGGCGAGAACAAGGGATCCTGGGTCAGTGCTATCAGAAGGGATTCCCAAAAGGTCCAGCCCCACCATTAGGCCTTCTGAGGTAACACCTCTTAAAGGATGATACTGTACCATTTCCTTAGGGGCAGGCCTACTTGGGGGAATCATGAAACTGAATCTCAGGGCATGATGGTCTGACCAACCATTAGGGTCCACCTCCATAATGGAGCTCTCCATCCCCAGGAGGAGCATCAAGTTTGATGAGTGTCCCCCCCCGTGGGTGGCGGCAGTAACCACCTGTGTCAGGACCAGTGAGTCCATCAACTAGAGGAGGATTTATCCAAATAGCAAGAGCTCGTCATTGACCCAGGCATTGAAGTCCCCCAGAATTAACCATCTGGGGGACTCCGATATAACCCCGGCGATGAGGTCTGCTACCTTCTGCAGGAAAGCCCTCCCATCACCTGGTGGAAGGTAGATGAGAAGGATCCTGTAGCCTGCAACCTGCACCTGCCCCCACAACTCAAATGAGTTGATAGATCCAACCAGGACCTCCCTGAGATCCAGTTCTGACCTAAAACAAATTGTGATCCCCTCCATCCCGCATGTCCACTCTCAGGTGCATAACACCGAGAACCCGGCCAGAATAGTGGATGCATTTTCATCCAGCTAGGTCTCGGTGATGCAAGCTAGGTCCACAGAGGCTACAAAATCTGCAACCAGTGCAGTTTTGTTCTTGATTGACCTGGCATTGCATAACACTGCCCAAGAGGGATGAGAACTTGAGGATGACTGTGCCACCTGCCTGCACAAGTCAGAGTCCTTGAGTATGGGCACAAGGCAAGGAGGACCCCTGTCCTGTACCCATTTTGCCCCAGGGCACCTCTTGGACCACACCATCCCTATCCATCCATCCACCCCTCTCCCATCCCCCTCCAGACCACAAGACCCCCCTCTGCCTCCTCATTATACCCAACACTACCTACTCTACAGTAGCTCTCATAATCTCTTACTGACTATACATAACTCCCCCTCTTCCTTTTGGTTTGCCCTTTCTCTCCATTCTCTACCTCCCCCTAATCTTTCCCTTTATCTTACTCCACATCTCCAAAACTATGCCCTCTTCTGCCTCCCCCTATCTATTTCCCATCCATCATTTATCTTAGTCTCCTCTCCCCCTTCTCTTGTTCTTGATGCTCTGCTGTGATCTTACCTTCTGAGCCCACTATTCTATCTCTCTTCACTAGTACCTGTTTGTCACAGCTGATGTCATTCTCTTATGCTCCTCATAACTTATCTAGAAAATAAAAGTCTACCTTAGACAGACTGGATCCCATCTTTCACTCCTTCTGCTGCTTTGCTGTCAATTGTCCCCCTAGAACCCACCACTGTTCCCTGTATTTTACCCTTTCCTTTCCTTCATTTGATGCCAGGCACCTCATTCATTATGTTATCTTCATCTCCAAATTCTGGCTTGGGTCCCTTCCTCTTACCTTTCCTCCCTCCTCAGTTCCCCTCCTTCTACCACCTACTTCCTTGCAGCTCTGGCCCTCACTCTGACACTTTCCCCCCAGTAGAATACTCTGCTGGCCAAGCTGATTTCTTCTTCTGCTTTCCAAATCTTTGGGGCTGCCTGCCCCCTACAAGTTTTATTGCTCCTTACTCCCTCTCATTCAAATCCCTCATCCATAAATTCACTATTCACTCCTGCAGGGTATCCAGTGACTACAGTGAAGCAATACGAGCAACCGTCAAAACTGTGACTTATATTGGGCGCTATAGTCATGGGCTACCCTGCAAGGGTAGCAACCCTATGCAAAGGTGATGGTAGGGAATGGTGACTGGAAGGGGGGATAGCGAGGGGAAGGGGAGGAACAGGGAAGGGGTTTGCAGGAGGCCACTGTGCCTGCTGCCACTGAGCTAGTCATGTGGTGTGGTGGTGAGGGAGGGTGGGTAGCTCTAGTAAGAGCAGGTACAGGGTTTGGGGCTGGGAGCGGGACACAAATGTTGCTGTTGCCTGCAGCCATCATTTATTTTTTCCAGTGGCAAACAAGTGTCTCTCTCCCCGACATGCACCCCCTGAAGTTAGTAATCGAGAATTCAAGGGGAATGCAGTGAAACAAAACCCCGTGGGGAATTGAGAAGGGTTGCAATCCCCCTGCAAAATCTTTTTTTTATGTTGCCGAATGTTGGTTGCCCTGAAGTGTCTATTGCCGATTTGTGTTTCGGCGATATACACTCGCCATAATAGCAATCGCTGTTTTGCGAGCGCTATTATGGCATGGAATCCTCCTGCAGTTATCTCTGATCTTAGGATGTATTTTGCTGCACAGCTCCTCACCCTCACACATGTACTCCTGACCTATTACAGTTCCCCCTGTCAAGTTTTCCACCACTCTTTCCTGTTGAACCCAATAGCACTTTGTTCACCCTAAAATTGTGCTGCCATCTACACCTTTTATTGACAAACCATTCAACGTCTTGTTCATTCTCATATTTTCTACCATTTGCACTGTTTTTGCTTTGCTGCTCTTCATATGCTCTGTCTAGGTCAACTTGTCCCTTTTACTGCTTAAAGGGGAACTGTCATTAACAGGGTTTTTAATGTCTGAAAGACCATAAGCAGCTAATTTGAGTGAGCAATGGTGTTTATCTGTGAGTCTTTGCAGTCCAGAGTTATTCATATATAAATCATCCTGTAATTAAGATCTGGAGGCAGCCATATGTTTTATGCTTCTGACAGGAAATTATGTCACCGAGGATCTTGGCCCTTCATTGACTGTAAGTAAAATAGGAAATTGTCTGTTTTATTAAGTGTGTTTTAAGGTGTTATTACAACACTTTCTACATTTATAATATTTGTCTTGTATGTGTATTGAAACTAGTGAGTTATCACCTTTTTCATTTCAAAATGTTAGTAAAATTAATCCATCTTTAGGGTTGCTTTAACCTCTAGGCTGTACTGCCAGCTGATCATCAAAAACTACACATCTTAAGGCTGGCTCTGTGTAGTGATGGGAGAAGTGGCTTAACTCATCCAAGGATTTCACAGAGTAAAGCACTGGAGCTGCCCAGACCTAGAAAGCAGAGTATTTCGCATTATAATGGGTAACTCGAAGTCCATTGAAAACAATGACTTTGCATTACTCCACCTTCCACTTCACCTCACTTTGCCTTGTTTTTAAGCTCCAAAGGTGAATTTTGCAGTAATTCATGGTATTTCAGGTCACATGGGCTCTAGATTGTTCTGCACAGCCTCAGTTTGGGGTAATGTGTGTAGGAAGCTGTAGGAGACAATCTGCTCTGAGAGCTCTCTGTGATTCAAACCTTCAAAAAGCTGTTAAAAAAGCCTTTTTGAGTCATTTTTTTTGTTGAAACTTTAGTTCATCGATTATAGGAAACCCTCCTGTGCTCATATCATCGAGCGTTTATTGTTTGTGTATGGATTTTGAATGTTAATGTACAGCATTCAGTCTGTGTACTGAGAGGCAGTGGAAGTGTGCTTTGGGGGAGGAGTGTATCTGTGATGTAGGTAGATTAACTTGGAGAAAAAGACAGTGCTTTCTGTTTTGGTGATATTTTTCTTGTTTTAACTGTGTTAATGTACACACAGTAATATCTTCAATATTTCTTGCCATGTTTTTGCTGATTGTTGTGGTGTAGCAGTGCATAATTTTAGTTTGTTTAAAATATGTGGTTATATTACTGAAGTTTTCAATTTGCTATGCATTACTTATGTGTGTGTGTGTGTGTGTGTGTGTGTGAGGATGTGTGTGACGCATGTCATCAAATCAGATACCTTTTATTGTGCCACATAATAATTTCGGCAATGTGAAGCTGCTATCCACTGCAGCTGTGTGATTTTTGTACTTCTTTGTGGTATCTTTACTGGTACTGGTACTAGTACTAGTGACTGTTACTGCAGCAGTACAGTACACTGCCCCCCTCGCGTAGCCCGTCCCAACCGGCAAATGTATTCTTTTCCAGATTTGAATTTCTGATGGTGAGCACTGGTTAGGTGTTGTGCCTTTGTGTCTGCATTTCTTCAGTGCACAGTGCAATCTTAATCTGTCTGTGCATTTGCATCTCTTTAGGGCCCAATCTCCATCTGTAATTTAAGTCACAGTTGTTTCTTTGGCTTCCCTTCAGAGTACTGGACAGGTGTGGTGCTTAATTCTGCATGAACATTGTACTCATTAATATGTGTTTTTAAGTCAGGACCATGATTAAGAGTCACTCAGGATACAAATCACGTTCTTCATCATCACGGTCACAAATGCAGTCACAAATCACGATTCACGATTATTCACTCTACAAATCACAACATTAATTTTTTTTCTAGTTACTTGGATGTATTGTAATCCTGTTTTGTAGTATCTCTCCAGGCTTCACCACCCCACCATTGTACTCATTGATACATGTTTTTAAGTCTGGAAGTTTTAAGCTACAGCTCATCGAGGCCCAGGGAACTACAGCCATAGGCATTCACGTTTCTTCATCATCACCGTCACAAATGCAGTCACAAATAATGATTTTCGATCAAGTCATGAATCACAACATTCATTTTTTTAATAGTTATTTGGATGTATTGTAAGCCTGCTGGTCATGGTGCTGAACAGGGACGGGATCCACACCTGGGCTCGGGGGAACAGGCACATCCTGCTCCAGAGGACTTGGTGCTGGACTTGGTGGTGGTGGTGGTGGTTCAACAGTCTCAGAGTCAGGACAGAAGGTGGTGCTGGTCCTGCTTCGTGGGGGCACTCACAAGTTTTGAGAGGTCCAACAGGAATGGGTGCCCATGCCCTCCACACGCACACGGTACGATGCTTACAACTACCATGATCTCCCAGAGCTGCCCCATCCCAGACATTCCCTCACCCTGGTCCATCTCTCCTACTGAGCTCCCTCAGTCCGAGCAATCACTACTCACACTGTCACGCAGCACACACACACACACACACACAGTCACACAGACACAGACAAACAACTAACTACTTATAAAGGTAAGAAAAATAAAATTTACAGAAAGAATAAATTAAGTAAAAAAGAGTACAGAAAAGACAAAAGAATGTAGCTTTTAAAAAAGCTGTTGGGTCTAAATCAAAGTTTAAATCTCCTCCTCTCTCTGATCTAAAAGTATCAGCAGTCACAAAACACACTACTTTCTCTCTCCATTTGCACAGGAGAAAGTAGAAGTGTCTGCTTGTATGACTCACTTTCTTCCTGCCTAGCTAAAGAGCATGTGACTTACAGTACTGTAAACCATGTGATGTGTGGGGGAACTGCCAAATCTGAAACACCAAGTGGATCACTTAGAATCATAATGAGGAACGCGAAGTCCATTAAAAACAATGACTTTGCCTTACCTCGCATTGCCATTCCACCTTAACGTGAAGTGGTAATGACAAGGCAGAGTAAGCACTTTGCATTGCCCACTCCACATAGCAGAGTGGCAACGTGAAGTGCCCACTTCGCGTTCACTTTGCCGGCAGAATTTAAATTCACTGCATCTCTAGCTCTGTGTTGCCAATGGGTATTGGGGCCTCATATCAGGTAACATCTGATATTCAGTCCTCATTGGATAGGGGCCTCCTGGTTGGGGCCATGTTTGTAGATCTGTCCAAAGCATTTGATACGCTTAGTCACACAGTTTTGTTAGAGACACTGAAGGACACTGGCCTTGACCCGGTGGCCCTGAACTGGTTTAAGGATTATTTAATTGGTAGGACCCAGCAGGTTATTTTAGGAAAATGTACATCTCAGGTTGCATCTGTTAAATCTGGAGTCCCTTAGGGATCGGTGCTGGGCCCGCTTTTGTTTAATCTGTACACGAATGGCGCTGGTACCCTAATAAAATGAGTGTGGCGCCACTCATATGCAGATAATGTAATTTTGCATACTGAAGGTGTTTCTCCTCAGGAAATTCAGGAAACATTTCAAGGCGATTTTGATAGTTTACAAGAGTACTATAATTCACAAAACTTGATATTAAATAGTAAAAAATCTCACGTTATGCTTTTTGAAAACAAGCAGGTGACTGCAACAAGTCTACTTCAAATTAAAACACTGACTAAACACACACTAACACAGGTGAACTCGTACGGATATTTGGGAATATGGTTAGGTACACAATTAAAATGGGATTTACATATAGAAAATTTGATTAAAAGACTACATGGTAGACTAGGATCTCTGTACAGATTGAAAAGTTGTATACCTAATAAAGTTAGGGCACATTTAATCAACTTTACAATAATTCCGTTATTTGATTATGGGGATGTGGTGTGTGCTGGTGCATCAAAAATTGTACTGGAGAGGTTAGACATAGCCTTGAATAGATTTGCAAGGTTTCCTTTATATGCTCCTCATTTGGCACACCGGCACACTATGTATAGTGCCTTTAACTGGACTAGCCTCACTGAGCATAGAAACCTGCACATATTGCACTTAGTTCATCAACAACTGAATCAGAAGACTCCCTCTTACCTGGGCAACTTGTTTCAGACATATATATCTAGAGCAGATTTGAGATCAGCACAAATTTTGGAATTAGCAGTTTAGAAAACTAGAACAGTAAAGGAAAATTCTGCATTACTAGTGAGTGGGCCTAAACTCTGAAACAGATTACCAGATTATTTGAAAACAAAGATAATTGTCCCATTGTATAAGATTAAGAAATGGTTAAAATCAGAAGTTTATCAAACTAGTTGACAGTGCCCCCAGTTAAAATTAAGCACTTTTTATTCTCACTCTTTACTAACAACTATTAATTATTAATGATCCATCATTATGATTATATGGCTATTTTTATGCCATTATTAAATGTAGGATGGATAAGACTAGACTTTGTACTTTTATAATTGTTAAGTATGTTGATGCTTAAGGAAAGACAAAGTTATGGGAGTGACAGAGTATTTTTTTATAAACATGTATTTTCTAATGTAGTGTGTGTAACTGTTTACTTTTATATAATTGAACGTTGATGACTTGTACTGGACCCCATTGAAGATGAGTCTAACCTCACAAAGGGTTATCCTTTTCCTGAATTTATAATGAATACATTTTTACAAACAAACAAACAATTTCTAAACCCTATCTGTGTTCATGTCATTACAGATTTCTGGGGGTGCCACAGCACTAACTTCTGTCTTTTTCCATTCCCTCTCTTAAAGCCTTTTCTCTTACAATTTTGGGTGTGAACTCAGGTCTACAAGATGAACATGTGGCTACATACTTACTGGCCTGGCATCATGGGTCCAGCCTTGAAATGTGATGTTTTTGATTATCAGCTGGCAGTACAGCCTAGAGGTTAAGGCAAAGAGCTGTTATCAAGCTTTGTTCATCCAGCAGAATGGGTTTTGATTCAATCATGCTCTACTTGTATGTTGTATAACCAGAGCAAGCCACTTAACCTCCCTGTGCTCCCAAAGCACACCCAGGAACACGCTGTAGCTGTATACGTTCCAGGACAAAGACAGTAAAAACAATCTGAGCATGTGTTATGATTCTGAAAATATTATGCTCTTTCTATCTAGATTTGACATGAAATGAAAAAATAGGACACCATTACTTGTTTATTAATTGCAAAAACACGTAGATGGACAACACAGTTAAAACATGCATAACCTGAAAGGCATTATTAAAAGATTATTTTACTTCTTTTCATGAAGTTAAAAGTATAACAGTTTCTTACTGAAATAATTTGGATGGAATGGGATTTTCTACCGTAAAGGAAAAAAAAATCTGGTTGATCCTGCCACCCATATCCTTCGAGCGTATCTTACACTCCACAGCTATGCCAATGGACTGCAACTTTCCAGAATGCCATTCCCACTGTAAGGTAAAAAAAAGAAAGAAAAAAAAAAACACAAAGGGAGAGATAGGCTGTGTGTGTGTGTTTGTATGTTGTGTGTGTGTGTGTGGTGTGTAGTGTGTGATTGTGTGTGGTGTGTGTATGTGTGCAGTGTGTGAAGTGAGTGTGTGTGTATGTGTGTGTGTGTGTGTGTATCTGACAGAAGTGCTGCACTAACTGAACTGTGCTGAACGGGAAAAAAATGATCACCATTAACTAAATAAAATAATATATGGGTAGGTGGGTATGAAAAACAGAATTTTGCACACACCCTCATTGTGGGATGCTTCTATAAACCACTCAGACTTTGCCATCGGGGTTAATGCAGCATCTCACACCTCGGGTGTGTGTAAAATTTTGGTGTGCACACACACACACACACACACATATATATTATTCTATATTTTTATAATGCGGTTCAGATTATGCTTTTTTTAAACAGTGTTGTCCATCCATGTGTTTTTGCAATTAATAAACTATTAATGGTGTCCTATTTTTTTCTTTTCAAGTCAAATATGGATAGAAAGAGCATAATATTTTCAGAATCATAACACGTGCTCAGATAATTTTTACTGTCTTTGTCCAAGAAAGGCACACAGCTACAGTTTGTTTCTGGGTGTGTTTTTCGGAGCACAGTTAGGTTAAGTGACTTACTCTGGTCACCCAATATACAAGTAGAGCATGTTGGAATCCAACGTCATTCTGCTGGATGAATGAAACTTGTTAACAGCTCTTTGCTTAAACCTCTAGGTTGGCCTACCAGCTGTTAATCAAAAACTACACATTTCAAGGCTGGCCCCATGATGCCAGGCCAGTAGGTATGTAGCCACATTTGCATCTTGTAAACCTGAGTTCACACCCAAAATTATAAGAGCAAAGACTGTAAGAGAGGGAATGGTATAAGAGAAGTTAGTGCTGTGGCAGCCCCAGAAATCTGCATTGACATGAACACAGCCAGGGTTTAGAAATCCTGATACAGTATGGGGCCCCAATACCTGTTGGCACCACAGAGCCAGCCTTAAGATGTGTAGTTTTTAATGATCAGCTGGCAGTATAACCTAGAGGTTAAAGCAATCCTAAAGGTGGATTATTTTTCTAACAGTTTGAAATGTAAGAGTGATTACGCACTAGTTTCAATGCACATCAAGCCAAACTCCCCTCAGACTATGTTAGGTTAAAATGAGAAATCTTAAACGTTCTCACAAATGTCAGCCTAAACTAATATCTGCAAAGCTTCTTTTCATTCCAATTAAACTAGAACATGGTACTGTAATTTGAGTATTGAGAGCTGAAACCAGTGGTAGCAAGAAAGTCTCTTACAAGAGGCACTAGTGTTTTAAAAGCCCAACAGTTGATTGTTTTGTTTTTGCAGTTTAATCTCTAAACATCATTTGCTATAGAAAACTAAACTCACCATATGTCTGGTTCTCAGCCATATCCTAAGGCAAAGAGAAAGTGGAAAAAAAGTACCTGAATAAACGCTGGAAAATCTTCAAAGGGTTGACTTGTTTTCTCCCATGTTGAGGAGCCAAATGGCAAAGGGTATGCAAGACAAGGGTAACATATTTACAGAAAATAATGCAGATCTGAGGTATTTAAATAACCTCAGAGAAGTTTCATTTACTTTTCATTTACTTAACCCACTGCAAAATCCCAAGGAAAATAACTCCATGGTAATGAAAGATATGAATGTAGACAGGACTGAAAAAATAAACATTACCAAGGGAAACTCACCTACAATATTTCATAAAATGGACAAGAAAACAGATTAAATGAGCAAAGAGAAGAAAATAACATACATGACTCGTTAGAGGATAACATGCTCCTTGAAGGTGTTGAGATACATAATGCAAACTTATAAGACACTGAGAATATGAGGGTGGGGGAAATCTTGAAGAAAGTTTTCAAACAAAATGATAAGAAAGAGAAAATAAAAAACAAGATGACTTTGCTACTGCTTCAAGCTGCCCTGTGGCAAACCTTGTTAAACCAAAACGTTCACACAGTATTAAACATCTGAAGGAAACATTTAGCAGTTCAAACAATAATAATGCTATAAACGTAAGGGAAGAAAAGGAACCCCTGCAAAGGAAACTGATGAGGATTCAATGCCCAAATTGGGGAAAAAAAACACCTGTTCAAAAATATAAGTGAAATATAAGAGCAACTGTCTCCATTAAATGTATGACTGGGATAGATGGAAGCACTTACTAAACAAGTAGAAGTAATAAATACCATTAAAGAAGGCAAAGAGAGAATAGCAGAAACAGAATATGCATTTCTTCTCTAGAAGGTGAGTCGTCATCGCAAAAGTAAACACTAACTTAACATGAGGAAGAAATAAAGGAACTTAAAATAAAAGTTATTTGTCCATTGTTTGCCCATTATTCTTGAATTGTATTTTTGTTTCCTTACAGTTTGTTATATTGATGTTTCTTATGTTTGTTCCGTGCTAAAACTCAATAAAGTACATTAATTTGCAAAAAAAATAGAGTAAAAGTCATGAATGCAGGATCAAGTGCGTGAAGAAAAAAACATTAGAATAACAGGAATGTCGGAGGCTTTGGATAAAAAACAACTATTACACAAACCTTAAAAGACATTTTCATCACCTGTATGGCAGAAGTTCAAGGTAATCCAAATAGTTTTGAACTTGATCATGCACACAGATCATTGAGAGACCTAGACCTGACTCAGATAAACCACCCTGAGCAATTATTGCAAAATTTATAAGATCCCAAGACAAAGATATGCTAATGAAAGAAGTGTATAGAAGAAAAGGCTAGAATTAAAAGATCAAAAAGTGGCAATTTATCATGATTTACCCCAAGACTTATTAACAGTAAGGACAAAATGTGATGTTCTTTTAACTTTACTTTGGAAAAATAACATAAAAGCCTGAATGATGTATCCTGCCAAAATGCAAATCATTCTGAATGGTCAAATACTTATTTATGAAACAGTGGAAGAGGCTACTAAGAATTTAAAGTTAAGGTTGCCACAGATATTTGTCTAAAAATTGAAGTATATATGAAAAGGAATGAAAAGACTAAGTCACTACATAAAGTTATTCTTTGGTTATTATGGAAATGCACTATTGCAGGTGATGAAAGAGAGGAAAGCTTGAAGTAGGTTATTTGATTAATGCATAGTGCCTGGATGGTTGGGGGCAGTACTGGTCTTTGCAGTCTAAGGGTTTTCACTCACCGAGCCATGCTTGCTTTTTTAATGGGCACAAACAGAATAGTGTACATGTCTCTTTATTTTTCTTTACCCTCTTTTTATTCCTCTTCTTTTGTTTTGTTTTCTTTATATTCAGTTTAATGTCAAGGTCTGTAAACCCCAACCTGAGTATTGCTTGATAACTACATTATTTGTTTAAAATGAATGAAAATTGGAGTAGATATGAATTGTGCATTTGTAAGAAAAGTGATGTCTAATATAAGCAAATCAGGCGGGGTACAAGAGATAATAAAGATTGGATGTTGGAATGTAAACAGAGCAAACACAGGGGGGAAGAAGACAAGTACTATTATACAATGGCAAGAAAAAGTCTTGGGCTCTGATTGGTCAGTGTGGGACTGGACCCGTGATGTTATCCCAGCACATCACGGGTCAAGTCCCAGCAAACAGATGACCGCATGAAGCATTATAAAGATCAATGCACACAATCGACATCGCTGATTCCCGTTTGCCACCCGCTTGTACAACGGCCGTCTCAACTTGCCGTTACTCTTTTAAAACCTCCCTCCCAGAAAATCCCCAACACACAAAGCGCAAACAAGAAATTTTCTCCTTGCCGTTTCTTCCCTGAACCCAGCTGCTTACTCAACCGCGGAGACCGTAACTACTGCTCTCGCCGTTTACTTGTCGCTCGGTTCATGGGGAAAATGATGAAAACAGCCATGCGCTAAACCACTTGCTCACCCACGCATCTCTGTCACTAGCATAATCATTTGAAACCCCCACCCTAATAGCAGCACTACCATTCACTGATGGAAATGAAAAATAAAAAGTCCTCCTTACCGCTTTATATTCCCAGCTCCTTTACTGAACCGTGGAGACCATAACTACCAGTCTCGCGGTTCACTTGTCACTCGGTTTATTGCGAAAAGTGTGACAACGGCTGTGCTCAAACCCACTTGCTCACCCAGTCATCTCTGTGTCCCCTGACCGTGATTATAAAAAAAATATTTAAAAGCCATGCCACAACAGCATATAAATTACGGGGTCACCATGTGTTGTATGCCACTGTAAAACACAAGGACACAGTGAAAGTTATAGGTGGTCAGAAATAGAAAGCTGTAAGAAGTGAAGCAACAGGCACGTTACACTAGCAGCACCATCTAGTGGTCAAAATAGAAACTGTGGATTTTTTCAGAACATATCCTTCCACACACAAAAAATGATAAAAAAAGAAAAATAAATACCTTTTCTCTCTTTTTTCCTTTATTTAAAAGCAAACCATTGTATAATAGCAATAATGCACTCCAGGGTGTGTGTTGTGCTGGGATAACGTCACTTCTGGGGTGATTAGTCGCACTTCGACCTCTTGACCTCGTGCCCTAATCACCCCAGGCGTGCGTCAACCCAACTCGTCTTCGATATTATAACTTACGACAAAGAGAAAAACATACATATACTCTTTTTACAAGAGATATAGTTGGAAAATGCTGAAATTAACAAATTTGAAACCACCAAAGCATTAGAACATGACAGAAAAACATCTATAATGTTTAAGAATTTTATGGATGATCAATACTTAATGGATATATAGAGAGAAAACAAAATAAACAGGAAAAACAATACACATATTGGTTTAAACCAAATAACTCTTATTCTAGAATCGATTATATATTATGTTCCAGTACTATTTTTTCAAAATATACAAAACTGTGTTATTCTCCCTTTTCCATATCTGATCATGTCATGATTTATTTAGACTGGGTACCAACAATATCTAGAGTCAAAACATTTCAGTGGAGATTGCCAAATGAATTATTGTGTGGGAAAAATCTGTGCAAATGGTAACATTAGGGATTTCTAGTTCCACAACTATAACGGAGATAAAAAAATCTAGCTTGTGGGATGTATATAAAGTAAGTATACATGCTCATATTATTTCAAATGAGATGAAAAATAAAAAGAAAGCAAAAAATGAATCCAACACAATTAGGGAAAGAAATAACAGAATTAGATCAAAACATTGTACAGGGACAAACAGAATTAACAGAGAAGAGAAATGGTAGTTTACTCACCCGGTAAATGTGATTGCATGATCATCACCTTACAGCGTCTCCCATTCATTACCATCTGGATTATGTCCATCTCATAGGCTAGTGATGTACATGTGATCAGATGTTTCAAAATCTGATTTGCCTTGGTCCTCCTCCTCCTTGCCACAGTGCTCCAGTTCAAGTCTTCTAAAGCTGTAGGTTCCTAGAGAGTACTATGGTAAATACTGTTAATGTGTGAAGGTTATGTATAATGTGAGATAGCTGAACTCAGGGTATTGAGTCCGATGTTGTAGACGAGAATAGATTTATTTCCTATTTGTTACATACTGAGGTATTCCAGCCCATACAGCATGCTGGGTGTTGAGCCTGTAAATCAGTAGCTGTTTCGTTATCCAATATGCCAGGGCGGGTCAGGGGATGCTGTAAGGTGATGCTCGTGCAATCACCTTAACCAGATGAGTAAACTACCATTGCATATTGCATCACCTTACAGCATCCCCCATTCATTACCATCTGGGTAGTAAGAAGCAGTGAACAGTCAACAGGTGGAATTGGGTGACATGACAGCTACCATCCCCCACGGTGTGGGAGCACCTTTCTGGCAAATGAGGGTTTTTCAATATTAGTTACATCAAGTTTATAGTGTCTGGTAAAGGTATGTACTGATGACCAGGCAGGTAGTGACAGCACAAATGTCCTCTAGTGAGGCCTTGGTTATCTCTGCCCATGAGGTGAGATTGTTCTTTGTTGGGTTGTTGCCATCTGATCAACTTCCAGCAGTCTCCATCACTTTCTAGGTGATGTAAGACTGTAGGGTGTAGGGTGTAGAGGCTGTTCTCTTGGGGATATTCCTTGTTTGCTGAGCCAGTCAGCCCTAATGTTCAGCTTTCTGCAGTTTCTACATAGGGCCTGATTCCTGAAGGGAAAGTTTGGCTTGCACGAAGTTCAGCCTCTAACTCTTGCTGGGGCTTGCCACACACTGCACCTGATTCGAGTAGATTGGGTGTACTTGATAGTTTGCCAATTTCACCACAACTTGCCCTGAATATTTGTTAGAATCTCCATAAAAATGGTATCTGGGATTGTGGGGAGCAGATAGGGTTATTATGGATTCACTAACAACATGGGGAGAGGGGGCCAAAAAAGGTAGAAAGCGGAGTAGAGGAAAGCATTAGAAAAGGACAGAGAGGGAGGTAAAATTAGCAGAGGGGAGGTGGAGAAGCAGGGGAGGGAACACAGAAAGGGTGCAGGGGGAAGAGTACAGGTGAAGGTGCAGTTGGGGGGAATGAAGGGAGAAGGGGGCTGTGAAATAGAGGAGAGGACACTAAAGGAATGGGGTCCAAAGTAAGGCAAAACAGAGAGGCAGGGCAGATGATGGAGGAAAGATCACTTATAATGGGAATTTATTGCTCAGGGGAGTGAGATGGGGAAGTAAGGGAGCAAGAAAAGCCGGGTCTGTGTAGAGTGTATGCCAGGTATGACAGTGGGGAGGGTAGGACAATTAATTCAGAAATGTGTAGAGAGGAGTGGAGATAAACCACATATTTTGGTGCATCTAGGTACATATGACCTGGAGGGCAGTACGGTGGAAGAAGTGCAGGAGAGGTTCAGGGAGGTAGGAAGAATCTGTTCTGAAGAGGGCAGATTGGTGGCATTCTCAGAGGTACTCCTGGTACCTAGGGCAAGCACTGCTAAGAACTTAAGAATTGAGGAGTTCAGCTCGTGGCTGGGGGGGGAGGTGTGCAAAAATGGGGAATGGGGTAGTAGGGGGGTGGGGAGAGAGATGGAATGAGAAGGGGCTCTATTCATTGGATATGCTGCATCTCAACAGCGAGGGTACGGAGACTTAGAAACTGGGGCTGGAGATGTACATTAAAACTAAAATAACTTTAAACTGAGAAAGGTGGGGGGTAGAGGGGGACTACAAAAATGAGTTACCTAGCTGGGGAGACCAGAAGGCCTTACCCCCTCTACCAAGGAATGAAAGTAGGAGGAAGGGACAGAGAGAGGAGGGGCAAGGCACAAGGTGGATGGCATCCCATGATAAGAGTACTGGGGAATGGCCACCTACAAAAATGATGACCCACTCCCCTGCGCATTTTGGACAGCTACGGGAGGGAAGGGCAGCCGGATTGTGGGGGGGGGGTAACTATAGTGGCAGGATATCACTATACATATGTGCGCTGGGGGTACGAGCTGGGCACACAGTGAGGGATGTGAGGGGTGGTGCTGCAGTGGGTTGCCGAGCCAACCCCATGGCGTGGTAGATGAATTGTCGGCGTCGGTCAGCAGGGTACTGGGTTTGGGACTAGGCTCTGGTGCATTTTTGTTGCACCGGCCAGAACCTTTTTTGTTAAAATTTTCACACACCTCCAACATTCACCCTCTGGAGTTGAGAATCCTTTAGTAGGAGAGTGCAGGGGGCACAGCCCCCCACAGCAAACATTAAAAAACTAAATACCCAGCACCCTTTTACTGTGCACTGGGGTGTCAGTGTACCGAAATCAATTTTTCGCACTCTTGACTTCTGCATAACGGCAATTGCCTTTAGGCTTTCACAGTTATGACATAGAGCCAGGTGGACTGTTGTATCCTTGAATGCTAGGAGCTTGGCAATCAAGGTAGCAGAATTCCAGACAATGATAGCGGAAGGGGAGGTGGATATTGCCGCCATCTCAGAAACCTAGACCACTTAATAGTGTGACTGGGATCTCACGACCACTAGATAAAAGGCATACTGCAAAGACTGGGAGGAGGGAAGAGGAAGTGGAGGTGGCTATTTACGTTAGGGATGGGATACCGTGTAACAAGGAGGAAGGGGAAAAGTGGAGGTCAGAAATCATATGGGTACTGCTCCAGAGCTTCAACGGCAAGAAAATTAGGTTGGGGGTGGTGTACAGGCCACTCTCACAAAACAAGGAGATTAACAGGGAGCTGGGGGAGCAAATCAGGAAGGTCAGTGCCTAAGGGAGTATGGTTACAGTGGGTGACTTCAATCTACCTGTGATTGCCTGGCAGACTGTGACTACCATAAACACCAGGGAACAGGTACTGCTTGAGACTGTACAGGACAGCTACCTAGAGCAGGGAGTGATGGAGCCTACCAGGGAGGGGAACATACTGGATGTTGTCTTAGCAAATGGAGACCAAGTCCAGGATGTGGTCGTTCTGGACTCATTATCAGGAAGTGACCACCACTCAGTATGGTTCTTCCTCAACACAGGAAGGGAGTCAGCTAAGACCAGGATGAGAGCGCTTGATTTCAGGAAGGCAGATTTTGCCAGGATGGGCAGCATCCTAGAGGGGCATCTTGCTGGAATTAGCCTAAGGATGGATGCTCAACAGAAGTGATCAATCATAAAGAAGGGTTTGAACAAGGCCACAAACATGTGTGCCAAGTCTCAGAGTAAGCAATCCAGGTCAAAAAAACATTGCTGGCTCAGCAGAGAAGTGGAGGGAAAAGTGAGGGATAAGAGGCTGGCCTTCAACAGGTTTAAAAAATTTGGGCAAGAGGAAGACAAGGAGGTGTACTTGAAGGCATCTAGGAAAGTGAGTAGAGCAGTCAGGGCAGCTAAAGCGGCAAGGGTGCTAAAATTGGCTTATGGGAACAGGGAGCAGGATAATGAGTTCTTCAGATATATAAGGAGAAGAGGAGCTGTAGGAACAAGATTGTTAGAATCAAGAGGGGGGATGGGAAGAAAAAGGGGATGATCAGGAGGAGGCACTTAACGAGTACTTCTGCACAGTGTTCACAAAAGGAAAGCATGAACCAGTCCCACAAGGGAAAGGAGGAAAGGGAGCAGAGGTAACAGACAGGGTCATCAAGGAGGATAGGGTTCTAAAAGGCCTTAAAGCCTTGCAAGTGGACAAGGCACCAGGACCCATGTACATCCTCTGAGGGTGTCTCTTATGGTACAAGAGACTCCGAGTGTGAAGTTTGGGAAAGAGAACCACAAAGTTAAGTTGAGCAGTTCTGTATGTCCAAAACTCATGAGAGGGGTCTGTTATACCATGAGACTCCCCTTGGAGACCCTATTAACTTATTATAAATCACTTGAGTTTAGCTAAAGTGATTTGTAATAAGTTTAGTGTCCTTTTCCAAATGTTACTGTGCCATCCTCCCCACTTGTTCTGAAGTGGATCAGGCTCCCTCCAAACACTCCTGTACGAGACCACACTGTACACAGGATAACAGGTACAGGTCACCTGTGTTTTGGTTGCCTGAAATCATATTAGTTATTTGTAATAACTGGGGGATGTTTTTTCTCATAGGGGAAGTTGGTTATAATTTGCCGTTATAACCCAGGGGTTATGACGAACACGCGCCAGCTTCTCCGCACTGACTCACCATGCTTACAGAAACAGTTCATCGGAACGTCGCTGCAACTAGAAAATTGCTCACACAAGTAAAACAAAGCTAAAATTAAAAACTGCTCCTTCCACTAACCTTTTGCAGCAGTATCAAGCAATTTGGGATCTGACACAAACACTGTTTCTATCTCCCCTTTTCTTCTCCACAGAAACCACTCTGACCTCTAAACTCTACACTATTTACTATATCCCATGACGATAACAACCAGGACTGAATAAAAAAACTTGTAACTAAAAACTGGAAAACATAAAATACAAGTCTGTAAACATGTTTCCCATCTATTTAAAAGTGTTTTTCTACATTAACTTTATTCTTTACCATTAATTTGAAATTTCCATTTTAGAGCTGGTAAGAACATGAGAATGAACCTGTTGCCAATGTCAAACTCTGTAACTTAAAGCAACCCTTTTATATCTGTGTTTAAAAAACTCACAGTGCTCAAACACACAGATACACATGTTAAAACACTATGGCAATGGTTGTTGAGTTTCATGTTGTGATAAATAAAAACAGGACACAAACTTTATTTAAATAGACTTTTATTCAAAGAAAACTGGCAGCAGAAGAAATGTCCTGCCCTTCCCCTGATTGAACTGTATACTGTATACTGCAGATGTACTGCTAATGCTGACTGCATTGCAACTGTACTACTTCATCATGGAATGGTTGTTTTGATTATATCCATGTTCCAAATTTGTGTAACCACTCATGCCTTTTACTGTTTGTATATTTACTGTATTGTGTTTGTATTTTATTATATTTGCACCTCATTACTGCACTGCTGTTTTTTTCTGGTTTTTTTTCTATACGCAATTTATCTCCCAGTTCACCCTGTCAGCCCCCATCCAACCCTCCCCCCACCAGCCAAGTCACCTGCCTCCTCCGGCGCATACCTTCACTGTCATCCTTGCCACAGGACCATAGTTGTGCCTGGCTACCAGTGCAGAGCTTGTGTGTTGGGGGGGGGGAGTAGGTCATCATCTTGCCACTGAGGGTATTTTTCCTCTGCTTTTCTCCCTTTTCTCATCATTGCTGAGTTGTAACACATCAGCGTGTGCACGTGGAGGCAAACGCATGCTGCGGAGTCCTGCAGCACCCTTCCTTTCTTGGTGTCCTTGACCCATCCTGCCCTCAGGCATCCATCTGGGAGTAGTCCTACAGTGGGTCTACCCAGCCTCCCTCCCTGGGAGAGGAGAGGAGAGGAGAGGAGAGGAGGACAGCTCTCCTCTGGATGCTCAATCCTCTCCCTCCCCGGCCAACCCCAGCAACTCCTGCTCACTGCTAAACTCTGGTTGCCAGTGTGGCAAGAGGTACGGTGCAATGCCTTGGCCCTCCATGCTACTGGGCCAGCCCTTGCACTGCTGTTTTGTGCTGTTGCTCTCTATGGCCCCTCCCTCAATGTATCTTTCCTGGTAAAACATTTTAAATAAATAAATATCCAGCTACTTTGACTCCTCTTCTTTTCTTTCATCTTTTAAGTCATGCATCAAAAAAAAACATCCCATTACTGTATATCCTTCCTCCTATGGATCACTGATGCCATACTGAAAAGCACAGACTGGGACCTGTTCACCATGGCCATTTTCATTGATCTAGCAAAGGCCTGTAGCCAACACCTTCTCTACTCTTAGATGAGTTGGGTGTTTCAGTGGTATCCAACTTGACAGTCAAGTGGTTCCATTCTTAAGAATGAAGAACCAGCACTCCAATCTTACCTGGTTCCAGAAAGTCCAGGTTGGTGATGCCCTATTCACCCCTTGCATATCTAGTCTGGTGCCCCCAGGGCTCCTTTTTCAGCCCAATCCTTTTCTCTATCACCTTAAATGATCTACTCTTTACCTGTGTCTCATGATGCCATACATAGGAAATTCTGCCCTGAGCTCAGAGTGCTGTACCACAACAAATCCTGCCTTCCTCTCGAAATCTGCTGCAAGTTCATCTTCAAGATAATCTGCCTAGTGTTTGACTACATGGATTTAGTCTACAGCATCATCCCAAGGTCTACGCCTGTCAGGTTGGATCCTGTTTTCCATTCCTTCTACCACTCTGTCCTTAGTGCTCCATATCTTACCACCACTGCTCTCTCTATGCAGCTCTCCCTCTCTCCCCCTTCCTAGAGTCAAACATCTCTCACACTGTTCTTCATTCCTAATCAAGTTCTAGCTTAGCACTGTTTCCACTTAACTTTCCTTTTCTCTTAATCCTGCCATTCCATTCTCCTACTTCCTCTGATCATCAGAAGGTCATGTTTTCACATCCCTTACTGTAAATCTGTAGCAGGCCACTCAGTTTTCTTTATCCTTCCTCCAGCACAGTGGAACAGCCTTCCTTTCACCATCAGTCTCTCATCATACATGCAGTCTACCAAATGACTCCTAGTAGCCCACTTCTAAAAAGCATTTACCAGCAGCTAATCATCTTCCTCTGCTTTCAAGCATTACAATAACTGCTGCCCACTACACCCCTTCCCATATTACCACTTTTTTGCACCTTACCCTGTTGTACATTTATATTTTTTACACTACAATGTTTTTTTGCAAGCATTTTGCCATTAATATACTGCATACTGCCCTAACTCTCATCCATGCTACCCCTGTAACATATGTATTTTGCATACTTCTTGCATTCTTTCTGGAATTTATTACTCGTATTTTGCTTTTTACTGTCACTGTACTTGAACCTGTTGTTGTGACTACATTTGTCATTGCTGTATCGCTCCGTCCCATTGTCCCTTCTGCTAGGTCACACCTAGTAGACTGTGAGGTCCCAATTTAGGAAATTGCAGTGCAATATATTTTTTTCTACCTACTTAAACTTACTTTAGTTTTTTTTATCTGCTTGATCCTGCCTCTGCCCCGCCAACCATGTCTCTGAATCACAGGTTCAACCAAATAAAAAACTAGAGTATGTTTATATACTGTACATCAAAAAAAAAATTATATTGCATTGTGATTTGTTAAATTGGACCTTATGGTCCCACAGAAGTTCTGCAGGGGAGCTGAAACTTTTCCTTTAAAAGTACAGTACATATGCAGGAACACAATAAATTACATAAATAAGCAAGTATACAATAGACAGTAGCACATACACATTGCAATCATTAGATTGTACCAGCCTTCCATACAGTATGTTATTTCATATAATTTCTAGAATTCCACATCTGGGTTCTAGATTCTCGGTCTAATTCTTTTAATTGCAATTAAATAATTTGCCAGATATGTTATGTATATAATTCTACCATAAATAACAAACTCAAGAGCGATGCTTTTTGTCCTCCTTGTAATGATACAAAAATTGGATCAAGCCATAATTTTTTTTACCTTAGTATACCTGAGCAAAAGAAAATAACATATTAAAGATCTTCTAATCCCCAAATCTTGCAGCTACATGATCTAACATGTTAGTGTACTATACATGCTTGTTAAACCTAGCCTGCAGTATATTACTATTAAAAGTCTTGAATCTATTGTATAATTAGTAGAGGGTTTCCTTTTGATTGGATCAGGTAGGAAGTTAAAATAATACCTCAATCCATGTGAAGAATACTTTTTTTTACCAACTGTGGTGAAAGTTTAAAATGTTTCCTCTGTGTACTATCATTCTGAAAGTTAAAATTATTTATTTTCTTTTTTATGTGTTTCTTGTGTTTTACACTTGAAATTACATTTCTTTCCGCATACTGCCACAGTGGTTCCAAGTTATACAATTTAAGAAAATCCTGTACCTGTTTAAGTGATTTTGGTTTACATTTAAATGTAATTCAATTTAATTTTTCTAATGAACAGACTTTGACATCCATGTAACCATAAGCTAGTAAATGAGCTCTGGCTTAGAGTGCCCATCCTGGTCACCAAGTTTTAAATAAAAAATTAATAAATATTGTCTAGAACTGCATATACATACTGTATGTGTGTGTATGTGTGAGTGTGTATATATATATATATATATATATATATATATATATATATATTTATACAATGGGTGAGCTGATAATATATAACATAAAAACACATATCACTCACCCCTATTAAATAAATATGAAGTGACGTAGGCACTGTGAACAACACTCACATTTACACACACACTCCATATGTCACTAAAAAATATCACCATCTTCTACACGTCACCACAGCTCTTAAAAAAAACTTACTAGCTGGAACTACATTCCCCCAATTAAACATAATATGACACTCCTGAAATTAGCATGAAAAACTCACCGGGAAGATTCAAAATCTCAAGCTATGCAGCACAGCCTAGCAAAGAGAAAGAGAACGACAACTGAATGAAACCTGAAAAAAAGAAATACAGCTGAAAAACAACAATACATGTATTTACGGAACATCAAAAATACACCTTTACTATTTCGACATCACACAAGTAATAAATTAAAATTAAAACTCTGGACCACCACCACCACCGGAACTGATGTTATCCACTGCCACCATGAGTCTGTCTGCCCCCCTGGACCACCACCACCACCACTGGGACTGATGTTATCCACTGCCACCATGAGTCTGTCTGCCCCCCGAACCACCACCACCATCAGGACTAATGTTATCCATTGCCACTGTGAGTCTGTCTGCCCCCCAGACCACCACCACCACTGGGACAGATGTTATCCACTGCCACCATGAGTCTGTCTGCCCCCGGACTGAATCTGTCTGCCCCCGGACCACCACCACCACCACTGGGACTGATGTTATCCACTGCCACGATGAGTCTGTCTGCCCCCGAACCACCACCACCACTGGGACTGATGTTATCCACTGCCACCATGAGTCTGTCTACCCCCTGGACCACCACCACCACTGGAACTGATGTTAGCCACTGCCACCATGAGTCTGTCTGCCCCCCTGGACCACCACCACTGGGACTGATGTTATCCACTGCCACCACTGCCACCATGAGTCTGTCCAGACCACCACATCCATCAGCCAGAGACAGAAAGCTTCTTAATATTTAAACCATAAAGTGAGTATGTGCACTAATATTTGTTATGCTGCTTCACTTCCTTTTGTTGTATGTTTTGTTTTCTGTAGCTTTTCAGAGCCACAATGGTAAAACACATACAGTACACTTCTTTTGTTTCTTTTACAGGGTAACAAAAAAAGGCTCCATTGCTAAAACTCGTTGGGAATGGTATTGTAGCTGTATCGTACAGAGAAGAAGTGATGTTATATCCATGTGAAATCCATTCTGGTAAGTATGAAGATTTTATTTCATCTGTTTCATTGTTTTGTAAAGACTGTAGCAAATATTGCACACAGGTTGTGTTAGTTGACAAGATGTGGATTTGAAATGTAACTTGACTTTGGGGGTTGAGATCTGAGAACCAGGGAGGGACACATAACAATTAAGTTGTAAGAAGTCATTCATTTCTTTTTTTAAGAAACTTCCAGATGCTTTGTTGTTTTGACAAAGTGGCCATATCCAAACAAGTTCTTCAACATCACCCCCCCCAGGCTGGGGACACATGCAACATGCAGAAGTCATTTCGTTAGATGACCATGACCATCATTAACAACCAGACTCGAGAAGGATGCAGATGAAATCTGTGAAGAAGTAATAAAATAAGAAACCATTACAGACAAACCTGCAAATATGCTTCCCCCCCACCCAAAAAAAAAATACTTACCTTCATCTGCTTGAGAGTTATCCATTGCAAATTTCTCTGCAAAAAGTTTTCATCGAGCACTGGAATGTGCACACCAACAGTATCTGTGACCTGTGATACAGAACAATACCATGAGTACATGTCCATGTCAACCCCCCTCACCTACAAAATACAGAAATATATATCTATATATATATCAACTCACCAAGGCTACTATTAGTGTATAGACAAAGGGCATCCTTCCATCCAGTTGAGATGATCACATTGCATTTGCTCGAATCGCAGCACACATTGGACCAGCAACAGTTCGCTACGGTCATCATTTTATTCTGGGGCACTGTGCGCATGAGTGACTGTGCAATAAATTCTGGGGTACTTTGCATGAGCTGAAACAATCCCATTTCACTTCGTTACCACTTGTCAGTTTTCTGCACACAAGCAGGAGGCATTTTGGTCATGCAGAAAAAATCTGGGAACTCTGTGCCACTTTTGTGCGCATGACTGAGTGCACCATTAATGCTGGAGGACTTTGTATGTGCTGAAACATTCTCATTTCACTGTGTAACCACTTGTCAATTTTCTGCACACAAGAAGGATGCATTTTGGGCATGCAGAAAAAATCTGGGGACTCTGTGCCACCACTGCGCGCATCACTGAGTGTGCCATTAATTCTGGGGGACTTCGTATGTGCTGAAACAATCCCATTTCACTTCGTTACCATTTGACAATTTTTCTGCACACAAGCAGGATGCATTTTGGACTGGCAGAAAAAATCTGGGGACTCTGTGCCACCACTGTGCACATGACTGAGTGTGCCATTAATTCTGAGGGACTTTGTATGTGCTGAAATGGCCTCATTTCACTGTATTACCACTTGTCAATTTTCTGCACACAAGAAGGATGCATTCTGGGCTGGCAGAAAAAATCTGGGGACTATGTGCCACCACTACATGCATGACTGAGTGTGCCATTAATTCTAGGGGACTTCGTATGTGCTGAAACAGTCCCATTTCACTTTGTTACCACTTGTCAATTTTCTGCACACCAGCAGGATGCATTTTGGGCATGCAGAAAAAATCTGGGGACTCTGTGCCACTTTGGTGTGTTCTGCGAGTGTTGCTGTGAGCTCATGATGTCATACTGACATTTTTACTATTAAAGCAGCATTGCAAGAATGTCCTCATAGTTCTGAATTGTACTTTTTTATGCTACTTTACATTGCCACAGCCACCACTAGTTACCTCCAAGTCGTGACTTGAATGATATGATTCTTTTCACAATTTATGTCTGCTTTACTTACTTGACTACTTTTTTCATGTATGAAAAACAAATAAGCACATCTTCCAATATTGTTCGGACCAGGTTTTATTTATTTGCAGCTGCTTTTCAATAACTATTGTTCCATGGTGTCATAAAACACTGCCTGATGCATAACTGTTAATTAACAACAAAAGTGATATATAACAACTACTTGATGTGATAGAGAAAAGCAGAGGAAAACAATGACAAAGACCTGGTCAACACCAATTTAAAAGGAATGCTCCTTTCATTATTTCACACATGAAAAAAGGTGGTACAGCAGACTCAACTACTGTAAATTCTCGTATCATTCCAGTCAGTCAGGATGTAAGTAAAGGAAGTTGTAACATAGCATTAACAATATAGGTCAGAGTTATCAACAGATTGTTGCACTGCTGCTTTACAGAGATTCACCACATTACATAGTTATGGTGATGCACATAAACTAATATGTGGGGGCATTACTGCCACTGGACTATTTCTCGCTCCACAGAGTGCAGTACATTTCTGTGAAAACCACCCAAAATTTCATTACAGTGAGTCACATGACAGAGGAATTACCTATCAGGAAAGCCACCCACATTCTGCCACTCTCTCAGCAATGTTGGGACATGATGCCAGAGGGAGTACAAGTGCATGCTCCAATATAGTGAATGTCCGGCAGCTATCCCAATGTTTCCTTATGTTATAAGGTTGGCTTTGTGGTGAAATGTGGGATGTTTCTACTAACAAGGCTCTTCTTACTGGAAACATGCCCACACATTTCACCACAAACTGACCATTATAACATAAAGAAACATTCAGAAACCTGCCGGACAATCAGATATTCACTGTAAGGAGCACGTACATGCACTCTCTCTGCCATCACGTCCTAACGTTGCTGAGAAGGGAGGCAGATAATGGGCAGATTTTCAGAATGGGAGTTCCCCTATCATGTGACACACTGTAATGAAATTATGGGTGGTTTTCACAAAAATTTATTGAACTATGTTATGCAAGAAAGATTCCCTTGGAAGGGAAAATGTGTATGATTAAACAATAACAAAGAAAAAATACACAAAAACAGCACAACACAGTAGTGGGGTGGGATCAGGGGTGGGGTTGGGGGGCAAAAAACAATCCCCTCACTTACTATGGCCATGGGATGCCGTGGTCAGCCAGCAGTGGGTGCAACATTGAAAGTATGTGCTGCTGCTGTGCTTCCACTCTGTTCACCTGCTGCTCCAAAGCACTGAAGCATTCATTATTTTCCTCAAGTGCTGCCCACACCAGGTCAGTGTCAGACTGGGTTGCAGGGACTGTGGTGGGGTCCACTGCAGTGGGGAATCCAGGCAGTGGGGCTGGTGGTGGACAGGGTGGTGCTGGTGCCTGTGGTGGCAGTAGTGGTGGTGGAGCAGCTGCTGTAGTAGCCCTTCTCCTCCTGCTGCAGCAGTGACTGTGAGGCACAACTCCCACCCCAGCAGCACCCTTGGCCACTGCCACAGAAGGGCCAGCAGGTGGATGCCTGGCCTCTTCCATGACAGCCTGCCACTCTGCCCTGTGGTGGTTCAGCATGTGGGTGCGCTGGCCACCGGTCCCCAAATGTGTCCCGGGGGGCCACGGCACACCAGCACACCACACACATGGAACTCCACCACTGTGCTCTCTCCCCCCACACAGTTGAAAAGCTCCCACACTGGGGAGCTGCAGGAGGGACCAGACACAGTCCTTACACATTGCGCACGAGTCCCACCACCACCTAAAATTTCTGGGGCCACCTCCTGTGGCTGTGGAGGTGGTGGAGAGGGTGCTACTAGAGCCCCAACAGCTGCTGCTAGTGGTGGTGGTGGTGATAGTGGTGGAGAAGGTGGATGCGCAGCAGCCACTGGTGGCACTGGTGCTGCTGCTGCTTCTGTTGCTTCAATGGGGTAAGCAACACTGGCCAGGAGTCGAGAGCAGTCCAACATGATACGACCGCCCCACCCCCCACAGGTCCACACTCCTCTTCTCCTACCACGCCTATGGGCCAGTGACTTGCCTTCTCCTATGTCCATCCTCCTAAAGTCCATGGGCCGACACACACACACACAGACAGTGGACACACACAGTCAGTCAGTCACACACACAAAACAAAACAAAACTTATACAAAAAAATTCACTAACAAAAAAACACAAATACAATACAAAAACTAAATAAAGAAATAGCTTTTAAAAAAGCTGTTTGTTTTGTTCTGGCACTGAAACACAACAAAAGGCAAGCAGTAACTCCTCTCTTCTCACAAATGCTGTCTCCCTCTACAAATGCAAAGGAGAAAGTGAAACTGCTTCTGTGACTCACTTCCTTCTTGCCTAGCTAAAGCATGTGACTTACAGTACTGCAAGCCATGTGATGTGCCTATTTTCTTTTCCCTTCACCTTACTTTGCATTAAGGCATAATGGCAACGTGAAGTGGTAATAATAATAATAGCAAGTGAACACTTTGCAGTGTCCACTTCACGTTATGCTCCACGGACGCAAAGTGCCCACTTCACGTCCACTTCACAGGTGGATTAAAAATTTTCTGCATCTCTAACTGTGACCCTTTATTTTGGAATCAGAGGGAACACAGAAACTGGCAATATAAAATGGGGTGACCTACTGTTAAAAAGAGATGGAGAGAATGATCACTACCTGGAATACTGGAGAGAGAGACAAACAAACACAAGACAAGATTCTAATCCAAAGGACATCAGACTTCTAAAACCTAGAGCCTATGAAGTAGATGATCCAAAAAAGTGCCCAGTGAAAAACTACATGATTTACAAATGCAGAAGACCAGAAAAATCAAACAATCCTGATTCCCGTTTTTTTTCTGGCCATAAACTATAAACCCACGGCCCAATACCCAACATGCTGGTCCAAGAATCAACCATTAGGAATCAATAAAATAAGCCAGATAGTAAAAATCATGATCCAAAAAGTGGATATTAAAACAGAGCGGAGACTTACTAATCATTCAATCCGCAAACATTTAGTCCAAAAATTGATTGATAGTAACATCCCTGGAAACAACATCATACAGATCTCAGGCCTTAAGAAACTGCAATCCTTATATAAATACTCAAAATTAAATGAGCAGAAGCAAAAAAAAAAAAAATATCTAACTTACTCAGTGCTGCAGAACCTAAACCCGACATATCAAAAGCACCATTGACATCTCTAAAGCATGAACCATCCATAACAGAAACAGCAAAATATGAACCTAAACCATCAACTTCAAAACAAAATATACTGACCCCTGAATGGATTCCATCTACTTCAAAGAAAACCATACCTGAGTGGAAACCTAAACCATCCCCTTCAAAAGAAAGTATGCAGGTGCCTGACAACCCTGAGATTTCAAGTACATGACTACACAGCATTCCTCATTGTTTTCAGAATCCAACCATAACTGCCCAAACCATTAACTTCAACATAATACAAGGTACGATTTAATAAAACCCCAAAACAAATATCATAACACTTGACATGATGACACTAACAAATCTGTTTCTATCTTCCAGGTCCACCACAAGAAATGCAACCATGGAAGAGACGGTGAAAAATAGAATCAGACCCTGACTCGGATCAAGACAGCCTACACCTGCAATAAAGAAAGCAGTACACATGCATAGAAACACTTACCTGTGCAAAATGTGCAATATAAAACCAAAAAACATACCAGAACACCACTCGGTGAAATAAACCGACCCCCTCCCCCAAAAAAAGAACATCCTGGTGAAATAAACCAAGATGAAAGTTGCAAATAGCAGAACACAAAGCACATAATAAACTGTAATAAAACAGCCAAAACAATCAATAGAAAAAGAAATACCATGCCAGATCATATACACACCTCACAACTCAAAAATGAACATAAACCCCACCCTCAAAACACAACTGACCAATCCAACCCAAGCAAACCTCTATCAACCAATCACTAACAATAAACAACCAAGGATCACAAAATACAACCAATATATGAAAAGAATCAGAGCCCATTCATGACTTCAACCAATAAAAATCTACACACTACAACACTCAGCAAAATGACCCCATTCATAAAAGACGTGCTGTAAAGCAGCCGACTAACATCTCAAATGACCTCCACTACAAGAAAAAGTTACCACCAAACCCACACCAAAATATTAAATAGAAAACAAATAATACCCTATTATATAAATCACGTACATGATGTGTGAGAGTGTGATATGGGAAAATGTATGCACTCGTACAGAGTGAGCTTGGTAATAACACTCATGGCTCAGCAACGTTCCGCCACTCATGATATTACCAAGCTCACTCTGCACTCATGCATATATTTTCCCATATCACACTCTCACACATCATGTGTCCCCTATTTATATGAGTGATAAATGAGTGAGATAAAACAGTGCATCATCCACTGCAGTGTAATATTTTTACCCTCTGCTCTACGGTGATGATATCAGCCATTTACACACATGAGTCACACAAAGGTCACTGATATCATCACTCTAGGCAGCTTTCCCCTCAACATACAAGGAAAAATCTGTGCTGTTACCATAGACACAAATGCAAAACTACTTGAGAGGTCTCACTGCTGCCTGCAGCTAACTCAGTTAGCATTACAAAACACTTTCACCTATTCCCCACTCTCTAACTTTTAGCTCATTACTGTGATACTCCCAGCTTGACTTCAGCCAGAATTCTAAAGAGCACAGCTTCACAGAACAGTCTGTTCCTCACTGCTGCCTGCAGCTAACTTATTTACTTCTGAAAAATGCTCTCAGCTGTTCCTCACACTCTGACTGTCAGTCTAGTACCATTACTGCAATACTGTCAGCTTGACTGCAGCCAGACTTCTAAAGAATACAGCTTCTCAAAATAGTCTGTTTCTCACTCCTACCTAAAACTAACTCATTTAGTATTGCAAAACAGACTAATCTGTTTCCCAGAATTTGTAACACTGCCAGCCCATTCAGAAAAACTCACACACAGAATGAACAAACACATAAACAGGAACAGAACACAAGACAACATAACAATACTTCTGAAACTCATAGCCCTATTGTATAAATTGTATAAATGTATAAATGTGCAGATCATGTGCTATGGCAAATATTGTCACTCCTGCATTGTGAGCTCTGAATATCTCACTCATGCCTTCGCATTCATGAGATTATCAGAGCTCACTCTGCAGGAGTGACAATATTTGTCATATCACACTCATGCCCATCATGTATCCCCTATTTTCATATATATAGATATGGATATAGATACAGATATAGATATAGTTCCTATTTTATTCTATTAAATATATTGTGTTACACCAGTTTTTTTTTTATTTCTATGGACATAATGGCAGCAACAAGCTGTAGAACAGAAGCTTATAATATTAGGAAAAGAAGGCAAAAATAAGAATGTAAAATTGAAAAGGAATTGTAAGGCAGATTTAAATCATCTAATGTTTAAACAGAAGTTTCAAGATACAGTATACTCAACATAAAATGAAAAGACTCTCTGATTTTGGAAGGAAGTGACAATATTACACTAGAAGGGGAGGAATCAGAGCTGGTTGCATCAATTCCAGTTTATTCCTATCCCCGATACAGTATTTTGTTCATCAACACTGAATAACTCAATACAAAATCATAAAAATGAAACAATTTTGTCAGGCAACTGCTCTAGGTACTAGACTTCAATGTTGGAAAATTTCAGTACCAACCAATTCCAGTTTAGCATCTTAAATATCGATGATAATAGCCCTCAAAAAGCACCATTGTTTCATCTAGCTGCTACAGAATTACTAGATGTATTAAAAACAATACCAGCAATTAAAACAAAACATAGCTACCAAACTGTAATAAATCTATTTTAGTTCAGTATATTTCTGATACTGACCATTTATGTGTATTTTCTCATACAGAATAGTATGTTTACTAGAGTATCACCATTAGTTAATGAAAATTTAAGAATGAATATTGATGGGCTAAAAGCACTGACATATTTTAGAATTTGGTAGACATTTAGGGAAAGAAAGGTTGGACTGGATAAATGATCTCAGTCAAGTTATATCTGTAGGCAAATGGATAATTACTGCAGGGAAAAAGTTGGGACTGTCTAGAATACAATGAGAATTTACAAGATGAGAAGATATGCTCAATAAGTTGTGTATTTAAAATAGTAGAGAGAGAGATTCCTAAAGCCCATATTCCAATCAAAATCAAATGTAGAGACTTTAGAAATTATAATAAAGAAGTCTTGTTGGCCAACTTGGCTAAAATTAGATGGGACGGATTGTTTCTAATCCTTTCACTTGATTTAGCAATCCAATAATTTACAAAGTGGTTTAAGGAAGTTTGTAATGATCTAGCTCCTTTGCGATCCTGTGTGCAAAAGAAATCCCATGTTCCCTGAACCACTGAAAAAGTTAAAGAAGCAGATCCATTTAAAAAATAGATTGTGGAAATTAGCTAGTAAATCATTAAACTCAACAGATTGGCACAAATTCAAAGAGGCAAGAAACTCCTTAAAATTTCAAATTAGGAAAGCAAAACAAGGGTATTATGAATCAAAAACGACAGAAACAACTGATACAAGAACATTTTGGTCATTGATTAGGTCTTCTGATTCTCCTGTGGCCCAAGGGCCTCCTATACAAATGTTTCATAATGGTGTCCTCCAACCTCCAAAACAATCAGCAAACATTCTGAATAAGTATTTTGCAAACTTACCAGATTTGGAAATCCCAAATCCAGTTGACAGAGATTCAGGCTTAAAAAATGAGAACTTAGGAAGACTAATATTTAGATTTAAATGCATTACCTGTAAACAAGTTAAGGATGTATTTAAAAAGTTGAAAAAGAAAAGAAGCCCCTGTATTGAACTAGATAGAAAACCATTTTCTTAAAGATTCTGCCCAGGTGATTGCTCCAGTGTTAACAAAACTGTTTAATTGGAGATTGATGTAAAGTACATTCCCACATAGTTGGAGAAATGCAAAAGTTATTCCAGTCTATAAAAGAAGGGGGCCTTCTGACTCTTCAAATTACAGACTAATTGCTTTGTTGTCCATGGTGTCAAAGGTCTTTGAAAGACTGGTTCAAGACCAGATTACTGAATTTTTGGAGAGGTATTCTGTCTGGTTTTTGTAATGAATATTCCACGGACACCACACTCACTGACATGGTGGATATTATAGCCTCTAAATTAGAGGATGACCAGGCAGTGGGAGTGGTATTCATGGATTTATTGAAGGCCTTTGACACAGTGGACCACAGGCTATTGAGTAAATGTCTGGCTGATATAGGTCTGGGCAGGGAGCCTTGTAATTGATTTGCTTACTGTCTACAAAGCAGGTTTCAACAGGTATCTGTAGCTGGACAGCTATCTTAAAAAATACTGGTTCAATGAAGGGCCCCCCAGGGCTCCATATTGGGGCCCACATTATTCTTAATATATTTAAACCATTTGGTTGATTCAGTAAGATATTCATCCATGTGATTGTATACAGATGATACCCTACTGATTGCAAGTGGTAAGACCCCAGAAATAATGGAAGCTAAATTACAAGCTGATTTTGCAGGGATGTGCTCATGGCTATCTGATTCTGGCTTGATATTAACTAGCAAGAAAACAAAATTAATGATATTTAATAAAGGCAGGAAAAAGTTAGAAAATAGTAATTATGTAGTGAAAATAAAACCAAAAAATGTAGTCTTAGAACAGGTTATAGAATATAAATATCTTGGAGTATGGATAGATGATAGATTAAAATTTGATTACCATATAACTGATACTATCTCTAAAATTAATAAAAGACTAGGGGCATTTAGTTAGTCTAGCTTCTGTATGAATAAACACATAAGGAAAACAATAATAATCCAACTCCTCCTTCCAGTCCTCGAATATGGCAGTCATGTGTATGGTTTTGCTCCCAAGATCATGTTAATTAAACCTGATAAAATTTATAATCACATGGCAAGATTCATCTTACTGAAGGATCAAAATTCCCATCATTGTGACCTTTATGAGGAACTAGGATGGTTGTCTCTGGAAAACAAAAGAAAGATTCTCTGGGCTACTTAGATTTAGAAAGAAGTAAATGCAAATAAACCTTTCTATTTGGATTCCAAATTAGAAAAAAAGTCACATCAATTAAACTTAAGAACTATGATTTTGAGGAAGTTCATATTTCCGAGATTTTAAAATAAATTTAGTAATCTGAGATTTCCCATAATTGTAAATTTAATATGGAACTCTATAGGTTCTGTTGCGAATAAAGTTTCAGGAGATATAAAATCCTTTGTAAACAATTTAAAAGTAGAACTAAGTGTGCGATGTAAATGCTATGGTTAGTAAATCCTGACAATTCCTAAGATATGATTGATCAATGTAAAAGTTTTTGGGCATTTGTAAATGTAGTCAACCCTTTTTTAGTGTATAACGAGTATTCCATATAGTATTATCTGCATGTATATTTATTGGTCTTTGTGAAACCAACAAATATGTTGTATTGTGTTTTATTTTGAACTATTAATTAACAGGAACATCTTGAAAGTAGGGCATTGTCCTAATGATGTAAATATTCCATCTATCTCCTGTATAAAAATAAAGATTTTTACTACTACTAGCAAAACAGTCATCAAATATTCCTAGTAATGATATCATATTGTTAGTCAAAAATCAACATAAAACTAATACTGTACTCCTTAAACAATGTCTTTATGATTATAAGGAAGAAGTCAAACTTCCTAAAGGAAGAGATAGCTATGTTCATATAATCATGATTAATCAGAAAGTAGAAATTACCTATAAAGGAAATATCTTCTTCTCATAATTTATTTGGAACAGAGTTTAACAAAATGATTATTCAAGGATCTAGAGTTATGAAAATCTGATCCATAATAATGTGGATTACATTTTAATAATAATTCATGAAACTGAAAACAATAAAACATAAGAACAAAAACCCCAGCAAAATAGCTCTAGTTCCCTCAAGTCAGTTGCAGCAACAAAATAAGGGTAACATGTTTGAGCACATACTTATACAATTGCAAATGGACTTAATACCATTGAACAATATTAATGCAAATGAACTACTCAGAGGTGGCTCAAGAAATAGAGGAGGAGAGATCAGAAGTAGAGGTAAACAAGAACCAGGTCATTTTAACTGAGACACAAATTAACACTGAGTTAAAGCATTTTTTCTGGGAAAGAAACTGCATTAAAACTTAAAGGGATTTTAAAAACAAATTTAAAATGTGGATACCTTAATGGGTATAGCTAAATATCTATTTATGAAAGAGCTAGGAGTAAATCTCTCCCAAAATCAATTACTAAAGGCAACAAAGTTAACAGAAAACCCAGATATAGATAAAATAATTTAATACCTCACAGAATCACAGAAATCTGATGGCAGAAAAGGACCTCATTGGCCCATCGAGTCTGCCCTTTTCCCCCTCCTCTCCTCATCTCTTCTCTTACGGGTCCTCCCCTTCCCCACACTTCCCAAACTCATATGTCTGTCCCATGCCATCTTAAATCCCTACATCATTTGACCTCCACCACCTCTTCTGGTAGTTTATTCCAGGCCTCCACCACTCTCTCTGTGAAGAATCACCCCATCACATTGCCTCTATATCTTCCACCTTCCAATCATAGGCTATGCCCTCTAGTTTTAGCATTCTCCTTCCTTCTGAATGGGCTCCCCTCCTTCACCTTATTGATCCCCTTCATTTATTTAAAAGTTTCAATCATGTTTCTCCCTCTCCTTTCTAGTCTTCAACGGGTACAGATCCAATTCCCTACACCTCTGTTCATATGGTTTTCCCTGCATACTGTGTACCATCTTGGTTGCTCTTCTCTGAGCCATTTTCATCCCATAAATGTCCTTGCATAGGTGTGGTCTCCAGAACTGGACCCCTTACTCCAGGTTTGGTCTCACCATGGCCTTGTAAAGAAGCATCAGTACCTTCCTCCTTCTGTTAGTTATGCCCCTCCCATTGCACATTAACATTACATTTGCCTCCCCCACCACCTTGCTGCACTGACAATGTGCCTTAAGGTTGCTTGATACTATAATCAAGGCCCCTATTTTTCTGCAGAACATTGGGACCAAGTTCTGTGGCAAGATTACCATTTGCTGCAAAAATTCTGCGGCTGTGGTTTGTAATTTCTGCGGAAGTTCTGCAGCACTAACAAACTACCACATCACAGTGTCAGCTTGTCATCCTGACTTCACTTCCATAGCAATGGTTATAGCAATCAGGATGGGGGAAGGCACAGTAACACTAGTTAAAAAAATAACAGACTTATAGAAATAATTTTAAGCCTAAAAAGCAAAATATATATATATATAAATAGGGGATATGACATGGCCTGACTGAAGATATCATATTTATCTTCACGAGAGGCCAGTGATATCATGATATCTCATGAGTGGCGAAGCCACGGTGAGATATCATGATATCACTGGCCTCGAGTGAAGATACATGTGATATCTTCAGTCAGGCCATGTTATATTCTGATTATACAATGTATGCTTTGCTCCCCCCAATACAACTCACCACATGCCCCTCTCAATGCAATGGGTGATATAAAGGTGATGGCCCTAGCAATACAACCCCACTTACAGAAAAGCTGCCAAAACAGCAGATGTCATTTATTGTTTAAAAAATATCTGGTGGATCCTGTTATTTATGGTTAGTTTTAAAAAGTGTTATCTGGTTTATCCTGCCACCCCCCCCAACAGAGCTCCACATGCCCCCCCCCCAACATAACAGATTACATAGGGTTTTCAAATATCTGGTTGATCCTGTCAATTTAAATTACTAAAATATCTGGTTGATCCTACTATTATTTTGGTGAAAAGTTATTTTTTTAAATGCTTATCTGGTTGATCCTGCCACTCTGAGCACTTTCACTTTACCTGTAATTGTAGCGTGGCCGAGCGCTATCCACACTGACGATTGGTACATTGCCAAATGTTTTCTAGGAGGTGCCCCGGGTTCAGTAACTGAGAAAACGCTGTGTTTTCTGCTTATTTCTATGTATCTTGTTGAAAAAAAGCTTCCGACTGCACATAGAGTGCAGCAGTGACCGAGCCGGCGGCTTTTGAACAGTAAAAGGAAGCGCGAGCGTCTGTTGCATATGTAGAGGGGACCTTATGTGATAAATAAGGTATTTCTATACTCATGCTGTCTATACCACTCATGAGGTCCCCACTGTGCATCACTTATATATTTATATGCAATCTGTAACATACATACAAATGTCTGTGTGTGCGTTTATATATATATAGTTAGAGATAGATACTGTATGAATGTATATGTGTGTGTGTGTGTGTATATATATAGATATATATATATATATATATATATATATATATATACATATATATATATATAATTTTTTTTTTATTTCCATGAAATTGTATCCTCATTTATACAGGTCCCTTTGGAAATGGAATAAACAGAATAGAGGAGGTATTGAAAACTCATTTTTCATGCCAACCTGCTTCCCTTGACACACTACATAACACCATCAGGCCATGACATGAATGTCAACCCATTGTGACATAAAGCTCTCCAGCCCATCACAATGTGTCCCTCGTGTGACAGAACACTGTGCCATACCTTCCCAGGCTTAGAGCAGTGATGTGTTCCCCCAACCCTTGTGCTGCTTAGCCAGCTCCTAGAGTTCACCTCTGAACCTGAGTTGCCGGCACAGAAACACAACATGCTACCCTCTGGCCCAACAGCTGGCCCTGCACACAACATTTCTCAATAACATTTAGATGACTCTATCAACCAACAACAATATGTAATCAATAACCATGGGAAAAATGTGTATGGCGCAATTATTTATTTAACAGGTCTAGTCTTTCAACAGGTCTACACATTATTATATTCCACTTTTCTGTGCATAATTACTTTATTTTTCTTAAAAATGACAGTTTAATTCATTTTACCAGTTATTCATTTCAAATGGCATCTCTGTTCCTTAAAGGCACAAATAGGTTTGTACAAAGTAAGGTATGGACTTAACAGGTTTATGCTGTTGTCAATGTTTTGTTTAAGTTGGCCCTAGTGTAATAGTATAAGACTGAAAATTGTATTAGACTGTAGTGCAGGTTGAGCAAATATCACCGTGCCATCGCCTCTGGCAGTGGGAGCTGTGCTAGATAAGTGACTATTCATTTCTGTGGTACAATGCAGCCATTTCATTAGCTAACATATGATGTTATAGCATTGATAACATCACATTTTGAGCATAGAGGGGTATTGGATATAAAACAAGGTGAAAGGACCCAGGTTCTATGGGTAAACAGAAATATTAATAAAGAATCACCAAGAACAGTGAATTCTGCGACACTGCAGAAGTTCTGCGATAGGTTGCAAGTTCTGGGCAAAATTCTGTGGCTGCAGAATTCTAGGGGCCTTGACTATAATCCCCAGATCCCTCTTCTGCTCTGTTTTTTTTATTCCTTCCCCTCCTAGAGTGTAAACTGCACGTGGGTTTTTGCACCCCAGATGCATCACAGCACACTTTTTGGCATTGAATTTCAGCTGCCAAGTTTCTGACTACCCCTCCAGAGTCCTCAAGTCTTGCTGCATGGCCTCTACCCCCCCCCGGGTGTCCACCCTATTGCAGATTTTCATATCATATGTGAATAGGCACACTCTTCCCTCCAGACCTTCTGCTATATCATTGATGTATATATTAAACAAGCATTTGTCAATGCTGAATGTTGTCTTGCTGGCATTGGTAGTGCTGGAGTTAGAGATGCATAACAGAAATGGCAGTGAAGCATAGAACTGATGCCAACCCCACCCCCACCCCCACCCTGCAGAGACTCACAGGCACTGGGGTGTGCCTTTGGGATGTCAGTTATAACGCTTATGCCATTTTACCTCACCCTACCATGTAGATACTGACAAGTGTTGTGGTGTGCTTTGGGGTCTTTGGGCTTTATACTTACCCCATTCCATAAGGAAATGTGTTGCGATGGGTGCAGTATAGGAGAATGGGCCTCACCCTACCCTGTAGACACTGACAAGTGTTGTGGTGTGCTTCGGGGTCTTTGGGCCTTATACTTACCCCATTCCATAAGGAAATATGCTGAGATGGGTGCAGTATAGGAGAATGGGGTGAACGTTAGTGCTGAACACTCCAAGGCACACCTCGATGCCTGTCACTGGCTGCAGGGTGGGGATGGGGGTGGAATGGCATAAGCATTACAGCCAATGATCCCAAGTCATACCCCTGGTGCCTGGCAGTCTCTACAGGGTGGAGTGTTACAGTTGGAAACCCTAACATTGTAGGCGTTTGTTGGTATTTTCACTCCAAATTTTCAACATAGGCTTTTTGTGATCCCACCTCATGAAGAGCGGCACAATCAGTTTGTTAGCTGAAAGGTGGTTTTGCACAGTGGCTATGCCATTTGGTGACATGGGGCAAAAACACATTTTGGGCGGGATGTGGAAAATGACAACTGTATTGTTCATGAGGAAGCGTAAAAAAATGGCAACATTGAAAATCTGGAGTGAAAATATGAAAGAATTGGTGAAGTCATGAGCATGCATAGAAACTGCGCAACACACATCTGTAACCCAATTATTTTTGGGAGTTTTTTAGGCACATTTTCAACATAGGCATTTTGGGACCTCCTCTCATGAACAGTGGTGCTGTGATTTTGTTATTCTTTCCCAAAAGCTGATTTTCCACAATGACCACTCCATTGTGTGCCACAGGTGCAGAAACACATTTTGGGCAGGCTGTGAAAAATGACAGCTGTACTGTTGATAAGGAGGTGTGAAAAAATGCCAGTGTTGAAAATCTGGCATGAAAATATTGCAAATTTGTGAAGTTACAAGGGTGCGTGGAAACTGCACAATGCATGCTTGTAACAGTCATTTTATGAACTTTCGGCACCAAATTTTCAACATAGGCATTTTAGGACCTCTGCTTATGAACAGTGTCACTGTCATTTTCTCAAACTGTCCCAAAAACTGATTTCGCATAGCGACCACGCTATTCTACGCAGGACGTGTGAAAACACATTTCAGCCAGGATATGTTAAATGACAGCTGCACTGTTTATAAGGAGGTGTGGAAAAATGCCAATTTTGAAAATCTGAAGTGAAAATATTACAAATTCACGAAGTTACGAGCGCCCATGGAAACAGCGCAAAGCAAGCTCGTAAAACGGCCATTTGTTTAATTTTTTTCACCAAATTTGCAACATAGCCTTTTTGAGAGCCCCCCTCATTAACAGTGGTACAGTCATTTCATTACTCAGTCCTGAAAGGTGATTCTGCGCAGTGACCACAAAATCACCTTTCGGGACCGAATAATGCCATGACAGTGACTGAATGCATGAGGAGGGGCCCCAATAATCCCATGTTGAAAATTTGGTGTGAAAATTCCAAAACAAATGCCCAAGATATGCACTAAAGTTGAAAAAAAAAACATTTATGCCATTATACAGCTTACCAGCATTTCTTCAGTTCACGGTCGGCTTTGAAGAGTGCAGACGTGTTCCCGGTCCACCGAAGATCATCGCGCCAGACTCCGGAGGTAAGTCTGGGGTGAGGGAGAGGGTGTGGGGAGGCAGGGTGCACAGAGGGTGGGTGAGGGTTGGGGCAGGGAGCTGAACAGACTGCGAGGGACCATTTTCTTCTTTTACAGGTAAAAAAAAAAAATCACAGGACTTTTTTTTTGTGTACAGAATGTTGTACGCTGGGGCGGGCTCCCAGCATGCCACCTGAGTGTTTGGGGGCTAGCTGATGGGATTGGGCACCCCATCAGCACATACCAAAGGGGGGGCAAGAGCTGAGGGGGATTGGGCACCCCCCTCGGCACATAACAAATGGGGGGTGCATTATACCGACGGGGAGTGGGCTCCCCCATTGGCACATAAATTGGGTCAGGGTATGTCGACAGGGGGATTGGGAACCCCCAAAGTCAGCATTGTGGCAGGCAGTGTGCCGCCATGTTTAATGTAATGTTTCATCAGGGAAGGCACGTCGGGAGGTGCCGCTGTGTATGACGAGCTTTGCTTGCATTGCAATGGACTTTTCCTTAGATGTGCTCACCACATTATGTATTCTTGGTGTGGCGCCGGCATGCAGGCTTATTGGGGAATGAGGGACGCACCTACTGATGTGTGCCCTGCATTCTCCTAACAGTGACCGCACCTCCAAATCTGTTACTAATGCAATATGTTGGCTGGCACGCACGTGCAAGCCATCATAAAGAGGGGTCCCAGCACCACCCCCGGGGCACCCCGCTTATTACCCCCTCACCATGGAATGCACCCCATTTACCACCACTCTCTGACTTCTGCCCTCCAACCAGTTGTTCACCCACCTAGTTATTTTCTGTCCCACCGCTAAGCTTTCTAGCTTATTCACTAGCCTTCTGTGAAGGACGCTGTTGAAGGCCTTACTAAAGTCCAGATAGGCCATATCCACTGCCCTCCTGGTCAACCACCTGTGTCATTCAATTGAAGAACTCTGTCAGGTTCATCTGGCAGGACATTCCATTCATGAAACCAAGCTACCTTTCATCTTGCAGTCCACTGTCCACCAGGTAGTCCACCACCCTTTCCTTTATTAGTGTCTCCAGCACCTTTCCCACCACCGAGGTGAGGCTGACCTGGTGATAATTTTCTGCCACCTCTCTACTGCCCCTTTTGTGCTGTGGCATCACATCTGCCCTCATTCAGTCCTTTGGCACATATTCTGTGTCCATGGACAAGTTAAACATCTCATCAGTGGGGCTGCCAGCTCCTCCCTCAGCTCCCGGAGTACCCTTGGGTGCAAGCCATCAAGCCCAGTTGCCTTGTCCACCTTTAACCTGCCCAGTTCCTCCCTTACATAGAAACACAGAAACATAGAAACATAGACTTTGATGGCAGATAAGGACCGCTTGGCCCATCTAGTCTGCCCATTTCCCTACCTACAGGATAGGCTGCAGATCCTAGTTAACCAACAGCCTATTTCTTCCTACCCCCCACAAGAATTGCCTTATGTCTTTCCCATGCATTCTTGAATTCGCCCACAGTTTTAGACCCCACAACTGCCCCAGGAAGGCTGTTCCATGCATCCACTACCCTCTCTGAAATAATACTTCCTCACATTGCCCCTGAACCGCCCTCCTTCTATCTTTAAATTGTGTCCCTTGTTCTTGCCGTCTTTTCTGAAAGATGCTACCCTTTTGGACTTTGTTGATTCCACTGAGGTACTTAAAGTTTCTATCATGTCCCCTCTCCTTCTTTCCTCATGGGTATACATATTAAGCTCCTTTAGTCTCTCCTCATACGGCTTCTCTTCAGACCCTGCACCATTTTAGTTGCCTCCTCTGACTACCTCTATCCTGTCTATATCCTTGCTGAGATGGGGTCTCCAGAACTGGACACAGTACTCAGATGGGGTCTCACCAACTGTCAGTACAGAGGGATAACAACTTCCTGTTTTCTGCTGCTGATGCCTCTCCCTATACATCCCAGTATACCCCCAGCCCTCCCTACTGCCTTCTCACATTGCTTGCTAACCTTAAGGTCATCAGAGATGATTACCCCCAGGTCCCTTTCCTTTTTTGTTGTTGTTACTACCTCCCCACCCCCATTGTGTATTCTTCCCCTGGGTTCTTGTTTCCCAGGTGCATTATTTTGCACTTCTTTGCATACTTACTCTGTCTATGCTGAACATACTAGGATCTACCTTTCCCTGCCACTCCCCCCCCAGCTCTGCTCCCCTCGTCCTCCCCCTCCTCCGTGAAGACTGAGCAGAAGTAGTTATTCAACACCTCTGCTTTTGCAAAGTCCCCCCCAGTTGTATTCCTCCCTCTCCCCACAACCTTACTTTATTTATTTTATTTTATTGTAGTCTCGGATTAAATATCCATGAGCAGGAGCTCTTTTACATAGGTTCCACATCATTTGGGTAACAAGGGAAATACAACAAAGCACATGGTGAACACAAAATTAGTTTTTAAAAAAAACACAGCAGACATTTGATTGGCATTGTAACATGTATGCCAGGGAGCAGGTTAAGAAAATATTGGAGCACTCGCAGAACAGCTAACAAGTAAAATCAACTAGGTGGCCTTGTCAAAACAATAAACAAATAGCTGGATGAAGGTGAGGAGTGTAGAGGGGATGTGAGGAGGAGCAAATTGGTGTGGGGAGTAGCTGGGAACAGAGAAATGAGTGAGAGGATATGGAGAATGAGCATAGAGAGAGAGAGAGAGAGAGGTAGGGGAGAGGGGAAGGGGTGGGAGGGGCTAGACATGATAGGCAGGTGAAGAAGTGCACTTTGAGAGGGGCAGAGCATAAGTGCCAAGGTGAGAAAGGTAGTGATAGTGATATGCATTACATAATGAATACAGTTACAGCTCTTGTTAGTAGTTAGGTACTATCCCCTGTCTCGCCTTCCTTCTTTCCCAAACATACTGTACCTAAAAAAAGTTTTATCCACCCTTTTGGCCCACTTGGCTATTTTCTCCTAAGTATCCACTTTAGCCCCCCTTATCTTCTGCCCTGCCACCCTCCTCTTTTCTCTATAAGCCTCCCTGTCCTCCTCTCTTTGTGTTTTCTTATATACCCTGAATGCCTTTTTCCTTTCCCTGACCACCTCTGCAACCTCCCTTGTAAACCAGAGCAGTCTACTCCTTTTTTTGTTCTGCTTCACCTTCTTAATGCAAATTTCAGTGGCCTTTAATACCCCTCCTTTGATAGCTCCCCATAGCTCCTCAACATCCCATATATTGCTATAGCAGGCAGTATAGCACAGTGGGTTAAAGCTCTGAGCTGCAGATCTGGAGACCTGGGTTTGAATCTCACAGCTGCCTAGGTGCATACTGTGTGATCCTAAGCAAGTCATTTAACTTCCTTGTGCTCCGAGGTTACATCTGGAAACAAGCTTAGGCTTAGTGGGCTACTCCTGGTTAAACAATGTTCCCTTCCCATTATATTCCCCTTCCCTGCCATTTCTTCCTTAAATATCCTCCTCATTTTGTTAAAGTCTGTTTTTCACAAGCCCATCACTCTCATTCTAGTCCAATTTGTCTCCCTCCCCATTTTTACCCTGAACCTCATAGTCCTGTGATTACTAGTACCTAGTCTGTCACCTACCACCCCTCTTCTACATGTTCCCCATTTGTGAGGACCACATCCCGCAGGATTTCTCCCCTAGTGGGCTCCCTGACCAGTAATTTCATGAATACCCCTTCTAGCACCTCTAGGATCCCCCTTCTCCTAGGTGATATCATGACTGGGATTCCACGTCCACGTTGGGGAAGTTTAGGTCCCCCACTAGCAGAAGCTCCCCTTGAGAGCCATCTTCATAACTGCCTGTATTAGCTGTTGATCCCCTTCCTCCCCCCGTGTTGGAGGTCTGTAAACCACCTCAACCCTCAGTGATTCCCCAGTCCATTTGTCAAGCATGACCCACATGAGCTGTGTCTCTCCTACCTCCTCCTGCCCTTCTGTTGCCCTAATGTCATCTTTGACATATAATGCCACCACACCCCACCCCTTTACCATTCCTGTTCTTCCTAAACAGTCTGTAGCTTCGGAAATCTGCCTCCCAAGCATGAAGTTCTGGCCACCAAGTCTCACTTACCACTACTATGTCCAGTCCCTCATCCACCATGATGGCCTCCAAGTCCACCATTTTGTTTCCTAAGCTCCTGGCATTGACTGATATTCCCTTTCACCAGGACCCGCTCCCCCACTGCCCTCCCTCCCTCCTTCTAACCTTTGCTTGTTCTTTCTTTCTTCCAGTATTTTATCTCCATCCTTGGGGGAGGCTCATAGCCTCCCATTTCTCCTGCCACTTTGAATGGCCCCTTCCTTGACACCCACCAAAATCAGATTAAATTATACTTTTTTTTGATAAAGTCCCCAAGCTTTCTCTTTAGCACTGCTTTTCCCTCCCTGCTTATGTGCAGCCTGTCCGGGGCAAATAGACTGTCATCCTCCCATGTTGTTCCTCAGTCCCCCACTAACCCAAACCCCATCTGTCTACACCAATCCCCTAGCCATTGATTAAATTCTTCAATCCCCCCCTTTCTTAATGTGCTTGCTTTTGGTATAGGCAGCACCACTGAGAAAATCATTCAGCGGAGCCCTGCACTACTGCAGACCCTAGCTAGCTCCCTGAACCTAGTCTGCACTTTCATAAGACTACTTTCCTCCAGATCAGTGGCACCTAGGTGGAATGTCAAGTGTGACCACTCATCCTGCTGCTTTGCCCATGAGGGTATATCGTGCCTCACCATTAAAGCCATCATTCCTGGCATACACCCAACCCAAATGGTGATGCTCCATTCTCCATTTCTCCCCCATCTGATTCCTTTTAGTACTGAGTTCCCTATAAGCACAACCCTGCTACTCCCTTCCTTCTGATTATAGTTTTGCTTACACCCCCTTCCTGATATACCGTTACCCTCGCAGGTCCCATTTTCCCCCTTGTCCATCTCCTTCCCCAGAGTTTTGCTCTTCCCTGGACTAAATCTCTCATTTCACCCCCCCCGGTGTCCTCACCAGTCCACCTCGTCCTAGCCTCCCCTTTTGCAAGCTCTGACCCCTCCCTTTACTCCTTTCCTTCCTCTCTACTGCCCAAATACCTCTGTGTATGAGTACCCTCTCCCTTTCCCCCTGCCTTTACCCTTTCTCTTCCTGAGATTACTGTAGGCTCCCTCCCTGTCTCTTCTGTGTTTTGTGTCCCCTTTGAGACTGTTTTAACCCCCTCTTCTTGCATGTTTTGGCTACTTCTTTCCAGGTTCCCTCCCAAAGGTGCCTCCCCCATTCCTGATCCTTCTATCACCTTGGACCCTCCTCCATCTCCTATGAATTTCTTGTTGCCACATTCCTTACCATCCTTCACCTCAAGTGACCCCAGGGGTGTGAATCTGTTTTGCTGCTCTGCCCCCTTTCTTCACAGCCTGCTACCTGATGCTCCTCTCCCTAATTTCTGCCCCTTCCCTGATGATGCTTGCTGTGTTTTTTTTTATCCTTCCACTTGCCAATTCCCCAGACCCCTCTCAACCTCTACTTCTCTTGTGCCTAAGTCTTCTACAGTCTCCCTTGTGCTCCCCCTTACTCCTCTCACCCCTCTGTTGCATCCTCTGGACCTCTTCCAGTCCTCTCTCCTACTACTTATGCCTACCTTTACACATGTTTCTACTACCCCTGCAGCTCCTCCTGTTCTCTCTTTCATCCCCTGCCCAAATGGTGTTTTCTTTCTATCTTCTCCAATCCTCTACCCTTTCCCACTTCCCTGCCCTTCTTAGTGCACACATCAACCTCCCGACCTCCTCTCTTAGCTGTGCAAGGTGTCTGCACACTATGCAGCCCCCCCAGCCTCCATGCTATATCCAACATCATGGCTGTCCCACACCCACAGCACCCTGACAACCTCCCAAAGATTCCCCGTGCCCTAGTGGCCTGGAGACCATACTTGAGACCTGCCTGATCCCATATCAGGTTACCCCTCAAACCTCACTGCCTGTCCATTTGATCACCTTAGTATACCATCTTTTACTACAGCCCTATGCACTTAATTCCTTTTTAGTATGTACTATGTTCCTTATCCCCATACAATCCCTTTGTACATTCTACTTTGCAAATGTTACTCAAATCGGTTCAGTTTGCTACCTTGCAAATGTTACTTAAATCAATTCAGTTTGCTATGAGTTACTCAATAGACATGTACAAAGAAATATTGAAAGTGACCTAGACCTTAAAATGTCTCATAGAAATATACTTATCAAATAGAACTATAAGTAGTCCCTTTTGCTTTTTTTTTCTCTTTGCTGCACTGTACCTGTAACTAAAAATGTCAACAGAAAACTCCCCTCCACCTCCACTTCTGTATGAGTCATTAAAGGTTCTTACCCAATTTTTGAAGCTGAGGAGAAGATTACAAAGATTACAAAGAATCAATCTAATAATTGAACCTCCTTTTTCCTCTTGAATACCTCTTTCCAAATTATTTTAAAGATCAAATGCAATGTTTTGTTTACATATATATTGTTAACAAAAGCTTACATTCACTTGAATTCAAATCCTTGTGTCGATTACATGAACAAAATTATTCTTATATGAACCTATTTAGGAAGGCTACATCAAAGACAAACTAATTCTATGAATAATCACACAAGCAGACAAAGGTGGCTGCAAATGCTGTAAAGATCGGCCAAAACCAAATCTAAGAGATTGAACCGTCCAGCAGTCGGATTCAGAAGTTATCTACTGTCAGATGACGATTATTAATCGATGTACAGATAAAGTTTTTTGCCTCAACAGACGATCACATAAGCCACGTATTTTGCCCTCCCTCAGTGAATCGTCACTGTCACAATTACACCTCTCGGCTACCAGTGTAATTGTGACTTTAAAACTGGTCATCGGTGGGAGGCAAGGCATTGAGCCCATATCTTGAATGTTTGCTGGCCATTCTGCCTATTTGGGAATAAAAGGCTTTTATCCTGACACATCGATTGTGAAATTCGTATCTGACAGTAGATGGCTACGAGGTGCTGACCTATATGGACAGTTCGTGAGTAATTCTATGAATGAACAAAATTAAGATTTATTTTATATCCATTAAACAACCCTGTGTCATATAGCTAGAAAACCATGCAGATTTTTGATCAGGAAGAGCTAACAGCTGTGATACAGATAAGTTGATTTCTCATAGAGAAACATTCATGACACTTCAGTTCAGCACTGAACTCAAATGATCAACTTTTTATAATCACAGAATGATAGATTTTAAACTAATCTATCTAAACACAAACCAGAGACTGAGTTAGTAAAAAACCTGGAGAGCAAACAATTACCTTTACAAACTGCTCTGACTGGGAAGTGAAACAGCTCTTCAGTCAAGCAAGAACTTAACTGCTGATTGTAAGCCCCCCTCCTCTGTGGGCTTACCTGGGTCAGCTCCTGTTTCCCATGCATTTTCACCACTGCTGTGCCCGAGTTCCCTGGTGTGCCAGGACTCTACTTCCAGCCTCTGTCATGTTCTCTGTCAGTTTGTGGCTGGAGGAACAAAAGATGCAGAACTGCTGTGCTCAGCCACGTGAATGTGTGAGCTGGCAGTCCTTGAATGTGCAGTAGTGCATCCCCATTTTCTCACCACCATTGCAGCAAAGTTACAGCCTCTCCGGTGCTCCTGGATCCCTAGGCAAGCAAAATCGGGTCCAGAGACATGGAGGAGGCACCTGAGGAGCAAAACAAGTGTTTATTTAAGGAGCACTAATGAGTGCTCTGAGGCTATCACATCAATATTAATGAAGGTCTTATGAATATTAATGAGCATGTTCTGCTGCTTGGGGACTGAGATTATCAACAGCAGCAACAGGGGTGGAATTAAGATAAATTAGTGAACTCTGCATGGGGATTAGAGTGTAGAGGGACTGCTACAGAACCTGGGGGAAATCAAAACTTAAATCAGTGAATGTTGGTTGCCAAAGACTTTGAAAATGAGGACTTGGCTGGAGACTGCATTTAGTAGCTATGTTGTCCATCTTTAACCCCTGCCATAGCTAATCAGTCAACAGGGATTTTGCCAAGAGGCTCATGGGACTGTCAAAGGGGACTCTGGGAGGAAAAGGAGGGACAGTTCTTGGTGCCCAAATAGAAACCGATCAGGTGCCAAGTGAGCCCTATGAATATAAATTTTTTCCTGTTGGACAGCTGCAGCAGCCAATTAGAAGGGGCTACTGGGAAACTGATAAAAGGGTCTGTTTGCCTGACAAAGGGGGATTCCTAAGTGTGTAGCCAGAGAGTGCAGGAAGAGAGAGACTGCTATGGGCTTGCTCACTGTGAAGGCCTGCCTGTTTGCTAAAGACCTTGTCTGGCCACAGTATTGGATAAGCTGCAGAATGCCAGGAAAAAAGAGAATAGCCCTTAGAAAAGGAACTGGATGGTGTGAGAAGTTCCCAGGGTGAGATTTGAACCTGCAGCTGAGAGAGTTTGCTGCTGAGAATTTGGAAGTAGCTGCTGAGATTTGAACCTGCAGCTCCTGAGTGAATTTGTTGCTGAGACTGGAAAGCTGCTGCTGAGATTTGAATCTGCAGCTGTGTGCAAGAAAGCTAGACTTCACACCTAGTGTGAGAGACTATGTAGATCTGCTGTCAGAGAGAGAAAGAGAGAGAACTGACTGCCCTGCAGTGCAAGAAGAGCCAGCAGAGTTTGGCAGTTGAAAAGCAGAAACTGTAAACGTCGCAGCCTAATCCCTCAGTATCTGCAGCAGAGAAAAGGGTGTGCCATGCATCAATTTGGGTAACCACCAGCCTGCTCTGTACCCAGACTGAAGAGGAGACTACCAGAGAGGAAGATGTCAAGAGGTCTGCCAGGTAAAAACCACATACAAGAGCCTGGGAGTGAAGACTGGAAAGGCTTGGCAGGTGAAGACCAGCATTCTTTGTTTCTTTGAGCAACAGCTGCTGTGTTGCAACAACTCCTGATACCAACACAGTACCATGAAACAAGTGTCTGCTACCTCCCTTTGAACTGCTGAACTGTAAGTATCCTGGGCTAAGGCTTTGGGGAAGTTTTCATTTAGCTAGTTAGAGGAATAAGGGGGTTAAGTCCTGGGCAGGACTGTGCCAAGATTAAAGCAGTGCCCAGGCAGAAAGTTAAAATTTTGCATCTGTTAAAAGTTAATGGGCCCCAATGAAAGATCCCCCAGCGTCTTCTACACAGTGGTGTGGTACCCATCCAAGGTACTCTAGAGACATTCTGGGCAGCTGCCATTGGGAATACAGGTGCACCTGCAGGTGGGAGGTGGGGATTGTGTGGAGTAAAAATGCCAGTATGCTCAGTGGTACTGCAAGGGTCGATCCTAGGCCCATTATTATTCAGTGTATTCCTCAATAGCCTTCCCAAATCCTGTAGCAGCAATATGGTCCTATATGCAGATGATGCTGTCCTTTTCACTAGCAGCACTGATCCGCTCCCCCTCACAAATGAACTACAAGCAAACTTCACACTGGTTGAAACCTGGTTTGAACAGCACAAACTGCTGATGGACTATAAAACAAACAAGGTCATGCTGTTTTCTAACCCCCACAATAAACATAAATCAGCCATCCTGTCTATCCAAAACAATCACAACCTCCGTATTGAGCAAGTAACTGAATTCAAGTTCCTAGGGGTCATACTGGACTGTCCCCTCTCTTACACCCATCTTGTTAGTCAGATCTCCAGGGTAGTAAATGCTAGACTCAGCACCCTGTACCATCACCAGCATTGCCTGACCCCTGAGGCCCTGCAGCTAGCTGCTACCAGTTATATCCTACCAATAATAGATTGTGACTTAGTCATTTATGGGGCTGCTACCGACACTACCCTGAAAGGAATCTCAACTGCACTAAATAATACCTGTAGGCTTGTAACTGGTGCTGACAAATGCACTCATACATGTGAGCTTTACAAGCATACCAGCTGGCTCAACCTTAAAGGATAGGTCACCTACCAGACCTGTCTTCTGGTCAAGAAAATCACCCTTCACCTCACCTCCCTGCCTTTCTACACCTACTAACACCAGCTCAAAACCCTTGGTGTACGCATAGTGCTTCCAAAAACACATACCTCACCCCTTTCTGTCAAGACTTTTCAGGCGCAGCAAACTTTTAGCTCTTGGGCCTCTGACCTGGCTAAATGGCCTCACTCATGACATCTCCACTGAAGTAAAACTTGGCCCCTTTAAGCATAGGCTCCGACAACACCTCGCTTCTCTCGTTAGTTGCAACTGTTCTCCCTAGCCTGCTTATTGAGTACTCTGTTTTTCTGCTCTTTCTCTATCACCACCTATAGTGCTTTCTCCCTAACTGGCTTTGCTATCTGACACCTCACCTCACCTTGTCCCTCCTTTCCCTTTTGTCTACCTCCCCTGCTTCCCCCTGCCCTTTAATCCCTCTCTTCCCCACCACCTAGTTGTTCCCTCTCACCTTTTACTACTCTCTCCTCCACCTCATCTGTGCCTATCTCTAGGTCAGTCCCCCTCCTTTGTCTGACCCAGTCTGCTCATATTATCACCTGCTATAGCATTAACTGACAAGGTCATATTAGAGACTGCTTTTGTTTTTTTATACTGTTCGTTACTTCCTTTTGAAGTTGTATACTGTAACTAATGAACTCAATTGTACCTTTTCTCTCCTACACATGAAACCTCCTGCCTTGTTTACTAAGATGTTATCTCTGTCGATGCAGGACCTTTGTAGAAGAACCTCTGGTTCAAAGGTGTTGTAATCCTAGAAATCAATAAATAAATAAAATAAAAAAGTGTTTCAACATGTCTTAAAGGTGTTATGCTATTTTACTCCTTTTTTCCCTTCCCCAAAATAAAACTGTTAATTGTTGATGTTTCATTCTATTACTGCAACTCTTTGCAAAAAGTGGGAATCATTGTTGTGTGGGTGTGGGGGAGGTACAGTGGGGGCAGTTACTTTATTTTCCTGGGGGTGTTAACCTGCAGTTCATCTACAGGTATTCCCTATCACTACCCCAGGTGGAGGCACCATGAGCACCTGTTGCTTCCGTACCACTTGTCTGCCAGAAAACCCAGGTCGGCCCCCTCGAGATGTGACCAGGGAAGAACTGAGGGCCCTAGAAACAGCTGAGGTGAGTCCAAAAGGGGCTGTTACATGAAGCAGCTAGCTACTCCAATGTGATGTTGTCCCTCTGCAAGCCTCACTCAGAGGGACAAAAACAATTCACTATTTTCAGTTACGGCAGAGCAAGTTAACAAACGCTGATTTAAAGAAAACCATACAACAAAACAGTACGACATTTTCAGGAAACACTAATCATGACACAGGGACTTGAATTCAAGCAAATTCAGGCTTTTATTAGCAATATATAAAAATTATTGCATCTGATCTTTAAAAATCAAACCACTCAGAAGGTTAAAGTTACAGAGAAATAGCAACATAGAAAACATGACAACATACTGTATACAAACTCAAGGTCATCTAGCCTGTCCAAGAACAGTATAGAAACTATAGTTGTACGAGAAAAAAGGTTCAAGAGAGCATGGCTTCTCCTCTTTCTCAGCATGTAATTTTATCTATCTGTGGCCTTCTCAAAATGCCAAGAAAAACTGACTACTCACTGCCTATCCTACTTATCTTGACAGATTGCATTAAGTATAAGAATTCCACCCTGTTAACTGCTGAGTTATTTAATACAGTACAATCATTTTCATTTCATTTTCATGTTATTTGTGACCAGGGCATACACACTGAGTATTAGCTCATTCATAATGTGCTGCCATGGGTACATAAAAGTTACAATCAACAATACAAGAAAAAACATTTATTATACTAAGTATACTGTAAAAGCAGTCAAACATATACAAACTTATATATTAACAGATACACAAATACATACATTATTTGAGACCTTGGCATTCACATTGGTGCCTATGCATCAGTGCGGGTCATCATGCATGAGCGGCACATACCCAGCCCAAGCAGTTCTGTACCCACAGACAGGCACATGGGGGCATGGCGTTCAATACAGCCAGCCATTACAGGGTACCTGTCCATGGCCCCACCCACCTGTGCACTGGTGTGCTACAGGGAATTGGTGGGCATCCAATCAGATGCCTATCCTGGTCCACTGGTGGATTCCCTGCTCCATGCAGAGCAGGGGATTTGGGGATGGCATGAGTCCCTAAAATTACAATTGTCAGGCATGGGCCTTAATGGCTGCCCCAGCCTTCTCCCCTGACTAGAGGTCTGGAGCAGCATGGCAGGGGTGGGTTAGGTCCTGCCATGGCAAGCAGGTGCAGTTAGTGGAGGAAATGCATTGACTACGGCAGGGTACCTGCCCCAGTAACCTATGCCCAACTCACCCCACTCTGCATGATTATGTGGATGGTGTGGAATGCAGGCACATCCGCTGAACACTCCCCAGACCATCCATGCCTACAGCAGCATGAACAGCTGGGGGACTGAGCACAGAAGGGGTGCATGCATACTTTAGTGCCTGCTGCAAGAGTCCCACATGCCCCCCCATGCATGGCTATTTGACTTAGGGATGCCTACATGCTACAAATACACTCTGCATAAGCATTTTCTTTAATTTTATCTTGCATCAGGCCTATTAAGTATTGGCTCATTTACAATGTGGCCACAAACTGAACTCCAGAGCACCCCCCTCCCGGTAATTCCAGGATACCCTTGTGTCTGTCCCACTGGTTCTTGAATCCTATGACTGTTTTAGCCCCTAGCAACTCCTCTGGTTGGCCATTCCAAGTATCCACCACTCTCCATGAAAAAATATTTTTTAATGTTACCCCTGAGCCTTCCCCTCCCAGCTTCATATTATACCCCCTTGTATAGGAACATGTCTTACTTTAAAAGATGCTTCCGTCCCGTACTCAGTTTTTACCAGTGAAGTATTTGTGAGTCTCTATCATGTCCCCTCTCTCCCTCCTTGCCTCCAGGGAATACATATTTAATTCATTTAGTCTTTCCTCATAGATCTTTTCATGCAGGCCCTGGACCATTTTAGTTGCCCTTCTCTACACTGCTCCCTCCCTGTCTATGTCCTTTCTCATATGGTGCCTCCAAAGGTGGATGCAGTTCTTCAGGTGTGGCCTCACCAGTGTCTTAACAGGGGCAAAATGATCTCCCTCCTTCTACTTCTGATACCTCTTCCTATGCATCCAGCACCCAGCTAACCTTTCTCACCACTTTGTCACACTGCCTAGCCTCTTTTAGGTGATCTGAAATGGTAACTCCCAAGTCTTTCTTCTGCTTTGTGACTATTAGTACCTCCCTCCAAGTTTGTAAGTTGCTCTTGGGTTCTTGTGCCCTATGTGCATGATCCTGTACTTTTTTGCATTGAATCCTAGCTTCCATGCTCCACACCATTCCTACAATATTTTTAAAGTCCTCTCTCATCTTTTGAACCCCCCGCATATCCACCCTATTATATACCTTTGTGTCATCAGCAAATAAGCATACCTTCCCCTCATGACCCTCTACAATGTCTCCTATACAGACATTGAAGAGGACCAGCCCCAGCACTGACCCCTGTGGCACCTCACTTGCTACCTCTCCCTTTCCAGAGTATTCCCCATTTACCACCACCCTCTGACTCCTGCCAGTATGCCATTTTTCTACCCATAGTACTATTTTAGGATTCACATCTAGGCTATGTAGTTTGTTTATCAGTCTTTTATGAGAGAAGGTGTCGAAGGACTTTCTGAAGTCCAGATAGACCACATCCACCACCTCGCCCTGGTCCACCACCTTAGCCACCCAATTGAATAACTCTATTAGGTCTTGCGGGACTTTTCAGAGGTACTCCCAGTGTAGGACTGGAAGAAAGGAGTTGTGAATAGGGTGAGGCAGGAGGAAATGGAGGCAGTCAATGCTTAGTGAAAGGAATGTGTTGGGAAGAGGAATATAGATGTGTAGGTGATTGAGGGAAATTCTGGGACAAATGGCTTTTCAAAGGTGATGGCTTTCATTGCATTAGGGATAAGACAAAAACATTTGGGCAGAAACTTGATGTCTAGGTGGATAGTCTTTTACACTGAGAGAGGAGGAGGAGGCAGAAGTTGGGATTCCCCTGAAAGGAGATGGGAGCAGGGTGGACCTGGCATAGACTCCCCCAGAAACTGAAAATGGTTTAAGAATACTTCAAAATCCATTCCATAGTTCAGTTAGCCAGACTGGCTGCATGTTGATTCTCATATCTGGACACCAAATGTTTAACTGCCTTAACCCAGGAAGCAGCAGTGAGTGATAGCAGTGACATTTTAGACCTATACTTTTTTATTCTATTTTAGATCACCCTTCTTTTCTCAATTTTATTATATGCTATTCCCCCATTTGGATTCTACCTTACCACTTTTCTTTATTTTACAGTTGCAATAATAATAAAGCCCTCCTTTTAATATGGCTTGGACCAGGTTTTTATCTCTATTTTCTGATGTTTCTGAACATCTATTGCCTAAAATCATTTTTATGTGACTATAATGAACTGCATGCAGCAGATACTGTTCCCTGATCTTAAACGACAACAGGTATGCCGAAACAGCTGAGAACACAGATGAAAACCTGGTTAGAGCTATATTAAAAGGTGTGTTGCTTTTATTATTTCAAATGTGGGAAAAAGTGCTAAAGTAGACAGATGGGAAAGAAGGGTATAATAACACAAATCAGGAAATGGGGGCAATTTAAAATGAAAAAATATATAGGTCAAACATTTCCCTGCTATAATGCATGATTTGATTATGAAGCAGGACAGAGACTTCATGAAGCCTAGGTTTTAGATGAGTGGATGGTATTGGTTTTTATTTGCCTTTTATCAGCTGATAAATTTACCTTTGGCAGTAAATGAGTTGTGTTTTCTTGAGACAAAACATAGACACAGAGGCCCAGATATTCAAAAGAGTTGAGCCATGTGCAATAGGGTTGCGCCTGCACAAGTCCAAAATTGCGCCATTCTGTAATATTCAGCAGGAGGCAGTTGCGCCCCCAAAATCATGCTGAGCAACAGCGCAATGATAATGAAGGCATGCGCAACCGAAGGGGGAGGAACCATGCATAAATGGCGCAGTGTGATATTCAACGACTTGCGCCATGCGCAATAGGGGAGCAAGCGGAAGTTGCGCCATAGTGGAAATGAGCCAAAATAAAAAGGAGCAAGGGAGAGGTGCAAGAACGCGACAGGGAAGCCACATGAGACAGAACCCTAGGCAGACAGACAGGGCAGGAGGGACAAACAGGGCAGGCCAGGGAAAGGGCACCGTGAACAAAGAGGCACAGGGAAGGTGTGGGGAGCCACAGCTAGTGCAGAAGGGGGAAGTGCCACACAACACAGAGGCCACCACAGGCAGGTGTTCCCAGTGCAGGGGAAGTAGCAGGGAGGACAGCGGGGGGAATACAGAAACAGCTGCCAGGGGGGTGAACACAAACCAGGGACATGGCCAGTGCCACCTTCCAGATGGAGGCCATTATGAGGGGGGTGAGAAGGTGGGTGGCAGGGGGGCGTGGCCGTGGAAGGGCCCATCAGCGGTATGTCCCCAACAGGTAGTACCGAGCCCGCACCAGCTTTGAGCTGTACACTGATACTGAGATTGTGGGCCGGTACCTCCTGAATAGGGCAATTATGAGGCAGCTCTGTGAGCTGTGCAGTGATGTGATGCAAGCACCCACACAACGGAGCCATGCCCTGTCAGTGGAGACTAGAGTAACAGCCTGCATGTGCTTGCTTGCCATGGGTACCTTCCAGATACCAACTGGGGACACCACAGGCATAATCCAGTTGGCCACGTCATGCCACCTCACCCAATTCCTCAGCACACTGCTGCCACATGCTGTGGAGCACATCCATTTCCCCTGCACAGCGGCGGAGTGCACAGCAAATATACAGGAGTTCCACAGGGTAGCACATATGCCTGGCATGCTAAGGGCAATAGACTGCACCCATGTGGCCATACGCACACCACCTGGCCCCAAGGGAGCCACATACGTCAATCACAAGGGCTATGCCAGCATCAACTGCCAGGTGGTGTGCGATGCCAGGTGGCGCATAATCAATGTCTGTGCCATGCACCCTGGGGGAGCACATGATTCTTTCATCTGGCACCAGTCAGCAATGTGCCACAGATTCGAGAGTGGGGACATCCCCACTGGACACCTAGTGGGTGAGTATGCAAACCACACGGACAATCATAGGGCCTGGGGGGGCATGGCCAGAGGTGACATGGTTAGTGGCCTACATGGCCTGGGGCAAGGCGATGCTGATCACCAAACTAACCTTTGCCCTCTACACACAGATGACAGTGGATACCCACTCCATCCCTGGCTGCTCACACCCTACCGGTGGCCCGCGACCCCATCGCAGCAATGCTACAATGAGGCACACGCCACCACATGTACTGTCATTGAGCTGGTGTTCGGGATGCTGAAGGCATGTTTCTGTTGCTTGGACACCTGTGGCGGTGCCCTACAGTACAACCCCTCAAAGGCCTGCGGACTATTCCTGGCCTGTTGCATCCTGCAGAACATGGCCAATGAATGTGGGATAGCCATACAGGTTGAAGAGGGGGACAGCGATGGGGACGATGAGGATGCCATGATGATGGTGATGGGCAGCCCCCCCTTGGCTGACGGGACCCCTGACTGATCCGGCTGGCACAGCTGCACCAGGACACCATCATGGAGGAGCACTTCAGCCAACCCAGGTAAGTCATGGTGCCATGTGCAACCACCAGCTGCTAAGGCACAACCCACAAACACACATATACACACACCAGGGGTGCATGCCGTCAAGGGAAGTGGCAGGGCACAGAAGCACACATACAACCAGGGGTGGGTGAGGATTACTATGCCACGCAGATGGACACACACACACATGCATACACACAATGCATCAAACGTGCACAGAGGGCAGGAGGCACACCGACCCAGAATGCCAGCCCTAGCAACACACATGTCCACAGGCCATCATGCCCACTGCCTGTCCTTGTGCATGTGTCAGATGCTGAGCACCATTGCACATTGGTGTACAGTGCAATGCAGGCATCATCATGCACACACAACTGTGGATAGCAGCCGGGAGGGTGTGCAGGTGGACTGTGTGTCTGCATGCAGGGACGGGTACCCACCCGTGCACTGCCCACTGAAACACACAATGCACACAGGGAATCACCAGACATTAGCCATGCTGGGAGACAGGTCAGTCACACGACACAGTGCCCCGGCCACCACGGATGCATGGGTGGCCCCGCCAAGACCTGCCAGCACTGACAGGCTGACCACTGGCTTCATGGGGTGGCACCGATGGTCCCCCAGGGGTTCCACTGCTTGAACATGACTGTGATCGCGCAGGGGTCTGCAGCACAACAAACATGCCTGTGCCAGGAGTGCTCGGGATGCCCACAGCTGAACCCGGTGTCGACAGGGTGGGAGTCGCATGACGCCAGGAATGGGGGGTGGATAGTGCACTGCGTGGTGTCTGCGATGCATGGGCACCTGACTGTGTGCATATTGTGGCCATGACAGCAGTGAATGCCTGTATATGCCTGTCAATGTCAGTGGTCACATCCTTCCACAAATGGTCCATTCCTGCCAGGATCAGAGTAGTGTCCCTGCTGCGATGCTCCTCTGCCACTCCAGAGCCACATGCAGTGCTTCCACAGATGTTGCAGGCCGCATCTGCTGCTGGACTGATGCTTGCAGTAGGCAGGTGTGCTTGTCCAAGAGGTCATCTGCCTCCTTGGCATCCTGTCCCTCAGGGTGTGCACGGCCCCGATGATCAGCACCCCTTGAGGGTGGGTGCTGCACACCAGAACCAGATCTGGGCATGTCCACAGGTGGTGCACAGACACCACCGCTGAATCCTGTACCCCCAAGCCCATTGGCCGACTGCTGATGCTGCCCCTCTGGCTGCTGCTCCCCAGGGCTCAGTGGTGCCACCACAGTGGCCACAACAGTCCCACTGTCCTGAGCAGACATCAGTGCTGCCCCACTGCTGCTCACTGGCACAGACTGGGACTGTGCTGACACGCAGGCCTTCATGGCAGCACCACTCACAGCCATGGGTGCAAATTGCCCTGCTGTGCGGCCATCCCATGGCACACATGTGTCACTGCCCATGATGTTAGCATCATCATCACCAGTGATGGACTCTGCACTGGCCACAGTCACAGCATGCTGGCATCTGTGGACGCCGGCATGCTGGGACACAGGCAGGGCTTCCTCCACACCTGTTACAATGACATCAGTGTGGACAGCCAGGTGGCCCCACTGTCACAATGATCCATGTATACCTGTGGAGGTGGATGGGCCCTCTTCCAACTCCAGATGACTGTCCTCAGTGGACAGGCCCACCACCGCTGATCCATGCAGATGCTCAGGATCTGTAAGGGAAAGCAAAGTCGCGTTACTGCACGTGACCTATCCTGCCCCCCCATAGACAGAACATGACTTACCATGCAGTGATGGGCCACCACCCATCTTGAAGCCACCACCTGGAACACCCTCAATGGCACTGCACTGCATGCTTCCAGCAAGCTTCTCCTCCTGTGGGGTCAGCTGTACCACTTCCGGCTGTCCCCCACCTGTTGCAGCACATGCTGCCCTGATGGCAGCCACCTTCTCCTTTATCCTCCTCCTGTCCATGCCCATCTTTTTCTTACACTCCTGAACGGAGCACTGGTGGCTGTCATGCAGGTTCACAGCATATGCCACCTCCTCCCATGCAGCAGCACAGGCTTGAGGTGTTCCCCACCGTCCACTGAGAAGTGGCTCCTGATCCAGGTCGGTCTCGAACAGGGCCTCGGTTTCGGCCTTTGTAAAGTTCGGCCTCCTCCTACTCCCACCACAGTGTACCTCCTCTCCAACAACCTGCTTGGTCATTATATAGCCCGTAAGAATGGCAGTTGTTACCTGTGACTGTGCAGTCCCATGCAGGTTCCTAAATCCACAGTCCACACTCCCAAACAGCATGCAACTCACCAATAGACTGCAGTAACTGACTATGGCCACTGCAGCACAATGTCGCACTTTTGAAGCGCAACCCATGCAAATGAGGTGAGGAGCAACTTTAAGTAGATGCAAATTGCAGTGCTGCGCCATTGAATGGCTGATCAGATGATTTGCATATGACGGCTGAATATTGCGCTGTTGGGCTTTGCGCAATTGTGTTGAACATACTGAGCCAATGGCGCAGTTCTGTAACATGCGTAGTACACACCTCACTGCGCATGCCTGGGTTGCTGACGCAGGTGTCTGCTGCGCTGATGATGGGCTGTGCGCGGTAGGCAATGCAGGGCATGGCCACCATTGTGCTAGTGGTGCTATGGTGATGGTCACTACATGGCGCTGTGGCAAAGGGCCATCATAGGCGCAATGGGCCAACTGCGCAGTAGGCCACTATGGAGCTGGCACACAGGCAGCCAATCGCGCCACACGCATTGTGTTCTCAAGTCGCTGTGTGTGTCCATGTCACAGAGACCCTTGACCCTGTGCCCAACCTTTGCCCCCTAGGCGCCATGCGTCAGGCATGGGTGCACCTCTATCATGCTGTTCAGTGACAGAGCAGTAGGGAATGGCAGCGCTGTACCATGCAGCATCTGCATGTGGGGAGCTGCACTGCAGAGCACCATATTGCCAACTAGGAAACTGAGAATGGCATGCAGAAAGGCAGCCCAGTGGTCTGCTATTGAACTGACCAACCTAGTGGCCATTGTGGAGCCACAGCATTGGCCTCTGTTCGGGGAGGTGCCCCTGGACAGGGCCAGGACCCAGGTGTGGCAGGAGGCGACCACTGCCCTTGAGGAGGCCACTGGACGGGGGAGGAGTGCCGAGCAGTGCAGGCACCGATACGGGGACCTGTGGCGGAGGGAGCTGGAGCTACTAGCACACCTGCGGGCACTTGCCAGGAGGGGCAGAGTGCCACAGCCAGGTAGGGGTTCCATCAACACACTTTTATCGTACATATGGGTAACAGTGTTGTATGTGTCCAGCACATAGGGGAGGGACCGTCCGGGGTTGGCTGTGGTGGTGTTCACAGGGTGTGGGGTGGGTGAGTCTGGCTGGGTGGGAGGGCACACACATGGGGGCAGGAGGACTTTGCTATGGGATTGTACTGATGTTCCTCTCTCCATGTTTGCCCCACAGGCCCGGAGGAACACTGCCGTGCATGGGAAGAGCGGCGGCGGGAGGAGCATGGTGCAGCCAGGCGGGGCGAGGGCCCTCACCGCCCACTCGACTGGCCCAATGAAGGTGAGTGCCATACATCCATGATTACTATTGCATGCTGTGTGACAGGGTGGGCAGCGGGGCCTGGACACCATCCATCGACACCCCTGCCATGCACATGACTTGATACAGTCAACACTGTCCAGTGGCAATGCATGTCTGGGAGTGTGTCAATGGTGGCCCATGCATGCACCAGATACATGGTTGTACTACTGCCTTTGCACCAAATAGCCATGTCACTAAACAGCCACGGTGGTGCTGTGCATGACTTGGCCGGTGGGTGTGTGCAGCGTTCTGCATGGCTGTATGCGCCTGGGTGGGCAGGTCACGTGGACGTGATCACTGCGGGTGGTCACACACCATCACAGAGGTATGTCCCATGGCTGTATGCCATGCACAGTGGGCGGGCTGTATGGGGTTGTGCATTCACATCTATTGACTGTGCTCCCTTGTCCTAGGTACCCGCCAGCTTCGTGAAATCTGGGAGGTGCTGCGGGAGATATTGTTGGTGGCAAGGGCATTGCTGGACATCCTGCGATGCATAGATGAAACTGGGATCTTGAGGAGGCACTGGGCCCAGAGGAGTCAGAGCGGGGAGAGGCGCTCCCGCCAGGGATACATTGGTCCCAGTATTCCCCTACCCCCCCGGACCCACCCTCACACCCCTCCTTCCCCATCCCATTTGTCCACCTCTGCCTCTACCCACCCCCACCTTGTTTGTGGCCCCCAACCTTGTATATAGTTCATATGTAATATTGTATATAGTTCTTATAATAGTGTACATAGTATATTGTTATATATTTTTTCAATACATTTAATTTTGATATGAATACTGTGGTGGTCTCTGATTTGCAGCGGGCTATAGGTACTCAGCTGCAGTGGTGTGCATGGTGTCAGGGGTGGTGTGGTCATGGGTATGTGTGTGTGTGTCCATGTGGAGGTGACTATGGTGTGGGGGTAACTATCAGTCAGTGTCTGTGGTGTGTGTGTGTTGTGCCATGTTCACTGGATGACTGTGTGCAGTGGTCCATGGTGTGTGCTCTGTGTTCATGGCGCACCCATCGGCCCGTCCATGGCCTGTGCAGCTGACACCCATGCATGTCTGTGACCTGCATGGTCCGCTGGCATGTCAGTGGTGGCAGTCCCTGCAGGGCAGCCACTGTACCCGTCACATTGCCGGGTTGTCTCCTGTCACTGGTGTGGTGCATGCCTGCCTCGGGTGGCACTGTGGGCATCACAGCTGTTGTCCCACCTCCATGCTGTGCCTTGTGTGTGTTGCAGGGGGATGTGCCCCACTGTCTGTGACTTGTGCTCTGGGTGACTGATGGTGGTGTATGGGTCCACAGTGCCTGTGCAGGGTGGCTGGCACTCCAGTGCCATGGAGGACTGCGGGTTGTGTGTACATGATTTACATGGGCCCACACTGGGGGCTTGGTTGCCCCCCACCACTGCGTCCCTGTGTTGTTGTGCCCTTGGGTATGGGTGGGTGTCTGTCCATACACTGTGTGGCATCCAGTGTGGTGCATGCTTGCACGCACCACAGTGGGTGTCTGTGCTGGCTGTTGTGGCCAGTGGTGGGTCGGGGTGTGTCACTGGACTACTGTGCAGGGTGCTGTACCACTGGTGCTGGTGTCAAGGGCACGCCCTGTCACATGTGGGGTACTTCCTGTGCCAATGCATGGTTGGTCTCTCAGCAGTACCTCGAGGGGACTGTGTGTGGTGGCACTGTGTCTGCCATTGTTGCATTGCTGTGTGCTGCCACCCGCTGATGGGTGCTCGTGGTGGGGCTGGCTTGCATGGTTCTGTGGTGCACAGGGTTGCAGTGTTACAGTGGGGGTGGTGGCATGCATGGGGTTTCCTGCAGTGGTGGTCACTGCTCATGGGGGGGTGTCTGGGGGTCACAGTGCAGTGTGTGCTCTGTATTGGGGTGATGGTGTGGCACGGGGTGGTCAGCCCTCCTTGTGTGCCAGTCACAGCTTGCCAGTAGGTGTGATGGGGCACTATGGCCCGGCTGTGGGTTGTTTGCTTGTCTCCATGGGCCAGTGGTTATTCCAGCCCTCCCCCAGTTGTGCAGTGCATGGCGTGTGGGGGGACGATGTCTGTTCTGCTGTGTGTTCCTGTGCCCATCTGTGGCATGGGTGGTGGGCCCCTACCTCCCTGGTTGTGCAGTTACATTGCTCTGCTGCTGGGGGGCGTCCCTGGTTGTGCTATGGCGCCTCTGGACTGCTCAGCTGAACATCCCTTGTTGCACTATGGCACATCAGATCTGCTCAGCTTCCCCTCCCTAGTTGCGCTATGGTGCAGGTGGTGTGATATTCAGTCGTTGGCCATAGGCGCAGTTTGGCCTGCTCCGTTTTTGAATATCGCGTCTCTTGTGCATGGGCGCAATAGACTTGCACTTGCTCCTGCTATTGCATGCTTTTTGGGCACAGTTTGAATATCTGGGCCAGAGAGTAGGAACTTCAAAAGATCTCTTTGAGATCTGCCCACCGCTAGTTTCAAAAGGGAAATCCATCCAGCCCATCAGCCCATTTATTATATAGTCTGCCTGCATCTGAATTTCATGTCCAAAGAAAGATATCATTGAATCAAGAATGAAGTGAATTGCATCTGCCTCAGTTTTTTATTCCCAATTGTTACTTTCTGTCGCATGCAGATGCATCTTCTGAAAATAGCATCTGGCCTGGTCTGCTTGAACCTGTTGAGATGGATGCAGACACAGGATTAGAAAATACCTTTGAGCACCATGTCAATAATGGGGGGGGGGTTACAAAACAGACAAAGTATAAAGCACAGTATCATGTACAGATAATATCAAATACAGCAAACAGCGGTAATAGCACAATACATAGTAAACATAGGTGATTGCAATTAGATACATAGTTGGCGTTCTAGGACACTATAGGCGAAACATGGGCAGTTAATCCCATTTGGAAACAATAAGGGATGGAGGAGTTAGGAGATGAAGAGTAGCAACAAGACAGAGAGTGGGGGGGGAGGGGGATACAGCCGGGTGGCATTGTCAAGCATATTGAGTGAGGCAGGAAGGGATAGATGGGTGGGGTGGGGGTAGGCACAGGAGGAGAGGGTGACAGGAGGGAGGGGATGGTGAGGTGTGGAGGGAGGTAAGAAAGATGGGAAGAGGCAGAAATAAAGGTTCAGAAAAGAGTCAGGGGTCATAGTGGGTGAGTTAGTGGGACAGAGTAGGAAGGTCTGGTCGAGAAAGGTAGGGGGAGAGGGTGGGAGAGGTGATTGAGCATACTTTATTTATTATGTATTATTTATTTAAAAGTGTTGATCGGGAAAGGCACACTGAGCCAAGGCTCTTTTCCAAGTGCGACCCGGGTAAAATTAGTACAGTGATAAAATGAACATTACACTAAGACGTTACTTACAGAAAATATTTCCATCCATGCCTGCCATTTTGAGAATTTTGCCCAGTTCAGCCCAGCATAGTACTGCGCATATGCAGTGTTCCTTCTATACATATGTTCCTTCTAAACCTCTGCCCCATAATGAACTTTCTCTTCTTCATACTTATCCAGAGCTCTTAAGCAGACCCCCCCCCTTCTGTACTTTCCCAGTTATAATGTAATAGGACCTCAGAGGAGTGCCACTTACAGTATAAGAGATTTTTATTGTGATGCTTGGGTGAAAGCATGGTGACACAAAACTGAGCAGGTCTGGCTGCCCAAACATTACAAGAAAGTCTCTTGCACCATAAGAGACAAATCTTGGAGGCCCTATTAACTTCTTATAAATCACTCAAATTCACCAGGGTGATTTATAAGTTTAAGTAGTTTCTGCTTTAGTTTAAAAGTTAATGCAGCCCATCCCCCAGAAAAAGGTAACTGGCACAACCTACCCTCCACCACAGCCGGCTGCCACTTCTAACTCTGTAATAGCAAAACCAGCTGATCATGTGATCAGATGATTTTACGATTACAGAGAATGCAAGTGTGAACTTCATTCATAAGAAGGGGAAGCCAGCTCTAGTGAAGGGTCTATTGTGCTGGCCAATTTTGTGCTAAATCGGGTGCTTGGGGGGATATGGGTGCTGACAGTTTGGGGGATGGAGGGAGACATAAGGATCCCTGTTGTTTAGTGCAAGCTAGTGCTTGTACTTAAAGAAGATGGCGGCCCAGTGTGGAGGTGTGAAGGTTGTGAATTACAGATACTGTGGATACTGGTGGAAGGAAGGTGGGATCAGGGTGCAGACAGCAGGTGGGGGAATGGGATGGTTCATCCACTTTAGGGTTACTTTTCTAGGGTGTGGGGAATTAGATCACAGGGAAAATGCCACAAGCAACAAGAGTGATACCAAATTGTGTTGCCATGCAGTAAAAGCACACAGCCCACCCAGGCAGTCCCAGCGCCCTCCCTTTCCATTACGTACTGTATATATAACAACTTCCACTCATTGCATCGTATGGAGCAGCACACAACTTCAGACACATGAAACACTGTAAGACGCTTACAGTACACACACTCTGAAACCCCTTATAGCTCATATCGGTTTAGCACTAATTCTGGCTCCCTATGTCCCGCCCCCTATTTTCCACACTCTATTGATGGGATGCCAAATGGGGTAACAATGTCTACTGTGTTTGGGCAGGGTTAGAGGGTGGGACAGTTAAAAATAAGCAGAGTTTGTGGGAGGGTTTTTAGTTTTAGTTTTTTTTTAAATGAACAGTACATTCCAAATACCAATAGCCATCTACTTAAGAAGGGCTCCCGAATATTTGGAAGCCCTACTATTTGTGGTATTAGGAAATACTATTTGACCCTTGCACACCCCTAATTTAAAGTAACAAACAAGAAAAAAACATTCAAACTATGGCCAAAAGTAATTACATCACCAGCGACACAATGTTAAAATGTGAACATGCATGTAGGTATTTGTTTTTAAAATAGTGCTTTCTAAAGAAAAATATTTAAAAGAAAGCAGATAAAACGATGATAGTATAATTGAATAAAGGGAACAAAACAGTTAAGAAGATGTTTAAATTTAGAAGAAAAAGTTAATGTGAACGTGAGGTGTGCCAGTAGGAAGCGTTGTCAGAACTTGTTCTAAATAGATTCAAACCCTTTTAGAACTCCGGGGTTCAAATTTTGGAAGCTTTCTGGAGCTTAGGGGTCAACTGATCAACAATTTCTCCCAAGCCATTTCATAAACCTGCTATAGCCACACCTCAGGGCTCTAGCCATTTTTTTTCTCCCACCTCCCACCCCTCCTCCAGCTCCAGCATTCTCCTGAGTCTCCTGGGCTCCTTACCCAGGAACCCCCATTTTCTTTGGCTGTAAGTCTCAACCTATGACACATCTAAGTGGGTGGAAATAATGGAGAATAATCCAATGGTGCAGTATATAGAGAATAAAGTATGGGTCTCGGTGTCTAACGAGAATTTACACACACCCGAGGGGTTTATGGGTAGCATCAAACCCCAAGGGTGTGTGTAAACTCGAGCTTACACACACCCAGACCCATATTTTATTTTATATAATTGTTGGGTTTCTCTTTTTCACCTCAGTAATTATATAAATTAAAAAAGGCTGCTGTGCCACCGCAGTCCGATCACGTCATGGCGCCCGGTTGGCTTTCAGTTTTATTTAAAACTTTTTTTTTTCCAATATTGTGAGGGTGGTCGATCCAGTAGTATGTAATACATTTAAGTTTATTTTAAATGCTACTTACTGCCCAGTGTCTGTGGTAGTTTCTCTCCATGTTGGGTATGCGGTTCGGGAAGGAGACAGCGATCGAGTATTGAGGAGCTTGAGCAGGCGCATGTGCAGAGTAGGGGAAAACGTGCGTGTGTTTGCCATTATAAATGCTCCTTTACAATAGCAAATTATGCCACAGTTTTCCTGTGGGAAAAAGAGGAAGCCATTAATTATAAAAGCATTACACTTCACCAACATATCTCAGAGATCATGCCCAGTGAACTAATTTAAATATAGATCATCCATAGGTTCTAAGTATTAAATAAAAGTATTTTTAACTCAGAGGGAGATACTGTACAAGTCAAGAAAACAACTAATCATTGGGAATTACATTCTAAAATGATTTAGTGAAACACACATATGAGAATGTGCTGCTCATATACCATTATAAAACTGGTAGACAAACCCCTAAAGCTGATTGGTGTAGTAGCAGTTTCAGTTGTGATATTGTCTCAGTATGACATCAAGGTCTGCAACAAATTTAAAGAAAAACCCAATTCAAGTGTATTTTTTTTTTATTTTACAGGATCCATTTTAGAATCACAGTAAGGCACTCCAGGGTGTGTGCCATGCTGGATAACATCACTTCTTGGGTGGTTAAGGAACTCGGCTGCACCTTGTGCCTGACAATGCACCCAAGGCATGATGCTATCTAAGCATTACACATCTTGTCATGTCTCATTGCCTGAATATATGCAGCTGTGCCACACTACAACACATCACTTGTGACTCTTGGCATTTGCATTGTGAATGGCACCCATTGTTTCTCTGTCTTTTCTGCATGTGCAGTGAAACAGAATAAATATATTCCTGAGCTGAGAGGGAATTTTTTTTTAGATTTTGTATTCCTCTCAGTATCAGTCTCTTTTCTTTCTTTCTGACATTATATACAAATGGGCTCGGATTTTTAGGAATATTAGAACTACAGAACAGTTAGATATGTTGGAGACCAGAACTCAGAACTTTAGTGGGTTCTGACAGCCCTACTGGGAGGGCAGCAGTAGTGCCACTAAGTGTTGGTTGCGGGAATTACAGCCTGGGTACTCCATTTCACATCCCTTTGCTTTAACTGCTAGGTTAAACTAACTGACTGCTAAGGATGTGTGAGTATAGTTTCTCAAATGCTCATCAAGTATTTGTACTCTGCACCCTCAGATACACTGCTGTTCTGTATTCAGTAATCAGTATGAAAATCTAACAGAAGAACAAAGTAAGTGATTACCTTTTATTGAACACACATAAAATTCTCAGAACACCAGCTTTCAGGCAACTTAATGGCCTTCAGGTAATGGCAGTTTCTGAGAAAGCATAGCTTTTTATCAGCGGATAGTGCAATCTACAACTAGTAATTTTAGACTGCACTAGCCACTGAATACAAGCTATGCTTTTCTAGAAACTGCCATTAGCTGAAGAAGGGAACATATGCAGGCTGAAAGCTTGTGTTCTGAGAATTTCTTGTAGGTCCAATTAAACATATCAAATCACTTGCTTTGTTCATCGTTCTGTGCAAGAACCAATATGGCTACTAACAATGTTTTGCAAGACAATTTAAAGAAAAACGTCCATCTAACCCTCCAGAGGTGGCCTGAGCTAACTTCCTGACCACCTCTCACCTACCCCAATAATTTCTCTCCCTACACCCCCCCCTCACCATCCTTCAATACACAGACTGAAATGTACCATCTTCAACCACTGTGCCAGGAACCAACACCATCTTTAAAATCAATCCTTCCTCCCTAGCCTACCCCCCCATACCAACGTACCTTTCATACAATGTTGACCTCTGTCCTGACTCATGATTGACAATGGGAGAGGGGTTGTAGTGAATCCAGGCAAGTCCAGTCATCACCCCTCCCTATCTTGTTATCACCCCTCCCTATCTTGAATTTTGTCTTTTACATAAGCAGTAAGACACAACAGGGCATTGGTGCTGCTGTTTTTTTTCCACACACTCAAGGGCATGGTAAGGCATGAGGCCATAGGCTGAGTGTCTTCAGCACCTAGAAGTGTTATTTATTTATTTATTAGAATTTTGATGAACAGGTGGGCCCGCTGAGTCATACAGTACATGTTCCTTTTTCAGGGGCAACCCTGGGAATAGAAACATTCCCTGAAAAAAGAGAAGTACAATTGGTAACCAGGAACACAAAATATAAGTACAAGGCAATACTAGTATATACATCAAATACATAGATTTCATGGCAGTCATCAATTCCCTCAGTCACCGGCATATCCATCACTGTTAAATCTTTACAGGGATGTAAGGCAAGATACAGGTGCATATCATGTATAGCCATGGAAGAGTTATAGATTATTCACTCATATAAAACAATATATTACATATGTACATTTATAGGAGGGACAAAGGTGAGGGTGGTAGAGGGGAAGAGGAAGGAGAAGATTGAGTAACAGGTTAGAGATGGTTGAAGGAGAGAAAAAGGGGGAAGTAGGGAGAAAGGGGGAAGTGGCACAGACTGACAAGGATGGAATTAGGTACAGACAGTTTTGCAAGTAGGGGTGGAAAAAATATTTCTTTGAAGCAACTCTTAAACTGGGTAAGAGAGCAGCACAAAAGTAAGCTTTGTGGGATAAAACCAGCAGAACCAATGCCATGAAGTGTCTTATTGCATTTATAAGTTGGATCCATTCAAAATTTTTAAAAAATGAACACTTGTTGGCCTGGTGGCCCTGAGGGTTGAGGCACTGGATGCCACTCCTCACCTGTGCCAGTGACCCATGTTTAGAAATGAGCATGAGCTGCTGATGGTTTGCCTGGAAGGAAGAGGCTGAGCATCTGGTGGACTGCTCTCCTCTGCAGGGGAGGGAGGACCGCATGATCCAGTGAATGACTGGCACCAGGTGGAGACCAAGTAGTAGTGTGGGGCAGGAGTAGCAGAAGAAGGGATGTCCTACAGGACTCCGCAGCATGCGCCTGCCTCCACACGTTCCCACTGATGAATGCACCTCAGCATGGGGACAGGAAAAAAATGGAGAAAGATGATGGCAGGACAGGTGCATATAAATCCTGCCTGCCGATTCTTCACCCGACTTATCATCACGACCCAAAGGATGAAGACTGGGTTTGCACTTTTAGGAGGTGGGGAGGACGGCCCTTCTCCTCCTGACCCCACTATAGGAGGGAATCCGTGGGGGGTATTCAGATCTTCATGTGAGTCCTGGGGAGATGCAGGATAGTGGGGATCAGTGAAACAGAGCTGAGGGGATCCCAGCCTGTCCTGGCCACTGGAGAATTATAGAATACGGAAAAAAAGAACACCAAAAAAATTTGAAAGCCACAAGAAATGTATTAAAATAATGTTAGAAGCCAGCCTGGTGGTGCTGAAGGTTGAGGTGCTGGATGCCACACCTTGCACCATGCCAGTGCCCCATGTTCGGGAATGAGCATGGGCTGATGGGGGTTGGTAGGGCAGAGAGGGATCGAGCATCCAATGGACAGCACTCCATCTCTGGGGAGAGGGGGTAACCTGTAGTTGGCACACTTCTAACCCCTGCCAGAGGCTGGGGCTCAGTGCTATGCTGCCACATGACAAGTGAGGCAGAAGCATGGCAGATGCTTGGTGGGCCATACGTGGGTGCATGCATGAGACCGCCACAGGTGTCATTGAACACCTGGCTCCTTCAAGGGGAGAAAAAGAGAAGAAGACCCTGGTGGGTGTTCATTGTGACTTGATGGCTCTCCCCATCTTGCTCCGTCTCTGGAGGAAATGCCCTAAACTGGATCTTGTCGGTGCATGGGGGGAGTCCATGCTGCCCTGCCACAGGGGGTAAGCCATGGGGGTTACAGGGTGAGGGTCTGAAGGAGCAGAGACAATGGACAGTGGCCGGATGAGGGGCAGACCAGGGCCAGGGGTGGGGCATAGAAATAAGTAGCAAAAAATAAAATAATTATATTAGAAAATGTAAAATAACCCCTCCACAGATAGTTTTCACCTGTCTGTCCTATCATCCATCTTTCTACATATTCAATATGTTGTGTGATTGTTTACCAAGGAATACACGAATTCAAAACTCTGAAGTATTCCAGTAGTAGAACGCTATCTCCCCCTCCTCCTAACACCCACATAAAGAATTGTAACATGGACTGCATGAAGCAAAAAATTTTCAGAATTCCACTAACATACACAATCACACACACCACAAGTGGAGTCAGAACCCCATTTTCATCTGTTGCAGGGTAAGGAACAACAAGTTCTCTGACAATCTGGTGAGGCTGGGAAGGGTATTTTTCAGGGGTGTAGCAAGCTATTTACAAATTGTACACCAACTGGCCAATCTGTTGCCTCCCCCCCCAAAAAAAAACACATTTCAATGATTTCAATAGGGATTCTTAACTGGTACCATGTACTGGTGCATGAGTATAGTGGTGGGTGAAGTTAGAATACTTTGCTCCATGGAGAAATTCATGTATTTACCCAAGCATTTAATCCATGATGCAATGTTCAGCATCACATCACAGTTAACATTTTGCAAATGGCAAATTTGATAACTTTGCCTGCAAATTATGCCTCCACGGTGAAGTTGCAATATTACATGGGGCTGGAGGTCACGTGGTGCTGCAATGAGCTATATTGTTATTCATAGGCTGAATTCAGAGTAGTCTTTTGAACAGAGAGTTGGTACATGTATTTCGTCTTCTCTGAATCTCTGTGCCCAAAAACATTTTAAAAGTGCTTTAATGCACAATGTTTTTAAGCAAATCACTCACAAAAGTGTCTAGTGTGCCTTGTGCCTCTAGGTTACCAATTATTGATGGTATTCTTTTTTATTTAGTTACATTAAAGTTGTTGTTTTGTTTTATGTGCTGTGTTTGGTGAGGCAGTGCTGTGGGGAAGGGGAGCTGTGTTAGCTAGCTAGCAGCAAGCAAAAGGCAGCCTTTTCTGTGTGAGTGTACTAGTGTTGTTTGTAACCCCTACCCGGTATGCTGTTTCTATCTGACAGCTATACCAGGTGGGCTAGGTTCGGGAAGAAATACGTCACTCGGCACATAGGCTAGGTTTGGCTACTCTGCACAGGGGCACCCAAGTAACTCCAGACACAGGAAGCAATAACTGTAATGTCCAATACCAGAAGTGGGATTCTAAAGTGTGGCTTTTATTCACATCCAAACAGAATAAACAAAGCATAGATGGACCCCCACAGGGCTACACTCCTGGTAAAGCAGATTAAAGGAGACCAGAACACATCCTCATCACTTTAGCCCTCAGGCGCTACCACACACTGGGCACACAGCCCGAACTTTACGTTGCTTTAGGTTTGCCTGGCTCAGCTCTCTTGCCAGCCACTTGGACACCTTCCATATATCATGGAAACATTTTCTGGTGGCTCCCTAAACCACCTAAGAGCACCTCGGTTCCATCAGGGAATCTTCCTCTTAATCCCACATCTGGGTACTTTCCTCAGGCACTGGCCAAGTACCTGAGAGAAAGCAACAAGTGTCTCAGAGCAACTCCGTAGAGGTGAATTGGTTACTAACAATGGGGGGGTCTCCCACCTCTCGCTCCCCCAATTCATACCTGGCCATTTATTTGGACTGTAAACATCTCATCCTTTAGTACTTGGCTGTGTAGATTCTTGCTAAATGTATTTCACATTCAATCTACTTGTCTTGCTTCCCATTTGTGCTGGACTTGAACATACTTAACATAAGTGGCTTTGTCCATTACTCTAGACCCCCCACAGGTTAAGCAGTTCAATCCCCACATCTTTCTTTCCATTTGTGCTGGACTTAAACATACTTATAAGTGGCTTTGTCCATTACTCTAGATCCCCACAGAGTTAAGCAGTCCAATCCCCACGTCTTCCAACTATACTTGGCTGTCTTTTCCTGACCCCACAGTAACAGTCCCTTTAGTTTCCTTCTATTTCAGGTGAAAACACTTGGCCCTTTTGCAGAGTGAACTCACCCTTCGGTTGCAAGTGCCCCACAGGTGTTTCCTCCTCAGAAATCTTCCTCACTGAGATTCTGGTGCCTCAGCACAACTCAAACAGGCAGCTTCTTTTCCTTAGCCAGACCCGGGGGGGGGGTACCCCTGGAAAACAGGCAGATACCTTCCCCCATGGGGCTCTGAACCATTGACAGCGGTCTCCATCACTTCAATTATCAGTTCCTGTGTTCCTCTTCAGGTGGAAACGCACACCAAAAAACAAAAGTAGCTCTGAAACAGAGCTTAAAGCTCAGAGGGCCTGCCCTCAGCAGAGCACCTCTACTTCACTACAGACTCTCTCTCAGACTGAACCAGAACTGCTTCAAATTCCCCAACATTCTACTCTAACCTCCAACTGCAACATTCCAGTGTGGCTTATGCAGCTGCGACAGTTCTAAAATGATGTCATCCCTCAGTCTCAGATGAGACTGAGAACAGAGTGAGACAGTGTGAAATCCATTTAACTGGAGTTTCACAAGCTGCCTTCCCTGCCTACCACTAGGTCTTACTGGGATTCTAGTAACCCCGGGTAACAGGGGGATTACACTCACTCTGGGCCAGGAAAATGACTGTCCGCAGCCATTAGTCACCCAGCTTAGACCATCTCACCCCATGTGTTGACTACCGGGAGGAAGCGCTACCTTCTCCCCTACCATGTGCTAGCACAGGCAAGCAACACTAAGGGCCTAGAGGCCTTTGGCTGACATATCAGCCACCACTCTACTCACTAACTATGGGCACCTAGTGGCTGTGGTAGGACTGTCCAGAGCATAGCCCTAATAGATCAGCACTGTTGCCCCTACGGCCGTTCAGGACCACAGTCTGTCTATCCCCCCTCGCCCTCTAGGGAAAACCTGTCTGCCTCTAACACAAAATTTTCCAAAACAAAACAAACAGGGGACCTCCCCGACCCTGGACACCATGCAACCATACACCAGGAGCTAATACCATACACTATGCATTACTCCCACACTCCCCCACAACCATACCTGTGGAAGGAAAAAGTTACACACAGTAACAACAACAACAACAACAACAACAGTACTTTAAACACTACACTCTAAAGCACTACTGAGGAACTCTGACGAATCCCTCCTCCTCTTCTTGTCTTCTCTTCTATCTTCTTCAGGAACACCTGCAAGAAGAAGAAAGACAACACACACTCCTAATCTGCATACACAGTCTATCTAAACCCCTTCCATCTAAACACTGGAGCATCCCAAAAAGATTTTTTTAGAAAAGTAGAAAAAAGCAGTATAAACATTAGAAAACAGAAGAAAACAATGACATTATTTACAATACACCATATTTGGGGGATGGAGTGCCCTAAAAGTCCCATCTAGTGACCACAGTGCCCGAAGGCAAGTCCATTAAATAGTCTCTCCTGGGCTGGAGCCCGGTGAATCACAGTTCTAGCAGGCCAAAGTCCCGAAGGGGAGAGTCTTTGAGGACAGTTCAAACATCTGGAGTCTGCTAGTGTAGGGTGTGAACTGCAATGTCATAAGAATAGAAAAGTCTGGACTTCCCAGTCCCTTGTAGAATGAAAATGGCACCAGACCTGGTCCTCAGCCGAAGACTCTCCCTGGCAGCATTCTTCCAATACAGCTGGGCGGACATCTTCCGGGAATGACAGGAGGGCACATCTGGAAACTGCTGGGTTGATGTCATCTCTGGAGATGGAACCTTGGAACAGGAACAAAAAGGAAAACAGCTGGTCTGAAGTAATCCGATTACCAGGTGATGAATCAAGATACAGCTGGGCTGGTGTCCTCTCTGGATCTGACGTCATCTGGTGAGCCAGTCAATGGATTCTGGGAAGCCAGTACACTATAGAACTGATGAATGTGGGGCACCTGAGTCCTGGACATCCATACTGGTGAAACAACATAGGTACTGCAAAGGCTGGAGTGGCAGCACTGGCTACCACTGCTCTGCTTTCCATTTGGTAGGCATGGGCACATTCGCAGGAAGGTCTTTGCATTGTGGCCAATAACACAACGGGTCAGGTGCTTGAATTATTACCCCATCTGGGTGCTCATAATTCACACTGTGAAAGGTTTCATGTCCCTCTCCATCCACAATTCGAACAGTGTCCATTAACAGTGTCCTGCCTCTTTTCCACTGGCTGTATTTCTCGTGAAATATTCTGTTCTTAAGATGCTTGTTTGCACCAGGATGCACACATTTCATTGCTTCTGCCCAAATCCAGGACTTCCTGTTTTGTTCAATCTCCTCCCAGACTCTCCGAGGAAAGGTAGAAAAGGACATCCCATAGATTTCATTCACCTTCCTACGAACCAGTCTTCCTCTTTACTAGCTTTGGTCAACCTGAGACCTCTGGCCTGGCTTGGGGGTAGCCAGTCCTGGTTCTGCAAGCTATGCATTCTCAACGAGACAAAAAATGGATCCCTAGCTTCTTCTTGCACAGCCAGGGCAGTGGAATCACCACTGTCTCCCATGCAGTCCTCTGAGGCAAGAGCTTGAGGCTGTGTACCAGTTCCTTTTTCACAAGGCCACATAGGTTCCCCCTCTTCTTCTTCCTCACTGAGAATCTATGCCCAGAAGTGAGCAGTCATCCTCACTCCTGAGACTATTCACTCTTCGCTGGGCGCGGAAGTCAAAACCTCCCATTCAAAGGCCTTCCTCATCTCGTCTTCACCTATGAGACTTGGGCTAGGGCCCCTCTCTCCTAGGGGCTATTGATGCTCTTCCTGAGATGTGTCTCTCTGCAACTCAGACTCTGAAACATCAGCACATTGTTCTGTCTGTAAATCTGCACCCTCTTGCTTTGTGCCACACTCTGAGGGGCCTTCTCCAACAGGTTCCGTCTGGTGCTGTGTGCTACCTATTGCAGATTCTTGAACTTTTGTCCATGTGGGAGCCAAACAAATCTTGGGAACTTTAAATAAACCATATTTCTCTAGGCACCCAGAACAGTGAGGTACCATGAAGACGTCTCTTCCAGCATTTAAGCACATTAAATATACTTGCACTGGATATCCAGGAATCACCACATGAGGCAGTCATCCTCCATAGTAACATCTCTCAATGTCCCTTAACTTGTTAACTTCTACTGCTATCACAGCCCAGGCATAATCCGGGAAGCGGGCTGGTCCTGATGCCATGACTGCAGAGAAAAAACAAACAACGCTCACTGTTATTTCAAGTGCCACATCACTGAACATTTTCTTTCTCCTTCAAAATGGCTCCTCTGCTGCTGTGTTTACATTACTACCCCACCCTGTAATGACGGCGGCAGCACTCCTACGCATCAACATTTTGTAAATTGGGTCAAGCCACTGCGCATCCGATTTACACACTCTACTGATAACTTTGCTCAAACCGCATGAACTTGCACTGTTCTTTATTCTAGCACATTTATATGATTTACCACAGACTTTTCACTTGCTGAAGACAGTGCTCTAGCTTACAGTCCCTTAAAGCCTCAGTATTTCATAGCACATGATTGCCTGTAACTCTTGTTGCATATCTGATACAACTCACTGTCTCTCTCATGGCTTTGAAATTTATACTGATGCTGAACCTATAATTATGCTCACAGTCGATGGCTTAAAATGCTTGCTTGCTTTTGCTGGTAAAACTTAACACAGTCCTTGTTTGCAAAGCGATTACACTGCTACACACAGATTCAGCTGGCTTTTGGCAAAATCATTTAGTTTGAGCAATTATTTCTGTTGGTACTCACTGTTATCAGTAGCTGTTTGCTGCGATGGAAAAATGGCCTGCATCCAGTCTTGGAGGCCTCTGGAAAGAAGTGGGTTGGCAGTCCTGACGATTGTCCCTCTGAACACCACACTCACAATCAAGTTGATCGTGATGCGGGTTGAGACCGAATTCAGACAGAAAAGTCAGTTTTTTTGAACTTTTTACAGCGCTTTCAGTCACCGCGACGCTCCTCCTGATAAGCCAGTATGCACACTCCACTCACTGTCCTTCTCGAATGCTGTGCAGTCACTCTAGAGCTGGCTTGGGGCGGAACTCATTGCAGTCTCACTGATCACTCGACGCCATGCAAATTAGCCTCTTTCCTCTCGAATGCTCTTCTCCTCACAGCGATCATCGAGCAGGCAAATTTAAACTGCAAAACTGCAAACCACACTTCTTTTTTTTTCAACTGAAGCTCCTCGGTGGGAGCACCATTTGAACCATTTTTCATGGCCATTAAGAACAACCAGTCTCTCAGTTCAGACAGAAAGCATTTCCAACATCTAGGGGCACAATTTTCCTTTTGCTACCCACAGTTTTCCACAATTTTCTTTATCACAAACACTTTTAATAGCTGGCAAACACTGTAATTTGATGCAGGACAAGGGCATACACTCTCAGGCTTTACTGCTCCTAGGTAAACAGTTGGCATTTTAACAGCAGCACATGGACAACAGCACACAGTGGCACATTAGTTAAACGTTGCTTCAGCTTTTTGGGCTACCCACTGCCAGATAACCAAAATGCTAGCCATTGCCCGAGTGACCTTTCTTACATTCCTCCCTAAATTCCAAACCCAAATCCTCAGTGGTGCCTCCATTTTTGTAACCCCTACCTGGTATGCCGTTTCTATCTGACAGCTATACCAGGTGGGCTGGGTTCGGGGAGGAATAGGTCACTCAGCACATAGGCTAGGTTTGGCTACTCTGCACAGTGGCACCCAAGTAACTCCAGACACAGGAAACAATAACTGTAATGTCCAATACCAGAAGTGGGATTCTAAAGTGTGGCTTTTATTCACATCCAGACAGAATAAACAAAGCACAGATGGGCCCCCACAGGGCTACACTCCTGGTAATGCAGATTAAAGGAGACCAGAACACATCCTCATCACTTTAGCCCTCAGGCTCTACCGCACACTGGGCACACAGCCCGAACTTTACACTGCTCTGGGTTTCCCTGGCTCGGCTCCCTTGCCAGCCACTTGGACACCTTCCATATATCATGGAAACATTTTCTGGTGGCTCCCTAAACCTCCTAAGAGCACCTCAACTCCATCAGGGAATCTTCCTCTTAATCCCACATCTGGGTACTTTCCTCAGGCACTGGCCAAGTACCTGAGAGAAAGCAACAGGTGTCTCAGAGCAAATCCGTAGAGGTGAATTTGGTTACTAATGATGGGGGGGTCTCCCACCTCTCGCTCCCACAATTCATACCTGGCCATTTCTTTGGACTGTAAACACCTCATCCTTTAGTACTTGGCTGTGTAGATTCTTGCTAAATGTATTTCACATTCAATCTACTTGTCTTGCTTCCCATTTGTGCTGGACTTGAAAATACTCAACATAAGTGGCTTTGTCCATTACTCTAGACCCCCTACAGGTTAAGCAGTCCAATATCCACATCTTTCTTTCCATTTGTGCTGGACTTGAACATACTTATAAGTGACTTTGTCCATTACGCTAGACCCCCCCCCACAGAGTTAAGCTGTCCAATCCCCACATCTTCCAACTGTAGTTGGCTGTCTTTTCCTGACCCCACAGTAACAGTCCCTTTAGTTTCCTTCTGTTTCAGATGAAAACACTTAGCCCCTTTGCAGAGCGAACTCACTCTTTGGTTGCAAGTGCCCCACAGGCATTTCCGCCTCAGAAATCTTCCTCACTGAGATTCTGGTGCCTCAGCACAACTCAAACAGCAGCTTCTTTTCCTTAGCTGGACCCAGGGGGGTTGCCCTGGAAAACAGGCAGATACCTTCCCCCCATCTCCGCAGGGATGGGGCTCTGAACAATTGACAGCGGTCTCCACCATTTCAATTATCGGTTCCTGTGTTCCTCTTCAGGTGGAAACACACACCAAAAAACAAAAGCATCTCTGAAACAGAGCTTAAAGCTCTGAGGGCCTGCCCTCAGCAGAGCACCTCTGCTGTACTACAGACTCTCTCTCCGACTGAACCAGAACTGCTTCAAATTCCCCAACGTTCTACTCTAACCTCCAACTGCAACATTCCAGTGTGGCTTATGCAGCTGCGACAGTTCTAAAATGATGTCATCCCTCAGTCTCAGCTGAGACTGAGAACAGAGTGAGACAGTGTGAAAATCCAATTAACTGGAGTTTCAGAAGCTGCCTTCCCTACCTACCACTAGGTTTGTCTGGGATTCTAGTAACCCCGGGTAACAGGGGGGTTACATGTTCTAGTCAGGGATTTGTCTGAATTATTTTTCTTGTGTTGTGTGGTTTGTAATTTTAGTTCTGTAGAACAGTTTGGCTTGTTTTACTGAATTATGTTTGTCAGTGTGATTTGAGTATGTTGATTTCATTATTTTTTACCGGCTCAGATATTTTAGAGACTATTTTTTTCATCTGAAATATACTGAGTAACATTGGTCTTGATATATCATCATACTGTAGCCAGAGGGGTCCAGACATACCTGTCTACTTTAGTTGGAAAAGTCTGTATGATTCCTTGATTAATGACATTCTAGAAAGGGGCCCATGTGTTTTTCAAATAGTGCATCTTGTCCTCTTTTAATACATTTAATACATTTTTTTCCAAATTCATACTATCCAGTATAAAACCAATCCATGTTTCTACAGCTGGTGGATCAGAATCTTTCCATTTTTTGCAAAATGCATTTTTTGCAAATATTGTTGCTATGGTTATGAATTTTATTAATTCAGTATTTAAACTGCAAGATGGAATGGCCAATAAAGTGAAGTGCGAGGTGAATTTTATATTTAATTTAATTGTTCTTTGTATTACGTTCATAATTTTTGACCAGTAATTTGACAAGAATGGGTATGACTGAATCATGTGAGTTAATGTTCTAGAAGTCGTATTGCATCTTTGACATTTTTCTGTAATGTTATTATTGAAATGGTGTAGTCTTGATGAGGTGTAATATGACTGATATATTGTATTTACTTGAGTCCGTTGTAGTTTGCTTCCATTAAAGTTTATAATAAACATTGCAATTATATTTTGCCACACTTTTGCAGTTATATTTATGCCCAGATCAGCTTCCCACCTTTTAATGTAGCATTGTTGGTCTTTCTTGTTTGTATCTTTATTGCCTTATAAATATATGAAATTAATTTGATCTCATCTTTTTTCTTTTAAAGTTTTTAATGCTGAAGTTTCCATTCCATTATTTTGCTTCTTTAAAGAAGTTTTGATGTAATTAGAGATTTGGCAATATTGAAAGTATTTAGTTTTAGAAATATTATATTCTTCCTGAAAATGTTATAAAGGTTTTAATTGATTGCCACACTATAGACTTATAGAGCAATATCAAAGATGCTACCAAATTATGTCTCAGACTGCTTCACACAAATCACATCAAGTAAATATGCCCTAAGAAGTCTAAACTTCATCATGCTAAAAGTGCCCAAATTCAATTCTCGATATGGTAGATCTGCTATCAGCTATGTCTCATCTGCCTTATGGAATACTATGCAGAAGACCCTGAAAGTGAACAGATACATCTCATTTACATCCTTTAAATATCTGTATTCGAGGCTTATCAAAGAAAAATGTAATTGTTTCCACAGACAGTACAGTATTCCTAATCTTATCCATCTCCCTCCCCAGATAGCCAACTCACAGAAGGTATCCACCTTAACTAAGAGTCACCACCCCTCACACTCCATGCACCCCTCCTTTCCATCTGCCTCCCCTTAATCCCTTGTCATATATCACAGCCCTATACCCGTTATACAACCCCCCAGTGCCGCCCTCCTGCCCTCTTCATAAGGCCCACAATTTATCTGTTCCACAGTATAGGCCCCCACCATCTTCCTCCTCCCCGACCAGCCAGGCACACCACTTCCCCTTCCCCTTCCCCTCACCCCTTATTACCACTACACCGGAATTTAATGTATAGTCTGATTAGAATGTATCCTTAGACTGTGTGTATACTGAATATTCTATGTAGTATCCTAGAGTGTGTGTATATTGGATATTTTTTATGTATCAATGTAAATTGAGCCTTGACCTTACCAGGTCCATCTTGCAAAGATTTGATTGATTGATAATGTCAAAGATGTCTAATTTATTGGATTCCTTGTGATGACCAGGTTTGAAATGATTTATCAGACAAAGAAGAAGTAAAATTGTAATTCCAGTAAATCAGTGTGTATGGGGATATATAAATGTGTTCTTTAATTTTATTATGAACATCGTGCCATGCTTGAATGGTGGCTGCTGTTGTTAAATGTATCTTAGAATGTTTTGCTTTTTTATAATAGTTAAAATATATCAATTGCATCATATTGGGATATAGTTGTACTTGAGATTCTAGTTGTAAAGAATCTTTCCTTTCTTTAGGGTTTTGCAACCATTCCCAAATGGTAGCTTTCTGTGTAGCTAGGTAATAGTTATACATATCAGGAAAAGCAAGCCCACCATTGCTTTTTAATTTTGCAAGTATTGAGTAAGCAATGCATGTGTGTTTATTTAACCATACAAATTTAATTATCTTTTTTTCGATTTAATAAAATATGATTGAGGTAACTCCATAGGGAAAGCCTAAAAGAGAAATATGAGTTTTGGCAATATGTTTATTTTAATTATATTTATTCTCCCTATTAATGTCAAGGATAAGTTAATCTAGTTGTGGAATTCAGCTTGAATTTCTTCATACAAAATATCATAATTTTTTGCTATAATATATTCAGTTCTGGCAGGAATCTGTGCCCCTAAATAATCTATTTTCATATTAGTTGTAAACATTTTTTGTCATTAATTAAGATTTTTACTTGCCTGGTTGTTCAGTTTCAAAACAGTAGTTTCATTCCAGTTTATTTGGTAGCCTGTTAGAGCATCATATTGGTCAGTAATATGAATTATTTGATTGAATCTGCTGGCTGCGTAAGAAATTATAGTACATCATCCGCATACAAATTAATTTTATATGTATGCTCTTTAACCTTTATACTTTGTATTTTTGGATGGTTTTGAATTTTTATAGCTGTTTCTATAATAATGGTAAAAATTAAAGGGGATAAAGGACATCAATGATGTGTACCTCTACGAGCATACGGACATATGAAAATGCCAGCAGAAACAGGCCTCATGGTCTATCGAGTTTGCTTGAGTGCACAGCTAGCACCTTATAATGCTGCTGCCCCTCTCCTCCCCCATCCTATTACCCTTCCCTTCCCCTATCCCAATCCCTCTTGAAGCTGTCTACCATCTTGCAGGCCACTACCTCACTTGGCAAGGAGTTCCACTTGTCCCCCACACTTTCTGTGAAAAAATGTCTCCTCATCTTTCTCCTGAATCTACCCTCCTCCAATCTCAGTTGGTGTCCTCTCGTGTCCATCCCCTTTCTCCTCTGGAAAATCCTCTGTGTATTAGTCTTATCTATTCCCTTCAGTTACTTAATGGTCTCAATCATATCTCCCCTGTCCCTCCTCTCTTCCAGAGAATACATAGTCAACTCCCCCAGCCTTTTCTCATATGATTTGCCCTCCAATCCCTGAATCATCTTTGTAGCACTACGCTGTACTTCCTCCAACAATTTGATGTCCTTCTTCAGGAATGGGCACCGGTATTGCATGCAGTACACCAGGTGGGGCCTGATCAGCAATCTATATAGGGGCAGGATAACCTCCCTACTTCTGGAGGAGATCCCTCTAGCTATACACTCCAGCATTTTTAATGGCTTTTGCCACCACCCTTCTGCATTGAACAGAGTTGTTCATGCTCCCTGTTATGATCACCCCTAGGTCCTTCTTTTCTGTGGAGCAACCCAAGTGAACCTCATTTAAATGATAACCCCTCCCCTCCCCTCATGCAAGGCTCTGAAGTGCAGAACCTTGCAGTTTTTGACATTGAACCCAGCTGCCATTTATCTGCCCACTCCTGCAGCTCATTCAGGTCCTCCTGCAACCCTTCCCCCCTTGTCATCTAACACAGCTCTTATCTTGGTATCATCTGCGAACAGACTAATTTTGCTCTGGATCCCATTTGAGATATCTGCAATGAAAGTCCTGAACAGTACTGGTCCCAGCATGGATCCCTGTGGTAACCTACTTGTATAGATTTGGAAATATTTTGATTTGTTTTTACCATTTGTTGGTTTGTTATAGATTAATTGTAGCCATCTGCTGAGCTGTGCACCCAGTCCCATCACCTATATCAATTCAAACATAACTTCCCATTCCATGCAGTCAAAGGCCTTTTCAGCACCAATTGCTAGTAATATTGCATTATCAGATTTATTTTGTACCGGGTCAATACTGTGCATGTAAGACGGCATGATATTAACCGCTTTGTACATACAGCTCTTGAATTCACAGCGACAGGGATAGAATAGCAATAGGGATATATCACTACCCCTGTCACTACATGGTGATGTGGAGCCAGGAGAAGTTGCCATGTACTGGGTGCCTGGTTGAGCTGCTTCTCTGGAGGAGTGGCTAGGGTACCAGCACATGGGGCAATCGGGAGACCTGGGACCATGGTTTGGTTCCTGGTCTCCTCTGCTGCAACATTTGCGGGCATTTCTTTTTTTTAAATCAAATTTCCTCCCTCCCAATATTCTCCCCATTCATGAAGTATGCCCCCCTGGAGTTAGTTAATTACAATCTGGGGGGTGGGGAGCAAAGTCTCCCAGATGGTGGGTGTGGGGGTTGAAGCCCCCTGCAAAAATAGTAAACACCCATTGTTTTCAATGGGTGCACTGTCACAAACAATTTTGTCTGACTCTGTTTGTGTTTGCCACTGTTTGGCTCAGGCATTTTCAGCTGCACTGTTTTGTCATATGGTGGTATGACCCCTTGCCTATTTATTTGGGGAAATTAGATTTATTGTGTGTTGAAAATTTTCCTTAAGTGATCAGTCCTTTATAAAGCCATTCAGGTCTTTATGAATTATATGTAGTAATATATTTTCTAGTCTTTTGGCAATAATTTTAGAAAAAATGTTATAGTCAACATTTACTAGGGAGATGGGGTGGTATGATGCACAGCTCAGTGGATCCTTGTCTTTTTTTAGAAAAACATGAACTATGGCTTCTTGGAAAGATCTCAGGATTTTATGTGTGGTGTTAAAGTCATATAAATTTTTGTAAAACAAGACTTAGTTGTTCTTTGAAAGCTTTACAAAACTCTATTTTTATCCCATCACATCCAGGAGATTTATTACTAGATACAGTAAAAGCTCAATTATCTGGACCTCTCAAGAGACCTAACTTTGGTCTGAATAATTGATCATCCAGATAACCGAAAATGAGACACTTACAAAACAGAGTAAATCTGGAATACTGCAAACTATTGATTAAATGAGATACCCAGTCTCCATTTTGATTTGAGTATTTATTTAGTATGAATTTTAGTTTATTAAGTAGAAAAGTTGGTAATAAAAGGTTGTATAATAAAATAAAATACACCGTAGAAAAGCATAGTAAAGCAAAGTCCTATACAGTACTGTACTTTTAAATAATTAATTCTTGGAGTTTGACGTAGCGGTAGTGCCAAAAAAGTCAGTGACTTTGCACTGATTATAGCCACAATCTTTCTTCTTTGATGCATAAGCAAGCAGCGAATTTAGAGTGAGCAAATTAATTGGGTTAGAGTCTGGTTGCCTTTCAAGCCATCTGACACATTTTGTGAAATGAAACACTGCGTCTTGCACACTTACAGTCTCTTTTTCCTCATTGCTGTCCTCGTTAGATTCTTCCTCCTTTATTTTGACTTTCTCTGTAACAATCCCAGCAATGTCAGCATCAGCTAGGTCTTACGATGTAAACAGCTCCCAGTCTCTGTTGTCTAACTGATTTATCTCCTCAGCAAACTCATTATCACTCTCAGCACTCACTGCTTCATTTTCTTCATCCAATGTATCAGAAGCAGATCCTGGGTCAAATCTTGGGATCTGTGCACACCAATTTTGATCATAGAGATGATAGACTTGTAGATGCCCTCTGTATTTGCTTCATCCCAGGACTCTCCTATCATGTAGGCTACGTTTTTCAAAGTTATTTTTTTTAGGATGCAGATGATCAATGTCTCAGGGTCAGGGTCTGAAAGGATATGGTGCAAAATCTTTTTTATGTACTGCTTCTTGAGCCCTTTCAAGATGCTGTGATCAAACAGCTTTAGCATTGAGGTCATGTTCAGGGGGAAGAAATCAACTTTTATTCTACCGTCACTAGATCTCAGGCCAGGTGGGTGTGCTGAACAGTTGTCTATCAGGAGAAGTGCTTTGGGTGGGGGGATTTGTTGCCTCAAATGCCTTCTCACAGTGGTCACAAATTATTTATGAAACCAGTCAACAAAAAGACTACTGCTCATCCATTATTTACCTTGGCTGACATATACGACTGGCAGTGCTGTCATATTTATATGCTTAAAACAGCGTGAGTTGGCATATTTTCCTATAAGCAGTGGTTTAAGTTTGTGAGTCCCCGTGGCATTCGAACAGCTGAGGATCATTATTCTGTCCTTGATTTTTTTATAGCCAGCAGCCAACTGTTCTAGTGATCCAGCAAGTGTTTTATGAGGGAGAAGTTTCCAATACAGGCTGGTTTCATCGGCATTATAGATTTGCTCAGGATTGTAGCCTTGACCATCAGTGAAAGCATGTAATTTATCAAAAAATGGCTTAACAAGAATCTCATCTGCTGACATTTTTTCCCTTTGAATTTCAAGTTGCCTTATACAGTGCCTTTCTTTAAAGCATTGTAGCCAGCCAGTGGAAGCCTTAAATTCATTTGAGTGATCCTGGCTGTTCAACTCTATGCTAAATTGCAAAGCCTTCTCCTGCAGCATAGATCCAGAAACTGGAGCACCTTTGTTTCATTGCTGGGTGAACCAAATGTAAGTTGCTTTCTCAATCCACTCATCTTCTGGTTTTTGTAATGTTTTTCTTGATTTCGGTGCTCTCTGGTCCTTGACCGTAGTGGCATGAGGTAATATTTTTTTCTCTGCTGGATTTTATGTCTGAAACCTGCTGCTTGCTGATTAAGTATGAAGCAACAATGTTGGTGGCTTTTTTGCCTCGATCAAGTCTGTCCAGGATAAGTAGTCTCTCACTTAGAGGCAGGATTTTTCTTCTCCGCTTAACATCACTTGCTTTAAGAAACTCGCTTGCTCTCGGAGCTCTAGGAATAGCATTACAGACCTCCATTGTGGACCAGACCAGAGGAACCTAAAGACAGGATGAAAGAAAAAGGTAATAAACACAATTGTTTGATTGTCTGATTGTTTGATTGTTCAGCACTGGCTCTTGATTACCACAAGTCTATTTTTAGACGCACTGTTACATTTAACTGTGAAAAGCTGTGAAAAGCTTTTTTGCACCAATCAGGTGCTAATCACACATGCTGCATTCATGCAGAATTCAAACTAAATTCAAGCTACTTCAGTTAACTTCGGAACCGGGCGGCTGGTCTGCTGAATTGAATAATATGGATAATCGCGGTCTGGATAATCAAGGTTTCACTGTAGTTCCATGATTGCAATTTCTATTTCCTTTATCAAAATATCTTGGTTTAAAGTTCATTCAGGATTTGTGGGAGAGGAACAGATTGTATATAGGTGTGTATTTCTTCTGCTGTTATTGTTTGTGTTTCTGACTTGTATATATTTTTATAATATTGTGCAAAGGTTTTATTTATTTCTATAACATTTTCAGTAATTATACTATCCTTTTTTTAATTGCAAGTATATCATTTTTTTGATCTTTTCTTGTATTCCAAGCTAATAATTTCAATGGCTTATCTAATAAATAAAGATAATTGGATCGGGTTTGAGTAATTTGTTTCTCAATAGCATTAGTTTGCAATGTGTTATACTGGTCTTTCATTTATATTAGTGTATTAAATATTTTTGTCCATTGTTCTGCTATGTACCAATTTTTGTTGTTTATTTCTAATTTGTTCTATGTTCTGAATTCTACCTTGAAGCCACACTTTAAAGGTTTCTGATATAATATTGATGGGAGTATCTAAATCTGTATTATTTATAAAGAACTCTTGAATTTCCAAAGTCAATTGCTGTGATACCTGAGGAATTTTAACTATAGGAAAATACAATTTCCATATTTTTGTATTAGGTTGAGAGATTATCAATTTTAAGATACACGGTGAGTGGTCTGAAATTTGAATCCATGGTATGTTAAGTAATTGTGATTTTACTGATTCTGATATTAGAAAGTAGTTAATCCTTGAGTACAATTGCTGAGTTAATGAATAATATGAATAGATTTTTTTATTTGGATTTAATATAGGCCACGGGTCTATTAAGCCTAAATCATCAGTAATTTTTTTTTTATAATCTTATGTGTGGAATTGTCAGCTTTATCTAGTTTTGAAGTTTTATCTTGAGTGTGTAAAACCAAATTAAAGTCTCCTACAATAATATAGGGAGGTTGATACATTGCCAAAATAAGAAAAAATTAAATGATAACATTTGGATTGTTAAAGTTTGGGGCATACTGTGTAATGTGGCCAAAGTGACTTTAAAGTTTGGAATGCTAACCGATATTATAGCCCATCTACCATATGCATCTGTTTTTTTTTTTATTTAATTTTGGTAGGGGAGATTGTTTATTAAAAGAAATGGCTATACCTCATGCATTACTTGTATAATCTGAGGTTATACCATCTCCTCATCTATTACTAAACCACGTTGATTTATTTTTAGTAAAATGAGTCTCCTGAATCGTAGCCACACGTATCTTCTTTTTCTGCATATATGTTGCTATTTTTAAGGTTTTATTCTTATTTCTAAGGCCTCTAACATTCCAGGATATCAAATTTAACTCCTCATTCATTGTTTGATCTATGTATTTTTATCTTACTTTTGTCTGGACCCCGAAAATCAATTGGTTTCATCAGTTTAATATATATTACTTGTATCATAGTAAAACATATTTATTTTTAGAGCTGGTCTCATTTTTATATCTTTGGTTCTCATTTTCATCAAATGTATTTGTACCACAGCTCATAACCCCTTCCCTCTATGGCAAGCTGCTTAGCCCCAAGTCAGAAAAGAAGCGTGCCCCCCCTGAAGAAATGATGACGAGTGCTGTCATCCAGATGCACAGGAGCAGTGGCTATGGCATTCACTTTCTAAGAAAATATTTTATGAAAGTAGGGGTGGGGCACAACTGTTTCAAAGCCTGTGCTGGCCCAGATCCACTGGAATGGCATTTCAGCAATACTTCACCTGCCAGTAAGCTGAATCCTGCAGTTTCCATCTGCTAGTGAGCTGGGACTTTCAGCAACTTGGAGAAGGATTGGACTGTATATCTGACTCACTGAGGAAAATTACACTTACCAATTGTAGTTAAACACTGGTAAAGGGGGCTCTCCAAGCCAATCAGTGCTCAGTAGGGGCAGGGTGCAACTGTTTATAAGCTTGAACGGGCCCGTAGGTGTGAGCCTTTGGGCATAAGACTGAGTTGCAGTGCCACTCAAAAGAAATTTGGCCCTTAAACATTTGCTTACCTTCTGATGTGGAGAATGGCTGATTCTAGAAAGAACACTAATATAGGTATGTTAAATATGGTCTCGACATTGACATTTGTTTAGTGTTGAATTTGTTATGAAACCTAATGAGTTTAGTACTTCACTAAGATGGCCTTTCTCCTTATCACAGGATAGTTATAATTGATAGCCGAGATTAAAAGGGTAACATTGTGCTGTTGGCGCTAATTTAGTATACTCTTGTACTGTGCTAATAATTTAGTATATTTATTAAGTCTTAGATAAGATTATTTACCTGTTTTTTAGGTCATGTTTTATTTTATTTGTATTATTTTGGAAGTTACATTTTTATCATGTGGTTTTGTTTTTTTACTGCTGCTTATTTGTGTGGGGAACTCCTCAGATATAAATAATATAGATAATGGTGGTGTCAGGAGGTCTAAACCTCACTCTCAGGTTCTTGGCAATATTGGGAATGCAAGGAATCACAGACACGTTGCATAAGAGTAATAAACTTGTTTATTACTACCAAAAGGATAAATCACAGTTGCCCTAAGCAGTTCTTACCAATACGAACCAGGAGCCAATGCTAAGCATTCCCTATACCTCAAGGTTTCTCCGTGTCTCTTGGGGTCTCTGAGGTATAAGACTCAGTGTCTCACATTATATACCTATGATAATTACTATAGTTACTGTAAGATAGAAACATTTCTAGTTACAGAGATGGGCCCTATTGGCTAAATTAGAGGTGGCTCCTAGGTCCAAGATGACATTATATAATTTTGTAGTAGTCATCAGTTTGTAAAACAAAAGAGTACAGTGTACAGAGTCTTACACAAATCAGTGTAGTAGCACAAATCACCAAAAGTGGCAATGCCGACTTATATATCATAATCATTACAAGGACACAGATGTCCTAACATCTTATGAGTAAGAAATGCACAGAAAATACATACAAAATATATATGAATTAGCAAGCAAAATGTATAACAATAATATGCATACATATCCTGACATCTACTCTTGTACAGTAGATGCCCTATGCCCTATATGTCAGTGTAACATATGCCTAAGCACTAGCTGTCTACGGTGTACCTCTGGGGGTACCAATAATGTTGCAGGGACCTCATGTAATGCCCCCCCCTTGTTGCCTCCAAGGGCAACACAGGCAAATCTAGGGAAAGGTCAGGGAGCAGGGGTCATTTACAAACCCAACGTGCAAGTTTTGTAAAGGAACTCCAGCTTCTCACAGTGTTGGCACAGTGTGCGCTGTAGGCAGCATAGCATAATAACAAAGAAAAATATTAAAAATGTTTGTATAATAACAAAACATTTAAAGGTAATCTCTAACCATGTGTTAGTTAATGCATCATTCATATCACCTTCATTAATCAATGAAAGGATAGCGTCATTAGCTTTAGTGATATTATTGCTGATGTGGATGAGGTGTGTGTCTTTTCTCTCTAAAAGTGATTTTAATGTAAGTGATAATGGGTCTATGTGTACATTAAAGTAAGGCAAATATTCAGAAAGGGCAAGCAGATAATCAGGGTTACCAACAATGATGTCAACATCCATAAGGAGGACTGGGGTAATAACAGTATGTCTAATAACAGCTTTTTGGTGGGGAACAAAACAAATATTGGTGAAATCAGTACTGCATGTTACCATTCCATACATGTTCAACTTATAATTAGTTACCACACAATACTCCCTGTCTGAATTATACTGCATTTTAACAGTGGGGAGATGCCATTTTTGCAACTGGATTGGGCAGGTGTAGGTTGTCTTAGAAATCCGTGTTGACAGGCGATGAACCTCCTCTCTATAAGACTGGTAAAGTTTATCTAGAGCCAATGTTGAGTCCAGAAAGGCAGTGTTGTAAGTGCTGATGTCATCATCCATGGAGAAGGACCAATCTATGCTGTGGGGAGAATAACCACATACAGGTTTAATAACATCAAATACATCACATCGACACAAGTAGGTATACTCTTTCTTTGCACAGCAGTCTGTGTGTGGAGCGACCTAGGTGTTCAGGAAAGGATGGAAGACCAATAGAGGAGGCAAGTCCAAGCGTTCTCTGTAGATGTCATCATCAAGGTGCCCAATCGAATGTACCAAAGCCAGTTTGTCAAACAAAGCTGTAGTGGGATCAAAGTGTGGTAAGGAGACAGTAAAAGAGACAAACATTATATCTCTGGTAGAACATTTCTTAGAAGTAAAACAAAGACCAGTATTAGGGTGTCTGGTCACGAAACCCAAATTTCTAGCTGGAGAGAGAGGAATAGTTAGGGATTGTTGCATACACATAGCAATACAGCCAGGGGTTTTACATCGTGGACAATACCATTTGGAAATACGTCTGTCATGTATGATATCAGGGATTCTTCCAGATTCTAGATCTCAGAAGAGATTGTTGATGGTAGTGACCATGTATGAGCCATAGGCTGAGCATAAGATTTCTCTAGCAATGCTTATCTGCTTTTTTGTTATTTTGTCCAATGAGTGCATTAATTTTCTCTTTAGAATCTGTAAATGCCTTAACAATGTCGTGCATATTGTAAACAGTGTATCTTTCTTCCTGACTAAGGCCATCCACACCATGCAGTAATGGGGGTAGTATATATATATATATATATTTTTATTTAGTTGTTTAACCAGGTAAAGCACACTAACCTGAAAGCTTTTTAACAGGGGCAACCTGGGAGCACAAGGAGGTTAAGTGACTTGCTCAGGGTCACACAGTATGCAAGTGGAAGCTGTGGGATTCAAACCCAGGTCTGGTGTGCTGGATGTCACCAGATTTGCAGCTCAGAGCCTTAGACCTCTGCGCTATACTGCCTCCATAGATTACTGTCCATATGTATATCATGTATACCACATGTATATCATTTACTAAACCAGTCTGAAATTTGGGAGAATGAGATTTGATAGCAGCAATGTCTGCTTTATTCCAGATAGACATAGCCATACCAACAAGACCTGTGACGGTGCCTGTTGCACCAGTGACATCAGAACTGTCAGCTTCACATGTATTACATTTATGACTCTGATCATCAGGATTGGGTTTTCTCCTGAAATTGCCCCTATGCTCGGTGGTATGTACCCTAGCAATGGGGTCCTGAGTACGAATCTGAAATGCTGCTAAACTATCAAGCAATAACGTACTATAAAATGCTGATGTGTTAGTATTGTGACACATACCAAATTCTTTCATATTACAGTATGTAAGATTAAACAAGACAGGTATATGCATAAATTGTAAATTGTTAATCAATGAACCAGGCAGATCAGTGGCTGTTAGACCACTGTGGGGACTGGGGTGTGCTTTAGACATTCCAAAAGCTGTTTGTCAGTTGGTGGTAACACAGAAAGAAACATGGCAGCAGAGGCCATCTTGTGTACAGCACAACATTTTCGAGCAGAATCCTTAGACAAAAAAATTACAATATGAGGGATCAATCAAAGCAGTAATATTGTATAAACAGGAATGTCTAAGAGCAGTTTGTAGCAAGGACAGAGAAACATTTGGAGATAATTTAGCATTGGGCCAACCCTGAAAAGTTCCCTTGGAAAGTTTGGCCACGGGGAGGATTTGTCCTTGTGTTGTGGTTTGCCACTCAATTTGAAGGGTAGATTTATCAGGAGCAACAACCGAGGCAGTGAGGTAAGCATCAGAACCTTCCTGGACAGTAATCAAACTATAGGGTATTTTGATGGATACTCCCTCTGGAGCAGATGCTGGATGATCCAGGTGTAGTAGGAGGTTTGGTACCGTACCTTGGATGCAGGGGAAAACTCCTGAGATGAGGAGAAAATGGAACAAGATAGCCATATTGTCAGTGTATCTGAAAAGCAAAATCAAACATTAGTAGGTTAGTACTATGCCACCCAATGGGGTCAGGAAAAGTAATTAAACTCCTTTATACAGTTTTAGTTGGTTGGCATGTAACCATTTGTCAGTCAGTTTATTGTTGTGCAGGAGTCTAACTTGATAGACTGCTGGACTGAGCTTGTTGACAATGGGGTAAGGGCCTTCCCATTTATTAGAGAAGGGGTGTGTGGGATGTGGATATCGGAGAACCATCACCTGATCTCCAACCTGCCAATCCACTTCTTGTGCATGCTTGGCAAACTGTATTTTGGACTGTTACTGGGCCTTGCCCATGCAATTGGCAGCATACAAGTGTGTGTATGAGGTCTTTCCTAACTTTTTCCACATATTGATCTACAGACACACAGTCTGCAGTGGGGGTGTGCAGGTCAAATGACAGGTGTTTGGGTAATCTCATCTGTCTTCCAGTCATTACCTCAAAGGTTGTCAACTGGGTGGTGGCTAAGGGTGTGCCCCTGATTGCCATAAGGAGTAACGGCAGCACGGAATCCCAGGTTTTGGGATTATCCTCAATGAATTTGGAAAGCATTTGCTTAATCCATCTGTTGGCTCTCTCTACTTGACCTGAAGATTGAGGATGGTAAGATATGTGGAACCTTTGTTGAACTCCGAGGAGCTCAAGGGATTCTTACATCAACTCACCTGTAAAATTGGTTCCTTTGTCAGAGTTTACCTTAATAGGTAGGCCCCACCTGGAGAAAATTTGTTCCACCAGGATTTTGGCAGTAGTTTTAGCAGTGCATGTCTTAGTGGGGAAAGCTTCAACCCACTTGGAGAAAAGATCAGTTACCACAAGAGCATACTTGTTGTTTCTGCTAGTGTTGGTCAATGGGCCAATAAAATCAATCTGTATGGCATGCCAAGGGCCAGAGTGTCTTTGTGGTAGGAGTTTGGCATTTCACTTAGTGGGGATGAGATTGTTCTGTGCACAAACCAGGCAGTTGTCTAGGTAGTGTTTGACATCTTTGGTGACACCAGACCACCAGGCAGTGGTCTTAAGCCTTTGGAGAGTATTTTCCACTCCCTGGTGTCCACCAGTGGGTATATCATGCACTTGGTGCAAGAATTCGGACCTACGGTGTCTAGGGACCACCCATACCTTTGTGGTGGAATCATCTGGTTGATTCCAGATGAGTTTGTCATCTGGTGACAAGTGTAACTTACCTTCATGCCTTCAGTAGGGATTATGTGTGGGAAGTTTTTCTTCAGTACCCTTGTCAAGGAATCTGAAAACCTCCTTGAGTTCAATATCAACATGTTGGGCCACTGAGAGGTCCAAGGGGGAAAAGGGTTCAGATTTTTTCCTGACTGCTGCAATGTGTGTGGCCACATTGGCCTCTGGATGATCCATCATCTAGGTGTCCCCCCCAGGCAAGGGTGTCTGCTATGTCATTAAAGGCATAGTAGGGGTCATTTGGAGAATGAGCCTTAACTTTGTGTACATAGAGTTTGTGTGCAAATCTATGTGCCAGTGAATGTATATATATTACCAGTTCTTTGTACTTCACTGGACTGCCATCAGAAGAGAGAAAGGAGTTCTTATGCCAGAAAGGGAGAAATTCTGTAAGAGAACAACAAATCCAGTTAGAGTCTGTAAAAATAATGGTATTCTTGGTTCCATGCTGGATGAACTCGAGGGCACAGGCCAATGTTGCCATCTCTGCATACTATGATGATGCTACACTGTAGCATTTAGAGATTTTAACAGTGTTACCAAAGAGGTAAATTACTATGATACCCATCCTTGCAATCTGTTCTCCCTGGTAATAGGAAGCTGAACCATCAGTAAAGGTACGACACAAAGAGGTGTTCTCAAGTATTTGTGGCATTGCAGGGAGGTAAGGACCTGGATCTGGAGGATCAGGTGGCTGCAGTGTACAGTCATGGGGTTCTCCTTGAAGAAGGAGCCCATGTGCCAGCATGAATGGAACTTTGGTCGGGTGCACCTGTATGTGTCTATCCTGGAGAAGAAGTGACCAGTGTGTCAGTCTGGTGTTAGAGACTGACTCATCCTTTGCCCTATCTGATAGCAGAAAAGTGGTTGGGGTGTGGTTAGTATTGATAATCAATGGAGGGTACCCAATGATATACAGAAAGTGTTTGACACCCCAGTAGGTGGCCAGAAGGTTCCTTTCACAAAGGCTGTACTTCTGTTCCACTGGGGTCAAGAGCTGTGATGCATATGTAATGGGTCTCAGAGTACCATGAACCTTCTAGGCTAGCACTGCTGACATGGCAATGTCAGAGGTGGAGCATTCCAGATGGAATGGTAGTGCAGGGTTGGGGTTGACCAGAGCTGGAGCCAAGGCTAAAGCCTGTTTCAGTGGTGTCACGGCCTGGGTGTGTATGGGACCCCAAGTCCAAGGAATGTCCTTTTTCAGTAGCTCATACAGAGGAGCAGCCTTCTGAGCAAAATCACAGATGAAATCTCTGAAATAGTTTACCATACCTAGAAACCTTCTAAGAGTTGCCATGCTGGTAGGAAATGGCAGGTCTTGCAATCCTTGTATCTTTTTCCAGGTAGGGCTGCGGCCTTGGTCAGTTATCTTTAGGCCCAGAAAGAGTACCTCTTTCTGCAATAGTTGTGCTTTTGCTGGATTACATTTAAGGCCTGCTGTCTGGATGAGAGTCAGTAGTTCATCCAAGAGATCCAAGTGTTGTTCCTGTGTGGCTGTTGCCAACAGCAGGTCATCTACATACTGCAAGAGACACTGGGGAGTAGAGAAACCCTCAAGTGTGTCCATCATGTGCAGATGGAACAGGGATGGGCTACTGTGGAATCCCTATGGTAAGCAGGTCAATGTGTACTGTCTACCTTCAAAGGTGAAGGCAAACTTATATTAACTTTTGGGAGCCAATGGCAGTGACCAGAAACCATTGGAAATATCCAGGACACTGAACCATTTTAGGTCAGGGGTCAGAAGTCATAGCACTTCAGGTGCTGAAGCCACAGTTGGAGCACAACTCGGGGTGACCTGGTTTAGTTTCCTCTAGTCAATAGTAAGTCTCCAGGCACCTGTAGGTTTCTTAACAGGCCACACTGGGGAGTTGGCAGTAGAAACACATGTTCTGATTACCCTGTGATTGAGAAGTGATTTTATTGTTTCTCTGAGAGAAGGCAAGGCATCAGATGGAAAAGGATATTGCCTTTGCCTCTTGTGTGCTGGGCCTGGCACTTCAATGACAGTGTGCATTCTGCCACAGTCATGCTTGTTGATAGCAAATGCTTCCAGATGCCTTTGCAAGATGGGAAGGAGCTTTGGAAAAAGCTCATAGTTTTTGAACAAATCTATGATGTCATGCTCCTTGTTGTTGACAGATTTTGTTGTCACAACGTGTGAGTCAAGGATCAAGATGGTGTGATATTGGCCTTGAATTTGTATCAACAGCATGTTAGCCAAGTCTTCCACACAGCCGTGTGGTGCAAGGAAGTCAATTCCAGTGATACTAGGGTGATCATCCAATACCATCAATTGGAAGGTGTGTGAGGCTTTTAAGTGGCCCAACTCGACAGGTAGGGGTAGAGAACGGTATGCCGGTAACCTAGTACCATCTACTTCTGACATGTTGGTCCTCCATCTGATGGACCAAGGAGATGTGTCCGGGTGGTCGTCATGTAATACAGATACAGCCGCACCTGTATCCAATAACACTGTAAGTAGGCTGCCCCAGACCTCAGCCTCAGTGCAGGGCCTTCCGTTTCTATCCAAGACCAGCTTGTTTACAATCCGGACTGGGGCCTGTAATTGTCAATCTGTGTTGGAGGAAGTATGGAGAGGTTGGGTCTGGCTCCTTTGAACCACCTCACCATGTTGAACTGATGCAATATAGGGAGGAGCTTCTGGGTTCAGGCCTGTATGGGCCTGAGAGCCTGTACTTCCAGTGTCACCATGGCCCACTGGAGCCTGGGTTCCCAGTTGTATGGCTGCAAGGGACTGAGCAGAAACAGCATCCACTACAGAGTGCACTTGCCCCAGGAGCTCTCTAAACTTCTGATTCTCTTCGGCTATCTCCCTATACGAAGGGCCTGGTCTTTGCTGTTGTTTGCCCTTGTTCTTATGGTGCTTTTTATTCTTATGGTAATTCCAGTTCCCACCCTATTGTTGCTGCTGCTGTTGTGGTTGTTGTTGGGCCTGCTGGGGGTGTTGGTTGTCTGCAGGGAGGGGCTGTTTGTGTTGGGCCTGCCCTTCCACAATTTAGTGCATCGTGGCCTCTTGAGTAGGCTCCACAGTGGCTACTTTTTTGGAACCGGAGCCCAGATCATGGATGTAGAGTTGGTAAACTCTCTCGGTTTTCTGAAGGATGTCAGCAAACCTTTCCATGGTGGGATAAGTGGTTGGTTCTACCTTTTCTCTTACTGCAGGGATCATGCTCCTAAGGAACAGAGTCTTATATTCAATAAGGTCTACATCTGCAGCTTCTTGCACAAGTTGTTTTCCTGCTCGGTAGGCCATCCAAAGTCTCTGATGGTAAGTCGCTGGACTTTCCTTTGCATTCTCTTTTACAGGGTATGCAAGCACCACTCCTACAACACCTGGGCTGTGTGCAGAAATGAGTTCAGCTGCTACCTCATCAAAGGTGGGGTTACTGGCCTGGTGAATGGCATCGAGTAATTTGGCCCACAAGCCAGGGTCGATGGTCTGGTGTAGGATCTGGACCTGATAATCTGTGATGAGGCTTTTGGAATGCACCTTCTCCAAGTGGCAGCTGAGGTTGTCAGATGGGCTCATCCAACCAATACTGTCAGCTATCTGCTGAGCAGAGTAGGCCATCTGTAGGGGATTAGTAGGGCGATCAGGTGGAGGAAAGTTTCCTCGGGCACCATCCAGGGCTGCCTGAGCTACGGCCTCTGCTACTGAGTGGACTATGCCCTCCTGAGTATCAGTTTCATGAATAAGCTGCCTAATTTGGCCTTTCAAAACTCATTTATTCCTCTCCAGAATGGGCACACTATTCACTGCATTATCAATCATTCTCTCTATCTCCTGCCTGTCTTCCACATTAATAATGGCTATTGGTGGTGCTGTCAACACCAGGCTTGGGCCTGCTCCCCTCCAATCATGGGGGACACCATGTTGGTATCTCCCATGATGTGCATCACGACGTCGACGATGGATGACATTGTGTGGGTGGAGTGGGGACCCACCATGTTGTGGATGGCTGGGTGGGGTCTCTGGGCCATAGTAAGGGTGTGACTGGGTGTTGTACTGTGAGCTGTCGTCATCTGAAACCTCCCCTTCAGATGATGTGTGTAAGGCAGGGGCCACGCCTCTCATTGCCTTAACATGTCCAGACAGAACCTCTCGCTGATGGTGCAGTTTCACCATCTTGGATTCACATTCAGCATGACTCACATTTGCAACATCCATATCAACCTCATCTTGCATTTGTTTCTGCAACACTCTATACGCAGCGCTCAATTTGCGATTGTCCCTAGTAGCTACTTCTAAGTCATTACGTACCTGGTTTATCTTGTCCTGTAGCTCTCCTATCTCCTCACTCAACTGTTCATTCACTCTACTTAACAAGTCATTCATGTTCAAAGTCTGCCTCTTATCCTGTCTTAAACCTTCACACTCCTGCTTCAACATACAAATTTCTTGTCGTCCAGCCTGTGCTGAATGATACAAAAGAGAATCCATTTCACTACGCGGTATTTGAAGTTCAGACTCCAAATTCTGCTGCAGTCTAATACATTCTGTTTCCTGCAAACCCATCTCTTGCTTAACAGATGAAATCTGCAGATCAAGGGTTCAAAACCTCGCTTCGGAGGCTTCCAGAGCAGCATAGAGAGCCATGACCAACAGCCCTTTGGCATGACGCTTATTGGCTATTTGTCTCGTCTCACAGTACTGGGTTGAAATTCCCAGTATAGGGTTTTCGGATTGACTTTCGTCCCACGTGAAGTCAGCCCATCCTCCATGGGAGGCAAGGAAGCTAGAGACATCGAGTCTCAGTTCTGTGCAGATATTTGATACAGTGGCCATTGTGTAGGAGGGAACAAAAACTCAAACTGTGAGAAAGGTGCCGTGCCATGTATCGATCCACAGCAGGAACACTTCACACAGTTGGGCTACTGTATACTTTGTAGGCTTGTAATTCAAAGCCGCTGTAGAGTGTGTCAAGTCGGCATCGACCACACCCAAGAAAAGTCAGCCAGACTTTGCAAGTGACTATAAAGAGGTCTGAAAACAGGAGAGGTGAAGTGGAGATGCACATCTACTGTCCCCGTTGGGAGTAAAATGTTTTAAAAACAAGTGAAAGCTTACAAACACCAAATATTGCTTGCACGTGGTTGCCAATTGTCGGGAGGTCAAAACCTCACTCTCAGGTTCTTGGCAATATTGGGAATGAAAGGAATCACATACACATTGCATAAGAGTAATAAACATGTTTATTACTACCAAAAGGATAAATCACAGTTGCCCTAAGCAGTTCTTACCAATACAAACTGGGAGCCAATGCTAAGCGTTCCCTATACCTCAAGGTTTCTCCGTGTCTCTTGGGGTCTCCAAGGTATAAGACTCAGTGTCTCACATTATATACCTATGATAATTACTATGGTTACTGTAAGATAGAAACATTTCTAGTTACAGAGATGAGCCCTATTGGCTAAATTAGAGGTGGCTCCTTGGTCCAAGATAACATTATACAGTTTTGTAGTAGTCACCAGTTTGTAAAACAAAAGAGTACAGTGTACAGAGTCTTACACAAATCAGTATAGTAGTACAAATCACTAAAAGGTGGCAATGCCAACTTATATATCATAATCATTACAAGGACACAGATGTCCTAACATCTTATGGGTAAGAAATACACAGAAAATACATAGGAAAAATATACATGTACTGTATTAGCAAGCAAAATGTATAACAATAATATGCATACACGTCCTGACATCTACTCTTGTACGGTAGATGCCCTATGCCCTATATGCTAGTATAACATATGCCTAAGAACTAGCTGTCTACGGAGTACCTCTGGGGTACCAATAAGGGTACTGGGACCTCGTGTAATAGTGGAGAACCCAAACTGGAGTTGAAATACAGGGAATGGGAACAAAAATCTACTTCAATTCAGGTACATGGACAGTTAGTATATTGGAATGAATCTGTGTTGCCAGGTTTAATAAGTAGTAAACTGAAATTGCATTTGATTAAATGGATGTTTCTAATTAGAAAACTGGATTGTTTGGGAGAAGTTAAGAAATATAATTCTTTATCAAACTACTTATTAAAAAAGAAGAAATCTGATTGGTTATGGTATCTGTACAAGTCCTGGTCTCATTTTCTGGTGATTACTCTAACTATCTGTGGAGATGTACATCCAAATCCAGGGCCCAATATGGGGGATGATATTACAGAAAATTGTTTGGGTAAACAAGGCCTCAGCATGATACACATTAATATATGTAGTTTGACAAAAAAGTATGTACATGTCCAAGAACGGGTTCTCAAGTATAAACCAGCCATTTTCATAATAACTGAGTCATGGTTAAATCACAGGGTATCAGACCAGGACATTGTACTAAATGACTACAATGCATGGAGAAAGGATAGATCTAAACGAGGTGGGGGGTAATTATCTATGCATTGGATTACCTGGATTTTATTGAAGTTGAGATGCATATAGAAGGGACAGAGGTAGAAGTTTTGGCTTTAGAATTAAAACTTTCACATTCTATACCATTCTTGGTAGTAGGAGCTTATTGTCCACCAGAAAAAGGTCAGGGAATATTTGATCAACTGAGGATTTTTTTTTTTACAAAAATATCAAAATACCTATGTATTATATCTGTTAGGTGACTTAAATGTTGATTAGACTAAAGCTGGATTTGGGCATGATATTAGGGATTTAAGTGACTCTTTAGGATTAACACAGCTGATAAAGGAAATAACTAGATTAAACACTAAGGGCTGGATATTCAGACTGCACCAGGCTGTGGTGCAAGCCTGGGCACAGCGCAACTGGGCTGTGCAGGAGTGTTGACAGGGTGATATTCAATGGAGTTGTGCCATGGCACAGCAACATTGAATATCGCACCTTGGCCACCCTCAGTGCACATGGAACAGTGGCACTGCGCCAGCACAAGTGGCCAGAGTGGAGCAGGGGAATGCGCAAGCGCAAGTTCCGTTGCGCTAGGCACAACAACCGCAATATTCAAAAGTGCACATGAAAATGGGGCCATAATGTATGCAAGGTGCAAATGGGGCCATTTGCATGCCATTATGGCCCCATTTGCATGCAGGTGCACCTATCCCTGGCGACTTGCGCCTGGCACCCTGCCAGGCAGCAGCCGTCAGGGGCCGATGCCCCCTGCACAGTGTGGCAAAGTGCCCCAATGCCCGATCGTGTGCATGTGTATTGTGCAGAATATGTCCAATATCCCTGGTGGTCCAGTGGACCATTTGCAGCCAGATTGCAGGCATAAGTATACTTAAAAATAGTGAACCCTCTCCCTGGTGTTCCAGTGGACCGCTCACAGCCCAATCGTGGGCATAGGTATAGTTAAAAATAGTGAACTCTCTCCCTGGTGGTCCAGTGGACCGCTGTCATCCTGAGCACGAGCATTTGAAGTAGAATAAATGTCCTATATCCCTGGTGGTCCAGTGGACTGCTCGCAGCCTAATTGCGGGTATTCATTATTAAAAATGACACTAATCCAACCTGGTGGTCAGCGGTACCCCCATCCCACCCACCCACCCACTCACTGGGCCCAGCCCACTCCCCCAGTCAGCAGTGGGCGGCTCTCCACCCACTACCACCCAGCTGCCTGCCAACTGGAAACCGTATGGTAGGGCTGTATGCCCATTGGTCCACAGCATGAGCCAATGGACATGCAGCCTGTACCATACTATGCAGTCTAGATATGTGAATGGATCCATTCACATATCTGAACTGTGTAGTACGGTATGGGATGCACACCCATTGGCTCACGCTGTGGACCAATGGGCGTACAGCCCTACCATATGGTATCAGTCGGTGGGTGGCAGGGTGGCAAGCGGGTGGAGAGCTGTCACCCGCTGCTGACTGGGGGAGCGGGTTGTGGGGCTCAGTGGGTGGGTGGAGAGGGGGGTACCACTGGACCACCAGGGTTGGATTGGGGAGTCATTTTTATAATGAATGCCCGCGATCGGGCTGCGAGAGGTCCACTGGACCACCAGGGAGACTGTTCACTATTTTTAAATATACTTATGCCCACAATCGGGCTGCAAGCAGTCCACTGGACCACCAGGGATATAGAACTATTAACATTCTAAGTATGCCTATGATCGGGCATGGGGATGCCACCAGGAGGTGCAGCCCGAGCTGGATGGCCACCCACAGGTGGCAGCTGCCACGTTGTTCCCTGTACGACGGCTCACCTGTGGGTGGTCAGCTGTTGTTCCTTTTTTTTTTTGGCTCACCTGTGTGCAGCACAGGTAGGGGTTGCGCATGCATGGGCTCAGCACATCCTGGTCTGAATATCGGGATGTGCAAAGTATGCATGGGCACAACCCCCCTAAGTGCACTGCATGCATTACTGATGCGCTCCGGTGCATCAGGATTTGTGCAAAGCTCAATCCACCTTTGAATATCATGCCAGGGCACATCAGTGGGTTGCGCATGGCGCAACTGTGTTGTGCCATGTGCAACCCTTCTGAATAAGAATCCAAATGCTTCAACAATATTGGACCTAATCTTTACTTCATACCCAAATAAAATTATTGCAAGTGGGGTTTTGCCCAATTCTCTGTCAGACCACCAAATGGTGTTCTGTATCACAGAATTATAGTAGGGCAAAAAACCTTGGAAAATCAAGCATTATAGATGTTATAAAAAGTTTGATTAAATTCAATTTATGTTAGAAGTGGAAAATCATGAATGGGAGAGAATGGATTTAGTCCCAACTGTAAATGAAGCTGGGTGTTTTTTCTATGATGATTTTATGTCACTTTGTAATAAGCATGCACCTAAAAAATCCAGAAGGATTAAAGCACAAAATTCCTCATGTTATGATTTAAATTTACAGAAAATTAAGAAAAACAGAGATAAAGCCTGGAAGTTAGCTAAAACTACTAAATTAATGAAATAGTGGGATTATTATAAAAAATGTAGTAATCAATACGCAACCAGCTTAAGACAGGCTAGAAGGGAATTTTATAATAAGGAATTGTCAGAGACAGTATTAAGTAATCAAGTGGAATTTTGGAAAAAAAAGAAAAAAAAATACAAAATAATAATAAACCAAAATTACCAGAGAATTTCCAAATAAATAATCATAAGGTACTGCTTGGCCCTCTGGTGGCAGAAGAATGTAATACGTATTTTATATCCATGGGAATACAGGGAACTAATTTAGCTTGCCTAAACCAACAAGTAAGTAATCTAAAGGACCCAAATACTGATAACACGTTATTAGAGACACAAATCCCCGAAGCACAAAATTTAGTTAGTAACTGTCAGACACTAGAAAAAAAAATCACCCAATTAATGCTAATGAAGTAAGAGATGCATTATTTAAAGTGAATGTAAAAAAGCCTGTGGACTAGATGAAATCCCCACATTATTGTTCAAGTATGCAGTGCCTATTATTGCTTATCCACTAGCAACAATTTTCAACATATCCCTTACCCAATCCGAACTTCCAGTTCTGTGGAAAACAGCAAAAGCAATTTCAATTTATAAAAATGAGTCAAAAACCTTGATTGAAAATTATCGCCCAATATCTTACCTACCAATTATTGCCAAAGCTTTTAAAAGATTATTGAGTGTCCAACTTCAATACATTCTGGAGGATAATGAGATCATCAGTATAATGCAATTGGCTTTTAGGTCATTGCATAGTATTACCACTGCCTTAATGAAGGTTACTGGTGATATTGTTGAGTGTTTAGACAGGGGGATATCATCGGGGACAGTCTTTATAGACTTATCCAAAGCCTTTGACACCTTGAACCATGACATCCTCTTGTCTAACCTCAACAATATTGATATGTCTGACCTTGTAATTAAATGGTTTCAGCAGTATCAGACATATAGGAAACAAGTTGTTTCTGTTGGAAACTGGACATCTAGTCAAAGGACCATAGTAACAGGTGTACCCCAGGGTTCAATCCTGGGTCCAATCTTGCATAACATTGATATGAATAAGGTTGGTATGACAGATCCTAGGGTTAAATACCATTTATACGCAGACTACACCATTGTATATGTCAAAGGTACCTCTGTAGAAAGCATTCAGCCTATTCTCCAGCGGGCTTTTGATGAATTCCAATTTTTTCTCCTGAACTTTAGGCTGATTTTGAATTCCAAAAAATTCCAAGTGATAATTTTCTCTAAACAACAAAAAAATGGGTTCACCAGAAAAAAATTTGCAGATTAGAACTCTTAATAATGGTATTTTTGATCAAGGGCAGAGTTCCAAATATGTATTCTACTTTGAAATGGGACCAGCATGTTGAATCCATTGAAAAGAAAGTAGGGAAATGCTTAGGATGCTTATAAAGGAATACATTTTCCCTGACTGAAGCAACACGGAAGCATCTGGTAAATTCATTCATTTTACTGATGATAGATTATAAGGACCTGATTTATGCAGGTGCTTTACAGAGTAGTTTAAATAGATTAGATATAATACATTATAAGTTAACGAGGTTTATCTTAAATGCACCCAAAAGGACCCACAGAGTGGAACTATATTAAAGATTACAGTGGCTTAACCTTAGACAAAGAAGGTCCTTACATGTCTTATTATTTATGACCAAATGTGTCCTAGGGCAGGCTCCAGATTATATTATCGACAAATTAGCAACCAGGCCAATAAAGCAAGGCCTGAGGTCAACATTTAGATTGGAATGTTATAAACTAAATTTCAGAATAAAATTAGGTAGGTCTCATTTTTTGTCAAGAGGACCGATATTATGGAACTCTGTCCCACAAACTCTTTGATTAGTAAATGGTATTATCAGAATAGGCAACATTAAGTCTTGGTTTATAAAAGATGCAAGATAACAAACTCTACTTGAACTTTCTTAGGATACTTTGGAGTCTGGTGTGATAAATTAGTAGCAGCATGCACTTTAAATAAAGTACTACCAAAATTTTATTTTATGTAACTATGTTTAAAACTGTTTTTGAATATGTTCTGTATTCTGTATTGTGTATAATGAAACTTTATTTTTTTTGGAGAATTGCACAATGGAGAAACTTTATTTTTTTTGCAGAATTGCACAATGGACCTCACTGGAAATGAGCTTGTCTCAGTTGAGCTATCCGATTCATTCATTTTGTATATGAATTTAATAATATTTTTCTACTTCTACTACTACATAAGAGAGCTCAAAACCCCTTTATTTTTCTTTTTGATGTATTTTGTCAAGAGAGTTATTTTTTATGTCTCTAATGTTGGTATTGATTCATTCCTATTTGTTTCATATGGTTTGGGTCTGTTCTAGTTTTGTTTTACAACAGAGTCTGCAGGTTTGTTTCCATACTCTTCCTCAAATGCCTCCATGGCTTCATTCAGGTCTTCAAAGATGTGTAATTTGCCCTTGACCACAAATCTTAATTTTGCAGTGTAAATCATAGATGAGCGTGTACCTTTCTGATAAAGTTTTAATTTTACCATGTTAAATAATTTTCTTTTTTCATTAGTTTCTATTGACAAGTCGGGGCACACACTGAACTTTACTTCCCCATGTGTTAATCCTTTTTTCTCTATCGGTCTTCTGCAATATTGCCTCTTTTTCCATATATTTGGGAGGCTTCACAAAAATGGTTTTGAGAAAGTTAGTGTTGGAGAATCTATTGCCTGCTGGTGTGCCCAGTCTAACTGAATTTTCTCTTCAGGATATTGCTTGCCCATAGCGAGTGTCAGCATTTTTTACAAAAAAAGAGTGGTAGGTCCCCAGAACCTTCTATACCTTCAGGCAGCTTGCTAATGTGAAGATTACCCCTCCTTGCCCTGTCTGCCTGTTCTGCTATTTTTTCTTGAAATGTCTGAAGTTGTTTCTCAAATAAATTTTGCTTATGTAAAATGTGGCGGGTAGCGTCTTCTAGCTGAGAAATTCTTTTTTTGGTTTCAGCTGTCTGAAGCATAAGATTTTCCATTTTAATGTTTATCTCATTTAGAGAATTTGCCACAGAGGATATAGAAGTTTTAATTTCCTGCAGCATATGTATCACTTTGTCTTTAAAATTGGTCATCCCAGTTATCATTTCCCCTTTAAATGCAAGCATGTCTGATAGCTCTGTTGCTCCTATAGCTTGTGCTTTATTTACTTCCAAAATATTCTGGCTCACATGTGTCTCTTTGGTCTGGATTAGAGTTAAATATGTTAGAATGTTCCTCCGTATCCATATCATCTGTTATGTGCTCTTCTTGAATTTGAGTTTGTGCTGCCATCTGCTCCGACCACTGTGGTAATAAAGTATCAGTAATTGCTTGTTCCCCCTGCCTCCCACTTACTTGATTGCTGTGGTCCATCTTTGGGACCTCCCCCTTTTACTATTCTGATCTGCACTCTGTCTCCTTTACAAAAGGGTAAATTATTATCTACGTCCATGAGTTTTAAATCGAAGGTTCCTGCAAGATCCTCAAATCTGGTAAGATGGCAGATTGCGAGGGATTTAGTAAATCTGGTTGTTCACTGTTGGCATTGTTTGGCTCCGAGTAAGATGTTTGTTGGTGAAATGGTTATCCATGAAGTCGAGGACACACTGGAACCCTCTCAACATGCTGTTACTGTTAGTTTGGCCAAAGTAGCACTGAAATTCACCAGATATGTGTTAATTTTAATCAAGGAGGGTAGGCTTTCTTGCAGAAGAAATGGTGGCGTATTCCCAGCCGAATGTACTCCATGTGTGATTCACCTGGGCATCTCAGATGACGTCACAGAAGACACTCCTCACAGGTGCAACCCCCTGATTTCATTTATTTTGTTTAGTGATTGAAGTTAGAGTTTTCATGTAGACAGTTAACCTCTTTATAATCACATGGGTTGTTGCATGTCTTCCCTTAGTCCCTGAATTCCCTGTCATGTATTGTTTACGTAAAGAAAAAATAAAATATTGGTGGTGTTGTTCTTTACTGTCTGTTAGCCCAATAAAGTGTTGTGCTGTGTTCCCAAATCTACACATATAAAAAATGCCCACAAAGAGATGCTCTTCTGTGGTTCAGAAGTTTACCACATGTGTGTAAAACAACTACTTCTGATGCAGGTTCATCAGGGGCCAGAACTGCTGCTAGTATTTGAAAAGGAGTAGTTGGTGCAAGTGATTGGGGCATTAGTGTGGCCAAATTTTTCTCAGCCATATCTGCGGCATCTGTGCTGGCAGATACTAGTACTGGCACTGCTGGCAATGGAGGCAGCAATGACAGGAGCAGTACAAGAACCCCCAATAAAGAGTGTAACAGGCTTACAGATGGGTCAAAAAATGTTAGAAGTGCTCCTGACTGAAACTGTTGAGTAGCTGTACCTATATTTCCTGAAACTGGGTTTCATTGCAACCAATAATAGCTCTCATGTGGTGAAATGCATCAGTGATGGTGGATTTCTCTGGGTTCCATGCATGGCACACTGTCTCAATCTAGTAGTGCAGGAGTTTATTGTTTCCTTGGTGAAGTCTCACACTGGGTCAGTGGTGCTCCAGGCAAACCAATCAGACAAAATTCACCCACCACCTTTCATTACAAGGACACCTTATATGTTAAAATCACGTATTTTGGGACTTCCAGTGATGTTGTGCATAGAGCAGCAGCTTAGGTCGTGAGGCTCTCCCTGAAAACAGACAAACCACCTCGAAACTACTAGCTAAACATAAAGTAAAAAGAGTACAATCTTAACCAGGAGGTATCAGAATGCCTAAAAAGAGAGGAGATGCTGTCTGTAAGTCTCCAAAATGTCCGGATGGGGAGAGATCCAAGGAAGAAGACTCAGAGAGCGGGGACTAGTGGGCTTTCTCGGCCTCCCGCCATAGCACCTCATGGGCCAACTGGATGCCACTTTCTATCTTACAGAGGCAAATGGCCCAAATGTTGGCGGAGATTCGTGATTTTAGAAAGGAGATGCAATCGACGGTCACTGTGCGCCAGACTGACTTGGGCAAGCTCGAGAAAAGACAAGATGACTGCGAGGAGCAAATGACCACTACAGACAAGAGGATTGAGGAGACCAAGCGTGCCATCGTTCAACTACACACACAACTGAGGGGCCTACAAGACCGCGCAGAGGATGCAGAGAGCAGGAGCCGTCAGAACAATATCTGACTCTCGGGGCTCCCAGAAGGAATGGAGGGCACCGAAATCATCCCACTGACCCAGAAACTGCTGAGGGAAATGCTAAATTTACCTGAGGAGATATCGCTGGAGATGGAAAGGGTGCATCGTACTCTAGGTCCCAGGCCTGCAGCAGGCACTCGCCCCGGCACACTGTTAATAAAGTTCCTCAGATATCAAGAAAAAGAAATGGTACTCCACACTGCCTGGAGACAGGGAATGGTCTTTTATAAGTCGCACAGGCTATACCTGGAAAATGACTTTGCCCCCGAAGTGATGGCACACAGAAGGGCCTACATTCTAGTTATGAGGGCTCTTAAAGTGGCAGGAGTGCGATTCAGGACTCTCTACCCCTCAAAAATGGTGATCCAATTCAACGAGGGGTCCCTTACATTTGACAACGCGGCTACAGCAATTTCCAAACTTAGGACCAGGAAGATGGAGATCCCCCAGCAGTGATTGGGAGCTGAATTGCCTATTGCCTCTAAACTAGCCCAGAAAGCTTGGAGTGCCAGTCAGTGAGACTCCAGACATTGCCAAGGCATGGAAGCCATACAGACAATAATTAATACCCTGAAGTCGAGGACCCAAAGCTCGCAGGAGGTGGAGGGGACCACGCAAGATCCCAAGACCTGAACTGTTGCAAGTATAAATGAGGACTTGGTTGGCTAGTTGGACCCGACTGAAGTAATGCTGTATTAATTAAATAGGGTGCAGTTAAAGTAAAATTAAAGCAAAGTTGTTAAGTTTTGGGGGGATGCAGAAGGGGCTCGGGAGGATGGGGGAGGGAGTTAGATGCGGGAGGGAATGAGGTTGTACGGATAAATGGAAGCCAGTGCCAGTATTTTAAGCCAAATATACACATCAACAGCATGCTAGAGTGGACATGTGGATGTGGATACTCGAGGATGCATGAGAGTCACCGAGGATGGGGCGACGTAGTAATCACCTGGAATAAAATGGTTGCCCTGGTATTTGGGAGGACCTTGACATGATGGGGACTCGCCAGTTGGGCCAGCTTCTAAGCAATGCCTCGGGACACCCTTCCAGTTGAAATGAAGCTGGTTAGAGCTGGAGAAGTAGCAGTTGCGAGCAGGCCAATACATAAAGCGATGCGAGACATTGCATGGAAGGTTTTGGGAAGGGGGAAAGGTGTTGAGATTTTGCGGGGGGTTAAGCGGTTTTCACGGTGGTCCCCCTTGAAGAGATGTCAGTTAGGAGGCTTGGGAGACTGTACTAATCTTGTGGCCTGCTCATGGGATGCAAACCGGGCCTTGAGCTGCTGACAGTGCAGCGGGGGGAGGCTTTTATGGTGGACTGAGATTTCACTGGCCACGCCGGAAGTACGCGGCAGCCGAGGCCTGAGCTGTTTCATGCAGGCTGACCTGCAGACGACCGCCCACTGCCCCTCTCATCAATGTGGGTGTTCTGGTTGAGGGAGGATGGTAGATGGATGCGCTTCCTACTGGCTGTTGAGATGTTTGTTGCCATGCTCTCCTCCCGCACTGAGGCAGTGGAAGCCAGACAGTCTGGAGATGCTGGGAGGGGTGATGTGTGGATAATAGGTTAGCAGTGTGGAGGGAAAGGGGAGGGGGAGAGGCCTTTCAGAAAATTATTAAGGGAGTCTCCACTTGGGGCCTGGAGGCGGTAGCAGGAGAAGAGCGCCTGGCTCACAGGTAGAATTTGGGCCTGTTGGGGGGGTGGGGAGCCTAAAAAGCAGGGCTGGTGGCCTTTTCTTCTTTTCCCCCATCCTTCATGCCCTCCTCATTACTTCTACCATTTGTCTTGGCAACTCAAAGCCCCTGATGGGTCGGGAATCACCTGACCCCCCCATGAACCTCAGCAATGGTGGGAAGCCTCTTTTGCAGTTAAGTTGATTGTGAGGTGGACCCGGAAGAGGTGAAGGAACTATGGTACACCCTACCCTGTAGGACATACCCCGATGGGGCTCAGAGTAGGTGATCAGGTAGGGGGAAGGGGGAGGAACAAACGGAGCTGGAGAAGGGGGATCTCATGGGGAAGGAAGAGGAGGAACCTACGGGGAGGGGGGAATACAAATATAAATAATGGATTAGTGAGGCCATTACAGAAGAATTGCAATAAATAGACCAGAACAAGAGGATATATGGGATTATGAGGGAAAAGAGGGGGGGAGGTCAGGGGACATCTGTGGACTAAGACTGGACCAATCTGAATAGTGTACTCCAGCTGGGTCATTTTGGGGCAGGGACAGAGTGATTCTGCCCCATGGCCCTGGGCAGACAGGATACCCAGTGCGCACTGGGGGAGGAGGCAGATGGCTTGCCCTCCCCCCAAGTGCCAGAAGCTAATGGCTGGGAGAGTCCTGGATTGCTGTGATGATATAAGAGGACAGGCAGCCTGGGCATTTCAGTGGAGGTATCCCTGGACACCAAGACCAACAGCCCCCTGTTTTAGAGGCCTCAGTTGGGATATCGGGTCATACACCTGCAAAGCACCCCAGGGGGTGGTGAGAGCAGGGGAACACACCCCCACTGGGTAGTGTGCTCCTTGCCTCCCGGGTCTTCGGCCCCCAGTGGAACCAGTAGTGGGGTGGATGCAGCTAGACCGCTGGAGGGGATGCCCCCATCTGGGTGGAGGAGGGACAAACCTTCCATTCATCCAGTAGATCTCCCTCTTAAGCCATTAAAGATTTCAGGGGAGCCTGTGGCCCTGCTATGAAAGTCACTTATCCCACTTACCTTTTCGTCGTAGGTACCTTTGGTGCCTAAGGCCCAGAATAAATAAGGGCCACAAAGGTAGGGTCGCATCCCTACCCCAGATCAGGGCTCTAACCATATTGTTTGGGAGAAGTTAAGAAAATACAATTCTTTATCAAACTACTTATCAAAAAAGAAGAAATCTGATTGGTTATGGTATCTGTACAAGTCCTGGTCTCATTTTCTGGTGATTACTCTAACAATCTGTGGAGATGTACATCCAAATCCAGGGCCCAGTATGGGGGGATGATATTATAATTGTTTGGGTGAGCAAGGCCTCAGCATGATACACATTAATATATGTAGTTTGACAGAAAAGTATGTACATGTCCAAGAATGGGTTCTCAAGTATAAACCAGCCATTCTCATAATAACTGAATCATGGTTAAATCACGGGGTATCAGACCAGGACATTGTACTAAATGGCTACAACACATGGAGAAAGGATAGATCTAAACGAGGAGGGGGGTAATTATCTATGCATTGGATTACCTGGATTTTACTGAAGCTGAGACGCATATAGAAGGGACAGAGGTAGAAGTTTTGGCTTTCACATACTACACCATTCTTGGTAGTAGGAGTTTATTGTCCACCAGTAAAAGGTCAGGGAATATTTGATCAATTGAGGAGTTTTTTTTTTACAAAAATATCAAAATACCTATGAATTATATCTGTTAGGTGACTTAAATGTTGATTGGACGAAAGCTGGATTTGGGCATGATATTGGGGATTTAAGTGACTGTTTAGGATTAACACAGCTGATAAAGGAAATAACTAGATTAAACACTAAGAATCCAAATGCTTCAACAATATTGGACTTAATCTTTACTTCACACCCAAATAAAATTATTGCAAGTGGGGTTTTGCCCGATTCTCTGTCAGACCACCAAATGGTGTTCTGTATCACAGAATTATAGAAGGCCAAAAAACCTGGGAAAATCAAGCATTATAGATCTTATAAAAAGTTTGATTACGTTCAATTTATGTTAGAAGTGGAAAATCATGAATGGGAGAGAGTGGATTTAATCCCAACTGTAAATGAAGCTGGGTGTTTTTTCTATGATGATTTTATGTCACTTTGTAATAAGCATGCACCTAAAAAATCCAGAAGGATTAAAGCACAAAATTCACCATGCTATGATTTAAATTTGCAGAACATTAAGAAAAACAGAGATAAAGCCTGGAAGTTAGCTAAAACTACTAAATTAATGAAATATTGGGATTATTATAAAAAACGTAGAAATCAATACACAACCAGCTTAAGACAGGCTAGAAGGGAATTTTATAATAAGGAATTGTCAGAGTCAGTATTAAGTAATCAAGTGGAATTTTGGAAAAAAATGAAAAAAATACAAAATAATAATAAACCGAAATTACCAGAGAATCTCCAAATAAATAATCATAAGGTACCGCTTGGCCCTCTGGTGGCAGAAGAATTTAATACGAATTTTATATTCATGGGTGTACAGGGAACTAATTTAGCTTGCCTAAACCAACAAGTAAGTAATCTAAAGGACCCAAATACTGATAACCCATTATTAGAGACACAAATCCTCCAAGCACAAAATTTAGTTAGTAACTTTCAGACACTAGAAAAAAAAATCACCAAATTAATGCTAATGAAGTAAGAGATGCAATATTTAAAGTGAATGTAAAGAAAGCCTGCGGACTAGATGAAATCCCCACATTATTGTTCAAGTACGCAGCACCTATTATTGCTTATCCACTAGCAACAATTTTCAACATATCCCTTACCCAATCCAAACTTCCAGTTCTGTGGAAAACAGCAAGAGCCATCCCAATTTATAAAAATGAGTCAAACACCTTGATTGAAAATTATCGCCTAATATCTCACCTACCAATTATTGCCAAAACTTTTAAAAGATTATTGAGTGTCCAATTTCAATACATTCTGGAGGATAATAAGATCATCAGTATAATGCAATTGGGTTTTAGGTCATTGCATGGTATTACCACTGCCTTAGTGAAGGTTACTGGAGATATTGTTGAGGCTTTAGATGGGGGATATCACTGGGGATAGTCTTTATAGACTTATCCAAAGCCTTTGACACCTTGAACCATGACATCCTCCTGTCTAACCTCAACAATATTGGTATGTCTGACCTTGTAATTAAATGATATCAGACATGTAGGAAACAAGTTGTTTCTGTTGGGGACTGGACATCTAGTCATAGTAACAGGTGTACCCCAGGGTTCAATCCTGGGTCCAATCTTGCATAACATTTATATGAATAAGGTTGGTATGACAGAGGAGCTAGTCATGAAACGTCAGTTTTTAAATCGATGGTGGGAAGGAATTGAAGCAAACTCTGTACATAAAATTGAAAATGCTATTCTGTTAGAACAGTTTTTTGGGGTATTCCCAGCAGAGCTGAAAACTTGGCTGGAGGACCGAGATCCCAAAACAATGCAAGAGGCTACTGAACTGTCGGACCACTATGCCAAGAGCAGACCTGCTCTGAGAGCGAATGGGGTGGAAGTGGCAGCGCAGAAAGGGAAAAGTGTGCCTTCAGGGCAGCTAAAACCCTCACTGCCTGCACCAAAACTAGTTAGTCCCAGGTTTCAGAGAAAAGATTTCCCTGAGAAAAGAAATGAATGTTGGGTTTGTAAGGAAACTGGGCATCTTGCCAGACAGTGTCCCACAAGGGCAAGCAATATGCAACATGGGGCTAGGAAAGAAGTGGGTTGTTTGTGTGTCCCTGGAAGCATGCATGTGAACATGAGGGAACACATGCACCCAGTCACTGTGAATGGTGTACAGACACCAGGGATAAGGGACACAGGGGCATCCCTGACATTAGTAAAAGGGGATCTGACAGAGCCTGGTCAGCTTATACCCAATGAATTTGTGACTGTGCAAGGGTTCACTGGTGAGGAGACCACATTGCCACTCACTAGTGTTCTCCTAGACTGGGGTGAAATGGGGGAACTGTGCAACAGGTGGCTGTAGCCAAAACATTAGCAGTTGACGTCATCCTTGGCAACAATCTCAAATAGGGGATGGTGTGTGCAGTTACCCGTAGCCAAGTGGCAAGGGAAAATTGTAGTTCCCTGAACCCCACCGAAGCCATTGTGGAAACCACTGGGAGGCTGATTCCTCAGCCTGTGTCTCCTGATATGAAGATTAATGAAAAGGGGGTAGAAATTTCCCCAGCAGCAGTTAACTACACAGGTATGGAAGGTTACTCTGAAGAGGGAGGGGTGACCCATTGTCAGAGGATTAGGGATGACAGTGATCCTGAGTGCCCTGATGCTAGTGCTAGGGACCCTAGTTTAGAGACTGAAGGGGACCTGTCCCGTACCTTGGAATGTGTGAGGAGTTTGCAGCTGCTCAGCAAAGTGACCCTAGTCTAGAGACGCTGAGGGCTTGGGCAGACTCTGATGGAGCACAAGGAGATGATGGTAAACATAAGGTTTATTGGGAAAATGGACTGATGTATACTCAGGCTGTGCAGACAGACGGAGGGGTGCTAGGTAGGCAGCTTGTCATTCCCGAGGGGTATCGTGAGCAGTTGCTCAAGATTGTATATGATATTCCCTTGTCTGGTCATCTGGGAATCACACACACTATGCAGCAGTTGGCCCAGAATTTCTATTGGCCCAACTTCACCCAGCAGGTGAAGGAGTATTGCAGGTCTTGTCACCAGTGCCAAGAAATAGGGAAGTCGGGCAAGAAAACCCAAGCCGCCCTGATTCCATTGCCCATAGTGGAGAAACCATTCCAGAGGGTGGGAATGGATATTGTGAGGCCTTTGAATACCCCCAGCTCCTCAGGAAAGAGATTCATCCTGACTGCGGTGGATTATGCCACCCGGTACCAAGAGGCAGTCACCCTATCCTCACTGAGGACAGACAAAGTGGCAGATGCCTTGCTTGGGATTTTCTCCCGTGTTGGGTTTCCACAGGAAGTTATCACTGATTGAGGGGGTTCCTTCATGTCAGACCTGATGAAATGTTTGTGGGAGAAGTGTGGGGTGGTGCAGAGATACATAACACCATATCACCTACAAGCCAATGGGCTTGTGGAAAGATTTAATAGTACCCTGAAGTCAATGCTCTGAGCATTTGCTGAACAGCATGGGAGGGACTGGGAGAAATACTTTCCCCACCTGTTGTTTGCATACAAGGAGGTGCCCAAAGAGTCAACAGGATTTTTCCCCTTTGAACTCATATATGGACGCTGGGTATGTGGGCTCCTAGACTTGATCCGGGAGGACTGGGAAGGCAAACACGCCACCCAGGGAACTCCCATAGTGGATTACGTCCTTAGGTTTAGGGAAAGGCTGAAGGAGCTTACGGGGACAGCCCAGAGCAACCTGGCAGCTGCCCAACATAAACAAAAAGTGTGGTATGACCACGGAGCCAGAGCTCGCTCGTACATGGTGGGTCAGGAAGTCATGGTCCCATTCCAGTCCGGAAAGACAAGCTGCAGGCTGAGTGGGCAGGACCGCATACAAAGTAGTTAGGAAGGTAAATGATGTGAACTATATTATAGAGTTACCTGACAGAAGACAGACAGAAAGGATGTACCATGTCAATATGATGAAGCCATATGCTAATAGGGCTGACATGGTGTTTGCAGTATGTAGTCCTGGGAGGGACGGACGAAGGAGACCCCTTCTGGACTTGCTGGAAGAAAGCAAGTGGGAATCCCTTGCGGATGCAGTTAAACTGTCACCCCAGCTGGCCCCGGACAAGATTCAGGAAGTAAGGGAGGTTTTAACAGACTTTGCCCCACTGTTTAGCACCAAGCCTGGACTAACCCCCTTAGTGACACATGATGTGGAGACAGGGACACAGATGCCCATATGGTGGACAGCATATCAGGTGTTAGAGGCTGTCCAAAAGGACATTAGGAGGGAAGTGGAGGAGATGCTGGATTTAGGGGTAATCCAGAGATCCCACAGCCCCTGGGCCTCACCCATAGTCCTTGTGCCCAAGCCAGATGGCTCTGCTCATTTCTGTGTGGACTATCATGGACTGAATGCAGTCACAAAGTCAGACACCCACCTGGTGCCCTGGACAGATGAACCCCTGGACAAGTTGGGAGGGGTGACCTACCTTACGACTATTGACCTGACCAAGGGGTATTGGTAGGTAGAGTTAATGGACAGAGCTAGGGAGAGGTCAGCCTTCATCACTCTGATAGGCTTATTTGAATTTAAAGTAATGCCTTTTGGAATGAAGAATGCCCCGGCCACTTTCCAAAGGTTGGTGAACCAGGTATTAAGTGGTGCTGAGGAGTACGCCGTAGCATACCTGGATGACATTGTCATCTTTAGTGCCAGCTGGGAGGAACATCTGTCCCACCTTAGGGAAGTGCTGGGCAGGATACAGAGGGCCTGGCTTACTGTCAAAGCTGATAAATGCCAGGTGGCCATGGGAGAAGTAGCATACCTCAGGCATGTTGTAGGTCGGGGACAGCTCCGTCCTAACCAAGCAAAAATAGAGGTGATCAAGGCATGGCCCAGACCAGCAACACAGAAGCAGATCAAGAGTTTTCTAGGGACAGCAGGGTACTATAGGAAATTTGTACCCAATTACAGTGCCCTGGTTGCTCCCCTATCTGACCTGATAAAGAAAAGAATGCCTAAGAAAATTACCTGGGTACCAGCCTGTGAAAAAGCCTTTACCAGACTGAAGGAGGCACTGTGCAGTGCTCCTGTATTGACAAGTCCTGACTATAGCAGACCCTTTATAGTTCAGACTGATGCTTTAGATGTGGGTATTGGGGCAGTACTGAGTCAGATATCCAACCAAGGGAAAGATCACCCAGTAGTGTACCTGAATAAAAAGTTACCTCCCAGGGAGCAGACATACTCTACTGTGGAAAAAGAGTGTCTTGCCATAGTGTGGGCCCTAAAGAAGTTAGAGCCATACTTATACGGGCAGCATTTTGAGGTACAAACTGATCACAACCCCCTGGTTTGGCTGACGCAAATGGGAAAAACTAATGGTAGATTGTTAAGATGGAGTCTTGCCTTACAAGGGTAAGACATGACAATCTTACATAGGGCTGGAGTGACAAATCAGAACAGTGATGGCCTTTTACATCTTTATGAGGAGTGAACTGATTTGGGAAGCTCATACCATGCAGGGGATGGAGCCCCAAAATTCAGTCTAGGTGGGGAGGATTTGTGATGCTTGGCCAGCTAGTTAGGATTGTTCTATCATTTTGCAATATAAAAATGTAATGTGTGATTGTCTGTCATGAGACATCCTGTGCTCCTGGGATTACTCCCCACAACAGGCTTCTGTTAAAATAACAGGATATATATTAAACAGCAGATCTCTGAGATGTGATTAACTTCCAAGACATTGCATTTTATGGCCTGTTGCTGCTTTGAAGTAGAAATGAAATGGGACTTTATGAGTCTGAAGAGGATGGAGATCATAAACTTTATGATGTTTTAGGATTTACATTCTATGGCCGTGTGGATGGCCCCCTGCCTTTGAAGCTGGGAAATTAAAATATCCTTTGATCCTTGAGGAAGCAGGAAACTGCTTGAGCTCAAAGAGGGAATGTAAATTAAGAAGTCATATCGGGAAATTAGTTTTTGCTGATGTCACCTTATGTAATATACCTCCTGATAGGACATCCTGTGGGTATTATTTTTTTATATTTAACAAGGAGGAGCTAGGTGACATCATGGAAGAGGTGGGTATAGAGACAGTTTAAACTATTCTGTGTTTGATCTTTAGACACACACTTTCTTTGTGGGATCTTAGAAACAACATCTAACTTTAAGCACTGTAAGAAGGTATACATGATTGAAAAGTCTAATTGTATTGTGGTAGGAGATTATATTTGTACTTTTTCCTTGTTTTCTTTTAAGTGATTGTATGCTTTGTGACATATTGTTCTGTGTTTACATTTTACATATTTTTATCCATTTTTAAGTAAACCTCTTATTTTTAAAGAGACTGCCTGGTGTGCATTTGAAATTCTTTCTTTTGCATGTGAAGTATAGATAGTTAAAGCTGACAACTGTTCATAAGCTTAATGTTGTTACTGAACTGGAAAAAGGTAAGAAATACCTATGGTCTTTTCATAGAGTTTTAAGGGTTTATTTTGGATACCTGGTTAGGTGCTCTTAGATGAAAGATATCTGACATTCCCTGAAGAGAAGAATTATCTGAGCCTGTACATTTGGGTATGGTAGCATAAGGTTCACAGTTTGAATCACCCCAGAACTTGAGACCAAAAGTGATTCGGACCCACAAGCAGACAGGAGGATTACCCTGTTCTGTTACCTGTTCACAATACTGCACTCAGAGGTTGGCACTGTGGGAGCAGATGGCCTGACCTGCTGCGTAGGTTTGTGACAGACAGAAACCCCTTGAATTAGAATGTTTTGGAACCCAGGGCAAAAAAATGCCAAACAAACCCATATGAGGACTGTAGAACCCATACTTTAAAAAAATCCATGACAGATGGATACTCAGTTACTGGAAGCTTTGATTGTGGTCATTCATAAACCTGGTAAGCCCAAAGATAGAGTCACAAGCTATAGGCCAATTTCTTTACTTAACTGTGATATACAAATTCTTTCCAAACTATTGGCCAATAGACTTGGGAAGGTCTAGCCATCTGTAATTAATTCAGACCAGGTCAGCTTCATGGCAGGCAGCGCATCATCTGATCATCTTCGGAAGTTGGCCCACATTTTCTCCATGTCCAGGGACTCCTTGGACCCTGATGTCTTGGTGTTCCTTGTATGCAGAGAAAGCTTTCGATAGGGTGAACTGGGGTTTCTTATTTGGAACTCTCCAGAAAGCTGAGTTCCCTTCCCAATTTATTCGGTGGGTCCAAACACTATACACAAATCCAAAAGCAAAAATTTATTGCAATGGAGTATTCTCTTCCTCCTTTCCTCTGTGCTCTGGAACAAAACAGGGGTGCCAGTTATCTTCCCTGTTGTTCAGTTTGTATTTGGAACCCCTTTTATGGAAACTTTGGGTATGTCCTGAAATCCACGGGGTCAAAATAGGGTCTCATGACCTGAAGCTTTTGGTCTATGCAGACGACATCTTATTACATCTTACACAACCTGCTAATTCCATTTCTGCTGTCCTAGACACTATTGTGGAATATAGTCAATTGTCAAATTACACTGTGAATTTAGATAAGACTCAAGTTTTTCCACTTGATGCACATACCCCTAAAGGTCACCTTGGAGAAATTAAGCTCCAGTGGTTTCCTAGACATCTTAAGTATCTGGGTATTCTCTTGGTGGGTAACCAGGCCAAAATAAAGCAGCTCAACCTAGACTCCCTGCTAGTTTCAGTACAGTAAGACCTATCTCGCTGGTTGGGGCTGCCACTTTCCTTATGGGGAAGGGTAAGCCTAATCAAAATGAGTGTATTACCTCTCATTTTTTATCCACTGAATATGCTAACCTTTAAAGTCACACTTCTATGGTTCAGGAAATTACATGGCTCCACCTCAGACTTTATTCAGAAGGGAAAGCCACTGAGAAGAGCTTATCACAAGATGGTGGCCCCCAAATCCAGAGGAGGTCTGAAACTTCCGGATTTTAGATTCTATTACTGGGCTAGTCAGGTGAGTCGATATCTTCGATGGCTGCGACCCATTACAGAGTCTTCTTCCTTCCCATTTGTACCCTCCTGGCTTCAAATAGAGCTTGGCATATTAGATTCAAAAGGGGTCTCAGGTGAAGCAATGCTGCATCTCAGACCGAAGGACTTACCTAAGCTGGGGATGTACTCTCCCATGACTACCTCAGTGGGAATTCACTCCCAACTCTGTTCCTTTATTAAATACCATCATACCATTGGAAGGGAGGGGCAGCTGCAGAATAAGGGGTGCTAGCTGCACATTCGAGCAGACTTGATAGACCTCTAGGCCTTTATCTGCTGCCAAATTTCATATGTTTGTATGTTCGTATTGATCCCAAATCAGCCTCTGATGAAAAACCCCAATTTTAAGATAGAGGGTAGATGTCTCACCCCTGTTTGGTTCCTGTCAATTGACCACATTCGTCCCAGCAACCTGATGTCGGGTTCCTCCTATCTTACCTCTATGGAAATTCTGAGGATGTTTCCTACTTTGGGAAGTCCTTTTAGGATTTACCAGGTCCGCCACCTTCTAGTCTCAAAAAATCTTCAAACTAGGGAAGACAGTGATGGGGAGAGAACATTAAAAGTTTGGCTCATGCGGTTCAACAGCCGCATGCAACCTCTCGATTATACCCAGCCCTTTTTGACTTGGCCTTCTCCAGTGCCCTATTGGAAGGCTGCTTTCCCTTCGAGACACCTTAGTTGGGATAACTTATGGAAGGCATGCCATTCCTATATCACTCAAGACAGATTAAGACTGATTCAATTTTTATTTTGAACAACCTTTATTTGTCACCTGCCAAGTTCTTTAAGATGGGGAAACTTCCTAATCCTACCTGTACAAGATGTAACAATGCAGATGGTAATTTACTTCATATTTTCTGGGAATGCCCTTCCATTGACTCCTTGTGGGCCACTATTAAGCAAAAGACTGATCCCCTTTTAGGCCTTAATGATTTGTTTACCCCAGAAATTTGCTTGATAGGGGATTACACTGGAGTTGATGTCCTACAAAGAAGATACCATATGGCATTGATTGCACTCTCCCTTAAATCTCTGGTGCTTCATCATTTGAAAGATTCCACAGTGATAACTTATTCCAAATGGCTCCAAGAGCTTTTATCCAATTTGAGGATTGAGAAAATCATTGCTAGCATTCATAATAGAGTTTACAGATACAGGAACAGATGGGAGTCTCTTCATACCCTATTCACCTTATGATTGCCTGTGGGATATAAGGGTACAGTAATCTTTTTGATTTTTTTTTCCTTTTTTCTTCCCCTTGTCATCATACAGTTAGTCTGCTTTGCCAAGGGTTGGGAGAGGTTTGGGGGGGAGGGGTGCTAGGGTCTGTTGGGTAAGCGTGATTTGTTTGTATTTGCACGTGGCCTTTTTTTTTCCCTGTCAAGTCGTACCTAGGAATTGCTGTTTGTTATTGTATTGTTAGTCTTGCGATTGTGAATGTGTTTGACTTGGAAAAACTTTTGAATAAAGCTTATTGAATTAAAAAAAAATCCATGACAGAATTACAGATGGAATCAGGAACTAGGGTCTCTGATAACCAAGGAATTATGCATGCCCTCGAAACCCATGTTTTACAACAGTTTGGTACCAGAAAAACTTTAAACCACCATATGATACAGATTTTGCAGGCGGCAGATCTGCCACAATTGGATGATGATCAAAAAACACAGCTAAATTTGGGATTTACGCAAGGGGAACTCGAGGTTGTTATTAAACATTTGAAGCAGGATGTTTCTTCAGGTTCTGATGGTCTCTTGAGGAAACTATCAGTTATTATGGGAGATTATGCCAGTGGAATTGTTAAAAATATATAATGCTTTTCTTGCTGAAAATATGGGTCAAATGAATGAGAGTTTATTGTTTTTTTTGTTTAAAAATGGAGACAAGATCAATCTTAAGAATTGGATACCGATTACCCTCCTGAACATGGATTTAAGCATTTTTACAAAACTTCTTATTAACAGGGCAGCCAATTGTCTTAAAGCTATTAATCACCCCACACAATTCTGCTCAATACAGGGACTCTGTATTACAGATGCTCTCATACTGCTTAGAGAAACTTTTGAGAAAGATTCTCGAGGAGATATAAAAGGATATGTCATTAGTTTGGACTAGACCAAGGCCTTTAACAAGGTCTCCTATGATTTCTTGTGGCAATGTTTGGAGGCATATGGTTTCCCTCTGTCTTTCATTAAATGGGTTCAAATGTGTTATGCCTTTGCTTATGTGAGACCATATGACAATAAGTGGTTAGGAAGCAAGTGTGATGTGAAAGTGGGAATGAGACAGGGATGCCCTTTAAGTCCCTTTTTATATATCTTAACTTTGGACCCAGTCTTATGGATTGATCCCCAGCTGTGAGAGGTATTATTACTTAGGAAAGTGCACCTATGATAAAGACAATTGCTTATGCTGATGAGGTATGCTTACTAGTACAGGATGCACAGTCGAGCTTTACAGCCTGCAATTTGTTACAAGCAGTTTCTGCAGTGATCGGCTCCCTAATTAATATGAAGAAAAGTAAATGTTTAGTAGTTGGAAATTCTGGATTGAGACAACACACTCTAGTGAACATTACAGTTGAGTCAGAACCATGAAAGATTTAATTTATTTATTGAATTTTGGTAACCAGGTAGGCCCTCTGAGACAAGACTGTCACTTTTTTCAGGGGCGACCCGGGAAGTGCAGTACATTGATAGTGCATTCACTGACACAAGAAATTAGACAGGAAGTAGTCAAACAGTAAAAGAGTACATAAATTACATTCAGTTATGCAAAAAGAAGCAATTTAAAGCACAGTCAACCAAACCTTACATACATTCAGACATCATTTACATTTTTTTATTTTTTTTGTCTTGGAGAGCAGGAGAGAGAGAGAGTAGGAAGTTTTGCTAGGAGAATCATGCAAGAAGTGAACAAGGGTTAGGAATCAACAGAAGCAGGAGCAAGGTGGAGCGGTTAGGAGAGTTAACAGCAACCTTTGAAATTGAGAGAGGGAGTTGCAGACCAGTTTAGAAGGAGGCAACGAGTTCTAGTGGGACACAGCAGAAAATGCAAATGATCTCCGAGCCATGGAGAGTCTTAAGTTTGGCACTGAGAGAAGATGCAATGAGGTAGATCTGAGAGTACATCGAGGGAGACGACGTTGAACAATATCAGCAAGGCAAGGAGGAGTGAAGCAATGTACAAGCTTATAGGGATCTAAGGTGTCTCCCAAGTGTTTGAAGGACCTTACTGATTTGAGTGCACCCCCTGTATGTGAGAGGATAGCCAAAGGGGGAGGGTTGGTGCAGATGAGTTGGAAAATGACATGCTCTTTGCTTTTTTTAGTATTAAGGATGAGCTGCTTCTGAAGGAACCTGTTCTCAAGGGTATGGAAATCGGAGGCTAGCATTGAATTGAGCCACCCAATATCAGAAGAGGAACAGTATATGATAGCATTGTCTGCATATAGGTGAACAGAGGCCCCACCACAATTAGTAGGGAGGTTATTAATATACAGAGACCAGGCGATTTAGCAGTATGTAATTGGGAATTATAGCTTGAAAAAGGGTAACAGCAAGTTAGTCAGTGGAATGCCTGGCATATGAGTAAACTCAAGAGAATTTATTTAATCAAGACATTTTTGATTCCCAAGTTTTTGTATTTAAGTTATGTTTTTTTCGATACCTAGATCTATGGAAACTAGGGCTGGATGAATACCTTTTTTCTGAATATTCGTTATTCAGAGCCAAAATATTCGTTATTCGTTATTCATGGTGACCAGGGAAGTTGTTTAAAAAAAATTAAGCCTTTTCTGGTTTTTCCCCCTTCCTGGCCAAAATTAAAAATATATATCAATCTCTGGTGTCCAGTGGTCCCAACCCCACCCCCGGACTGATGCCGCCCAATATGAAGAATCCCCCGCTGAGATTTACATCCGCACTCTTCATCCAGAAATTGAATTAAAAATAAATAAAAATGTCCCTGGTGTCTAGTGATCCCACCTCTGCCAATCGCTGTCCCAATATGACACCCCTTCCCGCCAAGATCACACTAATCCCTTGTTGTCCAGTGCTGCTGTCCACAATTACAGACATTTAATTAAAAAAAAACTTTCCTGGTGTCTAGTGGACCCCCACCCCAGCCTGTCTGGTAGTGACTTCACGCTGCTCCATCATCCACTACCACATTTGGCCACTGGCACAGCTCCTTCACTCACTCTCCACGCTTGCAGCCCAACTGAGCACTTTCACGAATGAAAGGTTTACAAGGGCAGGGATCACTCACTGACAGGGTGGGGAGTGGGGGTCCACTAGACACCAGGGAAAGTGTTCGCTTTTTTTAATTAAATCTGTGGAACGTTGGACGGCGGCAGTGGACAATGAGGGATGGGGTGTGAATCTTGGCGGGGGGGCATTCTTCATATTGGGCCGATGATCAGCCGGGGTGTGAGACCACTAGACATTAGGAACATTTTTATTTATTTTTAATTTATGGACAGGGGATGGGTGTGAATCTCGGCAGTGGGAGTGGAATTCTTTATATTGGGCCAGCTCTCAGCCAGGGAGGTGGGACCACTAGCCACCAGGGATTGTCGGGATCCTTAAAATTTATTTTAATGTTGGCCGGGGGGGGTGCTTTTTAAAATTTAAACAACCCCCCTGGCTGAATAACGAATACCACTAGAACAGTGGGCTATTTGGTTCTGAATATTCTGACAGACCATTATTCGTGGTAGTCGGAAAATAATATTTAATCCATGCACAGCCCTAATGGAGACCACATTATGTAGTTGTTGTTTTTTTTTCCTGCTTTTGGGGGAGTCACCTGGACCCAATCAAATGTGGTATTACCTATTTGGAGGTTAAGAAGGGTGGAGTGGGCATGCCCAACCCTATAGTTTCCTTTTTTAGTATTTTTTTGTTTACAAATCTTATTCTGGTTATAAAAAGAACAAAGTAATTTGGATAGGTTGGGTTGTCTCTTTGTTAACTGGGATACTCCAGAAGTGGGCCTCGCAGCTATTTCTGCATAAAAATAAGAGTCCAGAAATTGAACCCAGTGTGGACATATATTTTTGATTATACTAAAATATGGGATATTACATGCTTGAGTGTTACTACAATGTCCAGGAAACAACTCTAGGGAGTTAAACTACAACAATCCTTTGTGGAACTTCTTTTTCAACAGTATCCACAGGCAGAACAAGATTTGATTTGTTCTTTATTAACTGAGCAAAGAATTCCCCCAAAATGTGGGATCTACTATGGTTGTTAGTTCATGGAAAGATAAATGTTAAAGGGAATCATAAACACAAGGAGTAAAAAGATAGATTCTGTCACAGAGAAACATGTACCACTGTGGTTGAAACTATGGAACATTAACATTTTACTTTCCCATATATTATTGACTTCTGGGTTTTAATTTAATCCAGATGGCATAAGGTTTTATTTCAGAATTTGACTCCTGCAATCCTGTTTTTAGGGATTTCCCTCAAGCTTGAAGGTCTTACCAGATATGCTTAGTGACCACTTCCCAGTTCTCTGCACCAGGTCCTGCAAAATACCCCCCAAGATAATCTTCCAGCGCAAACTCTGCCCAGGTAAACTTGCTCTTTTAAAAACCCACCTCAGAACACTAGACTGGTCCTATGTAACCAACTCCCTCGACCCTGATCTAGCCCTCAGCCTGTTCATCCACACCTTCAACACCATCTGTGACAAGTTTGCCCCTCTCACCAAAAGGATGGTCAAAGGCAACCCAGTCCTCTGGATCACTGACCACCTCTGGACCCTGATGCGCACCCACGACTCACTTTGGCACCTCTCCAATGAGACTGGCCATACAGCCGACAGGCAGAGATACAGAGAGGCCCAGAACAAATGCACATGGGCACTACGCAAAGCCAAGACTGAGCACTATAAAGCCGCCCTTTCGACTGCCTGGGGCTCTGGGCACAAATTCTGGAATAACACCAAGGAAATCGGTGGCAAAGACCCTAATCCCCCTCCAAACCAGATAGTTGTGGATGGGCAATTGACCTCTGACCCCTCTTGTATAGCCTTGGCCTTCAATTGTGCTTTCACTAACCTCAGTCATGTTCTCCCTCCTACCTTCTTTGATCCTCCCCCTCTCCAGTCCCCCCTCAACTCCCCCCTCCCTTTCACCTATGATGCATCACCCTCAAGACCGCAGAGCACTACATTAAATGCGCTATAAGCCACTCCCACTACAGTAGTGACTCCTTGGATCAGGAGGCTTCTCCGGTTCACCCTCAACGATGTACTCTACCTCCTCACCCATATTCTCAACTGCTCTCCCTGCCAAGGTAAATTGCCCTCCTTCTGGAAATCTGCCTCCGTTACCCCCATATTTAAGAGTGGGGACTGTACTGGCACCAACAACTATCAGCCCATCTCTATCCTCCCCCCCCCCATCTAAAGCACTCGAACGCATAGTCTATGATCAACTCACCGACCACCTTAACAAACATGATCTCCTCTGCAGACAGCAACATGGCTTCCGCAAAGGGCATAGTACTACTACAGCCCTTCTGGAGTTCACCGCGTACATCTACTCCACTTTAGACAAAGGTCACACCATTGGTGCTGTATTTATTGACCTTACCAAAGCATTTGACACTGTCAGTCACTGTCTTCTGCTAAATACACTCTCCAACATTGGCTTCTCCCAGGATGCCCTGTGCTAGTTCACTGACTACTTGACAGATCGGTTCCAACAGGTCAAAATTGGCACTACCCTATCTGATAAACTCCCAGTTCTCTCAGGTGTCCCTCAGGGGTCCGTCCTAGGTCCCCTCCTCTTCAGTCTTTATCTTAACTCCTTCTCCACCTCCTACCCTGGCAACCTTCTGCTATACGCGGATGACGCGATACTTACCCTCTTCATCTACACCTAACCCTCCAGGCCTCCTTCAGCAAAGCAGAACAGTGGTTCTCTGACCAACGCCTTATATTAAACTACAAAAAGACCAAGTTCATGGTCTTCTCCCACCCTTGGAGCTCTGAGAAGGAACTTTGCCCCCAGATTCTAACAGTGGACCAAGCCCCGCTTGAACAAGTGGACTCCTTCAAATACCTGGGCATCACCCTCGACCCGGCACTCAATTACCACCAGCACATACATCACCTATCCTCTGCCATTAATGTCTGCCTCAGCCTGCTCTATCGGATTAAACACTGCTTTACTCTTGACGCCCTCCGAATTGTTGTCTCATCCTCTGTCCTCTCCCTACTCGATTATGGCATTCTCATCTATAGTGCTGCCACCAGCTCAGCCCTTAGTAGGCTCTGCATCTCCCTAAACAAAACCTGCCACCTTGCACTGAACTGTGATCAGCTCACTCACACCTGTTCACTTTATAACTCCACAAACTGGCTTAACTTAGACAACAGGATCAAATTCCACACCTGCCTAATGACCAAAACAATCACCCTTGGCCTTTCCTCCCTGGTCTTACCTCCTTAATCTATACAAATAATACCCAAAAAGCAACCCACGGCTCTAGCAAGAAACTCCTCACAGTTCCTCACTGTCAGACCTCCCAATTTCAAAGGTTCTTCAGCTACAAGGCCACCTCATGGATGAATGGCCTACCTAGGTTCATCACAAATTAAAATGCTATTGGCCTCTTCAAAACCCATCTTAAGGGGCATCTCCATTCCCTTAATAGCTGTAATTGCCACTGAGCCTGCTGTCCCTCATTCCTCCCCCTGCCACGACAATGGCCTCTGGCTAGCTTACCCCACCTGCCCTTCCCCCCCCTTTTTTTGCCCCTTTCCACCAATCATCAAGCATCTCAGCATAACTGCTTACATGCTCATCTGGTCAAAGTCTGTCTGATACTGATTGCGAGCCTTTAGCTGTATTTATGTTATTATTACCATGTGACTAGCTTGTTCTGCTACCTGTGTATGTATTTACCTATTTACTATTCTGTACCATAAATGTGATGTGGAACCTTTGTAAATGAGTCTCTGACTCAAAGGTATTTTCTGAATTCTGAATAAATAAATAACATTTATACAGTCAGCAGTGTGAGACTCTTAATGGCTACCTTTTTTACTGGATTTGGCAAACTAGATGTAGGTTTGCTCTGCAACAACAGTACATTACCCCTCTTAGATTCATAGATATGTGTCGACAGAAAAGGACCTACTTGGCCCATCGAGTCTGCCCATTCCCTTCTCTTTACAGCACCCCTCCCCCTTAGATTCTCCCTCTGTATCATAGACAGCCTCTTGTGGTTGTCCCATGCCCTCTTGAATCCCTCCAGTGTTCCGGCCTCCACCACCTGCACTGGCAGACTGCTCTAGGCACCACCAGCCTCTCAGTAAAGCAATGCCTGCTCACATTCCCCTTAAACCTACCTCCCTCCATCCTCAGTCCATGCCCTCTAGTTTTAGTGCCTACCTTCTCTGAATAAATTCCCCTCACTTAATTGATCCCCTTCATATACGTGAATGTTTCTATCATATCCCCCCTCCCCCCCTTCTGGTCTCCAGTGGGTACAGATCCAACACCCTCAACCTCTCTTCGTATGGCTTCTCACTTAGCCCATGCACCACCTTTGTGGTCTCTCTCTGTACTCTTTCAATGGCATCTATGTCTTTGCATGGGAGAGGTACTGAACCCCGTACTCCAGGTGGGGCCTCATCATGGAACTGTAGAGTGACATCAGCACCTCACGTCTTCTACTAGTTATCCCTCTTCCAATGCACGCCAGCATTCTGTTCACTTTGGCCTCCGCCTTGCTGCATTGGGTTCCTACATTAAGGTTGTCTGTGATTATGATTCCTAGGTCCTTTTCCTGCTCAGATGGCTTCATTACCTCCCCTCCCAGTGTGTATTTTGCATGTGGATTATTTCTCCCTATGTGCATCACTGTGCATTTCCTGGCACTGAATTTTAGCTGCCAAGTTTCCAACCACCCCTCCAGCAACCTTAGATCGTCCCTCATAGCCTCCCCTGAGTGCACCCCATTTACCACCGCCCTCTGGCTTCTACCTGTCAGCAAGTTCTCAACCCACCTTGTTATTTTTTGTCCCACCCCAAGCACTTCAGTTTACTTACCAGACTCCTGTGAGGCACAGTGTTGAAAGCCTTCCTGAAGTCCAGCTAGGCCTTGTCCACTGTACCCCCTCCCCCTATTAACTACCCTCATCGCCCCATCAAAGAACTCAATCAGGTTCATCTGATATGACCTCCCCTGTGTGAAACCATGCTGATGGATGTCCTGCAGCATGCTGTCCTCCAAGTACCTAACCAATCTTTCCTTCAAAATCACCTCCTTCACCTTACTCACAACCGATGTGAGGCTTACCAGTCAACAATTGGCAGCCGCTTCCCTGCTGCCACTTTTATGAAGTGGCACCATGTCTGCCCTCTTCCAGTCTTCTGGAACATTCTCTGTGTCTAAAGACAAGTTAAATAACATCACTAGTGGTGCTGCCAGCTCCTCCCCTAGCTCCTGGAGCACCCTAGGATGTGGGGTGTTTGGACCAATAGCCTTGTCTATCCTCAACTTACCCATTTCTTCCCAGATCCTGTCCTCACTGATTGGGCTAGGATCCACCCCAACATCCCCTTCCCTTCCCTTCCCCTCTAGGTCTGGTCCCCTGCCTTCTCCCTCTACTGTGAAGACTGAGCTGAAGTATCTATTTAGCACTTTCACTTTTTCAAAGTCCTTTTCCATTTGCACTCCCCACTCTCCCCTTATCTTATCTATCCCCTGCCTGGCTTTCCTTTTGTCCACTATGTACCGAAAGAAAGTCTTACCTCCCTTTTTGTCCTGCCTAGCAATTCTCTCCTTTGTTTCAGCTTTCGCTTTCCTAATCCTCTGCCCCACCACCCACAGCTTCTCCCTGTAAATTTCCCTGTCTTCTTTGCCTTGCATCCTCTCATATTCCCTGAATGCCCTTTTCTTCTCCTCTATTGCCATCCTTACTTCCCTGTTGAACCAAAGCAGTCTCCTCCTTTTTCTGCTCTTCCTCAACTTTCTTATACAACTGTCTGTGGCCTTTAGTATCCCCCCTTGATCCTATTCCATAATTCCTCAAGCTCCCTATCCCCTCCATCCCTTCCATTTAATTCTGGACTACCTTTGTCATTTTGGGAAAATCTGCCCGCCTGAAGTCTAGGACCTTCGTGATGGTTTGACTCGCTTTATACCCCACTCTAGCCCTGAAATCCACCGTGTTATGGTCGCATGCTCCTAGGCTGAACCCCACCCCTACTCCCTCCACACTATTCCCATTGGTGAGGACCACATCAAGTATATTGTCCCCCCCCTCTAGTGGGCTCTCTTACCAGCTGCTGCAGGAAGGCTCCCAGGAGGGACTCAAGGATCTCCCTACCCCTGGATGACCTAGCTGCTGGGATCCCAATCTGTATCTGGTAGGTTAAGGTCACCCACCAGTAGAATGTCCCCATTTAGTGCCATCCTTTGAACTGCTCGCTGCATCTGCATGTACATTTCTTCACTCTGCATTGGAGGTCTGTACACCAACCCCCAGCCTTATAGATGTCCCAGCCCGTCTCTCTAGTGTAACCCTTAAGATTTCTACTTCCCCTTGCTCTTCCTGCCCTTCTGATGCCTTCATGCCCTCCTTTATTTAAATTGCAATCCCCCCTTTTCTTCCAGTCCTGTCCCTCCTGAATAACCTGTACCCTGCTACCCCTACTTCCCAGGCCTGGTGCTCTGACTACCAGGTCTCTGTTATGGCAACAGTGTCCAGGCCCTTCCCCTCCATTATAGCTTCTAAGTTCACTCTCTTGTTCCCCAGGCTTTGTGTGTTAGCACAAAGTCCTTTTCACCATTTACTTCCCTTCACCCCACCCTCCTCCCTACCTACTATGTCTGGTCTGTTGCCGTCTTCCTTTTGTGGGGGAGTGCTAGCTTGTCCATTTTCTCCACTTGTTGATTCTTCACCCATCCTAACTTTGTACTCCCCCCTTACCAATGTAAACTCCCCCAGGACCTTATCAATGTATCCTTGCAGACCTCCCCTCAGTACTCTTGCCCTCTCTCACTCAGATGCAGTCTATCCTTCCAGTACAAGTCCTTATCCTCCCATGTGTCCCCCCACTCTCCTATATGTGCAAACCCTTCCTCTTCATACCATGCCTGAAGCCATTCATTGAATTCCTTGATTCTTCTCTGTCTAACAGTGTTGGCACAGGGAACTGGCAAGACCTCTGAAAAAGCCAAGGATTTAGCCTCTTCCAGGCATCCCTGCACCAGTGCCCTGAACCTCCTCTGGACCTCCTCCACTTCATAGCTTGCCAGATCATTTGTTCCCAGATGAATGATGTGGTGTGGTTTCCCCACCAACCTATCCCTCTCCCTCATTTTTTTCATTGCCCTCCCAGCTGCCATCCTGGCTCACAAAAAAATTACCTCAGTCTGTATGCAGGACCCCTTCCTGATCCAATGTATCCCCTTAATGATGTATTCCACAAAAACCATGACATTCTCCACCTCCACAGCTAATGGATCTGGTCTTGTTCCTGGTGGGACCCTCCTCGGTAAGCTTTTCCTCCTAACCACATCTCCCTGCCCTGAACTGCCTACATGACCTTCCTGATTTCCTCCTGGTTCCCCTCCTGTTCCCTCCCTAGTGAAAGATACCAGCCCATTCACTCCCAATCCCCCGCCTCCAGACCCCTAACTCTATCTTCTTTGCCATGCCTGATTTCCTGTGCCCCTTGCTTGCCTCTTGACTTTCCCTCTGCTACCGCCTCCCCCTTCCATGCTCTTTCTTGACTCCCTTGCCTCTCCTGCATTCTCTGATCCCCCTCCTTGTTTATTCTACTCCTTCACTCCTTTCACTGTGCTTGTTATCCTTCCCCTCATCCCTCCCCCTTTCACCCCTTCCGCTTGTCTTCCTTCCTACCCCTGCTTCCATCTCTCCCTTCCCTGCTGCACATCCCCAGCCTCTGATTCACACTTTCTGTTTCCTCTGATCCTTTCAGAACTCCCACCTACATTCTATCTGCCAGAAGTTCGTACGTATTAGACACTGTAACACCCCCCATGTGTTTCCTTTCTCCCTGCTGCTGTCATATGTGCCTTTCCTTGAGCCCTTGTATTCCCCTTCCCCCTTACTTCTTGCCAGCCATTACTCCACCCCCCCACTGCCTTTTCTGGGAGCCATTTCTCCCTGACTCCCCCTGGTCAGCCCCTTTGCTCCATGACCCCAGCCGGTCTCTTCCCTTTCTCTTTCCATTTCAGTAGCCCCCTGCATCTCCCTGCTACAGTTACAGTTGTAGTTTCCCCCTCCCTCCTACATGTCCTTCAACTTCCACTCCATATCCCCCCTTAGCTTGCCCATCTCTGCCTCAAATTGCCCCAACCTGATACATATTGGACAACACCTTAACTTCCACATGCAACCCTTACACCCTACTATTCTGCCCATTCTCCTGTCTTCCCCCAGCACCCCCCTCATCATTCAAGAAAACTCATGCCCCTGCCATCTCCACTATCCTGAGTAAGTCATTGTGGCCCTTGTTTCAGCGCCTCACCCCACCTTGCCTGAATTAACACAATTTATATACTTTCACAGATCTATAAAATGTGTATACTTTCTCCCTTCTGCATTAATGCCCTGTCACAATTTGCAGTTATCTTCCTTTTCATACACATTTGCAGCACTCAATAATAGCTAATGCCTTAGGTTCCTTTAGTTTCCTCTGTCTCACATTAGCAATACTATGCAAGAGAAATCCATTTTCCCCTAAATCGCCCAGTCCCAATGCACTTCCTTTGAATGTCCAGTCAAATACAGTACCCACAATTACATAGTCCAGGAATTTTCAGAGACCTAGATGCAATTTTTCGTTAACTCCTGTACTACTCACTCGGCTATGGACAAGGGTCACCTTTCCCTGGCTATTTTTGTATACTTAGCCAAAGCTTTTGAATCCATTGCCCACGAGCTCCTATTAGATGACCTTGCAACTATAGACCTCTCACCCTCCATCACCGAATGGCTCAAGGCCTATCTCTTGGACAGGTTCCAGTTTGTGCAGCTGGGACACTAAATCCCCCTCTTCCCATCGTTGCTAGTATTCAGCAGGGGTTGATCCTTGATCCCACCCTTTTCTCCATTTTTGTAAATAACCTTCCTTCTGTCTGCCCTGCTTTGCATGTTCAAATGTATGCCGATGACACTGTGATCTTCACGTCCAGCTCCACCCTAGCCCAAATTGAACCCATTCTCCAATCTGATTTTGAGAATATGCTACAGTGGCTTGACACTAAATCACTCAAATGCAATACCAAAAAACAGTCACGATGGTTTTGGCACCATCCAGTAATTGGACAAACTGTCCACCCCTCCTTCCTTCTATGCCCTAGATGGCTCCAAAATCTCAGCAGTTAACTGCTGCAAGTACCTGGGAGTATGGCTTAACCCCAAATTGGATTTCTCCCTACACCTCAACACCATTCATAACAAGCTCCACCCAGAACTAGGTATGTTATACAGGCACAAGGACAGTCTCTCCTTCCCCATCAAGAAGGAAATAGTCACCAAACTCATCCTCCCCCCCTTTATCTATGATGATGTGGTTTATAGTTCAGCTCCACAATCCTCCCGCACCAAGCTTGACCCACTGTTCCACGCCTTCTTTCGCTTCACCATTAATCACCCTTACCTTACATGTCACTGCCTCCTATACTAAACCGTTTCTCTCCCCCCCTCACTAATTGTCAGCTTGCACACTGAGCATCTTTTGTCTCCAAGTTCTGGTTCAACACTCTTCCCTTCTACCTCTCCTCCCTTATTGCCCCAGCACTCTGCACTGGCTATGCACTGCATTCCTGTGACCTACGCTCATTTGATTTAGCCACTCCATGCTCACTCGCTGGGAAACAAGCCTTTGCCCACTGGCTCCCTGCCCTATGGGACTCACTACCCCTCACTGTACATGGTTTGCCAACTGTTGTGTCCATTAAAAAATACTTCAGGTGTCTCTCCCTCCCCCCTGTCTCTGCCACCGCCCCCAATCATATTGCCCCCCTTGCCTAGTCCCTTCCTGCCCGTTACAAAATCCTTCTTCCTCACTCTCCTCCCCATTCATTCTTGACCTTACACCAACTCTAGCTCTTACTTTTTTGTGTTCAGGAAGTATAGCCGTAGACTCAGAAACTAATTAGTCTCCCAAAGCACCACATACACTGTTGTATGGTTTATGTAACGTTTCCAAGTTCTCTGCACTACTGTGCATACTCACGTAGTATTGTTCCTCTGTATTGTTTCTCTATTATTATTGCCTTCTATGACTTGTACCTGTACCAGTTTTTAACTATTGTTGCCTACTCTTGCATTAAATGCAATGTGTGTCCTTGCCCCCTGCCCCGGGTCGCACCTGGAATCAAGCCTTGGCTCAGTGTGCCTTTCCCAGTTATCAACTTTTAAATAAAATAAAATAAATAAATAATATTCAGAGTCCTAGATAGAGATAAATGTCCCACTAACCACTCCAGCCAATGTAACCTCTGTTCCAGCTCCATTCTGCCAGTCCTCTTTCCTCCCTCCTCCTCCTGCCTCCTTCTGATTTGGTGTTGTCTCTACTGGGAGCGGCCCAGTGAAACTATTTAATACTGAAGGTGGTGGGGGCAGGGTGGCAGAAGAAAGCAAAGAACAGCAGCAGTTCTGTCCTTGTTGCCCCTGCTTTTAAAGCAGGGGAAGTCCCTTCAAATTTGGTGTCTCTGGAGTGGCACCTCCTGATTGGATCCCCTGATCCCAATCACCACACTGGTGCTCCAATCCTCCATGGCTATGGCTGCCCTGAGACCCGTGGCAGTGGCCACCTGATGCTCCATGGCTATGGCCACCCTGAGACCCGCGGCAATGGCAGCCCGATCCTCCTTGGCTAGAGCCACCCTGAAACCTGCAGCACTGGCCGCCCAATCTTCTGTGGCTACAGGTGCCCTGTAACCTGCAGCACTGGCCGCCCAATCCTCTGTGGCTACAGGTGCCCTGTAACCTGCAGCACTGGCCACCCAATCTTCTGTGGCTACAGGTGCCCTGTAACCTGCAGCACTGGCCACCCAATCTTCTGTGGCTACAGGTGCCCTGTAAGCTGTGGCACTGGCTGCCCAATCCTCTGTGGCTACAGGTGCCCTGTAACCTGCAGCACTGGCCGTCCGATCTTCTGTGGCTACTGGCGCCTGGAAATTCACAGCTACTGCTGCCCTCCTCTCCAACAAAAGTGAAGAACAGCAGCAGTCCTGTCCTTGTTGTCTCTTGAGTTGTTTCATGTACTTTTGAATGAATTACAACAGATTCAAACAGAAGAACTTCAATTGAGAGGACATGTGAAATGGATTGAACTTTGAGAGGCCATGATGTGGCTCAGATTAGATTTAAGATTTTCTTTTTGTTTCATGTTTTATATTGACAATATGTATGTTACGTACTTTCTCCTGACGTGCCTTTAATAGGCATTATCATAGGGAAGGAGCTTTTGGCATAACTATAGGTTTAGGACTATAGAAATTAGAGGCAAGATATTCAAAACTTTGCACAGGGTGCAAACCGTTTGCACGGGGTTTGCACCAGATTTGCACCAGACCGCAATATTCAAAAGAGGAAATAGCACCGGCTCAAGCCAGTAACACCGGTGCAAAAAAATTATGTATTCAAGGGGCAAACTGTGGGGCAGGGACATGCATACAGATGCAACGGTATATTCATAGGAATAGCTCAGCACAAGGTGACATTGCACAGCCCATAGCACGGCACCAGTTACCGCCAATAAAAGGCATGTCTAAAGTCAGGGCAAATTACAGAGGGGGATGTAGACACTGCAGGAGACAAGATGGCAGTCGGGAACAATGCTGTGCTACTCTGACTTATGGAAGCTGTGCTGGATGAGGAAGAGAGGGACCAAGCCCACCCTGCCCCACAGCACAGGCCAAGGAGAAGATATTCTGCTCACAGGATGTACCGGCCCAGAGTCACATTTGAGACTCTCACTGATGGCCACATTGTGGGCCAGTACAGGATGAAAAGGGTCATGTTGAGGCAGCTGTGTGAACTCCTGGATGAGCAGCTGCAGCTTAAAACCAGACACAGCCATGCCATGACAGGTGAGGAAAAGGTGACGGCTACGATGTGCTTTCTATCCACCGTTACATTCCAGACACTGTTTGGAGATACTACTGGCATGTCGCAGTCAGTCACCTCATGCCTCCTGACCCAGTTCCTTGATGCCTTGCTGCCACATGCTGTTGAATTCATAGTATTCCCCAGCATGCAAGGGGAGTGCAGAGAAACCATGCAGCAATTCTATTGGGTTGTGCACCTACCAGCTGTACTTGGTGCCATTGACTGCACCCACATTGCCATCCGTGCATCACCTCATGATGGTGGAGACGTGTTTCCCAACAGGAAGGGATACAACTCCATCAATTGCCAGGTGGTGTGTGATGCAACAGGGCACATCATCAGTGTCTTTGCACAGTATCTCGGCAGTGCACACAAAGCCTTCATCTGGTATCAGTCCAGGCTGTGCCAGGCATTTGAGGATGGCCAGATACCCAGTGGGCACCTAGTCGGTGAGTATCAGCAGTAGACACAACAGTACCTACAGCAATGGTGGGATAGTGCAAAGTACCAACAGACAAGGGAGTTTGGGGGAGTGTGGACAGGGAGACAGGATGACCTTAACAGAAGGGCAGCCAACAGTCAGGCTGAGTAACACAGTAAATAGCAGCTAACATTTGGTAATGTGTTCACGGGGTCAGTGCCTATCCCCTGAGACCCTGGCTCCTACTGTAAAACCACTTCTCCGGCTGGCAACAGTGGCCAAGGAACATTATAATGAAGGACACACTGCAATCAGGAATGTCATTGAGAGGGTCTTTGGCATGCTAAAGATGTGATTCCACTGCCTGGACCAGTTTGGCAGTGCCCTACAATATAGCCCTGGCAAGATATGTAACATATTCATAGCATGTTGTATGTTACACAACATGGCACTAAACCATGGAATACACATGCCTAAACCCAAGAAACATCCTGAGAGTGACCCAGAGCTAAAGGTCCAGGGGATAGTAGAGCAACTCAAACTGTGAGATCCTCGCATGGCCAGGAGGTCCCAGGAGCATAGGAACAACATCATTGCAACTGTAGCATGGATGGCCAGGTAAGTGAAACAACACTCACAACAAATATGTGCTCAACAGTGTATTTACATTCTGTAACACACAGTGCCACACACTGAATAGTGGAAACAGTGCACTATAGTGGCAAAACAGACCTGACACATGTGCTAAGGCGACAGTGGGTAATGTGTGCAGAGTGGAGTGTGCGCCTGTGAGAGGTGTGTGAATGCAAAGTGTGCCTGAGGGTGTGGATGAGATATGCCAATATGCCATCTCCCACCACAGACCCTGACAGAATCACCATGGCAGACCCTTGAGGTGGGCATGCTGTGGGTTGAGGAGCATACAGGTGAAGACTGTGGGGATGTATTGGCCACAGTACGACTGTGGCCATGGCGTAGTCTAGCTGTGGCCAATGACCTCTGCCATCTATGGCACCACGGTGTGCCCATGGATGCCAGGGATGCAGCAGTGGTGGACGACTCTGACCCACCATTACATGCACTGGAGTCATTCTGGGGAACAACAGTGGCAAGTTGGTGGCATGTGCCAGCGGGGCGCTGCTGTCCAGTCATCACTGCATCCCTCACTGTGGCTGTGAGCTCCCTCACAGCCCCAGTGAGGTCACCAAATTACTGGTTAGTGGCACTTGAGGGTCCATGCCACATGGTCCTCAGCATGCTGCTCCGCCCACAACCAACCAGCAGTCACCGCCTCCCAGAGGTGGGAGAGTTCCTGCTGTACCTCCATACAGAAGGAGTGGAGGTCATGCTATGTGGCATGTTGTGCCTCCATAGCTGCATGGAGGAGTGGATGGGAACCTGGTCTGTCCTGATCCAAGGGTAGCAGCACACCCTGGACAGTGGGCGGGGGGGGTCTGGTGTCTGTCAGCGTTGCGTGAGCATGACACACCCTGGGTGGATGACTGCTGACACACAGCACCCCCTGCCTTACTATGCATGTCCAGTGGGACCAACTGCACAGCGGACTTGCCACCCACAGGCTGCTGTGTCATATGCCTGGGTGTGTTGAGTCCCGCCTGCCAAACTGCTGCTGTGGCTGTGCCACTGATGGTTGGTGGTACATGTGGTTGTCTCCATACATGTCCTAGGGGTGAACACAATGGGTAACCCTGGCAGGAACAAGGGCACTGTCTTGCAGGTGACCCTATTGGTGCAGCACCTCGGGCACTGCAGCCAGCCCCTGCCATGTCCTCTTGCACATGGTAAGGCCCTGAAGGTGATCCTCCCCAATGTCCAGTTCCACAAGGTAGTCCAGGCCTGGAACAAAGATCATGTCATTATCCTCGGCATCAACATCAGCATCCTCATCATCACTGACACATGCAGCACTGCCCCTGGCTGTGTTGCCGAAAAGTGGTTGTCTGATCTGCGGCCACCTGCATCCCAGATGTCGATGGTCCTTCCTGGGCATCATCTTCCTCACACATCACCTGGGCCATCATCGACAGACACCCACACAGTGCTGTGGATCAAAAGGAACAGTGTGAGTGGCCTGGTCAATGCATAGCAGTCACACACCAACACCAGCTCATGCAATACACAACAGTGCAGAGGATACAACATAATGCCCACAATACCCCAGTGTCAACTGCATTCACAACACCACAGCCAAGGTACACACACACACACACACACACGAAATATACATCCCACAGTGCAGATGTCCCCCAGTAACCACTGTGATCGACACACACAGGCACACCCATGTGGCACACACTACCAGAAAGCTGGTGAACATGCACAGCATACAGTATCACCCATGTCGGCATGCCATATGCCCGTGCGAGTGGTCACACACACCAGCTGTCCACATGACACATGCCAGTGCACACAGTGACTGTCCGCATGTGGCACAATGGCCTGCTACAGCAGGCACATACGGCATGTCTGTGTCTGCATAGTACAGGTGGACATACACACCCATACTGCATGGAGGACTACCACATTCCCACAGATGTGCACATGATGGCCCATCAGTGTGCCACAGCATGAGCACAGTGGCCATTACCCCAGTAGGTGACATGCATTCCACAGTGAAACAATTTCAGTTACTCACATGCACTGTGCAGATTGAGTGGGGTCTCACAACACCACCCTCCACACCTGCCAGGCACACCGACCTGATGGTGAATGCCACCATAGCCGTAAGAGGGGCCGACACCCTCAGCTCCACAGGCATGGGACCTCCTCCTGTGCATTGCAGTGCTCTGAGCCACAGTGCCTCCTCCTCCTTGGCCCTCTGCTGCATGTTGTGCCACCTCTTACATACAACCTCCACGGTCCTACAACTGCCACCCATGGCATTCACCTCTGCTGTGATCTCTGCCCACATTTGCTGGGCAGTGGCATCAGTATTCTGGTACCTTCTCATCAGGGCCTCCCTATTTTTGTACCCAGCTACTAGGGCCTTCAGCTCTTCCTGATAGAATTTGCAGGCACACAACCATGCCTGGCCATCAGTATCACCTGTGTGGGACAGAGTGTTTGGCTGTGGTGAGTAAATGCCATCAACACAGTGTGTGTGTGTGCATGTGTGTGATGTGGTCTATTTTTAACTGGGGCGATTTCTGCTGAGTGAAGGAGGAACAGAGCCTCAGAAAGTACTTGACCCTGGTAGTTTTATTCTGAGACCAAGGAACGACGGTTCTAGGCAGCTGAGTATTTTTTAGCACCTGAGTATATGGTGCATTTACTTTTACTGTAGGCAGTTTATCAATGCTTTTTTATTACTAAAAGGCTGCTTTGGAATTACATTCTGCTGACCATAACCTCTGTAACACTTCTGAGGTGCACTTCAGCATAAAGGCAGTGGCTTAGTGAGCACTGTGAGCGAGAGCACCATGCGTGGAGATGTGCAGAGACACACATGTCTCTGCATGTGTTTATGCGTGTTTAGAAGTGAAGTGGGAAGCAGGAAATGGGGATTGTGTTTGAAAGTCTTTTTGCCAGGTTAGTGGTAAGTGAAATCTCTGAGTATCAAGTGTTCTGTGGCAGTATTAGTTTGAAGTTAAAAACACAAGGAAAGCAGGTCATTTGTTTAGTATGGAGAATTATATAGTGACATTAAAGACAGGGAAACTTGGGATAAAATGTAGAGTGGAATAAATTCAGTGTTGATGGGAGTGTTGAGCTCACTGAGTATGTATCAATCAATCAATCAATCAAAATCTTTATTTATTCAGGTGAACATCATTGAGCGTAGCTCATTTACAAGATGCACCTGAGTTGTCATACAAATGAGGGTACAAGTTTTTTTACAAAGACATGAGAATAGCATAACATTAGTACAATCAAATAAATAAGAGATATATACAAAATTTACAGATAAACAAGGCACAGTAAAATAACTTAACCTGTAAAAATGAAGAGGATAATAGATATAGCAGGGATAATAATCAAATAATAGGGCTTTTGTAGGCTTTTATATGAAATGTGATAACTGACTGGGTAGAAGAAGGGAAACTAAACATAGTGGATTACAGAAGGGAGGGTGTAGGTTGGATGGGAGACTAGGCCTTATGGAAGCAGTTGCACAACTCTGGACATAGGGCGTGTATAATCTTTTGAAGGATGATAAGGGTAAGAGGTATTCAGATTCATAGATTTTTGGAGTGAGTTCCAGACAAATGCTAGGGAATAGCTGATAGCAGCCCTCCCAAACCGGGTGCAGGTAATGGGAATCTTTAGCATAATGAGCTTATTGATCCTTAAGGTGTATGGCCTAGATGTGATTCGGGTGAAACAGTCTGAGATATAGGAGGGAGTTTGCCTGATAAAGCTTTAAAGATCCAGATTGCAGCATTCCTTTTCTTCTGTGCTGTAGGGATGTCCAATTGACTGCCATGTAAAGAGAGCAATGATGGTGCTGGAGGGAAGGTCTGTAATAAATCTGATGGCTCTATGATACAGGGTGTCCAGCTTATTTAAGAGGGAGAGTGAGCAATGGCGAGATAAAGTCAGCATAGTCAATAAGGGATAGGAATGATGCCTGGATTAATCTTTGTTTGGAGTCTCTGGTAAGGTAGTGTTTTATTCTGTAAAATAGGCCAAGCCTTTGTCTCAACTTTTTAATAGCTCTTCAATGTGGACAGAGTAGTCAAGCTTTATTGTCAATCCACACTCCAAGATATTTGAATTTATCCACAAATTCCAGCTTTCTCCAAATAAGGTGGATAATTGTGGGTGATGAATGATAGGGTAGTGGAAGAGCAATTCTTTGTTGCAAAGAACATAGCTTTTGTTTTTTTGGCATTTAGAAGTAATTTTTTTTCCAATAGGTTGTGTTGCAGGATGGAGAATTCTGACTGTAACAGTTCACAGGCTTTTGATGGTGAGGGATTGCTGACATATAATACAGTATCATCAGCAAACAGATGAATGTTAGATTGAGAGAGGTTGGCATCAATGTTATTAATATAAATGGCAAAGAGGATGGGGCCTAGGATAGAGTCTTGCGGTACACCTCTTAGCAGTGGTTTAGAGGTAGATAGGTAATTTTCATTTTTACCAATTGTAACCTTCCAGAGAGTAGCACCTAAACCAATTGAGTGGAGAGTGAATCAAGGCCTACAGAGCTAAGAGAGGAGATTAATGATTCATGATCCACTGTATCAAATGCTTTACTCAAATCCAGGAACACAGCACAGGTACTATTCTTTTTATCCAAGGCAGTCTGCCAATCGTTAGTGACTTTGGCTAGGCAGAGATGGTGGTATGCATTGATCTAAATCCAGATTGTGCTGGATTTAGGAGGTTGTTGGTGTCCAGATAGGCCCTTAACTGTGAATTTACTAATTTTTCAAGCATCTTGGATAGTACGGTAGGATGGAAATGGGCCTGTAATTGTTAAGGTCCATGGGATCACCTGATTTAAGTAGTGGAACTACTTGAGCTGTTTTCCATATGGAGGGATGGAACCAGTAGCTAGGGAAGATTGAAGAGGTGAGTGAGGGGCAGATAAGGCGCAATGCTACTTTAAGAAAGTAGGGGTCCAGGAGTCTGCACCTGCACTCTTAGAAGTATCTAAATTGGTTAGGAGGTCTTCTACTTTTTAAGGATATTGGTTCGAAGGAGAATGTTGAAGCAGCCTTTTGTCCCACAGTGGATTGAAGGTTTAATGATGATCTCAAGAGATTTGCAGGTGAAGAGTCAAATGCTAGGCCAGCTGTGGTGAAATGGTCATTGAAGGTATTTAAGATTTCTTGCTTGTCAATGATTTTATGTCACTTAGTAGCAGTTTGGAGGGTAAGGCAGGAGTAGAATTTGGCCTAGAATTCCCTTTATAGTACCTCAGAATCTGGATGGGTTAGTATAGGATGCATCCAATTCAGCTCTATAGTAGGCAGCTTTGGCATTTCTTATTTGTTTTGTGCATGAGTTTCTTGCTTTTCTGAATTGAAGCCAGTCTCTAGTATCCTTTGTTTTTCTTGCCTTTTTCCAGAGTTTGTCTCTGGCTAACAAAGCTGATTTAAGGTCAGCAGTGAACCAACGACAAGATTTTACTTTAGTTCTGACACTGGTGATTGGTGCATGTATATTGAGGGCATTAGTGATAATGTCCTTTAAGATCTGAAGAGCTGTCTCAACTGAGGTTGTAAGGTAAAAATCTTGCTAATATGTTGTATTGCACAAATCATGGAGATATCCTGAGATGTTGAAATTCTTTTGACCTTTATGGAGAAATTTTGCAGGATTGGATGGCTTGAGTGTAGATCTTATGCCAGCTATAGGACAATGATCACTTACATCACTGGGTAGCACTCAGCATAAGAATATAAGTGAGGCTTGTTTACCATCATAATATCCAGGAGTGAGCTGTTGGTAGTATTTTTAGGTTAATCCTTGTTGGATCTTTGATTAATTGAGTGAATCCATAGATGTCACAGAAGGTTACTAGGGTGCAGATGCATTAGATAACCAATTTAAATTCAAATCACCAAGGATGATGGTATCTTCAGGGCCTAGACTGAGTATTGATCCTAGGTGGGATAGGAGTTTGAGGCCTGCAGGGGGCCTATAGCAGCCAATCAATTTAAAGGAAGACATGTTAGGAAGGGATATTTTAATTGACAAGCATTCAAATTCCTTTGGTTCGATGTATTGATGAGGCAGGATGCAGAGATGGTTTTGATGTAGATGGTCACCCCACCACCCCTGGAAGGCGATCTGATCTGAAGAGCTGGTAATTGGGAAGGTTTATATCACTGTCTTTTGTTGTAGATCTGAGCCAAGTTTCAGAGATAACCAGGAAGTCAGGTAGGGTATGTGCAACCCATGCCTGTATTAAGGAGAACTTTTTTAGGAGGCTGCAGGCATTGAAGTGAAGGAAACTTAGGCCATTTATGGAGGTTAGATCAGATGGGGATAAAAAACTTTCAGTGGGGCCAGGATTGATTTCAATAGTACCAATACTGATCAGAAGGAAGAAGATTAGTTTGAGGAGGGCACCAAATGATAGGGATAGGGAGTGATCAGAGCATTTCCTCCTTCTTGGGGAACCACTGTGTAATGGGTGAGGGTCCTGTTATATGGTGTGGAATTTATCACAAAGTAATAATCTGATGGACAGGCATAGTGGGTTAATGTAATGCCAAAATGGATGCAAGCACTTGAGGAGTGTTGTAAGGATAGAGAGCCTTTTGTGGGATACCCAGGGATTGCAGTGCAAAAATGGCAGAATATAAATAAGGAATTGGTGGGTGTCCACTGGATGGCAGGGTGGGCAGGCCATATTCACTGCCTTAATCACCATGGCATGGGTATATCATAATTGTCATTGGGATTGAGGAAGATGAGAGGCTCAGAGCAAAAGGAAGCAAAGTAACATTGTGGAGGGAAGGTAGGGGTTAAAGTAAAGGAAGAGAAGTAGCTATACGTGGATTAGAGAAATGGCAGGAAAAGGTATAAAACAATCAACCCCGAGAGGGGAGGGGGCGGCAAAAATTTTGTATGCAAACAGTGCAAAGAAATAAAAGAACTGAAAGTAAAAGTACTAGGTTTGGAACTTGAGTTAAAATGTTATAAATAGTTGGGACCCCCAGGTGGTGTATGTAAGGACAAGCAGGAAACAGGCAATGAATTATGTCAGCAAGGGGACAGAAGTCACATTGAAAATGATGGTGATTGGGAAGTACAAACAACAAACAATAAACAAAAAAACGGACGAAGAACAATGGTGTTTGCAATTCCTGTAGAGAATTCCTTTGCACCATTAGTGAACTTAAGAGAGGAGGGATATGGTCCTGTTATTAATATGCTGCAGGTGGCTGAAGGAAATTGCTCAAATACAGGAAATATTGGTGTTATAGATAATGAGCAAGTAGCATCTACAGCCATAGAGAATCAACTGCACGACTGTACGCAGCTAAATGATAATGAGATGGAGACTGATAAGGAAGATGGGGTGAAGGACATAACATAATATTTGTAGCTGGTGATTCAATAATCAAATACACCAATGCTTACACAGCTAAAGATCTTAAAGAGAAAGTTACCAGTTCTTACCTGCCCGGGGCTAGAATATCCGATGTGGTTACATTGCTGCCAAAATAGTTAAAAAATGGAGATAAACCTGTGATTTTCAATCACATGGGACCAATGATGTAAGGTCTACTAGAGAAGATCAAATGTACCTAGATTACATGGCTATTGACAAGTTAACAAAACAAATAAATGGCACTCGCATCATTTTTGAGATTCTACCAGTTCCCAGAGCTAGTACAGCAATAAATCAGAAAATACTAAGGATATTTATTTATTTATTTGTACATCTTGGAATTGTAAACCTTTGAGTCATAGACTCATTTCCAAAGGCTCCTTGTCAGTAACATTGCACGACATAATACAAATAATACAATACAGTACATTAGGAAACACATTACAGTAGTCAGGTGATATGAGTGCAGTATATTAATCACAATTAGGTAGCATATTATTGTATTAACAATAATACATTACTGATTGATAAACAACTGGCTGAGATGGTGGTGTTTAATGCAAGCGATTGAGTGTATATAAACCTGGGACATTTTTAATTCCAAGCCTGAGTATTACAGTAGGCATGGTCTGCACCTGAATAAAGAATGGAGCAAGGAACTAGGTAAAATATATAGAATGCTAATTGACAGGACTTTAAACTAGCTGTTGTGGGGAGAAAAGGCCCAAATGGGAGAAAAATGCGAAACAAATCAGAAAACAAGGGGATAGTCAGAAATAAAGCACAGCCCAGCAAGTCTAATGAATTAAGGGTCCTGCTTATTAATGCCAGAAGTGTTAGGAATAAATCTGAACTCAGATGTATATTAGCAAGAGACAAAATAGACATATGTGGCATAACTGAAACATGGATTAAGGACGATTACTGGAGTAACACGATCCAGGGATTTGACTTCTTCCAGAAGGCAAGACAAAACAAAACAGGTGGAGGGGTTGGTCTGTATGTTGCTAGTCACCTTAAGGCACACATTCTGGTTAATAACAATTCGGACCTTCTTGATATGGAACAACTGTGGGTAAGGCTGAGCAAGAGTAATAAGTCTATCACCATGGGGGTGTGTTATAGATCCCCTAGTTTAAGGGAGGGGGAGAACAAATGCTTTTTTGAGTTAATTGATAATATGCTTCCTACTGAAAGCTGTATTCTTTTTGGAGATTTTAACTTCCCCAATATAAACTGGAGTAACCATCAGGGTTGTAGCAATATGGAAAAACAATTCTTGGAAATATGTTTGACTGGGGGTCTTGAGTAGTTTGTGAAGCAAAATACCAGGGAAAATCATGTAATAGACCTAGTTTTAAGTGACATGGAAAGCACAAGGGACGTTAAGGTAATTCAACCACTGGAAAACAGAGACCAAAATATGGCCAAATTCTCTGTGAAGGAGGAAGTCATCAAGATCTCAGGTAAAACAAAGATAAGAAACTATAAAAATGCAGATTATGCTAAATTAAAACAGGCTCTGCATAACTGGAACTGAAAAGTAGAACCAGTGAATCAAGATCTGGAACAAGTATGGGAAAGAATATATAATAAGTTAGAACGTATAAATTATTTCATACCAGAGACTAAGTATGACAAGAAAGGAATAATTCATAGATGGTTCAACAATAAAATACTCAAATTAGTGAATAAAAAAGAAAAAGTGTATAAGAAATATAAAAGCAATCCCACGGTCCCTAGGAAACACAATTATAAGCTGATAGTTAAGAAATGCAAGAAAGCCATATATAGGGCAGGGGCAAGGGCAGAGTTGGGGCTAGCAAGCTGTTCAAGGGACAATTGCAAACAATTTTATAGTTATGTTGGGAGTTTCAAAAAAGGAAGTCAACACATTATCAATATCAAGGTGGGGGAAGAGATAGTGGATAATGAAAAAGACATGGCAACAGCCTTCAATAAATATTTTCTGAGCGTTTAACAGACTTCAAATGAATTTAGAGGACCAGGAATGAGAGATAGTGAACAAAACAAGTGGCATACTGTAATTACAGAAACTCAGATTAGAGAGAAACTCAGGAAACTCAATAAATTTAAATCTGGAGGACCAGATGGGTACCATCCCATGTTTTTGAGTTATTTGGCTGATGAGATGGCGGGACCCTTGGCGATATTATTTAATAAATCTTTGAAGGAGAGAAGGGTATTGGATGTGTGGAGATTAGCCCATATTACCCCAATTTACAAAGCAGGAGATAAAACACAAGTTGACACTTACAAAGGCCAATTAGTATCACATCTGTGATAGGAAAGGTCATGAAATCTTTCATTAAGTAATTCTTAGAAGAGGACCTGAAACGTCTGCAAGTGGTACATGTGTCACACCATGGTTTTGCACCTGGCAGATCATGCACCAGTAACCTGCTGTTCTTCTTTGAGTCAGTCAGCCAGGCACTGGATCAGGGCCTACCAGTAGATGTGGTGTACCTTGATAATGCCAAGGCCATTGACATAGTATCTCACAAGATCTTACTGGACACACTATATGACCTTGGGGTAAATGCATGCCTTAGGGCATGGAGAGGTTCATGGCTTCAGGACAGACAACAGAGGGTTCAATTGAGGGGTAATTTTTCAGACTGGGGTAGTTTCATTAGTGGAGTGCCCCAGGGTTCAATCCTGGGAGCCCTGCCATTCAATATTTTTGTCACTACAATGCAAGTGTCGGATGGAGCACGGCTCTGCAAGTACGCCGATGACACAAAAGTGGGTCCCATGGTGAATGATATGGTTTTGGTAAACCTTTTTCAGGATCAGTTAAATAGGTGGAAGACTGGCCTTTCTCTCATAGGTTGAAGTTTAATGAGAATAATTCTAGGGTAATGCACTTTGGATCTAACAACCCAAAGGTGCAATATAAAATAAACAACAAGGTTATTACAACTACCAAAAATGAAAAGGACTTGGGAATTATTATAACAAATAGGTTAACATTTGACAGTCACAGTGTGGAAGTGGCTAAACGTGCAAACAAAATAACTGGTAATATCCTGAGGAACATTAAAAGCAGGAAGGAAAGGGTTATGGTGCCCCGTACAGATCCTTGGTCAGACCAGTTTTGGAATACGGTGTGCCCCTCAGTGTCCTGCAGAGTGTCAGTGGTTCAAAAATTATAGAGAGAGTCCAAAGAAGATTTACCAAAAGGATCAGTTCAGTCTGTGGTAAAGAATATCATAACTGACTACAGGAACTGGGGTTATATTCCATGTCTTATTGAGGACTCAGAGGTGACCTTTGTTTTGTGTATAATGCTTTTTGGAATGAATTGCTCTGGGAATGTGCAGGTCTTAGAAGAAAGGAGGAATTAGGACAATCAAGGCCCATTCTTATCAACTTTATGGTGAGAAATACAGAACCACCAAAAGAGGCAGGTGGTGTAATCAAAGGATAGTGGAAGTATGGAACTTACTACCTGCTGCTTTGGCGGGTGCTAGTAGTATAGTGGCTTTCAAGCTTGATCAGCATATGGAAGAAAGAAAATGGGAGTATGTCCACTGAACAGTGGCAAGTCTGTTTATGGCTCTCAGTAGCTGCTGGACTTGTAACCAGATCCTATGATCCTATGTGCATTGCCCATAACATATTGGACATGTCATGCCGTTGGCTGTGGACCCATGAAACGGTGATGTCTTACTACACAATGGTACACATATCACACAGTCCCAGCAATGGTCCCAACATGTCCGTCTGTACCACAGGGACACATGCCTGTTAATATGTGCAACACAGCAACACACACATGCCAGCACTCTGTGAGTAGCATCTGTATCCCTGTTGTGTCTGCGGGCAACCAGCATTGTGCCTTGAATGTGCTGCATAGAAATGGATTGCAGCCACATGGCACATTGTAACCTTGCTGAGGGTGAACATAGCATGTCACACGCATGCACACACACACACACACAAAAAAACACAGCCTGGGGACACGGATGATGTGGTCTGTGTTGTTCAGCCCCCCCCTCATGCCACCCTTGACGTGTGCATACAAACTGTTAGCACTCTGTCCCACCTTCCCCCTGTGCCTCCCCCCCCCACTGGTTCTGTACACACACAGTGCATGGTGTGCTACACTCTGCTAGCCAGCTGGCTGATATAATAGTGCCACATGCATGAGTTACAAAATGCATTTGTCAGGGAGTGCATTGCAGTATATTGTGTGCTGCACCTGTCTTGCCAATGCGCAGGTCCACATACCTCCCATAGTAATTGTCCATGTACCTCAACAAACATGACCATTGTGTGCATTCCATCCATTGCAGTGTGCCTATCCTCCTTCCCCCGTGACAGTGATGCTGATGTGCAGCCATATGTGTAACACTGTGTGCGTGGTCAGGGACATGCACGAACAGTACATCCCACGACGTGGGTACACTATGATGCTGTGGCTGTGTGGGCCTGCATGCAGGGCTTGCAGCATGTGTGCCTGCAGTGGACTGGGTAAACAGTCCCAGAATTTCCAATCAAACATCACAGAACTTCGGTCTGGTGCATTGTATTGCGGGAGTGTGTACACTGTGTTGAGATACAATGCAGAAGCTTGCTAAATGAGGGTTACATACTGATAACAGCCTGATCCATATCCAGAGACATAATGGGGCCTGTTGCTTTGTGGACAGTCTTCCTCCAACCTCCTGCAATACATGTCAGCTGTGCTTGTGGAGCTCTGGAAGCTCCTAAATATCACGGCTGGACAATCCATAGGTTAATGTATGCTGGGCAGTGTGTAATGAGATGCTAATGTGTTGGTTTGCCTTGTGAATGCGTAATTAGGCTACTTTGCATACAGATTTTGAATATGGCAAGATTTAGCCCCATGCAAATGCTTTAGCGTCAGGCAATCCATTTGTGCGGCACTGCCCATCTAGCGCAGTGCTAGGCTGGTTTGTGTGGGATGCACTGATCATAAGTAGCAATGTCATCATGCAGGGGTCATGCAGGGGTTGCGACCAGGCCACTCATGCTCAGGGATGCTCCGTGGCCTAGCACGGCGTTATTGTGATTTGCACAGTGCCGGAGGCATGTTGCACGGTGCTGTCGCATGAGGGTAGCATTTTTTGGCCTACAACTGCATTGATAGCTAGTTTTGTCAGGGTGTTGCCACTCTCAGCTGTTGAAGGAGCCATGCCAAGTGGAAGGCGTGTGAGGTCTGTGGTTCACAGAGACCACAGGTGGGGGGGAGGTGGAAATGGTCAACCTGGTGCACCTGGTTCTGCAGAGAGAGCGCCAGCTGTTTGGTGAGGTCAGGGAGAGGGACAGGCCCAGGATGCTGGTCTGGGCCTCCATTGCCAGCCACCTGTCCCAGAGGACGGGTATCCAGCACAATGGTGAGCAATGCCACCACCAATATGTGGGCCTGCAGAGGAGGGAAAGGCAGCAGCTGGAATGGTTCAGGCAGATGGTCCGAGCTGGAACGGAGCCTGCACCAGGTAAGTGTCCATCAGGGTAAGGGGCCATACAATCAGTTTTCAGTGTGTGGGTGCACATTCATGCCCAAGGAACATGTGTGTACATACCTATACAGCGTATACATGTGCACATGTTTGGGGGGGGACTAGGGAGGTGCTGTGTGTGCACCATGAGTGGTCCACAGGTGTGCGTGGAGACTACACTGTATCCCTGGCCATAAACATGCATACATTGCACCGTGGTGTCTCCACACGGAACACTACAGTGTGTACCATTACCATCTGTGTCTCATGCATACAGTGCACTTCCAGGCATCATGTGCTCCATGTGACACTTGGCTCCTGGGGAAGGGAATCTAAGGTGCACATGGGTGGCATTGTCATGGGTGGGTGATGTGCATGATGATATCCATGACGTAACTGACACTGTTGTTCCACCTTACCCCCACTGACCGCACAGACAGGGACAGCCAGAGCATTGGTGGGAGGAGCTGAGGCAGCGACCAGCGACGGGCGGACAGCAGTGATGGGCACCGGGACACAACATGTGAGTATGCTACTGTGTTGTCTACATGCATTGTGGATGCTACAGAGTGGGTATTGGGGTGTTCCACTGATTTGGGGAGGACACACAAGGATGTGCACCATCAGTTATTGTACGTAAACATGGCAATGGTGTTGGGCTGGTGTCGGGCAGTGGGTGTTCACATCTGGCACTTGTCATGCATCCCGTGTGTTGTTTGTGTGTCTGATGGCTGGACTGCCTACACTGACTGTTTTCCTCTTGTTGCTCCAGATGTGCAGGCATGGCCCTGTGGTGATGCAGTCTGCTGTGTCCACCATGGCTCTCCCCTGTCTATGCCTGCAGTGCACTGCACCATGGCCTGCACAGACAGCCACATGCATGTGCTGCAGTGGTCACACTGTGCCGTGTCCGCACACTGTGTGTGGCATGCACTTCAGTCAGTGTACCAGTGTGGGATCTGCATCACTGGTATGGTGTCTTAGCACTGTCCACCACCTGGTGCCCTATGCATATGACTGTACGTGCTGTCCACTGCACATGGTGGGTCCATTAGCCACCACCAGTGTGCTGTGTATGGTGTGCTGTGCTCGGTTCATGTTGGCCACCACATGTGTTGGCAGGCATGGTCACTGTACGCGTTTGTGTACACGGAATTGGGTGCATGTACAGAACACAACACCTTGCTGTCCACATGTACATATGCACACGTGTCTTTGGGTTACACGGGCATGTCTAGGGTATTGCTGTGTGGTTCCTGGTTAGGGTGTCAGTGTGTCATGTGCCATGATGCTGCTAGCATGTGTTGGGGGTTGCAGGCTGTGTTGCTGAATATATTATCCTGTCATTGGTGCTGCGTTATTAGTGTGTCTACATACTGTTTGGTTTTGGCATGCCCCTGGTCGCTATGTGTGCACTACATTCTGATACCATTGGGATGGCAGTGTTGCATGGTACCACTGCATGTGGGTGGACGTATCTTTGTACTAGCCTGCAGGGCACCTGTGCATGTGCCGTGGCCATGTCTGCACAGTGTACATCGTACAGCATTCATCAGCTTGGGGTGGTTGGGGTGAGGTTCCCCTCATCCCAGCTGCCCCAAGCGCATAACTTCCTTTATAGCAGGGGCTCTGACATCACTTCCCCAAAACTGCTAACAACATACACCTGTTCATATCCTTAAAGGCACAGCACACTGAATAGGGGGTAGAGACACTCACAAGCTTGCCCACACTAAAACAAGAACAAAAACCAAAAAAGCATCTATAACTGGAAGGGACACAGACATGTGGGGAATGGTGCAATGCACTGGCTGTGGAGCAGCAGTCTTCTGGGAGACATTCTGAAGACTGTGTTGCTGCTCTATTTGCAGACACCTCTCTGGTCTGAGGGAGGAGGTTGTTCATCTCCATGCTGACCTGGCAAGGATCCGGGAAACCTGCTCCCCCACCCAGGGACCACCCAGGCCACTGCCACTACCTCAGAGGCTGTCAAGAAAGAGGAGTGGTTGGACCACGGTGGGCTCAGGGAGGGTGAGGGTGGTGGAACAGAGGTGCATCCCTCTAGTTGTGCCTCTCCACAATTCATTCGCCACTCTGGTGAAGCATGGTTCCTCTATGGAGACACCTGCAGTGGAGACCAAGGAGGATGCTGGGAACCTCCACAATGGAGACCCACAGAAGGGAGGCACAGGACCCCACAGGGGAAGGAAACAACTCCTGGTGGGGGACTCAATTGTTAGGGGGTAGAACTGAGGGAGGAGGGAGGGCAAAGGGAGGTAAGGTGCCTGCTCCGGTGCCAAGGCTTGAGGGACAGGAAATGAATCCTCAGGATTGTGGGAGCAGCGACTAGGGGGAGGGAGCTGGATGTCATTATCCACCTAGGAAAGAATGACCTGGCTGAGAATGGGATCAGAGCAGTGCAACAGGAGTTTGTGGAGTTGGGGAAGGGCCTTAAACAGGTAGCACACATGGCAACTTTCTCAGAAGTGCTACCTGTCTATGGCATGGATGAGGCTAGGACACTCCGCACCACGGGATTCAATGACTGGTTGAAAAGATGGTGCAGAGCTCAAGGATTTGGCTTCATTGGGGACTGGGGCTCCACCTGGAGGGATGCAGGCCTATACAGGCACGATGGTCTGCATCTATCCTGGAGGGGAACCAGGATCCTAGGTGATAGGTTTAAATGCTTCAATGGCAAGGATTTAAACTAGCTAAGGGGGGAGGCACTGAAGAGGAGAAGGGAAATCCTAGCACCCCCCAAAAAAAATCAGGGAAGTTAGTGAGGTAAACACCAAGATAGAGCAGTCGATAGGGAGAAGGGCAGGGGTAAATGGAGAAAAAGACAAAGGCCGTAGGGACAGTAATGGGGCAAAAAGAAATAAAGCCATAAAAAAATAGAAGGTACTGCGTACCAATGCCCGCAGTCTAGGTAAAAAGCTCCCTGAAATGGTGACTTTGATGGCAGAGGGATGCCTGGATATTGTGGCAGTCACAGAAACATGGTACACAGAGAACCATGACTGGGATGTCAGCATACCAGGGTACACATTCTACAGGAGGGACAGGGAGAGAAGAAGAGGAGGAGGAGTAGCTCTCTATGTAAGGGAAGGGATCAAAGCAACAGAGCTAAAGGGTAAACAGTGAGGAGAGGAGGCACCGTGAGTCACCCTGGAGACTGGAAATGGCTCCACAATCCGCATGGGTTGTATACAGACCCCCGTTTCAGGAGGAGGAAATGGACAAGGAAATGATAGAAGGCATCCTTGGGATGGCAGAGAAAGGGGAGATATTGCTGATGGGGGACCTGAATATGCCAGATGTTGACTGGGGCACCTTTGCTGCAGCCACATCCAAGAGGGCCATTCTCGAAGCCCTACAGGGGGCATGCCTCAGACAGCTAGTTTTGGAACCCACTCGGGAGAGAGCAATCTTAGACCTGGTACTCTCAAATGGGGGTGGAGAGAGGATCTCTGATCTTGAAGTGGGTAGCCATCTGGGAACAAGCGACCACCAAACAGTGTGGTTCATGATAAACTTAGCTGTAGAATTAAGCCACACAAAAGTGAAGGTACTGGACTTCAGGAGGGCTGATTTTGTCAAAATGGGAGAGTGCCTCAGAAAAGCACTAGCAAACAGACAAGAAGGTGGGGTGGAGCAACAATGGGGAAACATCAAAACCACCATCACAGAGGCAACAAACCTTTGTGTGAAGCAAATAAACAAATCAAAATGAAAGAAAAAAGCACTATGGTTCTCAAAAGAAGTGGCGGAGAAGGTAAGGGAGAAAAAGATAGCATTCAGGAAGTATAAGGAAACACAGAAGGAGCAGGACAGAGAACTGTACCAGTTAAAACAGAAGGAAGTGGGTAAGGCAGTCAGAATAGCAAAGGCCCAAACTGAGGAAAAGATAGCCAACTCGGTTAGGAAGGGGGATAAAACCTTTTATAGGTACATTAGGGAGCAAAGAAAGACTAAGGCAGGGGTACTGATGCTGAACAAAGAGGAAGGTGGTTGGGCAGAGAGCGACAGTGAAAAAGCAGGGATACTGAACGAATACTTCTGCTCAGTATTCACAATGGAAAAGCAAGGGAAAATACCTAATCTGGTCAATAAAAGCACTCTGGATAGGGGGGTTAATATTAGTCCTTTCACAGAAGAAACGGTTCTGAAAGAACTCTTAAAACTGAAGGTGGATAAAGCAATGTGGCCTGATGGGATTCACCCCAGAATTCTAAAAGAACTAAGGGAAGAACTAGTAACACCACTGACTACCCTTTTTAATAAATCATGGGAGGATGGTGTGGTACGTGAGGACTGGAGGAAGGCGGATGTGATTCCCCTTCACAAAAGTGGGAGCAAGACAGAGGCAGAAAACTACAGACCTGTCAGTTTGACCTCAGTGATAGAGAAAATGATGGAATCACTTCTGAAGGAAAGAACTGCTGAGTACCTAGAGGCCAGTGGGATACAGGACATAAGGCAGCATGGATTCACAGCGGGAACGTCGTGTCAGACGAATGTAATAGATTTCTTTGACTGGGTGACCAAAGTAGTAGTAGTAGTAGTAGTAAAATGTTTTTATTCATATTAAAAATGAATAAAGGATATTCTCGATTGAGCGAGGCTCATTTTCAACGAGATCCCAACATTAATATACAATAAAAAAGGAAAATGTTACAACACACAGAATACTGATTTTCCATACAACACACAAATACATACATACATACATCTTAAATTACACAGTGCAAATAATTAATATCCTCCTAGGACATAAAATATCCTTTATAAATCACAACATTGTCTTTTTCGTCGAGAACTGGTGCGATACCAATGTTGAATCAGAGACCAATGATTTTTCACATCCGACATAAACAAAGATTTAGGAATTGCATTCCAACTCATGGCTCCTCTATAATACAAGGATTGTCGTCCTATCTCTAGATTACAATTAGGCAATTCTAAGCTAGGTGCATTACAATATCTCAAAGAAGCCAATTTATCCCTATTTATCAAATGTTCTGCCACATACTGTGGATATTTCCCCTGCAATCCTTTACAAATAAAGTAGTAGACCAGGGAGGGGCTGTGGACATGGCCTACCCAGACTTTAGCAAGGCATTTGGCACAGTCCCACACAAAAGATTAATAAACAAATTAGCCAGCCTAGGAGTGGGTCCCAGGGTGGTAGCCTGGGTAAAACACTGGTTGGACAACAGGACACAGCGGGTAATAGTAAATGGAGTCCACAGTGAAGAAAGGAGGGTTACTAGTGGGGTACCGCAGGGTTCAGTACTGGGGCCAGTCCTTTTTAATGAAACATAGAAACGTAGACTTTGACGGCAGATAAGGACCGCTTGGCCCACCTAGTCTGCCCATTTCCCTACCTACAGGATAAGCCGCAGATCCTAGTTAACCAACAGCCTATTTCTTCCTACCCCCACAAGAACTGCCTTATGCCTGTCCCATGCATTCTTGAATTCTCCCACAGTTTTAGACCCCACAACCTCCTCAGGAAGGCTGTTCCATGCATCCACTACCCTCTCTGTGAAAAAATACTTCCTCACATTGCCCGGAACCGCCCCCATCTTTAAATTGTGTCCCCTTGTTCTTGCATGTCTCTTTTTCTGAAAGATGCTACCCTCTTGGACTTTGTTGATTCCACTGAGGTACTTAAAAGTTTCTATCATGTCCCCCTCTCCCTTCTTTCCTCAAGGGTATACAAATTAAGCTCCTTTAGTCTCTCCTCATATGGCTTCTCTTGCAGACCCTGCACCATTTTAGTTGCCCTCCTCTGGGCTGCCTCTATCCTGTCTATGTCCTTGCAGAGATGGGGTCTCCAGAACTGGATGCAGTACTCCAGATGGGGTCTCACCAACTGTCTGTACAGAGGGATAACAACTTCCTGTTTTCTGCTGGTGATGCCTCTCCCTATGCATCCCAGTATACCTTCAGCCCTGCCTACTGCCTTCTCACATTGCTTGCTAACCTTAAGGTCATCTGATATGATTACCCCAGGTCCCTTTCCTTTCTTGTTGTTGTCACTACTCCCCCCCATTGTGTAATCTTCCCCTGGGTTCTTGTTTCCCAGGTGCATTATTTTGCACTTCTTTGCATTGAATCCTAGCTGCCATACTTCTGACCATTCCTCCAACCTTGCCAAGTCCCTTCCCATCCTTTCCATGCCTCCTTGTGTATCAACCCTGTTGCAGATCTTTGTGTCATCTGCAAAGAGGCATACTTTTCCTTCCAGTCCCTCTGCAATGTCACTTATAAAGACATTAAAAAGAACTGGACCCAGTACTGAACCCTGCGGTACCCCACTAGTAACCCTCTTTCTTCAGAGTGGACTCCATTTACAATTACCTTCTGTGTCCTGTTGTCCACCCAGTGTTTTATCCAGGCTTCCACCCTGGGACCCACTCCCAGGCTGGTTAATTTGACTATTAATCTTTTGTGTGGGACTGTGTCAAATGCCTTACTAAAGTCTAGGTAGGCCATGTCCACAGCCCCTCCCTGGTCTACTACCTTGGTCACCCAGTCAAAGAAATCTATTAGATTCTTCTGACATGACCTTCCCACTGTAAACCCATGCTGTCTTGGGTCCCGTGACCCACTGGCCTCTAGGTACTCAACAGTTCTTTCCTTCAGAAGTGACTCCATCACTTTCCCTACCACAGAGGTCAAACTGACAGGTCTGTAATTTCCTGCCTCTGTCTTGCTCCCACTTTTGTGAAGGGGAATCACATCCGCCTTCCTCCAGTCCTCGGGTACCACACCATCTTCCCATGATTTATTAAAAAGAGTAGTCAGTGGTTTCACTAGTTCCCCACTTACTTCTTTTAGAATTCTGGGGTGAATTCCATCAGGCCCCATTGCATTCTCCACCTTCAGTTTTAGGAGCTCTTGCAGAACCCTTTCTTCTGTGAAAGGGCTGGGATCGACCCCCTATGAAGAGTGCTTCTGTCAGTTGGATTAGGCACTTCCCCCTCCTCTTTTGTGAATACTGAGCAGAAATATTCGTTCAGTATCCCTGCTTTTTCACTGTCCCCCTCTGCCCACCCACCGTTCTTTCTATTCAGCCTCACTATCCCTCCCTTTGTCTTTCTACGCTCTCTGATGTACCTATAAAAGGTTTTATCCCCCTTCTTAACCAAGTTGGCTATCTTTTCCTCAGTTTGGGCCTTTGCTATTCTGACTTCCCTCCCTGTTTTCTTCTGCCTTAACTGGTACAGCTGTCTGTCCTGCTTCTTCTGTGTTTCCTTATAGTTCCTGAATGCTATCTTTTTCTCCCTGACTTTCCCAGCCACCTCTTTTGAGAACCATAGTGGCTTTTTCTTTTGTTTTGATTTGTTTATTTGCTTCACACAAAGGCTTGTTGCCTCTGTGATGGCAGTTTTGATGATTCCCCATTGTTGCTCCACCCCTCCTTCTAGTCTGTTTGCTAGTGCTTTTCTGAGGCACTCTCCCATCTTGCCAAAGTCAGCCCTCCAGAAGTCCAGTACCCTCACTTTTGTATGGCTTGACTCTGTAGCTGAGTTTAACGTGAACCACACTGTTTGATGGTCACTTGTTCCCAGATGGCAACCCACTTGTAGATCTGAGATCCTCTCACTGCCCCCATTTGAGAGTACAAGGTCTAAGATTGCTCCCTCACGAGTGGGTTCTGAAACTAGCTGTCTGAGGCCTGCCACCTGTAGGGCATCGAGAATGGCCCTGCTCTTTGATGTGGCTGCAGCAAATGTGCTCCAGTTAACATCTGGCATATTCAAGTCTCCATCAACAGTATCTCCCCTTCTCTGCCATCCTAAGAATGCCTTCTATCATATCCTTGTCCATTCCCTCCCCCTGACATGGGGGTCTGTACACAACCCCTGTGTGGATTGTGGTGCCCTTTCCAGTCTCCAAGGTGACTCACAGTGCCTCCTCTCCTTCCTGTTTACTCTTTTGTTCAGTTGCTTTATTCCCTTCCTTTACATAGAGAGCTACTCTTCCCCCTCTTCTCCCCTCCCTGTCTCTCCTGTAGGTTATGTACCCTGGTATGTTAACATCCCAGTCATGGTTCTCTGTGTAATATGTTTCTGGGACTGCTACGAGATCCAGGCATCCCTCTTCCATCAAGGCCACCACCTCAGGGAGCTTGTTGCCCAGACTACGGGCATTGGTACTCATTACCCTCCATTTCCTGATGGCCTTACTCCTTTTTGCCCCATCCCTGTCCTTCTTGCCTTTGTCACTTTCCCCATTTACCCCTGCCCTTTTCCCTATCACCACCTCTATGCTGGTGTTTACCGCACTTACTACCGTTATTTTTCTAGGGGGGGCTAGGATTTTCCTGCTCCTTTCTAGTGCCTCCCCCCTTGGCTAGTTTAAATGCTTGCCAATGAAGCATTTAAACCTATCACCTAGGATTCTGGGTCCCCTCCTGGACAGATGCAGCCCATCATGCCAGTATAGGCTTGCATCACTCCAGGTGGACCCCCAGTCTCCAATGAAGCCAAATCCCTGAGCTCTGCACCAGTTTTTCAACCACTGATTGAATCCCATGGTGCGGAACACCCTAGTCTCCCCTATGCCATAGATGGGCAGCACCTCCGTGAAGGTTACCGTGTGTGCTACTTGTCTAAGGCCCCTCCCCAATTCTACAAACTCTTCCTGCACTGCTCTAATCCCTTTATTTGCCAGGTCATTTGTCCCTAGGTGGACAATGACATCCAGCTCCTTCCCCTGTGCAGCTGTTCCGGCAATCCTGAGGATTCGCTCCCTGTTCCTCCAAGCCATGGCGCCAGGCAGGCACCTCACCTCCCTCTCCCTTTCCTCCCCCAGTTCTACCTTCCTAACAATGGAGTCCCCCACCAGGAGTTGTTTCCTTCCCCTGTGGGGTCCCATGCCACCCTCCCGTGGGTCTCCTTTGTGGAGGTTCCCAGCATCCTCCTTGGTCTCCACTGCAGGTGCCTCCATAGAGGAACCACACTTTGCCAAAATGGCATAGGAACTGTGAGAGGTACAACTGAAGGGATGCACCTCTGTTCCACCACCCTCACCCTCTCTGAGCCCACTGTGGTCCAACCGCTCCTCTTTCTTGGCAACCTCTGAGGCAATGTCTTTATAAGTGACATTGCAGAGGGACTGGAAGGGAAAGTATGTCTCTTTGCAGGTGACAAAAAGATCTGCAACAGGGTTGATACACAAAGTGGGGTGGAAAGGATGAAAAGGGACTTGGCAAGGTTGGAGGAATGGTCAAATGTATGGCAGCTTAGATTCAATGCAAAGAGGTGCAAAGTAATGCACCTGGGAAACAAAAACCAAGGGGAAGAGTACACAATGGGGGGGTGAGATACTGACAACAACAAAAATGGAAACGAACCTGGGGGTAGTCATATCGGATGACCTAAAGGTGGGCCAGCAATGTGAGAAGGCAGTAAGGAGGGCTGGGGGATACGGATACTGGGATGCATAGGGAGAGGCATCACCAGTAGAAATCAGGAAGTTGTTGGCCCTCTGTACAGACAGTTGGTAAGACCACATCTGGAGTACTGTGTACAGTTCTGGAGACCCCATCTCCACAAAGACAAAGACAGGGTGGAGGCTGTCCAGAGGAGGGCAACCAAAATGATGCAGGGTCTGCATCAGAAGACATATGAAGAAAGACTAAAGGAACTAAAGATGTATAGCCTTGAGGAAAGGAGGGAGAGGGGGCATGTTAGAAACTTTCAAATACCTCAAGGGACTCAACAAAGTCCAAGAGGGTAGCATCTTTCAGAAAAAGAGATGTGCAAAAACAAGGGGGCACAATTTGAAGATAGAGGGGGGATGGCTCAGAGGTAATGTGAGGAAGTATTTCTTCACAGAGAGGGTTGTGGATACATGGAACAGCCTTCCTGAGGAGGTTGTAGAGTCAAAAACAGTGGGGGTATTCAAGAATGCATGGGACAGACATAAGGTAATTCTAGTGGTGGGTAGGAGGAAGTAGGCCGTTGGCTAACTAGGATCTGCAGCTTATCCGTTAGGTAGGGAAATGGAGAGACTAGGTGGGCCAAGCGGTCCTTATCTGCAGTCAAATTCTATGTTTCTATGTTTCTATGTTTCAGGCATGTGCAGTGGGTGTGTTGCCATGTCCCTGCGCAGACACCGCATGACGTGCCTCTACCCTGTACATTGTCCCTGTGGACACATTGTTCCCACCACGGTTCGGGCATGTGTGCCACACCTGCACCACACATACATGACTGTTGCATTGCACTGTTCTGCTCCAGTGTGTCACCTTGTTGGTTGTGTGCTTCCCACTGTGGCTTCAGTCACATACACCTCCCGTGGGGGGTGGTGTGCTGCAGTTCTGTGGGTCTGTACTGTGCTTTTGACCTGGGGTACTGTTTCCATTGCATCTCCACATGACACACATGAGTCATGGGCGGAGTCTGTGGCTGTGTAGGGGTGTGTGTGGACACCAGCACACTGTCTGCTGCAGTGCACTGTGGATTGACACCACAAGCAGTGGACTGTTGACAATTGGACAATGGTTCTGTGCTTCTGATGTGTGTTGCTGCATTTATCCTAGCTCTACTCCTGTTCCATTGGACAGCATGTCCCAATCATGTGGTTGCTGCAGTATGTGTGTTGTTGCTTTGAGGCACACTGTGGTCTGCCTCGGTGAGCTGTGTAGGTGTACTGTGATGCAGTCTATATTGGGTCTACATGAGGCTCTGTTCCATCTGTGCTGCTGTAGATGATGGGCTTCCTGTCCTGCATGGCTGCGTGGGCTGGGAATGTGATTCACATGTTGTTTGGGGCATCCGCATACAGGCACAGACCGTGTGACGTGCACTGTTCCCAATGCTGGGTACATGACCATGTTGGTTGGGACATGCTGTCCTTCTCTGGTGCCACATCCTGTGTTCTGCATTGCTGAACAGTGTAGGAACACCCATCTTACATGGGCTTCTGTACCCCGTAGGTCCATCTTGTTTGTCAGTGTCAGCACAGAGGCCAGAGGACAAAGAGGATTGGCATAACCTCCTCAGGTGACTGGTTTGGCCGCAGAGGAATATTATTGAGCAGCAGTCTGTACTTATCCGGGAGGCACGCAGTGTCCGGGCTCTGCTGGCAGAGAGACTTCCAGCCCAGCAGCAGGCAGTGGTGCCATAATCCTCCCTTCCCTTGTCTGGTTAAATTCCACCCCCACACACACACACACAGTTGTTTGCTGTTTCAGGTCATTTTCCTCACTGTACATAGCTTAGGATGTTGGTTATTATTGTTACTGTGTAGCTGAATTGTTTGCTGTTGCTGTTTTTATTTTTCACTGTAAATAGCTCTGCACATTGTGGATTCAAGTTGAAGTATATTTTTCTTGTTACATTCCTGTGTCCTGTGTCTTTCTTGGTTTATTGTTGATGGTGTCACTGCTGGGCTTTATCGCAACCACAGTCCATGTGGTTCACCATGGTGCCTGCCATCCGGGCCTCTTCTGTGGCACTGTTGTCAAGACAGTTCTCCCTGTGCTGTCTGTAGCTTTGCATCTGCTGGTGGTTTGCTATGGGCATATTGGGTTTATCCAAAACTTGGCTGACACAGACCACTCTCCATGTGTACCCTGCATGAGCTGAGTGTGTAGCAGGCAACATGTGTCCTGTGCCTGCTTGTGGCCATGCTCTGTTCTTTGTTCCGTGGGTGCACCTCGATGCATGTGCCAGTGGGAGTGGGACTTGGTTTGTGGGACTGTTTGGTGATTTCTCCATATGGCCATGGCTGCTGTCCATCCCCCTGTGTCCTCCCACTGTGTTTTCTACAGTGTGACTTCCCCTGTTCTGTGTTGGGATGCCTTTCCAACTCACCCTGTGCATGGTGGGCACTGGTTGGGTCCAGATAGACACACATACCTGGACTGTCCTTTTTGTGGGTCACATCCCCCACTGTCCCATCCTTGCACTCTTTCCACTGTTCACACCCATGCTGTGTTGCTACAACTTGGGGTCTTTCCTTACATGCTACTTTCTTTGCTTGTATATATCACGTTTCGTTCATGTGTGTTTTCCTGGCATTGATTTTGGTGGTTCTTTTGCTGTGGGTTAGGTTGCACGCTGCTGTATGCTCTGCTGTTCACATTTTGGGCTGCACTTTTTTGCATGCACCCCCAGTAGACGCGTTTCTCCTATGCATTGTTCTGCTGTTGCTGTGTGCACTGCTTGGTTCCTATATTCAGAGCTGTGTTCTTTGCTATATTCAGTGCTGTCATGTTAGACGGACTATTTTTGCACTGCACGGCCAGCCCTGTTTGCACAGTTTCCTTTGCTCGCTATATTCAGCAGGTTTAGCCCCGGGGCTATTCCATTGAATATAGAGTGCTAATGGTTCCAGGCTAATTTAACATGCTGTGCAGTGCTAATTTTGCCCCGGGACTAAGTTTTGAATATCTGGCCCCAGATGTTTAATTTTTTTCTCCTTAGTTTACTGTTTCTTTTCACCTCTTTTTTTTTTTTTTGGTATATGAGTCCTGTTAACCTTCAAGATGAAGTTTATTTCTTTATTATTTTTTTGGTAATGATTGAAATGTTTATATTGTTTTAGATGCGATTGTAATAGAAATCCCAACCAGAACTTTACGTTTGTAATATTTTATTTTGAGTTGCCTGCAATCTATTGTTATGTTTTCTTGTTTTGAATATGCAAATAAAAAATTCCCCTACTCTTTTCAAGAAGTGCCTTGGGATCTTTAACATCAGCCTGAACTACCACCAGAACAGGCAGATGGGACCTCGGTTTAATGTCTCATCCAAAAGACAGTACCTCAGGAATGCAGCGCCCCCTCATGCTGCGCTACAGTGTCAGTACTGGGATTTAATCCAAGTGCCTGGTGTGGGAATAAAACTAACAGCCTTCTGATTTTCCAGCCTCAGAGATGAGTGTGCAACCTGCTGAGGCACTGACAGTTTTTATGTTTGCTTGCACGCATGTGCAAGAAACATAGTGCCATCATCTGAGTTTTCAGAGGTGTGGCAGCCCTCTTCCAATTCAGTCAGTGTGTTTGCAGGCGCGGCCACAGTTCTCCAATGCCTGCTAGAGCTGTCTATGACAGCAGTCCAAAATGCAGTGGCGTACAGTTGAAAGGGTGAGCTACGCTTCAGTGAGCAGCGATAAGATATCGCCTGCTCATCGCTCCCCTACACACACACACACACACACGCCGCATGCTGCGTTCTCGCCCCCTACTATTGTATAGTCAATGGGGTGCCCAACTCTGGCCGGTAATCCCCATTGGCTCACTTCGTCCCCTAGAGAGTATATGTGTCACGCTGGGAGCTCACCTCCAGCGGGCAACAGATGCTGTCACCGGCGGGGATGCCTAACCCCTGTCGGTCATGGACCCCAAACAGCGTCCTTAGTGCACGCTGGGAGCCCACCCCAGTGTGGCAAACATCCCGATCATCTTGTCCTTTGTTTTAAGAAAAAACCTGAAACAGAAAAAACGTCCTCGCTGTCTCTGCCCCCACCACCACCCACCGCGCACCCTGCCTCCCCACACCCCTCACCCCATACTTACCTCCGACTCCGCGTGATTTCGTGACCGGGAACACGCTCTGCACTCTTTCAAAGCCGACCGCAAACTGAGGAAATGCCGGTAAGCTGTATAATGGGATAGATAGGATGTTTTCAACTTTGCTGCATATCTCAGGCATTTTTGGAATTTTTCACCAAATTTTCAACATGGGGTTTTGGGACCCTTCTCATGAATGCTCTCACTCTCCTTGGTGTTAGTGGGCGAAGGGTGATTTACTTGATCACTGCACAAAATCACCTCTCGGGATCAAGTAACAACGACACCCGCCACTGTTCATAAGGTGGGCTCAAAAGCCTATGTTGAAAATTTCCAGAAAAAATTCAAAATGACTTTTTTCGAGCTGCATTGCATAGTTCCTACACACCATAAGTTTGCAAATTTTCAATATTTTCACTACAGATTTTCAACACTGCCATTTTATTACACTTTCTTATGAACAGTATAGCTGCCATTTTTCACGTCACCCAAAATGTGTTTCCGTACATGTAGCGCACAATGGTGCAGTTGGTGTGCGAAACCAATGTTTGGGACAGATTAAGTAAATCACAGTTACACTGTTCATGAGACGAGGTCTTAAAATGGCTATGTTGAAAATTTGGTGACAAAAGTCCATAAAATGACTGTGTTATGAGTGAGCATTGTGCAGTTTCCACGCACCCTCGTAAGTTCATGATTTTGTAATATTTTCAGTCCAGATTTTCACCAGTGGCATTTCCACACTTTCTTATGAATAGTACAGTTGTCATTTTTCACAACATGGCCGAAATGTGCTTTACACTTTCAGCGCAGAGATGTGTGGTCGCTGGGAAATCATTGTTCGGACAGATAAAGAAAATCACAGTGACACTGTTCATGATCGGAGGTCCCAAAATGCCTGTGTTGACAATCTGCTGTAAAAATCCCCAAACTAATTACATTACGGGTGTGCGTTGCACAATTTCTATGCATGCTCGTGACTTCACCAGTTTTTTTAATATTTTTACTGCAGATTTGCAACATTGCCATTTTTTACACCTCCCCATGAACAGTACTGCTGTCATTTTTCACATCCTGTTCGGAATGTGTTTTTGCACCTGTGGTGCTAAATGCTGTAGTCGCTGTGCATAAGCAGCTTCCGGCTAACAAACTGATATTGCCACTGTTCATGAGGTGGGGGTCACCAAAACCATGTTGAAAATTTGGAGTGAAAATACCAACGAATGCCTGAGGTATTAGGGTTTCCAACCATAACGCCCCACCCTGTAGAGAATGACAGGCATCAGGGGTGTGACTTGGGATTCTTGCCTGTAATGCTTATACCATTCCACACCCTGCAGCCAGTGAGAGACATTGAGGTATGCCTTGGACTCTTCGGCCCCAAAGTTCACCTCATTCTCCTATACCGCACCCATCTCCCCGTATTTCCTGATGGAATGGGTTGCGCATATGGGCCAAAAACCCCAAGGCACACTGTGACACTTGTCAGTGTCTGCAGGGTAGGGTGTGGTGAAATGGCATGGCCGTTATGCCTGACGACCCAAAGGCAGACCCCAATGCCTGTCACTCACTGTGGGGTGGTGGTGGGGTTGGCTTCAGTTCAATACTTCACTGCCATTCCTATTATGCAGCTCTGTAACTTCTACTCTACCAATGCCAATGCCAGCAAGCAAACATTCGGCATTGACAAATGCTTGTTTGTTTCCCTTCTTGAATGTTTCTTGTCTAAAATCACTTACTCCTTCTCCTCAGTGTTCATGTACCTCTCAATACCGAGTGCACTGCATATTGTGGTTCATTACAGAAACATTACTGTGCTTCAACTTTTGTTTTCTCTTCACAGCATACTGAATGCACTGCAGATATATTTCTTTTTCTTATGCATTTGCTTCATTTCAAGGCTTGGCTCTGTAACTGAATACATTGCAAACTATGTACTTTTTATGTTCGTTGAGTGCACAAGTGCAGACTGACATGTTGATATGAGAGTTGCTAGAGAGAGGTGTGAGGAGTGCCAGCCCAATGGCCAGTGGTGCTGCAGATGCTGGTCTGTGGCAGCAAATCAGCAGGCAGTGTCCTGATGACACTGGTTTGCTGAGGGGGCTCGTCTCGGCAAACATTTCAAAGGACAGAGCCAATGCTGCATGTGGCTCTGTCTTTTGAAATGCGAGCCCTTCAGCTGTGGCTTAGTGTGTCTTTCCTTGTTAAACAATGCCCCCTTTCCCTGCTGCCACTTAGTGTGTCTTTCCTGGTTAACTCATTCTCTCCCAGTGGCCATTTTGAGTCCATTCAAGCAATGGATGGTTCCGACGCTATATGGGGTCTATGGGAATGAAAATTTCTCCTTTTCCTTTTCCGACACCGGGATACCCACTCCCGATGTTGGATGTGCCCCCCCCAACCTGTCTATATCCCTAGCCGACATTGGGATGACCAATCCCCATGTCAGCATCTCCCCCTCCCCACCACTATTGTGGAACACAGGGAGCTCACTCCAGTGTGCCTAAATTTATATTTATTTTTTTTTACCTGTAAATTAAGCAAACCTTCCCTTGCAGTCTTTTTTATTTTTTTACCTGTAAAAACGAAAACCGTCTCTCATTATCTTCCCTGTCCCCCTCCCCAATCCTGAGCCTCCTTCTGCATACCCACCTCCCCGCATCCCCTTACCCCATACTTACTCTCCAAGGTCAGCGGACACTATCTTCTGCAGAGTGGGACACGTCTGCACTCTTCAAAGCCGACCGGCAAACTGAAAGAATGAAAGGTAAGCCATATAATGGGAGTCAAAGAGGTTTCAACTTATGTTGATATCTCAGCCATTTTTAGGAATTGTGGCCCAAAATTTTCAGCATGGGGTTCTTGGGACCCCACCTCATGAACATGTCACTGTCATTTTGTTCCTCAGTCCCGAAAGGTGATTTTGTGGTTGCTGTGCTGAATCACCTTTTAGACCAAGTAATGAACAGCAGTTCCACTGTTCATGAGGTGGGGTTCCAAAAAGTCCATGTTGCAAATCTGGTGAAAAATTCCAAATAATGACTGCGTTATGAGCATGCATTGCGCAGTTTCTATGCATGCTTGCTCATAACTTTGCCAGTTTTTAATATTTTCACTCCAGATGTTCAACATTGCCATTTTTTCATACCTCCTTATGAACAGTATAGCTGTCATTTTTCACATCCTGCCTGAAATGTGTTTTCGCACCAGCTGTGCAGAAAGGCGTGGTTGCTGTTTGAAATCAGCTTTTGGGATGGAGTAACAAAATCATAGTGCCACTGTTCATGAGAGGAGGTCCCAAAAAGCCCATGTTGAAAATTTGGTGAAAAAATTCTAAAAAATTACCGCATTACGGGCATGCATTGCACAGTTTCTATGCACACTCGTAAGTTTGTTAATTTCTCATATTTAAACTCCAGATTTTCAACATTGCCATTTGTCACACCTCCTCATGAACAGTGCAACTGTCATTTTCCAGATCCTGCCCAAAATGTGTTTTAGCACCTGTAGCACTGAATGGCGCAGTCTCTGCACGAAATCACCTTTTGAGATTGAGTAACGAAATGATAGTGCCACTGTTCATAAGGTGGTGTCCCAAAAAAGCCCATGTTGAAACTTTGGAGTGAAAATATCAACAAACATCTGGGGTGTTTGGGTTTCCAACTGTAATGCCCCCCTACCCTGTGGAGACTGACAGGCGTCAGGCGTGTTCCTTGCGGTCATTGGCGTAATGCTCACACCATTCCACCCCCACCCCCACCCTTCAGCCAGTGACAGGCATTGGAGTTGCCTTGGAGTCTTTGGCCCAAATGTTCACCCCATTCTCCTATACTGCACCCATCTACGATTATTTCATTATGGAATGGGGTGAACATTAGGACCAAAGACCACAAGGCACACAGCCACACCTGTCATTGTCTGCAGGGTGGGGATGGAATGGTGTGAGCGATATGGCCGATGACCCAAAGGGACAACCCCAATGCCAGTCAGCCTATGCAGGGTGAGGGTTGGGCGTTAGTGTTGGAAACCCTAATGCCTCATTAAGGAAGTAAATCAGGGAGGAACGTTTGATGTCACCTACCTTGATTTCAGCAAAGCCTTTGACAACGTCCAACATAGAAGTCTGATTAACAAGATAAATAGTCTGGCAACGGGGCACAAGCTGATAAACTGGCTGACAGACAGGAGGCACAGGGTGGTGGTAATGGGATCCAATCCAGGGAGAGGGGGTGACCAGCGGGGTACCTCAGGGATAAGTCCTGAGACCAGTCCTGTTCAATGTCTTCATTACAGACATTGCAGAAGGGCTAGAAGGAAAGGTCTGTCTGTCTATTTACAGGTGACACCAACATCTGTAACAGAGTGACTACTCCAGAAAGAGTGGAGAAAATGAACAGGGACGTGGAGAGGCTTGAAAAATAGTCTGACTCTGAGGAGTGGCAACTGAGGTTCAATGCAAAGAAACCCAAATAATGCACCTGAGGGAAACCTGTGGAGAGTTACAGGATGGGGTGGAGGTGATCACCAAGGAAATGCGCAAGGACAATGACAGAGAGCAAGCAGTCCACAGAAAGGTAACCAAGATGGTACGTGGCTTGCAACACAGAACATATCAGGAGAGATTAAAATGACCTCAATATGTACTGATTGAAGGAAAGGAGGGAGTGGGGGAACATGATAGATATGTTCATGTACCTCAAGGGCATAAACAAGGTGCAGAGGTGGATATCTTTCAATACATCAAATGTTTGGCATTGACAAATGCTTGTTTTTTATCCTAAAAAAAAAGAAAACTGTCCATCATTGTCTGCTGTGTAACCCCCCCAAACAATATAGACACTGGGGGTGCCCAATCCTCCAGTGTCCTCATCTGTCCGTCCATTGTTGTGCGCTGTATAACCACCCCAAAACAGTATGCAGACACTGGGGTTGCCCTATCCCCCAGTGTCATCTGTCCATCCATTGTTGTCTGTGGTGTAACCCTCCAAACAGTATACAGACACTGTGGGTACTCAATCCCCCAGTGTCCTCATCTATTCAGCAAACTCCCTGTAAAAATGAAAACCATCCATTGTTGTCCATTCTGCCGTTACCCAACCCTCTACTCTCCCACTCAGGACCCACCACCCCACACCCCCCCACCCCTTACTTACCCACTGGAGGTCTGTTGCCAAAATCTACCTTGGACTGCAGGCACGTCTTCACTCTTCAAAGCCTAACTGCAAACTGAGGTAAGCGCTTCAATGTATTTCAGTGGGGTTTTTGGTGTCACTGAATTTCAATAGGGTTTTCAACTTAGTAGCATAATTTGGCCATTTTTAAATATTTTGCCCCAAATTTTCAACATATGTTTTTTGGGTCCCCACCTCACAAACAACTTCACTGAAGCAACTTTCAAACATCCCTTCCCCCCCCATGACACCAGTGCACACGACAAACATTTGGCATTGACAAATGCTTGTTTTATAGATGCAATTGCTCTGCCCAGTGTTCGTTTCCTTCCACTGTCTGTTACAACACAATGTACAGTATTTCCACTATCTTTATTTTTGGTTGTAACCTCCCAGGTCGGACCTGAACATAGGCAGTCAATTGCCTAATGTGCTTACTTGCTAAACAAAAACACAATAAATTATAAATCACTGAAATTAGCTAGGGTGGTTTATAATAAGTTCAAGTAGTTTTATTTTTATTTTAAAAGTTAATGAAGCCAATTCACCAGAAAAAGGTCACCAGCACAATCAACCCTTCTACATGACCAGCTGCCCCTTCTAATTCTGTAATAGTTGAACCAGCTAATCATGTGAGCAGCTGATTTTACTATTACATAGAGTGCAAGCATAACATTCATTCATTAGAAACAGTGGCTGGCTGTGGAGAAGGGTGGATGGTGCTGGCCACTCTTTCCGTACTAAATTGGGTGCTTGGGGGAAGAGTGGGATATGGGTGCTGCCAGTTTGGGGAGACATGGAGAGACATAGGGTTTCTTACTGTTTAGTGCAAACAAGTGCTTTTCCAAAAAGAAAACAGTGGGCAGCGGTGGAAGTGGGAAGATTGTAAATGACAAATACTGTGGGGGCTGGTGGGAGGAGGGTGAGATCAGGGTGTAGACAGTGGGTGGGGGGCAGGGTAATGATATTTATTGTGTTTGGACAGGGTGAAGAGGACAGATCAGCTAAAAATAAGCTGGGTTTTTGGGAGGGATTTTGGTCTTAGTTTTTTAAATTAATAGTACATCCTGAATAATTCAGGAAATACTATTCGACACTTGCACATCCCTAATTTTAAGAAACAAGACAAAAAAATATTCACACTATAGACAGAAGTAATTACATCACCAGTGACACTAATGTTAAAGTGTGAACATGTAGGTAGATACTTGTTTTTAAAAATAATGCCTTCTAAAGAAAAATGTTTTATAGAAAGCAGATAAAAAGATGAAAGTATAAAGGGGGTTGCCCAACTTAAAGGGGCAGACCATGTTGTCCCCATGACCTGGACAAGAAATAGTAGTGGAGGCTGCGGGGGGTTGCCTACGATGAGGTCACAAGGAGGTAAGGTAAGAAAAAGGAGGGGAAGACAGGTACGCAGCCCAGGATTGGTAAGGCCAGAAGGGGGCGGAGCTAAAGAGGGCTTAAGAAGGGCTGCAAGGGAGCAAACAGTCATAATTTTGCTGCCGAAGAATTTTTAAATTTCCTTGGGAAGCACAGCAGTTTGGCGGGATTTGTCAGCCTTGGGGCTGGCTAGTGCAGAGATAATTTGGAGGTCTTTTTAAAAAATATATATATATATAATATATATCTTCGTAGCGGTAGCGAGGACCAGAAAGAATTAAGCACAGATCCAGCAGCAGTAAGTATTGGAAACTTGACCAGCGGGAGAGAAGAACTGAGAAGGTGTGAGCAGTACCAGTTGGAGGTAATGTAGAAGATTTCTGTGTCCAGGCAAGGATCGTGGGGGCAGGTAGCACGCGAGTAAGCGGTTGTGTCCTCTGATGTGAGAGCTGAGGCTGAGGCAAGGACAAGCGAGGCACATAGTGGCAGTAGCAGAAGGTATGCGCAGGTACGAGAGAAGCGAGTCGGAGGGCATACAGCAGCACAGTGGTGTTTGGGAGAGACCTGAAGCACAGCCTGGAAAGAGTGAGGCACATGGTTTGTGTTAGCACAAAGCTGTTAGGCGGTTGTGTTGTGGTTCAGTTGGTAGCAATTTGCTTTTAGGTCCCAGCAGTTGTGGCGTTTGGAATAATGGGTCTCCAGGCACAGGCACAGGGCTTGCACAAATGAAAAGGGTAAGGTCATTCCCAGAGTGGCTGGCAAAAGAGTGGATGGGCAATTAAGTTGGGGGGGGCATGCTGAGAAGCCAAAGCGTATGGTACAGGATGCATAACGGAAAGAATACAGCTGTAGCTGCTCGAGGTGGCGGCGTGTAGTGAGGAGTCGGGCAAGGGACAAGCGTTTGGGACAGGGGAGAACTCAGGCGCGGGGTGGGGAGGTAACGAGAAGCACCAGGTGAGCGGCCTAGGGTGGTTTTTACAATGGATGTGGTTTGGCCGTTCATACATGCAGTTGGAGAGGGTGCTGCGATCCAGAAGGCGGTGGATAATGGTGGCTACAGTAAAATGGGAAAATGGCACTAGAGCCAGGGGCAGTAGTTGGGAATGGGGAATGACGAGAGCTAGCAGGGGCAGAAAAGCTGGGCCTACCATGTGGGATGGCGTCTGACGTCATCACCATGTGGCAGAAGGCCCGAGGGGGATGAGGAAAAAGAGCGCAAGGGGGGGGCGCTTGAAAATAAAGCAGGACAACAAAATAAAAGAGAAGGGGTTTGGGGAAGGGTAAAGTACACCAGGACAGCGATGGGGGCACGCTTTGGGGGTATAGGCTAAAGGTGGCCAAAAAAAAAAGATATGGGGCAATTTTATGCGGGGCACAGAAGTATGGGGCCAGTAGGTGTGCTAATAGCAATTGAAAAAATATAAGGGCAAATGGGGGTCACGAGGGAGGGTGGGGGCAGAAAGATAAAAAAAGGTTTGCTAAGTAAGAAGAACATGGGGGAGCGGCAAGGGGCTGACAACCCTCCAACAGGGGTTTGGGGGTGACTAGGGCACGCGAGGCCCAAGGAAACACCGGAAGGAAAGCAGGGACTGAACCGGGTACAAGGGGACAGCTATGTGGGGGGGAATAAAACAAACAAAAAAAAAAAGTTTTGTTATTGATGGTGTGTCTTCTCTGTTTAGTAGGTACCAGAGGATGGCACCAAAGAAAGGGAAAGCAAATAAGGAAGAGTGTTATCGCGCAGTCATGGACATGGTGGAGAAGGCCAACCGGCTGCTAGAGGTGGCGGAACCAGACAGGGAGGAACAAGGCACTAAGCGGAAGGGGAGACAGGCGAAGGGGCAGGGGAAGGAGAGTAGGGCGCCAAAGTGAGCATGGGTGTCGGAGCCTGGGCACGAGGGGGGGGTGCCAGCTCCTGAGATGCCTCAGAGTATAGCAATGCCGGCTCCTGCTTTTTGCCCCTCACCAACGCCAGTGCTCGACACCCCGCTGGCCCCACCACTAGGGCCAGGACATACACCTGCACCGGGAGAGCCCACAATGGGACCCAGAAGCCCGCAACCAAGCCCCCCAGGTAATCCAGTGGCGACACTCGAAAGCAGCGTAAAGGAATATGTGGGGCAGATGCTGAGAAGCATGGGGGAGAATGGACTGGGGCAACTGGAGAAAGCATTAGGGGAAATAAAAGGAACAGGCGACAAGTGCAGAAGGGAGGAATGGGCCCACACCCAGTAGGGAGGTGGGAGCTCCAGGGGTCAGACTAGCGGAGCACATGCCTACGACCATAAAGGAAAAAATATGGAAAGGGGAATATGTTGACGTATTCGCCTTAGCGAACGTGGGCAACATGGACAAGTTGGAAGAAAGGGACAGCTTCGAGAAGAAGGATATGGAGGCGGCAGTGGTGCTGTTAGGAAAGGGAGAGGAGGAAAAAGCAGGGAAAGAGAAGACCTGGGACAATTGGTCCACAGGTTTTACTTATTTTATGGCCATCGCCATTGAGAAGAAACCGGAGTTAGCAACCCCGCTTCTGACTTACTCCTTGATCATTAAGAACGCGTACAAAAAGGGGGGCATAGTTGGCTGAGATATGATGAGAAGTTCAGAAAGAGGATGCCACATTTTGGGGATGTAAAATGGGATCCGTGACACATTGATCTGTGGCTAGAAATCTATATGGGGCCAACGGACAAGAAGGCTGAAGGAAGAAGGAGAGGCAGAACAGTGTTAAAGGCTTGTTGGGGCTACAACCGGGCATTTTGCTCTTGGCCTAATTGCCGATTCCGGCATGTTTGCACAAAATGCGGGGGGCACCATCCAGCGACAAGGTGCAGATACAGTTGGGAAAAGAGCAGTGGGGGTCTGGAGCAGGTGCATCAGCAGCCCTTTTGGGCAAGCCAAGGGGCGTTTCGGAGACAGCAGTGGGGGAGGTGCAACAGGGGCAGGACAAGTGGGGGAGGGAGGGGTCACTCATACCAGACCAGGTACCAGGACAGTTGAGGTGGCAAGGGGCAACTTTAGGTTGGCACAGACACCAATCAAGATGACTGTTATTCAGGAAGGTTTGGTCGGCTACCCGGACCAGGTAGCAGCCAAGGAGCTGGGAACAGGTTTTCGTATAGGTTTTAGTTTAAAGTATGGGGTGGTCGGAAGGAGACAAAGGCAAAAAACCTTAAGTCGACTCTAGGGAAAAGTGCTATGCTAGCATGATTAATTCAAAAAGAAGTGGCAGTGGGAAGGGTGGAAGGCCCTTTTGAATCACCTCCGCTGCCAAGACTACACATATCCCCACTGGGTTTGGTCCCCAAAAAGCAACCAGGGGAGTATAGGGTGATACACCACCTTTCTTACCTGGATGGGGATTCAGTCAACAATGCCATAGGGGAGGAGGATAGCAGGGTTTCTTATGCCATATTGGAAGAGGCAGTGCGACTTATTAGGGCCAAACAAGAGGCATGGCTGGCAAAGATGGACATAGAATCCGCATTCCGGTTACTACCGGTAAGGCCGGCAGACTGGGACCTGCTCGGTTTCCAGATAGATGAAGGGTACTACTTTGACAAGGCCATGCCTATGAGGTGCTCGATAGCGTGCGCTACATTTGAGATGTTTAGGACCTGGTTGCAGTGGCTGTTTCAGAGAAGGTTTGGTACCGGACAGTGGTGCATTACCTCAATGACTTTCTGTTCATAGGGGAGGGCAGAGAAGAGACGGAAAAGTTGTTGAGGGAATTCAAGGTTTTATGTCAAGAAATAGGGGTGCCATTAGCAGAAGACAAGATGGAGGGGCCATTCCAGAAGATAGAGTTTTTGGGTTTGGAACTGGATATGGTACAGGAGCTATACCAGCTACCGGAGTTGAAGGTCAAGAAGCTACAGGTGCTGTTAAAGCAGGTGTGCAGGTGCAGGTGCAGGAGGGTACAGCTCCGACAGGCTCAGCGGCTAATGGGGCACCTGAATTTTGCATGTAGGGCCATTGCACTAGGACGCATATTTACACGGTGGCTCGCATGGGCAATGAGAGGGGCAAAGCAGCCCCATCACTGGATAGATCTGAATAAAGGCACTAGGGAGGACATGGCAGTGTGGGAGCACTTCCTGCAAGCTTATAATGGTCAGACATTCTGGCAGGAGGAGTGGCTTTACAACACGGACCTGCAGCTCTACACGGACGCAGCAGGTGAGGTGGGCATGGGAGGGTATTTTCAGGGAAAATGGTTTGCAGAACCATGACCCGAAGAATGGACGGGAAAGAAAATAACGAAGGACATAACATTCTTAGAAATATTTCCCATATGGGTGGCAATGGTGGTATGGGGGGACGAGCTCAGGAACAGGCAGGTCACCTTTTGGAGTGATAATCAGGCAGTGGTGGAGGTGTTGAACAAGAAATGTGGCAGGTCAGAAAGGGTAACAGGGGTCCTAAGGATACATAGATACATATATACATAGACAGTGTCGGCAGATAAGGGCCTATGGCCCACCCAGTCTGCCCATTTAAGTTTGTAAGTTCAGTTTATGTTTTCCAGGAAGTCTGTTGCCCCTTACCCCTGACCTCCAGAATTCCTTTATGTCTATCCCATGCATTCTTAAATCCCGTGATTGTTTCAGCCCCCACCACTTCCTCTGGCAGGGTGTTCCACTTGTCCACCATCTGCTCTGTGAAGAAATTCTTCCTCACGCTTTCTCTGAATTGTCCTCCCTCCAACTTCATCCCATGTCCTCTAGTCCTGGAACATCTTTCACTTAAAAATAGTGCATTCCTGCACCCTGTTCCTCCCTGTAAGATACTTGTATGTCTCTATCATATCCCCTCTCTCCCTCCTCTCCTCCAGGGAGTACATGCTCAGTGCCTTCAACCTGTCCTCATAGGACTTGTGATGCAATCCATGCACCATCTTTGTTGCCCTCCTCTGAACCTTCTCTACCCTGTCTATGTCCTTACGTAGGTAAGGTCTCCAGAACTGCACAGTGTACTCCAGGTGCGGCCTCACTAGTGTCTTGTATAGTGGAATTATGACCTCCCTTTTCCTGCTGGTGATGCCCCTGCCTATGCATCCCAGCATCCTATTTGCTTTACCTGCTGCCTGTCACACTGTTTCCCTGCCTTGAGGTCATCAGAGATGATAACTCCAAGATCCCTTTCCTGCTTGGTGCATGCTATATCCTCACCCCCCAAATGATATACTGTGCCAGGGTTTTTGTGCCCCATATGTATTATCTTGCACTTCCTTGCATTGAATTTCAACTGCCAAACCCCTGACCATTCTTCAAGTTTCTGCAGGTCCCTTCTCATTCTGTCTACACCCTCTGGTGTGTCTACTCTGTTACAGAGCTTTAAGTTAAGGAGGATGGTGTGTTTAGGATTGACCCTGAATATGTCATTCAAGGCTAAGCACATTGACGGAGTGGAAAATGTGATAGCTGACTGCCTCTCCCAATTGCAGATGGACAAATTCCGGACCATTGCACCCGGAGCAGAGGCCGAGGGGACTACCATTCCAGCGTCTGTATGGACAATTGGATCAGGGGAGCAGAAATATTGTTCCAGAACTCCTGGGCCCCAAGGACCCGGAGAGCTTATGAGATGTCATGGAGGGCATTTCATAAATTTCGGGAACAACACGGTGGACAGGTAAGTGAGGCAGTAACACAGGAAGAGGTGGCTAAATTTATAGTAAAAGAGTGGGGGTGGGTGCATGCTACTATGGGAGTGCATCTGGCAGCCATAGGGCAAGTATGCAACCAAAAGGGTGGGGAGACCCCACAAAAAGCAACCTAACTTGCAGAATGATGCAGAGTTGGGCCTGGGGGACCGACAGGAAACACAACATTAGGAAACCAATAGGTGAGAGCATGCTTGCAAGGCTAGTGGGGGCACTGCACCACATAGCGAAGTCAAGTGGCAAGGCATTGGTCTTTCAAGCCTTGTATCTCACAATGTACAGTGGGGCTTTTAGGTTAAGCGAGGTAGTAGGGCACAACGGGAAGGACGATGGGGGGGACTGCAATGGGGTGATATAGAGTGGAGTATGGCGTCAGTGGTCATAAAGGTAAGACGCTCAAAAACAGATCAGAAGGGCCAGGGGGACAGAGTATGCTTAAGGAAGCATAGCAACTCGATCATTTGCCCGGTAGGAGCCTTACATGCGTACGCATCAGAACGGCCGGCGGGTGAATGGTCCAACCTATTCATACATGGTAATGGCAACCCAGTCACCAGATATCAGGTGACGGCTGTGTTGCGAAAGGGGCTTCGATTTTTGGGCCAACCCTTGGAAGGTTACTCTTCACATTCATTCAGGATTGGGGCAGCATCAGAATTGGCTGCGCAAGGGGCACGGCTGCGGCAATCATGGAAAAAGGGAGGTGGAAATCTGAATGGTATATGAAGTACATACGTAAGGTCCCACAATAATGTATTTCTTTTGTCTCCCGTAGCAGGTATGACCGGGGGGGGAAGGAAGACAGGCATTTCACTAACAATAGTATGTTTTTTCACATGCAGGAAAAAACAAGAGGCTAGAAGCATGGATTTGTGGTCATTCGTTTATCCACTGGGCGGAGAAATGGGCAACCAGGAGGCAAGGGGGAAAGCAATTGTACCTGAATATTGATGCCATCCAGTTGAGGTGGAAAGGCCAAAGGGGAATGAAGTGGGCTCAATTGCTGCCGGAGCTGAGGGAGGTCGGGAAGGTACCCGGGAGACCGGACCTCATCATCATACATCTGGGTGGCAATGATTTGGGGACACGGCCATGGTTGGACTTATTCTACCACATAAAAAAGGATATGGAGGCAATTAAGGAATGGTGGCCTGAAGTGACTTTGGCCTGGTCAGATGTAACTCCGAGGAGGGTGGCAACATGAGAGAGCCACAAAGGTATGGATAGGGCTAGGAGGAGGATGAATGCACAGGTGGGCAGGTTATTTGAGGCCCTGGGGGAATGGTCATTCACCACACAATTCAAGAAAGGGTAGACGGATATTTCCAGGGAGATGGTGTACACCTCTCGGAGCTTGGTCTGGCACTGTTTAACCAAGAAATAGCCAACGCCATTGAAGGATGGATGAAGGAAAGGGCAATGACTAAGCCAGTGCGAATTAAAAAAAAAAAAAGAGGGGCAAAGGGGAAAAGGGGACGTCCACCGTCCATCGCAAGCTGCAGGTGGACTAGTGGAAAAAGGAGGACTAGGACAGGAAAGAGCTTTAAAGAAAACGGGAAAAAAGGTCGCAGGGGGATAGGACAGAGGCAGGGTACGGGTTTACGCTTGTACCCCTGGCAACAAAGAGGAAGAAAGGGGGCCCCTACCCTCCCATGACATACGTCTGGGGGGGACAAAACAAAAGTGAGTGATACAGTGTATGTATATGTATAATTATTAGCAATATGATTGAACTGTGTGTAAAGGACAATGAGAATGATCAGTAATTATAAAGAATGGAAACTGGAGTCTCAGTAAACTTTTGCCGAATGCAGCAATCACAAGCATTTGTGTCTGTGTCTTTATTGATTGGATTCGGGGGACAAAGAAGGTTGCCCAACTAAAAGGGGCAGACCATGTTGTCCCCATGACCCGGACAAGAAATAGTAGTGGAGGGTGCGGGGGGGGGGGGGGTTGCCTAGTTGCCTACGATGAGGTCACAAGGAGGTAAGGTAAGAAAAAGGAGTGGAAGACAGGTAAGAAGCCCAGGATTGGTAAGGCCAGGAGGGGGCAGAGCTAAAGAGGGCTTAAGAAGGGCTGCAAGGAAGCAAACAGTCACAATTTTGCTACAGAGGAATTTCCCACCCACCGTCCCTATAAGAAGTGGCAGAAAGGAGCGCTGTGGTAGGTGGAGCACAGGACAACACTGTGGCAGGTGGAGCACAGTGGTAAGGGGCTAAGAAAGTGGACTGCAGGAGGTGGACTGCAGAGAACAAGGGACAAGAAAAGGAGGAAAAAGGAGGACTAGGACAGGAAAGAGCTTTAAAGAAAACAGGAAAAAAGGTCGCAGGGAGATAGGACAGAGGCAGGGTACGGGTTTACGCTCGTACCCCTGGCAACAAAGAGGAAGAAAGGGGGCCCCCACCCTCCCATGACATACGTCTGGGGGGGACAGAAGAAAAGTGAGTGACACAGTGTATGTATGTGTATAATTATAAGCAATACGATTGAACTGTGTGTAAAGGACAATGAGAATGATCAGTTATTGTAAAGAATGGAAACTGGAGTCTCAGTAAACTTTTGCCGAATGCAGCAATCACAAGCATTCGTGTCTGTGTCTTTATTGATCGGGTCCGGGGGACAAAGAAATGAGGGTAATAAACTAGCTGAGGAAATGTTTAAAGTTCAAAGAACAGGTTAATGTGAGAGTGAGGTGTGCCAGGAGGTAGGGTTGTCAGAACGAGTTCTAAATAGATTAAAACCCTTTAAGAACCCCAGGATTCAAATTTTGGAAGCTTGCTGGGGTTCAGGAGTCAGCTGGTCAACCACTTCCCCTACTCCTAGACTACTTTTTAAACCTGCTGTAGCCACAGCTCAGGGCTCTAGCAGGTTTCTTTTCTACCACCTACCACCCCTCCTCCAGCTCCAGCATTGCTCTGAGTCTCCTGGGTCCTTATCAGGGAACTCATATTTTACTTAGCCATAGGTCTCAGCCTGTGACACATCTAAGTGGGTGGAAATTGCAGAGAATAAGCCAAAGGTACATTGTATAACCTTTACACCACACCAGCACATCTCAGAGAGCATGCCCCATGATCTAAATTGAACCTAGAACCCCCAAAGATTCTAAGCACTAAATAGAAGTATTTTTTTTTTAACTCCGATAGAGACACAAGTCTGGGAAACAACTAATCACTGGGAATGACATTGTAAAATTTTTGTTTTGTGAAATACTGTACACGTATGAGAACGTGCTGCTCATACACCATTATAATATTGGTAGAAAAATCCTGAAAGCTAATTGGTCTAGAGGCAGTTCCAGCTGTGATGTTATCTCAGTACATCACAGTCTGCAAAAAATCTAAAGAAAAACCCAAGTAAAGTGTATTGTTTTTTATGTTTCAGGATCCGTTTTATAATAGTAATAATGCACTCCAGATCATGTGCCATGCTGGATAACATCACATCTCAGGTGGTTGAAGGAACTTGGCTGCACCTTGTACCTGACAATGCACCTGAGGCATGAAACAATCCAAGCATAACACATCCTGTCATGTCTCATTGCTTAAGTATCTACAGTTGTTCTACACTACAACACATCGCTTATGACTTTCGGCATTTGCATTTTGAATGGCATTCATTGTTTCTCTGTCTTTTCTGCATGTGCAGTGAAACAGAATATTATTGCTGTGCTAAGAGGACAAGTTTTTTTTAAAGATTTTATATCCCTCTGAGTATCAGTCTTTTTTCTTTCTTTCCGGTCTTATATCCAAATAGGTTTGAGTTTTAAAGAATATTAGAACTAAAAAAAAACACTGGATACATTTGAGACCAGAACTCAGAACTTCATCGGGTTCTGACAGCCCTTCTGGGAGGGCAGCAGTAGCGCCACTAAGTGTTGGTTGTGGAATTACAGCCTGGGTATCCTATTTCGCATCTCTTTGCTGTAACTGCTAGGTTAAAATAATTGACTGCTAGTGGTGTGTGAGCATATTTTTCCGAAGTCTCATGGAGTGTTTGTACTCTGCACCCTCTGATACTTTGCTGTTCTGTATTCAGTAATCAGTAAAAAAATTCAACAGATGAACAAAGTAGGTGATTTAATACCTTTTATTAGAAAAAAAACCAAGAAATTCCCAGAATACCAGCTTTCAGGCTACAGATAGAGCCCGTCATCTGGTAACGTCAATGGCAATTTCTACAAAAGCATAGCTTTTATTCAGTGGATAGTGTAATCCACTACTAGTAATTTTAGACTGCACTAGCCACTGAATCACAGCTATGCTTTTATAGCAACTGCCATTAGCTGAAGAAGGGAACTATGTAGTCTGAAAGTTGCGTTCTGAGAATTTCTTGTAGAGCCAATAAAATGTCAGATGACCTGCTTTCAGTGCTGGGATTACACTTCATGAGCTTTGGGAGTTAGGGGGGCCATAAGATTCCTATCTGTAAATTGAGCCCCCCCCCTTCCCATTATAAGTCAATGGCAGGAATGTGTGAGCAACTGGGGCTGAGTTTGGGCAAGCCCCCTTGTAATTCCACACTGCCTACTTTGTTCATTTTTTTGTGCAAGAACCAATATGGCTTTTAACAATCCTCTGCAAGAATGTTTAAACAATTAAAAAAAATCCATCTATCCCTCCACGTGTCCTGAGCTAACCTCCTGACCACCTTTCACCCACCACAGTCATTTCTCTCCCTCCACCCCCCCCATCACCATCCTTCCATACACAGACTGAAATGTACCATCTCCTGGCACTGTGCCAGGAACCAGCACTTTTAAAATCAATCCTTCCTCCCTAGCCTGTCCCCCTCCCAATCCCAACATGCCTTTCATGCAATGTTGGCCCCCCTCTTGACTCCTGATTTACAATGGGGGACGGAGGGTTGTAATCAATCCAGGCTAGCTTAATCATCGCCCCTCCCTATCTTGCATTTTATCTTTTACATAAACAATAAGACACAACAGGGCATTGTGCTGATTTAACCACACACCAAGGGACGTGGCAGGGCACAAGGCCATAGGTCTTCGGCCTCTCGAAGTGTGATAAAACCAGCAGAACCATTGTCCCGAAGTGTCATATTGCACTAATAAAATGGATCCATTAGCAATTTAAAAAAATTAACACTCTAAAAGTTTTAAAAGCCACAAAAAATATTAAAACAATGCTACCAAATGTAAACTAGTCCCTCCACAGATAGTTTTCACCTGTCTGTTATCCATTTTTCTACATATTCAATACATTGTGTGATTGTTCAGCATGGAATACAAGAATTCAAAACTGCAATATTTCAGAAGTAAAGTGTTCCCTCCCACCATACACACACACATAGAATTGTAATGTGGAATGCTGCAGAAATCCACTGGCAGACACACGCGCACGCACACACACATGCACACGCACACGAACACGCATGCCTCAAGTGGAGCCAGAACCTCAGTTTCATCTGTTACATGGTAAGGATCAATGAGTTCTCTGGCAAACTAGGTAGGAGGGGAATATTTCATGGTCATCAAATTAACACCAGCAATGGAAACTCTAAATAGTACTTGATTTTTTTAAATACGTGGGTAAGGAGGGTCTCATAGAAACATAGAAACATAGAAGTTGACGGCAGATAAGGACCGCAAGGCCCATCCAGTCTGCCCATTTATTTTTCTACCTTATGAATGTGCCATCGGCCTTTGCTCTGTCAATGGCCTATCTATTCATACTCATCTGTATTGCTTCCTTATGCCTATCCCATGCCTGTTTGAAGCCCTGCACTGTATTCATATCCACCACTTCCTGAGGTAGACCGTTCCATGCATCCACCACCCTTTCTGTGAAAAAAGAACTTCCTCACATTACCCCTTAATCGGCCTCCCTATAATCTCATGCTGTGTCCTCTTGTCCTGCTATTTTTCTTATATTGAAACATGTTAGACTCTTTCACCTAGATAATGCCCTTAAGGTGTTTGAATGTTTTGATCATATCACCTCTCTCCCCCTCCTTTGCTCTAGGGTATACATAATGAGCTCTGTTAATCTGTCCTCATATGTTTTCTGATGCAGTCCCTGCACCATTTTGGTTGCCCTTCTCTGGACTGCCTCACTTTGGTTAACGTTGTTGTGAAGGTGTGGCCTCCAGTACTATATGCAGTACTCTAGATGGGGCCTAACCAGTGTCTTGTAAAGAGGGATTATGACCTCCCTCTTCTGACTTGAGATACCCCTACTAATACATTCCAACATCCCTCTAGCCTTACCTACTGCTTTAGTGGTCTGCTTGAATGATTTCAGGTCATCGGTGATAATGACGCCTAAGTCTCTTTCTTCCCTTGTGACTGCCAGCAATTCTCCTCCCAGCCTATAGGTGGCTTCATGGTTTCACTTCCCTATGTGCATGATCTTGCACTTCTTTGCGTTAAACTCCAGTTGCCACTCTTCTGACCATTTTGCTAGTTTATACAGATCTCTTCTCATTTTGCTCACCCCATCTGGATCATCTACTCTGTTGCAGATCTTGGTGTCATCTGCAAACAGACAAACCTTACCCTCCAGTCCATCTGCAATGTCACTGATGAAGATATTGAAGAGGACTGGCCCCAGGACTGATCCCTGAGGTACCCCACTTGTAACTTGCATCTCTTCTGACCGAATACCATTTACCACCACTCTTTGTTTTCTGCCCATCAACCAGTTTGCCACCCAGTTGACCAACTTCTGACCCACCCCGAGCCTACCCAGCTTATTAACCAATCTTCTATGTGGAACAATATCAAAAGTTTTGCTGAAGTCAAGGTAGGCGACATCAACTGCTCCCCTATGGTCCACCACTCTGGTTACCCAGTCAAAGAAATCTATGAGATTAGTTTGACAGGACCTTCCTTTTGTAAACCCATACTGTCTTGGATCCTGTGCTCCTATGGATTCCAGGTGTTGCACTATCCTTTCCTTAAGGAGTGCCTTTATAATCTTGCCCACTGCTGAGGTAAGGCTGACTGGTCTGTAGTTCTCTGCCTCCTCTCTGCTACCACTCTTGTGGAGCGGGATCACATGAGCCCTTCTCCAGTCTTCTGGGACCTCTCCTGTGCTCAGAGACTCACTAAACAGTTCTGATAATGGCTCTGCTAGTTCCACCCTTAGCTCTGTTAGTACTCTGGGATGTATGCCATCAGGTCCCATTGCCTTGTCCACCCTGAGCTTATTGAGCTCTTGTAGGACCCTTTCTTTTGTAAAGGGACTAGTGCACACCTCCTTCCCCCCTGTGTCCATGGTGCTGAGCTGTGAGCCCTGCCCTACCTTTTCTTCAGTAAATACTGAGCAGAATTATCTATTTTGGATATATGCTTTTAAATGGTCCTCCTCCTCACATGCCCCCTTATCCCCTTTGATCTTAGCAATGCCCCCTCTGGACTTTCTCCTTTCACTAATGTATCTATAGAAAGTCTTGTCACCTCATTTTACTGTTTGTGCTAGTGTTTTCTCGGTTTGGGTCTTTGCCTGCCTTACTGCCTTCCCTGCTTCCCTTAGGAAAGTTTGGTATACCGCCCTATCTTCATCCTGCTGCGTTTCCTTATATTTCCTGAAGGCCAGTCTTTTGGCTCTGACCTTTTCTGCTACTGTTTTTGAGAATCAAAGTGGTTTCCTTCTTCTTTTGCACTTCCTTTTCTCTCTAACACAATGGGATGTTGCTTCAAGTATTGCATCTTTAATGCTTGCCCACTTTGCCTGTACCCCTCACTGCATTTCTTCTTGCCAGGGCTAGCTGAACTCTGTTGGCCATCTTATCAAAGTCAGCTCCTCTGAAATCCCATATTTTTGCCTTGGAATGGGATGATTTAGTTCTAGTGGCCAAATTGAACCATACCATGTGATGGTCACTGGCCCCGATGTGACCTTCTACCTGGAGATCTGTGATCCTTTCCCTGTTAGTCAGTACTAGATCTAGGATAGCCATGTCTCTTGTGGGTTGTTGTACCAGTTGTTTGAGTCCATCCCCCTGCAGGCAATCCACCATGTGTCTAGTTCTGGCAGATGTTCCTGCTGGTATTGACCAATCTGTATTTGGCATGTTGAAGTCTCCCATTATCAGAACCTCTCCTTTAGCTGTCATGTTTTGTATATCTTCTAACAGTAATGTGTCTATGTCCTCCCCCCCTGGTCTGCAGGCCTGTACACAACCTCAGTTCATATGGCTGTCCCATTTCCTGTTTCTAGGGTGACCCACAGTTCTTCTGGCCTCTTATGTGTATTCTGAATTTCTGTAGCTTTGATATTTTCATTGACATAAAGGGCCACTCCATCCGCCCCCCCTTTTTGCACCTCGGTCTCTTCTGAAAAGTACATAGCCGGGTACTGAAGTCTCCCAAGTGTGGTTACTGGTAAATCATGTCTCGCTAATGGCTACTATGTCCAGTTTAGCCTATGTCATTATTGCCTGCAGGTCTGGGATCTAGTTTCCCAGATTGCGAGCATTTGTGTACATGATTTTCCATTGGCCAGATTTCAGTGTGTTAGTTTTTGGGCGAGGTCTAGCATTTCCCCTGTGCGTCTTATGGGTAGCTGGACATTTTTCCTTTACCTGGTGATGCAAATGAACTACAAACATGCTGAACTCCTGTTTGACCACTAGCTGAGGGTCGAGGGGTGTTCTTCCAATTTGACATAAGCAGTACTGCACCCCTCTCCCCATTTGCTAGTTTAAATATTCTGCAAAGACGTCAAACTTCTGCCCCAATGCACTGACTCCCTCCTTAGTCAGATGCAGTCCAGCAAATTTAAAGAACTTTCACTCCCAAAACTGTTGCCAGTTCCCTACAAATGTGTGTACTTTTTCCTGGCACCAGCCATTGAGCCACATGTTTAACTCCCTTATCCCCCCTTCTCTGACCTTCCGTCCATCAGCCCCCCTCTCCCAGACTGGCAGAATTTCAGAGAAGGAGATTCCAGATGAAACGGATGATAGTTTGTCACCCAGCCTGGTCAGGTGTTCCTTGGTCTCCACAACTGACCGGCTGGTGAGATCGTTAGTCCCTATGTGTACCAAGATGTCAATGTTTTTTCCTGTTTCCTGAGCAATTTTAGCAATGCAGTCAGTGTCTCTCCTCGCTGATGTACCTGGGAGACATCTGACCATTACCCCTGGCTGGAGATACGTATCAACTCCCTGAATCATGGAGTCTCCTATGATCAGAAGTTTTTTGGATTTTGTTTTTGCTTTTTTTTGTTTTGGTTCCTGTTTTGGGCGAGTTTTGTTGTGCTAGCCCCTGTGCTGCAATATCCTGCTCTGCAGTGTCCTCTGCACCTTTGTTTGATTTCGGAGATAGAGGCAGATACCTGTTTGTGATTTTTATATGGTTTGTGGAGGTGATATGTTGGAGAGCACCAAGTGATGGGGCACCCGATTTGCCCCTCCTAACCACCTGCCAACCTTCCGGTCCAACTACCCTCTCCAGTCAAGGTGCTTCTGTTGGATGTAACTCATGAGTGTAAACAACATTCAATTATTTACTTCTTTTGCTCAATTTAATGAACTTTTATTTTTTGGGCCAAGTTGATGGTGTATATATATATATATATATATATATCTATATATATATATATATATATATATATATATATATATATATATATATATGTGTGTGTGTAATTATGGCAGCCATGTTTGTGGTAGAAATCAGGAATGAGTGAAGTAGCTTATGAATTCTATATGTGAGTTGCCCAAATTCCAAATCACACTTTCTGAACTTGTTCAAACCTTTGCAGTTGTAGAGAAGTAAGATATGGGTTTCAGAACTTGTTTAGCCTATCAGGAAGCATGACATTTGCAAGTCACTTTCTGAAAGGCTGTAGCCTGCAGTTCAATGGCTAAAGTAACAGCCATGGCCCTTCCCCCCCAACTGACCTATTTAAACTCATCCTTCCTGCTTCATTTAGAAGCTATTTGCTTTTCCAGCCGGAGATTCTGTCTTCTCCCTGGATCCTGCTGGGCCTTGCAACCCCCAGCCCTGCATGTGCTTTGGGCTCATTTGTATTGTGCTAATCCTGTGACTGTGTTCTCAGGCTACCTTTCATTCACCAGATGTTGCAAACCTTCAGTTCACTGCAATGTTCTCCATGCTTCAGTTCAAGCTACCAATGCCCAGTTTTCCTCCAGTTGCCACTGTATGCTTAATCTCCTACTGCTGTATTTCTGTTGTCTCCTGTGCTTCTATCTTAATTGTTTGCACCTAGTCCGTACTCAGGCAGCTCAGCTAGCTGCCACTCCCTGTTATTTTCAGTGTCAGTGGCTCAGTAGGTAGCACACTCACCTCTGAGGCCGGGAGATCAGAGGGCTGTGGGTTCAGTTCCCACATCTGGCACTTGGGTTAATATCCCAGAACTGACACTGTAGTGTAGCATGAGAGGGGTGCTGCACTTGAGGTGCCATCTTCGGATGAGACATTAAACTGAGGTCCCATCTGCCTGGATTGGTGGAAATTCAGGTGGATGTTAAAGATCCATGGCACTTATCGAAAAGTAGGGAATATTTTATTAGAATACATCAAAATCAATAATTACATACAGTGTTGAATATCACTCCACAGACCATTATACATCAAGAAAAAATGCAAATAAATACCAATAGTGTTAAGCCACACACAAATATATAAACCAGAAAAGAATTCAAAGCAAGTATTACAGCCATACATTCACAAAGGAACCTCCTAAGAAAGTATTAGAAACCTACTTTAATAAATCGCTTAAAACACAATGATCGCCTCCAACCTATTAAGAGCCTTTCCAGTATAATGATCTTAAATACAAAAAAAAAAAATCTTGATGAACACATAAATAATATACAAATCAAATAAAAGAATAATTCCAAGAAGAACAGACAGTGTTAAATTATACGAAATAATAGAAAAGGAAAAAAGAAAATCCAAAATAGGCAAGAATCATGTATTTTTTTTTAAAACATCCTCTGAAGTAATAATGAACCCCCCAAATAGAATGTAACCAAAAGTCATACTGTCATGTAACGTTGCGTATCTGACTAAACTATCCTATACATACTGCCAGCTAGCATTCGTAACCTCCCCCCTGATATAACCCACCTATCCATGTCTGAACAGGAGCAAACTACTTAACTTCTTATTTATATTTAATAAACTTCAAAAACCCTTTCCACCACTCCCTCACCTTCCTTGGGGAGAAGAATGTTGTGTCTCGAATATAAATCCTGTTCATCGCCCCGTGAATCAACCTCTGGACAGTGTCATGAGGCATCAGTTTTTGATATAGCACCCATTGGCACCTAGCTTGCCACAAGTAATATATCAATGTGCTACAGAAGATTTGTTAAGTGTCAACATGATATAATAACCGAAACTGTGGAGAATGACCCAGTACTAATGTATCATAGTCCATATATTCTAACCATTTCATATTCCATTGCACTGCCAGGAATTTCCACAGAGACATAGCATAGGAACATTTGAAAAGAAAATGATCAACCGTTTCTTCTTGTGCCACACACTCCAAAAATGGACAATTTCTTTCCTGTACTGGTTTATGTTTGGCGTTCCCTCGTACCCCAATTCGGCCATACACCATAAGCCATAGAGTTTCCACATATAAGTAGGTAACCTTGGGTTGTTTAATCTACTTAAAACTATATCCACACACCGTGAGGACAGTTCTTAAACACTGGTTCAATAGGATATAGTTGAAGCATTACTGATTTATATAACTGCGAACCCGTACTAACTTTAACCACCTGTGCTACCAACCCCCATTTAAATACTTTTTTTGCAATAGGTATAAAATATGTTGGCAGTAACAACGAAGGAATCGGTTTCTGGGGTCTCTCATCCCAAAAAGCATAATACCGCCCCATCACCTGGCGATGTAGCATCCCAAATCTTTCCGTGGGTACCCTCCAACCTAACTTAATATTTGTTGAAATAAATAAGGTGGAAAAAAAAATAACCGGATCTATCATCCCTAAACCTCCCTTCTTTTTATCTAGGTATGTAAATTGTCTTTTAATCAGATTGAGTCTACTACCCCATAACATCTGGAAAAATAAACTATATATTCGGGTTTCCAAGTGCAGTGGCAAGGGAAAAATCAGTGCTGTATACAACAACTTCGGAACAATAAATTTTTTAATAACCAAAACCCATTTAATTTTATCCAATTTCCATTGTTTCCAAATATTGATTTTCCTTTCTATTGAAGTCAACGCTAATACCCAATTAAGGTCTGGCATATTTTTTGGCCCGTAAAATAATCCTAGAATTTTTATCGGGTCACAAGAAATACGAATACCTTGTACTATGAGTTCTGGTAGACCATCCGTACCTATAAACAAACCTTTACTCTTAGTCCTGTTTATAGTAGAATTTGCTAACAAAGCATAATCATCCATAAAGTCTAAAAAAACACCTACTTGTGTACTATCAGAGAAAAAAACACACAAATCATCCGCATAAGCTTGTACATACAACCTATCCACACCAGAAGCCCAACCTATCCCTACCCAACGAGGGATTTGTGTAAATGATCTAATTAAAGTGTCAATTGTAAAAGCATAGAACAGGGGACTCAATGGGCAACCTTGACGTACCCCTGTTGGAACATGAAACCCTCCCCCGATCTCCAGTTGAATCACTGGGTGGGTAATAGCCGAATTATAAATTGATCGAATGATGTTTAAGAAAACTTCTGGGATCCCATAATGTCTCAAGGTTGCAAATAAAAATGGGTGGTAAACTCTATCAAAGGTCTTCATCTGGTCTACAGAGACAATGCATCCTGAAATCTTTTGAAAACCGGCTAGCTTCACAATGTCTCTCAAGACCATATGAGCCTAATGTATTTTTTTTCCAGGCACTCCACAAAACTGAAATGGGGACAGAACTTTGACAGCAAATTGTTTTAATCTGGTATTCAGAATGCTCATAAAGAGTTTATAATCGGAATTCAATAGTGTAATCGGTCTCCAGTTATTCAATTCAAATTTGTCTCCCGATTTATATAAAAAAATCAACAGCCCTTCGGCAAACCAACTTGGAAAATCTGGTTGTCTCATAAAAGCATTAAAAACTAACACCAAACATTTTGCAAATTCCACTGGAAAGGCCTTAAATAAATCCGATGTCAAACCATCAATCCCAGGAGAAGTTCCCTTATTTTGATTTTTAATGGCTGTGATTATTTCCTGTGTCGTGATAGGCTGGATCAATACTAATGTATCAAATACATGTCGTGGTACCTCAATCTGAGTTAGAAAACCCGAAATGTCCTGGTCATCCGGGGGCATCACTGGCTTATATTCCAAAAAAAATTGTCTAATTATGTGTTGAAGTGACTTCTGATCCTGTACCAAATTCCCCACCTCATTTCGGAGGGCGTCTAAGTTTGTAGATTGTTTATAAATTTTAAAGGCGTCATCTGGATCACCCTCCGGCTGTTTCTTAACCCCATATTGTAGAAGAGCAGTAAGGGTCCGAGCCCTATTATACTGAACCTCCAAAAGTTGATCTTTCAGTGACCTAATCTGTGAACTATAATCCAAAGTAGAAGTATTGGCTACCGAAAATAAATAATATAATTGCTGTCTTAATTTCAAATATTGGAGAAAATCATTATTTGCCTTAGCCTTCCCTTGTTGTTTTAATAGGCGACAAAGGTCGTCCTTAGAATCTTTCCACCACTCACCCATAGAGTCATATAAAAAGGCTACTGAAAGCCTTGCCATCAGTAATGCTTGAATTCTATCCAGTACCTCCCTAGAGTTCAATAATAGAGGATTCAACTTCCATCTCGCCCTCCTACCTATCAGTCTGGCATGAGGAGAAATGGTACAGAGTAACAGTAGATGGTCAGAAAAGGACACAGGACAGGTTTCAAATGTAAAGGGAATTTTGTCAGATAAAAAAATATAATCTATCGTGGAAGTAAACTGATTCCTTTTATAAGTAAATTTAGGCCCTGAACGTTGTTTACTACTCCCATTTATTAAACCCGCTGATTGTGCCATTTTGTGTAAAGCCCTAGTATCACAGTAAATTTTCTTACCCACACCCACCATCGGATCACCAGCATCTGTTAATGCACAGTTAAAATCCCTGCACAAAAACACCTCAGAAGAGGTCAGTAAATAAGGTTGTAACATATTACAGAGTGCCACCCTTTTTGCCTTGAGCTGCGACCCATAGACATTAATAAACCGATACAATCTCGATTTCCACAAACCATCTAAAATCATTAACCATCCAGGTATCAGATCCATCAATTTAATTAAAGAGAAGTCATAAGAATGGAATAGAAATCCTATTCCATCCGCCGACTGCTGGCCAAAAGACCAATAAGAAGGGTCCCAGCACCATTCTCGTTGAAAACACCTGGCTTGCTCCATGGTATACATCCATGTTTCTTGTAGTAAACAGACATCAATCAGATTAGAATGAACAAAGTCATAAACTATCTGCCATCTCTTATAATTCAATATGCTATGAACATTCACCGAACCTAACCGAAATTGCATCAAGTACAGTCAAAGTCAGCCCGTCACCTATCTTTCTTCCGTCGTTTCTTCTTTTTCCCCTTGTAATCCTCCTGAATTCTTAATGGAGAAGGCGGACTGTCCAGCGTCTGCTGGGAATCATTATCCGGGCAATCCATATCCGATTCCCCCCACTGACTGGATAACAAGGCAAAAGAGTTACTTGTTTCTACATCCATGACAGGCTGCTGTGGGAGGCCCTTAATATTTCTGGAAGACCCTCTAACTGCAGACACCACAGATGCCCTAAAGGACTCCTGTGGTTGTCTCCCTTCTACAGGCAAAGCTCCTACCATTACAGGTTCCGAAGGATCCTGGTCAGGACTCACTAAATCTTCCACCTCTACACCATCCCCACTCACCTCAATAACTGATGGTACTTCTTCAACAGGCTGTGCGGGACCCACGTGACCTGCCCCTATTATCAAATCCTGGGCTTTTTGTATTAATAGGTCTGGGCTACCACAATACCCTTTATTTTTGGCTGCCCAGGTACAATCTGCAAACACATGTCCTGTCTCGTCACAGAGATCATATTTTGTGAAGTTAGCACATTGAAAAGCAATATGTCCTACTTCTCCATAGTTATCGCATCTTGGTTTGTCACAGGAACTTGATAAATGAGTTCTAGCACCACACTTATAACAAGCCTGAGGTTGTCCAGCATAAAAACACACCCCTCTATCCCTCCCTAACATAAAGGAATTCGGGATGTGCTCAATTCCTGCATCTGTTTGTCGTAGTTTAACTTTAAAACGCCATCCCCTGTCCAAAATTGTTCTGCATCCAGAATTGCTTCAGGGGAACTCAAATTCTCACATTTTTGGCCTAACCAATAAGTTATATCATCTATATGAACACCTTCGTTCCTAAACATGACAGTGACATACTTTATTAAAGGTTTCATTAAAGGTATCACAAAAAAGGGTGTCCAAAGGGGGAAAACTTAACCTGAGTATATCTTTCCCAGAAAAGGTCCAGAGCATACGCTGAACGAAAACTAACGTCAAAGTTGTCTTCCCCAGAAATATTAATAAATGCAAACACTTCCCTAGGAGAGAAGTGCAAAGAATCTTTCAACAAACATTTACCCACATATTGTCTATCAGGTCTAACCTCTAAACCTCCTTTGTAAAGAAGACGCTCCGCATTTCTGAGAGGTGCAGCATCCTTCTTAATTTTTGAAAACAATTCTGACATTAAGGGTTTCTCCCCCCTTGCCTCCCTCTGGTCCTGTGCCTCCACTTGTACCTCGGCCACAGGTGCAGTTACTTCCTGCCTTCCAGGAGATGAAACCATGAAAGGAGTAGACTCCTCTTTCCCACCTACCAACTCCTTAACCCCATTTAAAACAGCAATGTCTTGTAGCTTGGGTCTCCATGCTGGTTCATTCTGGGAGAAGTTTAATTTCGGGTCCCAATCAGGAGTGGGCTTCCAAGACCCACTTTCCAAAGTCCAACCAGCTTCGCTGAGAGCTCTCTGTGGGGACCAGTTATCAGCATTGAGAGGCTCAGTCCCAGCGTTGGTTTGAACTTCCTCTCCCTCACACTGCTCTTTTTCAGGTAGATTCTCACCTATCCCAGCAGTAGGTAGTATTAAATGTCGTTTAGCAAAGGTCAATGCCATTTTTTTCTCCTTACCCTCCTCTCCTACCTTATCCAGTTGCCGTTTGGAAAAGGAAAACTCCGACTCTCAGACTGTGTCCGGGATCCGTTTGAAAAGCATGGCGTTTCAGTGGTTCAGTACTCTCACTTGCAGCCCCAGTAGTAGCTCTCAAAAATAAATCCGGACAATTTCCTTAAAGGACTCTTCTGTGCATCACTAAAACCGTTCCCCTGCATAACTTCCTCTTCCTCCAGGACGTCGTTATGCAACCTTGAATCAGGTGGTACACTCTTCCTGCTTGCTGTCCTCTCCATTGGCTCTCGGCACTGGGAATTCACTCCCGAAGAACTTCCAGCCATGTCTTGCATATCACTCTGACAAATACCATCATTTTCAGCAGTACCGTAGGCACGGCAAACCAGTGGGGATTGCATTTGGTCAGGGAGGTTAATTTCAGTTACCGCCGTCGAATCTCCTTCCGACCTGGTAAGCTTCACAGATTCCATTTTGCCTAAAGCATTCAATTGCTCCGCTACAGTCCTATGTTCCCTACGTAAGGCTTCCAGTTTCAATTGTAAATTTCTCACCTCTGGTAAGATTTGCACAGTAGCAGAGCCGCTGCTCACCATTGCTAAATCCGTTAAATCATCCATAGAAAAAAATAGCTCCACATCTTCCGTTTCAGCATTCTCCAGAATAATTTTCTTTTGTTCAGACATATTCACCGTCTCACTTGCAGCCCTCGGCTGCTCCGGTAGCTCCTCGACATCCATACCCCTTCAATGCAGGCTACCAACTGATCCTGCGGTCAGTCAACAGCAAGTCCCCCTACTGGCCATGCAGTAGGGGAATTTCCCCGGTGTCCTGGCCAAATTTCCCTCATTCACTAAAAATACCACTAACAGCTTAGTCTGGTTCAAGGTCAGTTGGCATTCATCTGTATCCCCCTCCCCCGGGCCGTACCTGAATAGGCAGGATTTGTCTAGTGCACTTACCCAGTCAACAAAAACTAAATAAAATAAAATACTGAGTTTATTCTACAGCTCTACATTCATTCACTCAGTGCTAGCTCCCTGCTCCTTTACTGTTCCTTGCTAACCTGCTACCTAATCTACAGTCTCTGAATTTTACCAAACTGTACTTTTACCAAAACCTAAGCAGTTAATTTGTGACTTCTACCATAGTGAATCTTTCACCATTCAATGAGCTCTCTGTTTTTTTGTGTGGGGGTTCTATCCTAACAACATTAAATTAGCTGTTTGGTCTCATGGTATTCGGCTTGTGTCTTCCCTGTTATTCCCACCCCAGGGGAAGGGGGGACTGTGATGTCAAGGTGGGGCATCATGGCTCCAGATAGTAGGAGCATGCTTTAATGTACTTTAAGTTAAATGAACCCTGCTCCTTTACCTACATGGCTTCTCAGTTATCTATGCATACATATATTAACTCATTGCCTACATGGCTTTCACACTATTCATTGCATGGATTTCAAAATTTTCATTCCAATCCATTACCATGTTGCAAATACTCCTTACTTACTCCTTACCTAACTCCACCTTAATGGCATTTAAGATATTTATGCCACTGACTGATACCAATTCTCTGTTTATGGTGCACCCATAGCAATCACTGCTAAACCTATCAATTCAGTTTACCAAACCTCATTGAATCAATTTCTGGCATCACAGCCTCTCACTGCTTAATGGTTTCAAAGCCTCTCACTACTCAATCAACTACCTTCTATGACACCATTAATTTGGCTTCTATAGTGGAATTGGTTAGCTTGCTTTTGCTGGCTTTGCTTATATTACTCAATCATATTAAGCATTCCTATCCATCAATCTCATTAATCAGTCATATCAGTTCACTGTATTGTTCAATCATCTCAGAAAATCATACCATATACCAATACCTAACTGATAGCCACTAGCTTCACCAAGCCACCTCATATGTAGTATTTGATAGTTATCTGTCTGCTGTCCTTCATAAATTGGAAGCTTGCCAGCCATGACCATTACCTTCTCTGGCTCAGGGCTACAGCCAACAGCCTTGCTCTGCACCAAAGTCTGCATCTTGAGCATGTGAAACTCAGGGCAGGGTCCTTCTCATCTGGCTCATAGTTTGAATGTCATTTCTCTGAGCAGACCTTTAGTAATTTCCACCATTGATGGCACCTCTAGATGTAGAATTTAAGACATCTGCAAGGACATAGACGGGATGGAGGCAGTCTAAAGGAGGGCAACTAAAATGGTGCAGGGTCTGCACCAGAAGACATATGAAGAGAGACATAACGAGCTTAATATGTATAGCCTCAAGGAAAGGAGGAACAGGGGGGAACATGATAGAAACATGTACCTCAAGGGAATCAACAAAGTCCAAGAGGGTAACATCTTTCAGAAAAAGTGATGTGCAAGAACAAGGGGCACAATTTGACGATAGAAGGGGGATGGCTTAGAGGGAATGTGAGGAAGTATTTTTTCATGGAGAGGGTTGTGGATGCATGGAATGGCCTTCCTGTGGAGGTTGTGGAGTCAAAAACAGTGGGAGAATTCAAGAATGCATGGGACAGATATAAGGCAATTCTAGGGGTTGGGGGTAGGAGGAAGTAGGCTGTTGGTTAACTAGGATCTGAAGCTTATCCATTAGGTAGGGAAATGGGCAGACTGGGTGGGCCAAGTGGTCCTTATCTGCCATCAAATTCTATGTTTCTATGTTTCTATATGTTACTTGGGTAGTTTCCATAGTTATTTATAGGTTTCAGCTGCTGGATGGAGATGGATGGTGGCCCTTCTTTGCCGTTCCCTCTCTGCTTGGGAAGTCATGCCCTCTTGTTAAAATTAATTCAACCAATGTTAAAACCATTGCTCATTTTGGTTATCTCTGACCATTACTCTCATCTCTGATGACCATGTGTATATTCCAATCTCAATAACAACTTGTTACCTCTGCAATTCTTTCTAATCTACTTTCTTTTGGGGCTTTTCCTAAGCTATCTTTAGCCTAAGGAGATCCTTCCCTTGGTGCCTCTAGGGGTGGAACCCTCCAGGGTTGCTGCCATTGGCATCCCTACAGTATGGTATTCCTGAGGCACAGAGAGGTGAACAGCCACAACAAAGTTTATTTAGCAGCTACAACAAAGTTTATTCAGCAAGTTGCATAAGCACAACACCATGCTAAGTTGCATAAGCACAACAAACTGAAAGGCTGTAGACTGTAGTTCAATGGATGATGCAAAAGCCATGCCCCCCTGCCTAACCTATTTAAACTTATCCTTCCTGCTTCATTCAGAAGCTTTTTTCTTTGCTCCACCATCCTCCCCTTCTCCTCCAATGGCTAGCCTCTCACCTTGGGAGGCTTTTCTTAAGCTACCTTTAGCCTAAGGGAATCCTTCCTGCAGCACCTCTAGGGGTGGAACCCTCCTCCAGGGTTCCTGCCTTCGGCATCCCTACATGGTGGTATTCACAAGGTACAGAGAAGTTTATGACCACAACAAAGTTTATTCAGAAGCTACAACAAAGTTTATTCAGCAAAGTTGTATAGGCACAACAGCACACTAAGTTGTGTAAGCACATTGAAATAATTGTTAAAGTCTGGCAGCTGACTATAAGGCAACTCCTGAGGGTTGGTTTCAGATTGATAACCCTCTCCCCATCCTGTATTACTGCTTAAACCAGCAGTATTTGCTAGTCATCATGTATTTTTTAAGAGTAATATGTTTCTGGCAAAAACATCAGACTACCAATGTTTAGTTTCATTTTCTTTCATTTCTGAACTATGTGATTTAAAACTTTTCAAATGTTTTGCCCCCTTGTAATGCCTGTCATGAAAAAATGTCAGTGTGGTGTTAAAAAATATGATATCTTGGTATGGTGTGGTGCTACAATATTCACCATCAGAAACATGCATTGGCACCATCATAATGTATCCACAATGTAAATACAGTATGTAGTGGCCAAAGGTGCTCTCTGTGGAAGAGACTTTTAAATATGACAATGTGTAACATTGTGTAATGTTAGGCAGGGAAGATAGGGCAGACTAGATGGGCATACATGTCCTTTTCTGCCAACACATTCTGTGTTTCTATATTGTGGGCTGGATATTCAGACTGCGCTTGGCAGTGGCGCATGCCTGGGCACAGCACAACTGTGCTGCACCGAGGCCAGAACCAGCCAATATTCAATGGTGATGCGCCATGGCTCACCACCGTTGAATATGGCATGAAGGGTGCACACACTGCACATGGCACAGTGGCACTGCTCCAGCACAAGACACAGAAAGGGAGCATGGGGATGTGCCAGCGTAAGTGCAGTTGTGCTAGGTGCATCACCCATGATATTCAGCCTGGGGCATGCAAATGAGGCCAAAATGCATGCAAGGCACAAATGGGGCCATTTGCATGTCATTATGGCCCCATTTGCATGCAATATGCTGGGTCCCAGTGAATTGCACCTAGTGCCCTGCCAAGCTTCTGCCATCAGGGATTGACACCCTGGTGGGCTAATGCAGTCCCCCCTCTCCCATACACCCAATCGAGGGCATCAATAGACAGCACAGTAATCCCTGGTGGTCTAGCGGTAACCCCCATATGCCCAATCATGGGTATCTGTAAATATCACAATAATCCCTGGTGGTCTAGCGGTCCTCCCCCATATGCCCGATTCGGGCTGTAGTAAATAACGAGAATTGGCTCAGGTGGTCTAGTGGCACTCCTACCCATACGCCCAATCACAGGCTGTTGTGAAAATATCAAGTACCTGGTGGTCCAGTGGTACCTCCTCCTCATTATTACGTATTAGTGGAAGTCCTTCGGTCATTTAGCACTTCCCTGTCATTGCGGGTGGCAGTATCTCACTCTGTGACAAATATTTGCTGTTTGTTTAATGATTGAAGGCAGGTACGAGTCAATGTTTGTCTGACAGTGGACTAATGGCCGTAGAGTATATTGAAGAAAGATAGGACCAGATATGTGGAATGTCATTCACATATCTGGTCCTGTGTAGTATATTATGGTTCGTGAGCCTATTGGTCCACACTGTGGACCAATAGACATACAGATCATACTGCACGCTGTCATTTGACAGGCAGCCTGGTGGCATGCGGGCAGGATGCTGCCACTGGCCGATGACAGGGGTGCTGGCTAGCTGGGGACCTCTGTGGGAGGGTGGAGAGGGGGTTTCTCTGACCACCAGGTACTTCTGTATTTCCACAACAGCCTGCTATCAGGTGTACGGGGGGGGGGCTTACAGCTAGACCACCAGGTAATTCCTTGTCATTTACTACAGCCTGCGATTGGGCATATGGGGGGGACCATGATATTTACAGATGCCTGCGATAGGGCATACGGGGGACCGCTAGACCACCAGGGATTATTGTAATATGTTCAGATGCCCACGATTGGGCATGTGGGGCAGGGGGTGCCACTAGACTACTAGGAGGTCAGGATGCTTGTGGACAGTGTTCCTGCTGGGTGGGTGGCCACTCAAGGCTGGCGGCTGTTGTGTTGCACCTTGCACTACAGCCTGTGGGTGGCCAGCATTTGAGCCTGTGATTTGTGGCTCAACTTTGGGCACCAGTGTGCGGCACAGATAGGGGTTGCACCAGCATATGTGCCGCACATCTTGGGCTGAATATCAGGATGTGCCGCATATGCATGGACACTCCCCCTGCATCTGCACTGCATACATTAGCAATGCGCCCCAGCGGATCGGGAGTTGTGCCACACACCTTACCCCTTTGAATATCATGCCGGGGCACACTGGGGGGGTTACGCATGGTGCACCCTGTTGTGCCAAGCACAACCCCTTTGAATATCCCGCTCTATGTTTCTATTGTGAGTGACAGCCATTTTTAATGACTTGAGCCAATAGTTAAAAAAAGTTATTGTATCTCCATATTTCATGATGTGTCCCATATTATTAGGGCCATTTCCCCTCATTTTCCATATTATGAGTGCCAGTGGCTCACATTTCAGTGATGAAAGCTCAAGAGGTATGAGCACTGCAGTGAATCAATGATTCACAGCTAAATGCTGCTTCTTTAAAGAGGGAGTCCAGCCAGAATTTCTAACATCAATTAGTTTACAGCTAGGATCAGCATGTCCCCAGTAAGCCTCATACCAAAATAAGAGCTCCACATTCTTTGTTTAAAAGTTACAAACCATTTTGTAACCCTGACATCATTGTCTGTCCAAAAAAGCTGCTTTCAGGGAAGAACTACTGATGATGTCATAATAACTAGAACTCACTACCTTGTCTTCCCTGCCAGCAGCCTTATGCAAGCAATAATACACAACAGGGTGGGTGGTATTGGGCAATACTGGACCGCCCAAGTGTGTAATGAGGCCTGAAGCCACAGGCAGAGGGTCTTTTAGCCCCTGGAAGGTCCGGTATTGACAATATCATCTACCATGGAGGGTATTATTGTGCTTAGAAAATGGTCTTCTGTGTAAATTTAAATTAACTAATAAAATAAGAGAGGAAATGAGTTTAAAACAAATATAAACAGTAGAAGCAATTTTTGGGGGAATAAAATAATCCCTCCATTTCTGTGCTATTCCATCTCCTTTTGTCCCCCCAACAGAGCCATTCTCTTCTACTTATCCCACCCTTCCATGTGGAAGAAGAGGTTTGTTTCACTACAACAGTTTGTTGCCATCATTTTTGTGCAGCATTCTCTGCTCTTCCTGCAATCATTTTTTTTTCCTCCCTCCAGTGGGTAGATATGGCTGTTAGGCATGTTGTCTTGCACCACAAAGTGAAGAACTATAAGTACCATGTGGAACATCTGTACCAGTAAGCAAAGGCAGAATTTTTTTTTTCTTTTAAAACTCCAAGATCTCATGATGTCTTGTGCTGACCGCGATGTTTCACAAGCAGAATTCAAAAACATATAGATACATAGATACATAGACAGTGTCGGCAGATAAGGGCCTATGGCCCACCCAGTCTGCCCATTTGAGCTTGTAAGTTCAGTTTATGTTTTCCTAGAAGTCTGTTGCCCCTTACCCCTGACCTCCAGAATTCCTTTATGTCTATCCCATGCATTCTTAAATCCTGTGATTGTTTCAGCCACCACCACTTCCTCTGGCAGGGTGTTCCACTTGTCCACCACCCGTTCTGTGAAGAAATTCTTCCTCACGTTTCCTCAGAATCATCCTCCCTCCAACTTCATCCCATGCCCTCTAGTCTTAGAACATCTTTTTCACTTAAAAATAGTGTATTCCTGCACCCTGTTCCTCCCTGTAAGATACTTGTATGTCTCTATCATATCCCCTCTCTCCCTCCTCTCTCCAGGAGTACATGTTCAGTTCCTTCAACCTGTCTTCATAGGACTTCTGATGCAATCCATGCACCATCTTTGTTGCCCTCTCTGAACCTTCTCTACCCTGTCTATGTCCTTATGTAGGTATGGTCTCCAGAACTGTACACTGTACCCAGGTGGGGCCTCACTAGTGTCTTGTATAGTGGAATTATGACCTCCCTTTTCTGCTGGTGATGCCCCTGCCTATGCATCCCAGCATCCTATTTGCTTTACCTGCTGCCTTGTCGCACTGTTTCCCTACCTTGAGGTCATCAGAGATGATAACCCAAGATCCCTTTCCTGCTTGTGCTGCTATATCCTCACCCCCCAACTGATATATTGTGCCAGGGTTTTGTGCCCCATATGCATTATCTTGCACCTCTTTGCATTGAATTTCAACTGCCAAACCCTGACCATTCTTCAAGTTTCTGAAGGTCCCTTCTCATTCTGTCTACACCCTCTGGTGTGTCTACTCTGTTACAGAGCTTTGTGTCATCAGTGAACAGTGAAATTCTGGCTTCTGGGTCCTGCACAATGTCACTGATGAAGATGTTGAATAGGACCAGTCCCAGCACTGATCCCTGTGGTACCCACTGGTCACTCTTCCCTCTGTGGGTGACAGCCATTTACCACCACCCTCTGTCCTGCCACCAGCCAGTTACTCACCCACCACACTACTGTCCTGCCCACACCCATATTCCCCAGTTTGTGTAATTGTCTTCTATGTGGCACAGTGTCAAAGGCCTTGCTGGAAGTCCAGATAGGCCATGTCCACTGCCCTCCCGATCCACCTCCCTAGTCACCCAGTCAAAAAATTCAATGAGATTGGTCTGACATGACCTCCCCCTGGTGAAACCATGCTGCCTTGGGTCCTGTAGTCCATTGACAACCAGATGTTCACCAATCTCTCCTTCAGTAGTGCTTCCATGATCTTCCCCACTACCGAGGTGAGGCTGACTGGTCTGTAGTTCTTATATACACATAATAACAGGTTAGATGGCTATTGCAACATCCCTCCCTCCTAGACTGAATTTGAGGGAATGTATTCCTAGGTATTGGATGAGTTTCCCAAATTCAGTTCACTGCTCTAACTGGCACGATAGACCATCTGCATTTACATTTGCTAATCCGGCCCTGTGGGTAATGGTCATATCGTATCCTTGTAATGCAAGGCCCCAACTTAGAAGCCTACCATTTGTCTTACCCATTTGTGCCAGCCAAACCAGGGGGTTATGATCCATCTGTACCTCAAAGTGCTGCCTGTATAGGTATGGCTCTAATTTCTTCAGTGCCCACACCAGTACAAGACACTCCTCTGCTATAGAATAAGCCTATTCCCTGGAAAGTAATTTTTTACTGTCGTACACTATTGGGTGATCTTTTCCTTGGTTAGAAGTCTGGCTAAGTACTGCCCCAATACCCAAGTCTGAGGCATCTTTCTGGATTACAAATGGTTTACTGTAGTCTGGAATGGCTAATAGAGGAGCACCGCACAGTGCCTTCTTTAGCTGTGTAAAGGCTGTTTCACAGGCTGGTTCCCAATTTACCCATTTAGGCTTTCTTTTCTTTAGCAGGCCAGATAGGGGAGCTGCCAGGGCACTGAAGTTTGATACAAATTTTTAATAGTACCCTGTGGTCCCTAGAAAACTCCAGATCTGCTTCTGTGTTGCAGGTCTGGGCCACACCACTATTGCCTCAATCTTTGCTTGATTAGGATGGAGCCGTCCCCAGCTTTATTACATGCCCTAGGAATATCACCTATGCCGTGGCCACCTGCCACTTTTCAGCTTTCACCATGCGATTGGCCCTCTGTATCCTGCCCAACACTTCCTCAAGGTGTGACAGGTGTTCCTTCCACATGGCACTGAAGATGGCAATATCATCCAGGTAAGCCATTGCATATTCTTCAGTACATGTAACACCTGGTTCACTAACCTTTGGAAAGTGACAGGGGCATTCTTCATTCCAAAAGGCATTACCTTGAACTCAAATAACCCTGTTGGAGTGATGAATGCCGACCCATCCCTAGCTCTGGCAGTTAACTCGCACATTAACTTGCACATTCTGTAGAAAACGCTCAGCAGGTGCTAAATAGCATTATAATAAATGCCCTTAACACCCATGCTCCAATCTCTAGTATCCGAACAAAAAACAAATCCTGTCGCTGGTTGTCAGCTGACCTCAAAGCTGCACTACTGGAGAGAAACAAACTCTGGAAAGTGGCAAGAAAAACTAAGAATGCAAATGACTGGATGATTTTTAGGAAAGCCAGGAATAGATGCACCAGGAAAGTTAGGGATGCAAAGGCTGCCTTCTACCTCGCCGAGCTCGACTCCTCCTACCATAATCCTACTAGATTTTGGGGCACCATCAAGGGTATAGTGGGACAGGATGCTAACAACCCCCATCCAACTCAACTACACAATAGTTATGGCCCTATCACTGGCAAAATGGAAATCCTGGACGCATTCAGCAACCACTTCACAACGGCTGGCCTTGCCTTTGACACCTCCCCAGCTAACCTGCTGAGGGACCAATTAAGCTCCCACTACATTGGTGATCAAAGAGTTGACTCTTCCTTTAGCTTCAAACCTATACTGTTGAAACAAGTTGAGGATCTATTATGGCATCTGGATACCAAAAAAAGTGCAGGAGCAGACTCTCTGGACCCCTTCTTTCTAAAGATTGCATGCCATGTACTTGCAGTCCCCCTAACACACCTCTCTAACCTTTCCCTAAACTCTGGCTCTATTCCCACACTGTGGAAGACAGCCCAAGTGGTCCCCCTTCTAAAATTAGGGGACCCTATGGATCTTAATAATTACAGGCCCATTTCCATTCTACCTGTGCTATCCAAGATGCTGGAGAAATTAGTGAGTAATCAGCTAAGGGAATATCTTGACAATGCTAACCTATTAAATCCAGCTCAATCTGGATTCAGGGCCAAACATAGCACTATCACTGCATTAGCCAAGGTCACAAATGACTGGCAAATCTGAATTGACAAGAAGAAAATGTCTGTGCAGTATTCCTGGACTTGAGCAAAGCATCTGATACTGTGGATCATGAGCTGCTACTCTCATCCCTGCACCCCTTGGCCTAGATCCACCCTCCCTTAAGTGGTTCAGATGCTACCTCTCCGGTAGGTCACAGAGTAAAAGCTTAATGTGACCTATCCCCATTAAGACCACTGTCAAGAGAGTCCCCAAGGCTCTATTCTGGGTCCTATCCTTTTGCCATTTATATAAATAACATTGATTCAACCCTTACCAAGTCCTCAGTACACCTCTTTGCTGATGACACTGTTCTGTATGTCAGCAACCCTTCACCTACAGTTGCTCATGAAATCCTACAAACAGAATTCTCCTTGTTATAATATCAGCTACTCGAGAAAAAGCTTCTGCTAAATGCAAAGAAAACTAAAGCAATGATGTTCACAACTCAAAACTCCACCAGCACATCCTATTCAATCACTCTCCCCCAGCTATGCACTATACTTTGAGAAAATCTGGAGTATGTTGAAAACTTCAAATACCTAGGCGTGTGGATTGACAACAGACTCGACTTCACTCATCATCTAGAAAAACTGTTAAAAAAGCTTTGCCAAAGGCTTGGCCTCCTCTATAGATTAAAACCCTTCCTTAACAGAGAACTCAAAGATGAGGTTAGTCCGTGCCATCTTTCTATCAGTTATTGACTATGCAGACTTCCTTTATAGTCACTGCCCCATCTCCTACCTTCACAAGTTGGATACCTTATATCATAGTGCAATAAGGTTCATTACAGATCTGCCATATAATACCCACCATTGCTCTCTTTATGATGCAGTTGAAACATAGAAACATAGAAACATAGAATTTGATGGCAGATAAGGACCGCTTGGCCCACCCAGTCTGCCCATTTCCCTACCTACTGGATAAGCTGCAGATCCTTGTTAACCAGCAGCCTACTTCTTTCTACCCCAACCCCCCAGAATTGCCTTATGACTATCCCATGCATGCTTGAATTCCACCACCGATTTTGACTCCACAACCTCCTCCGGAGGCCATTCCATGCATCCACAACCCTCTCTGTGAAAAATACTTCCTTAAATTACCTCTGGGCCGCCCCCTCTATCTTCAAGTGTGCCCTCTTGTTCTTGCACCTCTTTTTTTGAAAGATGCTACCCTCTTGGACTTTGTTGATTCCCTTGAGGTACTTGAAAGTTTCTGTCATGTCCCCTCTCCCTCCTTTCCTCGAGGCTATACATATTAAGCTCCTTAAGTCTCTCTCTTCATATGTCCTCCGGTGCAGACCCTGTACCATTTTAGTTGCCCTCCTCTGGACAGCTTCCATCCTGTCTATGTCTTTGTGGAGATTGGGTCTCCAGAACTGCACACAGTACTCAGATGGGGTCTCACCAGCTGTCTGTACAGAGGGATAATAACTTCCTGTTTTCTACTGGTGATGCCTCTCCCTATGCATCCCAGTATCCCCCAGCCCTCCTTGCTGCCTTCTCACATTGCTTGCCACCTTTAGGTCATCTGATATGACTACCCCAGGTCCCTTTCCATTTTGTTGTTGTTAGTATCTCACCCCCATTGTGTACTCTTCCCTGGGTTTTGTTTCCCAGGTGCATTACCTGCACTTCTTAGCATTGAATCTAAGCTGCCATACATTTGACCATTCCTCTAACCTTGCCAAGTCCTTCTCATCCTTTCCACCCCACCCTGTGCATCAACTCTGTTGCAGATCTTAGTATCATCTGCAAAGAGACATACTTTCCTTCCAGTCCGCCTGCAGTAGCAAACATAAGGGCATTGAGAGGACTAATCTCTTCTGAACCCTGTGGTACCCCTTTAGTAACCCTCCTTTCTTCTGGGTGGACTCCATTTACTATTACTCTCTGTGTCCTATTCTCCAGCCAATTCTTTACCCAGGCTGTCATCTTGGGACCCACTCCCAGGCTGGCTAACATATATTAATCTTTTGTGTGGGACTGTGTCAAATGCCTTGCTAAAGTCTAGGTAGGCCATGTCCACAGCCCCTCCTGATCTACTACTTTGGTCACCCAGTCAAAGAAATCTATCAGATTCGTCTGGCATGACCTTCCGCTGTGAATCCATGCTGCCTAGGGTCTTGTGCCCTCTGGCCTCTAGATACTCGACAATTCTTTCCTTTAGAAGTGATTCCATCATTTTCCCTATCACTGAGGTTAAACTAACAGGTCTATAGTTTCCTGCTTCTGCCTTGCTCCCACTTTTGTGAAGGTATCACATCTGCCCTCCTCCAGTCCTCAGGTACCACCCCATCCTCCATGATTTGTTAAAGAGGGTAGTCAGTGGTGTCACTAGTTCTACCCTTAGTTCTTCTAGAATTCTGGGATGAATCCCATCAGGCCCCATTGCTTTGTCCACCTTCAGTTTTAAGTTCTTTCAGAACCCTTTCTTCTGTAAATGGGCTGGTATCAACTTCTGTATCCAGAGTGTTACTACTGTTTGTTTTATGTACCTCCCCTCTTCCTTTGTAAATACTGAGCAAAAATATTTGTTTAGTATCTCTACCTTTCACATTCTCCCTCTGCCCACCCTCCCTCCCTTTATTAAGCCTCACTATCCCTCCCTTGGTCTTCCTTTGCTCCTGATGTACCTATAAAAGGTTTTGTTCCCTTCTTAACTGAGTTGGCTATCTTTCCTCAGTTTGGGCCTTTGCTATTCTGACTGCCTTCCCAGCCTCCTTTTGCTTTAACTGATACAGTTCTCTGTCCTGCTCCTGCTGCAATTCCTTGTACTTCCTGAATGCTTTCTTTTCTCTTGAACCTTCACTGCCACTTCCTTTGAGAACCATAGTGGTTTCTTACATCGTCTTGTTTTGTTTATTTGCTTCACACAAGGCTCGTTACCTCTGTGATGGCAGTTTTTATTATTCCCCATTGTTCTTCCACCCTCCTTCCCACCCATTTGCTAGTGCATTCCTTAGGCACTCACCCATTTGTAAAGTCAGCCCTCCTAAAGTCCAGTACTTTTGTCTTTGTATGGCTTGACTCTATTGCTGTGTTTATTGTGAACCATACTGTTAGATGGTCGCTAGTTCCCAGATGGCTACCACTTCTACATCTGTGATCTCTCTCCATCTCCATTTGAGAGTATCAAGTCTAATATTGCTCCCTCTAGGTGGGCTCCAGTACTAGTTGTCTAGGCATGCCCTGTGGGGCATCTAGAATAACTGCACTCTTTGAAGTGGCAGCTGCATCTGCGCTCCAGTTAACATCTGGCATATTCAGATCACCCATCAGCAATATCTCCCTTTTCTGCCATTCTAAGTATACTTTCTATCATTTCCTTGTCCATTTCCTCCCCTGAGAAGAAGTCTGTATACTAACCCTGTCTTGATTGTGGTGCCATTGCCTGTCTCAAATTTACCCACAGTGCTTCTTCTCCTCCTCCCTGTTTACCTTTTGTTCTGTTGCTTTTTATTCCTTCCCTTATGTAAAGAACTACTCCTCCCCTCTTTTACCCTCCTGTCCCTCCTGTAGATAGTGTATCCTGGTATGTTTACATCCCAGTCATGGTTTTAATATTGTACCATGTTTCTGTGACTGCCACGATATCCAGATGTTCCTCCTCCATCAGGCCACTAATTCAGGAAGCTTGACCTAGACTACGAGGCATTGGTACTCATTGCTCTCCATTTTTGATGGCCTTACCTTCTGTTGCAGCATCCCCCACTGACCGTTCTACCTTGGTCTTTTCTCATTTAGTACCCTGTTTTGTAGGGAGGCTGGGATTTTTCTGCTGCTTGTCAGTGCCTCCCCATTGACTAGTTTAAAAGCTTGCCAATGAAGCATTTAAACCGATTGCTCAAAGACTTGTTCCTTCCTGGACAGATGCAGACCATCCTGCCAGTATAGGCTGGTGTCCCTCCAGGTGGAACCCCAGCCCCAATGAAGCCAAACCCCTGTGCTCCGCACCATTTTTTCAACCATTCATTAAACTGCATGGTGCCAATTACCCTCGCCTCCCCCATGCCTTTGACAGGCAGCACCTCTGAGAAGGATACTGTGTTTGCTACTTGTCTTAGGCCCCTACCCAACTCTGCAATGTCCTCCTGCACTGCTCTAACCTCATGATGAGCCAAGTCATTTGCCCCTAGGTGGACAATTACGTCCAGCTCAGAATCCCTTGCAGCTGTTGTTATCCTGAGGATGCGCTTCCTGTCCCTCCAAGCCATGGCACCAGGCAGGCACCTTACTTGGATGGGTTTCCCTTCATATCAGGAGGAGCAGAAATGCAGCTCTATGGATTTACAGAGCTTTATCAAAAAAACTCCCAAACTATATCCTGGACTGCTTCAACCAGACCACTCCTAGCTCCTATGCCCTAAGAAGCAACAATATCATCCTGCTCAAATTGCCCAAAGTCAGCACCAGACTAGGGAGGGCAGCAATCAGCTATTCTCTAGCTATAGCATGGAACACCCTACAAAAATCCCTAAAACTGTCCATTATCATTCCATTTGCATCCTTTAAACAGCATTGTACTGCCTTCTTCACAGAGAAATGCAGCTGCTACCGCTAGAGCTAGATTAGTCATCCTACAAATCTGGCTTCCAATCATATATATGGCATATTCCTTCCAGTCAGACACCCTCATTATGGCACCAATAATACCTTCACCATCCTAGTATTCATTATGTTGTGTGTCTTCGTCGCCCCCATTGGGATATGTATGTACTGTACATACTATAGATATTAGCTTAACCTTCCTTTAACTGAGTTTTAACATGTGAATTCACTGTACATCATTGTGTTGCAAACATTATTTTTCTCTGTATGTATAACTGTCTTATAAAGCGTATGATGTATTTGCTGTGCATCAACTATTGAACCTTGACCTTATCAGGTCCATCTTGTAAATGAGCCTTGCTCAATGATGTTCGCCTGTATAAATAAAGATTTGATTGATTGATTGATTGAACTCCACCTGCCAATACCCTTTTCGTCAGATCAATAGTGGTAAAGGTATGTTGCCCCTCCCAACCCGTCCAGTAGTTAGTCCATCCATGGCATTGGGTGGGCGTCCAACTTTTTGACTGCATTGAGTCCACGGTAGTCCACACAAAAATGAGTACAGCCATCAGGCTTGGGAACGAGGACTATGGGTGAGGCCCAGGGGCTGTGGGATTTCTTAATTACTCCTAAATCCAGCATTTCTTCCACCTTCCTCCTAATGTCCTTGAGGACAACCTCTGACACTCTATATGCTGTCTGCCATATGGGCGCTTGCGTCCCCTTATCTATGTCATGAGTTGCTAAGAGGGTTAGTCCCAGGCTTGGCATTAAACAATGGGGCAAAGTCTGCTAAAACCTCCCTGACTTCCTGGGTCTATTCCGAGGTCAACTGGGGCGACAGTTTGATTGTCTCCACAGAGGACTCCTGCTTGGTTTCCTCCTGCAAGTCCAGAAGGGGGTTTTCCTTGTCCGTCCCTTCCCCAGGACTACATACTGCAAATACCATGTAGCACTATTTGCATATGGCTTCATCATGTTGACATGGTATACCCTTTGGGTATGTCTCCTGTCAGGCAGTTCTACAATGTACTTTACAACATTCACTTGTCTGACTACTTTGTATGGTCCTGCCCACTTGGCCTGCAGCTTGTCCATCTGGACTGGGATTAGGACCATGACCTTTTGGCCCACTGTGTACAAGTGAGCTCAGGCTCTGTGATTGTAAAATACCTTTTGCTTCTGCTGGATGGCTGCCAGGTTACTCTGGGCTGTTCCCATAAGCTCCTTCAGCTTTTCCCCCTAAACTTGAGGACATAATCCACTATGGGAGTTCCCTTGGTGGCAAGCTTGCCTTCCCAGTTCTCCCAGATCAAGTCTAGGGGCCCACGCACCCGGCGTCCATAAAGCTTGAAGGGAGAAAACCCTGTTGACTCTTGGGTCACCTCTCTGTATGTGAACAACAGGTGGGGGAGGTATTTCTCCCAGTCCCTCCCATGCTGTTCAGCAAATGCTTGGAGCATTGATTTTAGGGTACCATTAAATCTTTCCACAAGTCCACTGGCTTGTGGGTGACAAGGTGTCATGCAACTCTACACAACCCCACACTTCTCCCCCCCAAACACTTCATCAGGTCCAACATGAAGGAACCCCCTCGACTGGTGATAACCTCCTATGGGAACCCGACATGGGAGAATATCCCTAGCAAGGCATCTGCCACTTTGTCTGTCCTCAGTGAGGATAGGGTGACTGCCTCTGGGTACCGGGTAGCATAATCCACCATTGTTAGGATAAACCTATTCCTGGAGGAGCTGGAGGTATTCAAAGGCCCCACAATATCCATTTCTACCCTATGAAATGGCTCCTCCACTATGGGCAAGGGAATTAAGACAGCTTGCTTTTACTGCCTGCTTTCCCTACTTCTAGGCACCAGTGACAAGACCTGCAATATTCCATCACCTGCTGGGTGAAGTTGGGCCAATACAAATTCTAGGCCAATCACTGCATAGTGCACATGATTCCCAGATGCCCAAACATGGGGATATCATGAGCAATCTTGAGCAACTACTCACGGTACCCCTGGTGAATGACAAGCTGCCTCCCCATCACCCCTCCCTCTGTCCTTACATCCTGCATATAAAGCAGTCCATTGTCCAAATACACTCTATATCTTCTGTCATCTCTCTGTGTCCCATCAGATTCTGCCCAAGCCCTCAGCCTCTCTAAACTAGGGCCATTTCTCTGAGCAGCTGCAAAATCCTTTCATATTCCCAAGGCATGGGACAGGTCTACTTCAGTTTCTAAACTAGGGTCCCTAGCTCTAGTGTCAGGGCATTCAGGATCACTGCCATCCCTAGCCCTCTGACCACTGGTTACCCCTCCCTCCTCACAGTAACCTTCTGTAGCTGTTTTGTTAACTGCTACCTGGGGAATTTCTACCTCCCTTTCACTACTCTCCATACCAGGAGACACAGGCTGGAGAACCAGCCTCCCAGTGTTTTCCACAGTGGCTTCTATGGGGTCCAGGGAACCACAATTGGCCTTTGCCATCTGACTGTGGGTAACCACACACAGCTCCTCCTTTTGGAGATTGTTCCCTATAATCACATCCAGATCAAGATTTTCTGCCACTGCAACTTTTTGCACAGTCTTTCCTGTCTCACCCCAGTCTAGGAGAACACTAATAAGTGGCAGAGTTTTCTCCTCCCCAGTGAATCCCCATACTGTAATGAATTGATTATGTATAAGCTATTCAGGCTCAACAAAATTTCCTTTTGTATACTTTCTTTCTGTGCGCCCCCCTCTGATGGGCATCCTTCTGGGGTGCTCACATGGCGAGGAGTGCTACTCCCGGCCTGAACCCAAGACCCACAGTGATCTCCCCGTTGACCAGGCAGACTCTAGCGCCTCAGATCACCCCCCCCGGGATGGGCCCACTCTCCCTAGCAGTCTTATCTGTAATTAGAGAGAGTCCTACCTGGATTGACGGGTCGGGCTGGAGATCTCTGCGGTGAAAGTGGGCCAGCGATGGGATGTGCATTCTGCCCCTGGAGCCCCCATCATCTCCACGTCATCAGGAGGTATTTTCCTTGTTGCGTGCTTTCCCCGAGGGAGTGCTATGTGCAATGACGTCCGCACACGGCTACCCTGCTGACATCTGCCACACTCCCTCCCCTCTACAGTTCAGCTGGCATGCCTGTAGTGCTCTCGGTCTCCACCGGGAGTCACTAGGCAGCTGAGCTAGTCCTGAAACCCTCCCCAGAGAGAGGAGAGCAGTCCTCCGGATGCTCGATCCTCTCTCTCCCCTGCCGACCCCCTGCGGTCCAAGCTTGCTCCTGAACCCAGGTCGCCGGTGTGGCACGAGGTGTGGCATCCTGCGCCTCAACCCTCAGTGCCACTGGGCCGGTCAAAATTTCCTTTTACCAAAGTTAGGACACCCCTGTGTCCCTCAACCCATGGGTTTGTACCCCATTTACAGTAACCGAGTGTATGTGCTCTCTCATGTTTATAGGTATGCTTTCAGGGATACACAGTGCACCCACCTCTGTTCGAGCACCACCTTATGCACACTGCCTTTTTAGGACACTGCCTTGTAAAATGCCCTGGTTGCTTGCAAAACCAACATTCATCATTTCTTTTATCAGGCAAATCCTATCTTTGTACCTTGGGGCTGCCCACTTTCTGGGTAGACAGTGAGGGTTTTAGCTGCCCTGAAGGCACGCTTTTTCCTTTCTGTGCTGCCACACCTGCTCCACTCCCTTTCAGAGCAGGCCTGTTCCCAGCATAGCAGTTCAAGAGCTTGGCAGCCTCCTGCATGGTTTTTGAATCTCAGTCCTCCGGCCAGGTTTTCAGCTCTGCTGGGCAAGCCCAAAAGAATTGCTCCAAAAGTACCACATCCTTAATTTTCTCTATGGAGTCTGCTTTGACCCCTTCCCACCAACGTTTCAAAAACTAACATTGCTTGGTGGCTAGTTCCTCATAGCTTATGTCAGGGCTTCTCCTGAGCTTACAGGACTTAACTCCATATGTTTCAGCTGTCAGTTTGTACTTTTTAAGCAATGCAGCTTTAAGTTTGTCATAATCATTACTGTCCTGATTGTCCATTTGGCCCAATGTGTCAGAGGTTTACTGGTAAGCAGCCGGGATAGCTGGAAGCTCCAAGACTCTCTGGGAATTTTTGCCTGAATGCATACCTTTTCAAATGAATTTAAAAATGCATCCATATCCTACCCCTCTTTAAATTCAGCTGTCAATTTAGAATTTAACTTGTAACCCAGTCCTGGAGTTCCAGGTTCACCCATGCCACTTACCTGCTCTGGCACTGATCGTTGGAGTTGTAGCTTCTGCAGGTCAAATTTCCTCTGGCGCTCTCTCTCTCCTTTCACTCAGCCTCTCTCTGAAGCTGTTGCTCTCTTTCCTCTGCCTTGCACTGACGCTGGTTTTCTTTTTCCTCGGCCTCTCTCCAACTCTGGCTTTCTTTTTCCTGAATCTCCAGCTCGAACCTCCTCTGCTCAAACTCCCGCTGCTGCTGGGCTTCAAACCTTTTTTGCTCGAATTCCAGCTCCATTTTCCTCAACTTTATCTGCAGCCTGATCACCTCTGGCTCCAGCATTGTGGTGACCCTCCCCTGGTACTGTGGCTCTCGGTTCTCACTGGTCTTGCTGCCTTCCTCCCTGGGACTGGACACTGCGATAGACTGTGGCACCACCACGTCCAAGGTCTGGTCCCTTTCAGTCACCGACTGTGACCCAAGGTCCTGGGCAGTCACTTGTGCATCGGCTGCCACAAGATCCTCAATGAGGTGCTGTTTGTTTCACCCCTAACTCCGGACTACTCTTTCTTGGCACAACTGCCTCAGGTATGCCGCAGTGTACTCGCTGTAGGTGGAAACCATCTTCTTCCCTAATCTACGGCTACACTAGCTTGCACCCCCAAAAAAAGAAAACAGGTAGGGAACTTAGACTGTAACCAAAATTACATATTTCTTTTAAAATCTCTGCCTTGTTTGTGTGTGAACTGTTACAGTATCAATCCGACATACTGGCCTGTTAATGCCCATGCCACCAAATAATTGCACAGTTTGCAAACAAATCTTGCAGATCCCAGCACTGTTCAACAAATCTGTCACAAACCCACTCCTGGGGGTCAGGCTGTCTGCTCCCACAGTGCTTAACTTTTAAGTGCGATTCATGAACAGGTGACAAACAGGGACACCCTCCTGTTTGTTTTGGTTCCGAGCAACTACCAGTCTTGAGTCCTGGAGTCAATTATGAACCCTTTTTAGATAGCACACCCAGGTAACAGGTCCAAATATCACACTCTCTTTGGGGAAAGCAGCACAATACTTGACCCAGCGGGCATGCAACCAACTTGGTTCTTAACCCCCTGCCGACTCAATTGACATGCTGGTATTTTTCTTACCTTGCTGGATCTTTACACAGATCTTTGTTAGCGTAGCTGCACAAGGTGGCACAATAAGCATTAAACGGCTGTGTTAGAATATTAAGACTGTTCCACCATTCACACTCAAAATGAGCAAATGTCTCAGGCAGGTTTAAAGAAAACCAAATTTACTAAAATTAAAAATAAGAAATAAAATACAGTACATCAAACAGAACACATATACATAATGATTACAGTCAGAAAGAATTGGACAATTACAAAACAAAGCACTTGTAACTGAATTAACTAGTTCTAACTCAGTTTCAGTTGGCAAATGATTTGGGCTGTTACCTATCTTGGCTGAAGTGTCCCTTAGAAGTCCAGAACAAAAGTGTCAGTCCTTTCAGCAGGCTTAACCAATATCAAAGATAAAGTCCCACCCTCCTTGTGATGTCACCGCTCTGGCTGTAGGCATGAGGTCACTTTTAGTCCTGTAATTAATTGATCAGTCACATGCCCCTGCACACTGCTAAACATTCCAATAAAAAAAATATATACTTCCTAATTAGTGAACCACCGAGCATGCCTTATGGCAGGTCAGAATTACCCCTTTGACCTTTCAGAGAAACATCCTGGAAACACTTCTCATAGCTGGGTGAATTTTCACAGGTATTTATCAGAAACTGCTTCCCCTCCTGATATGCCGTAAAAGGCAATACTTCACAACAAGCTTCCTGGGTTCAAAGCAGTGGATTGTTTTATAACATAGAAACATAGAATCTGATGGCAGATAAGGACTGCTTAGCCTACCTAGTCTGCCCATTTCCCTACCTAATGGATAGGCTGCAGATCCTAGTTAACCAACAGCCGACTTCCTCCTACCCCCCCACTAGAATTGCCTTATGTCTGTCCCATGCATTCTTGAATTTCCCCACTGTTTTTGACTCCAATACCTCATCAGGAAGGCTGTTCGATGTATCCACAACCCTGTTCATGAAAAAATACTTCCTTACATTACCTCTGAGCCGTCCCACCTCTATATTCAAATTGTCCCCCCCTTGTTCTTGCACATCCCTTTTTCTGAAAGATGCTACCTTCTTGGACTCTGTTGATTCCCTTGATATACTTGAAAGTTTCTATCATGTCCCCCCTCTCCCTGTTCTCCTCGAGTGTATACATATTAAGCTTCTTTAATCTCTCTCTTCATATGTCTTCTGGTGCAGACCCTGCACCATTTTAGTTGCCCTCCTCTGGACAGCCTCCATCCTGTCTCTATCCTTGTGGAGATGGGGTCTCCAGAACTGGATGCAGTACTCCAGATGGGGTCTCACCAACTGTCTGTACAGAGGGATAACTTCCTGTTTTCAACTGGTGATGCCTCTCCCTATGCATCCTAGTATCCCTCCAGCCCTCCTTACTGCCTTCTCACATTGCTCGCCCACCCACCTTAAGGTCATCTGATATGACTACCCCCAGGTTGTATTATAGTCCCAGGAAGTCAGCTTTTTTTTTTCAAACCATCTGTTCCAGCAAGCAAGGGCAGAATTTTTTTTTCTTGTAAAAAGCCAAGGTCCCATGATGCCTTGTGCTGACTGCCATGTTTCACAAGCAGAATTCAAAAACATATTTTTATATCAAAATTATGTACACATAATAACAGGTTAGATGGCTATTACGACACCTATGACATCATCAGAAGCTCTTCAATGAAACCATCTTTTTTGAACAGGTCATGAAATTAGTTAAAAAAAGCTTGTAAATTTTAACTGAAGTAACTTAGAGACCTCTTCTTTGGTATGAGGCTTATTGGGGATATGCTAATTCTAATTCTGCAGGTTAGTACTTTGGCTGGACTCCCTTTTTAAGGTTCCCAGAAGTCCCAAGCACCTAAATCCCCAACAAGGCAAGCTCCGGGAGTTTTTATGTCTGTTAGTTTGGATTCCTCAACTCATTCATTAGGTATGGAAGGACTAACTGTGTCATAGATTCCCAGTCTGGCCTGACTTGACTTGAGTCAACAATGGACTTCAATGCAATCGACAACTCACCTCTGATTTTTTATTCTTTATTTGTTTATTTAACTTTATTGACCGGGTAAGCACACTGGCAGCAAGTGCCTTTTTCAGGCACGACCATGGCCCAGTGGAGTCCATTGACATTAAAATGATCTGCCAGTGACTTGCTTTTTTACCCAGTCCAGTTAATGTAAATAATTTTGGAGTCTGATTCCTCTTAAAAATAAGAAACTGGTGGAAAAAAAAAACAACTAAAAAAACATTTTAAAACATTAAATGACATAAAAACAGGATGTATCAAGGGTACATAGCAGCAACCAACATTTGTCATTTGATCTGGACTTCATCTGCTTCTGACCCAATCTGGCCCATTCTAGAACATTTACCTGTTTTGGCAAACCAGAGCAAATCAGATCCTTGTAGAAAAAGATTAGCGTCAAACTTAGAACTGGGTCAAAGTTGACCCTTCCATCCCTACTTTTCAGTAGTTACAACTCTCAGTATACTAGCCAATTACTTTTTACTGTTTCTGCATTCCTAGCCATTGGCCAGTAGCCATCCTGTTATCTAATTATCAGTTTCTGATCTTACATGAGCTCTTTAAGTCACCCTGTTATTTGTTTTACTCCCACATAGGGTATCCCAGTGAGACATAAAGTATTTATACTACAGTATATGAGTGGATTGGCAGTTGATGAGCCTGCGGTCACAACATTTGACTACAAGTTCCTCTGCCAGTATCCACATAAGTTACGCCGATGTAGTTCTCTGGGTTTTGTTCCCAAATGTCAATCAATAAAAAAGCAGTCACTTTAAATTTCTGATGGGAGAACCAAAAAGGTTCTGAGGTTCTAAAAGGTTCTTCTGTCAAGGAAGGGAACTGATGGTAAAAACAAAGCAACTTAAAACAGTGCTAACAGTACTTCCTGTCAGACCGCCACTCATTAGCACTTCTTGTGTAACACCATTGTGAGTGCTTGACCATGAAAAACAGATTTGACTCATTGGGTGTGTTCTTCCCTCCACAACTTTGGTTAAAGACTTGCTGGGTGAGAATATTAAGTTCCAGCACCAATGTCATAAAAATGATTAGATCTTTGTTAGAACTTTTGTTTGGAAAATTGCAGAAGTTCTAGAAGGCTGTTTGACTTATCCCCCCTCCAAAAAACATGGCCTATGTGTAGAAAACATATGGAGTACTGAATCCAATGCTGGTCACCCCAGTATAGAGAGGGCATTAAAGAGATTGAGAAGGTGTAGCTCAAGCAACCAAACTGATTAGGTGCTTGGGGGGGGGCACAGCTATGTGGTGAGAGGACATATTGAATTATTAGATGTGGAGAGAAAGCAGAAAGGGAAAATGGTCATGTTGTTTCAAGTACTAAAGTGGATAGATTGAGTGGAGTATATGAAGATATTTTAGCTGGTGATGCAAGCAGACCTAGGGGACATGTACTAAAACTGAAGGGGAAGGGGTAAGATAATGGGAAACATTATAAAGCATTACTTTATAAAGAGGGTGTTAAAATGTAGAATAGCCTACGTAGTGTGGTAGGGAACACTGGCATCTTTCAGACCTTCAAGCAGGATAAGACAGATAATTTCTGAGCCAGAATAACATGAGTAGGGGTAGCATTCAAGCTGTTAAACCTGGAAGTGTGCCAGTAATCAAATTCAGGGTAATCTCTGCCATGCAGCAGGAGGGGCAGACAAGATGGAGCCTATGCTATCCAAACCAGTTCATCCATCTGCACTTTAACCCTTCACACTGAAGGGCCATGATTGTGGCTCAGTTTGCCTTGAAGTCTGTTTAATTCAGAGGTGGAAGGCATGCCACTGGTTCAGCTGTTTTTGGGAGGCAGAGTACCTACTCCAACATGGTCTCAGATAAACTTAAATGTAGGCCTGTTTGCTTACCTACTACATGTAGCAACTTTAGGGAGAACAGATCCATACTCAAAGAGAGTCCTGGCTAAGACAGTCGCAACATGTAATTATGAAATTAACTGAAAACAGCTCACACATTCATTACAATAAAATTAAATACTTCTACATATCACTCAGAAAACCAAGATTACATCACAAAGAATAATTACATGTTAAAAGAGGCACTTGGAGCCCACGAACCGTCAGCATCAACATGTAAATTCTTCAACAAAAGAATTGAATAAAGGACCAAAAATGCTTAATTCAAAATAACTACTGAAATTTCCATATAAAGTTTCAAGTCATGGAACTGGAAAAACAAAAGAAGTTTTACCAGCCTTTTTTTTTTTTTAATAAACATGTGTATTGAGTTTCCAGGTAATGCAACAACACATGCAGAAACAACATTTATACAAGAATTGGGAGAAGAGGGAAAACGTAGAACAACAATACATATTTTATTGCATTATAGTCATGGCACGTTCATTCAGTGTGTCACCAGGTTGCACAAGCTAAAACTGATGCTACAGCTACAAACATACTTACCATCTTAGAGCTGAACAAATCTTTTTTCTTTTGCAACCAATCAGCATATTTAATCTAAAAGCAAGTATAGGGCCAAGCACTATACACTTTCCTTTCCATTCGGCTAATTTTACTGCTTCAGATTATATTAGTACTATATTGTGTTTTTGTCATTAATACCATGTATTTTATTTGTTATTCCCATTTGACATTTCAACTGTTAACTATCATTACACTACTTCATTCTGCTTAAAGGGAACATAAGCAGTAGTGTTTACATTTTTTAAGATAATTACTAAGTTTGGCATGTGTGAAGTCTGTATAAACTCCCCAGTGTATTCATTTGTGTTTTGGTTTTGAAATAGCCCTATTTTTTTTCTTTATTTAGGGCCTCATATTAGTGCAGCCTTTTTCCTGCCCAATACTCATGTTTTTAATTACTTAGCAGTTTCAGAATCTAATGACAGCGGAAGACTACAATGAAGTCGAACACAGTGACATCAGCTCCGCTAATGTCATTGGGTTCAGCTTCATTGTTGTCTCCTGCTCAACTGACCTCCCTGAGTTATGGAACTAAGTAATTAAAAAAATCAATATTTGGAGGGAGAAAGGCTGCACTGGGGTGATTAGACAGACTTCATACAAGCCCAAATGTACAATTATATTAAAAAATGTAAAAAATATTGATTATGTTCCCTTTAATTGTAATTCCTTGCTGCCTGACCCTGACTGCTACTACCTTATAGTATATGGTTACCCTTTGTTATGTATAAAAATCAGCCTCCTCAAAATCCTTGTTAAACACATTCTAAACCATTATGCGCATTCTAAAGTGTTGTTATGCGCATTCTGAACAGTTGTTATGCACAGTTCAAAGATCATACAATTTTAAATTTCTCATTTATTCTACACCTAGCTACTTACTAACCACCCAGTGCCCAAAGCCATATCTTTTACCTTTCAAAAGTCTGGAAATTTGATTTTGATATATGAGTAAAACAAAGAAATGGCAAGATTTTTTGTTTTCACTTCAGTGGGGGTCTGTCACTCCAGTGTAAAAAACCATATACTATAAAAAATAAAATATGGTCAACCACACACAAGTCAGCATGTGTTTCCATCTTGTGGTTGAGATGACAGCATGGACATCTCGAGCTTCGCTCTCGAAGTTTGTATGCTGTCATCTCAACCCCTCGATGGAAACACAGCCTGGTTGTGTATGGTTGCCCATGAATTATTCTCTATGTTGTTGACGGTGTATGTTGAAGTTCTTTTGTTCTTCACTGCTACTTTAACGCTGCTAGGTTGAGCTTGATGATAGGCATACATACTCCTAGTGTAACCTACCTGGTAGTCAAAGACAAATAAATAATTAAAAGGGACAGGAAATGTGTGCCAATTGGCAGCAGTTAGTAATGTTCCTAGTAAGATAAGTGATAAACTTGCCTCCAAAAGAGCCATATTTAACTGTACAGTACCTTATTAAACACTGATGTGAAAAACTGTGTTTTCAATTGTTTTCTTTTTATGGACAACATTCTGCACAGTTCTTTTCATGGAACCAGTAATTTGGAGTGTTTACTGTCACAGTTTGAATACAGAATGCTAATGCGAGCTATTTCCCTATCATCACCATACTTAGAGTTCTTTGCTCAAACCGTGACATAGTTAAAACTCCAGATCACCGGTTCCATGAAGAGAACTGCAACGTAATGCTGCCCATAAAAAAACACAGCAACGCAATATATCGTTTTTCACATCACTTTTTACTGAGGTGCAGTTATATATGGATCTTTTAGGCTGATGGATATTATTTCTGTCAGTGGTAACATTATAAACAGCTGCATATTAGAACTCATTTCTTGTCCTCTTTAAAGTGTACTTATTTTACCAGGAAAAAATCTTCATTGAGTGGTGCTCATTTACAAGCAGGTCCTAGGTAGGACAGATAACACACGGTGAGTTACAGTGCAGCTTCATAGAGTACAGAGACTTCTGGGGAAAAAAATCATAACCACTTAAGAACATGGACTAGCAGTATAATCAGAATACAAAGAATAGCAGAAATTAGTTGACAGAATAGAAACTTACGGCAAACATTGTGTATACACAGTGCTACTGCAAATACAGAAGAATTGCGACATACAATAAAACATCATCATTTATATATTTTTCTATCAGCAGCATACACATTTATCAATGCAGACTTGACCAAGGAGGACCTTAAGAGATCTGGATAAACTAGCAAAATGGTCAGAACAGTGGCAACTGGAGTTTAACACAAAGAAGTGCAAGATCATGCACATAGGGAAGAGAAACCCTGAAGCCACCTATAGGGGAGTTGCTGGCAGTCACAAAAGAAGAAAGAGACTTGGGCGTCATCATCACCGATGACCTGAAATCATCCAAGCAGACCACTAAAGCAGTAGTTAAGGCTAGAGGGATGTTGGGGTGTATTAGTAGGGGTATCACAAGTTGGAAGAGGGAGGTAATAATCCCTCTTTACAAGACACTGGTTAGGCCCCATCTGGAGTACTGCATGGCTGGCCCGGTGGCATTGAGGGCTGAGGTGCTGGACGCCTTACCTCAAGCCTCGCTGGCGACCCGTGTTCAGGAACCAGCATGGGTCATCGGGGGTAGGTGGGGAGGAGAAGGATCGAGCGTCCGTTGGACTGCTCTCCTTCTCCGGAGTGGGGGAACACTAGCTGTCGGCGCTCCACTGGCCCCTAGTGGCTGCTGGAGGGCAGCGTGCTGATGCTACAGCTGAAGGGGAGGAGACATGCAGATGCTTGGTGAGAGCATGTGCAGTAGCGTGCGCGCTCTCACCACAGGCGTCATTGCAAGTCCTGCCTCCTCACAAGGGGATAAAATGGAAAAAAGCTCCATCTGGATGACGTGGTCCCAGCAGCGCGCCACCTCCGAGAAGGCACTTCCCTGGCATGGATACGTTTGGGGTGGGTTGAGTCACTCCCCACCAAACTGCCATGAAGGGTAAGGTGTGGGGTGCACAAGGGAGGGGATCTAACCTTCGGGGGAGGATGCACTGGGGGACAACTGATGGTAGAAGCTGGAAGTTCGAAATAAATAATACAGCTAAAAAACAAACAAACAGTCAAACACCTTAAAGGCATAAACAAGGTGAAAGAGTCTAACATGTTTCAGTCTAAGAAAAATAGCAGGACAAGAGGACACAGCATGAGATTAGAGGGAGGCCGATTAAGGGGTAATGTGAGAAAGTTCTTTTTCACAGAAAGGGTGGTGGATGCATGGAACAGCCTACCTCAGAAAGTGGTGGCTATGAATACAGTGCAGGGCTTCAAACAGGCATGGGATAGGCATAGGGGAACAATACAGATGAGTATGAATAGATAGGCCATTGACAGAGCAAAGGTCGATGGCTCATTCATAAAGCAGAAAAAGAAATGGCAGACTGGATGGGCCTTGTGGTCCTTATCTGCCATCAACTTCTATGTTTCTATGCTTCTGTGTTTCTAAAATAAGAGGAGCTAGCAAGAGAGCACATTTTGAGCAAATCGTGCAGGGCATTCCAAAGAGCAGGAGTCATCCAGCTAAAAGTCAGCTTACCAAATTCTGACTGATGTCTTGGGACATCCAGCAAGATAATATTGTATTTTCTTAAATTATATGATCCTGTAGATTTTTTGAAGTAGATTTGACAAATAAGAGGGCAATAGGTCCCACATTGCCTTCAAGGACCACATACGTAGGTTTCTTAACCTTCTAATAGTAAGCGAAGTCCATCCCTCAACTGTGTAGCGATCACAGTGGTGTGTTCTAGCATGCAAGCCAGTAATAAATCGGAGTGCTCTACGGTACAGTTTAGATAGGTGAGAAACTGAGGAACTCCTGCAAATAATGTCACCACAATCTAATAATGGAAGGGGGTCAATTGAAAGCCTTTTTCATGTCTCCAGGCTAAAAAAGACTTTGTTCCAATAATAAAACCCAAGCTTCTGATGCAGCTTTTTACAGAGGCTGTCAATGTGCATACTGAAGGCTAGCTTGCTATCTAGCCAATACCTAGGTATCTGAAAGTGCCTGTATATTCTGCCTTCTCACCCAGTCCCTTTTCTAATTAGCAAGGTACCTGCCTTGGTAAGAGAAGCAAGAAATGGACCCCAAATTGTCTAGAACATGTCTGCCTGCATAGCACACATACAGTAGCTCATACTGGTTGCGCAACCAAAATTGCATTCTGGGTGGCCTGAGTTCAAGTCCCAACTAAGGCCCTCATTTCTTTCTCTTTTTTGTTTGTCTGAAACCCAGGTTTGCCTACCACTGTCCTTTAACCTTAATACAGGGATCCTCACCTAAGGTCCAATTCATAGCTACCACAAAGAGGTGGCAGTATAGTACAGTGGTTTAAGACTCTGAGCTGCAAATCTGGTGACATCCAGCAAACCAAACCTGGGTTTGAATCCCACAGCTTCCACTTGCATACTGTGTGACCCTGAGTAAGTCACTTAACATCCTTGTGCTCCCAGGTTGCTCCTGTAAAAATACTTTTAGCTTAGTGTGCTATACCTGGTTAAACAACTAAATAAAAAAAAACAATGGATACACCATATGTCTTTTAATTGAAGCCACAGCATCTGTTGCATTGTATGTGTTCATTGCTATGGCTTCAGTTAGTGGGTGGCTTCAATTGCAGGGCAGCTTCTATTGAAACTGCTCTCCCTCAAGTCTCTACAGTACTTTATTTTTATAGCAGCAGTGAGTTCCTGTGGCAGATAGCAGTAGTTTTTATTAACTGCAGCTACAAGTTCTGGAAGCAGAGATACTGCATAGTACAATAAAAGTATTTAACAAGCATTTGTCAATGCCGAACGTTGACTGCTTGTTAAACACTTTGATGTTTTTTCTAAAGAGAGGAGCTAAGAATCGAGAGTAATTTTTGGGACTCTGGTGTAGAGGCTGAGGGTAGGGTGGCTGGTTTAAAGATGCTGCTACAGTCAGTCAGTGAGAGGGTGCAGGGTGGACAGCATGCAGAGGGAGGGCACGGGAGGGTGTAATTGGATGCCGAGACAGGGAATGGAGTGTTCAGGGAGGACAGCACGCAGAGGGAGAGAGGGAGTGGGAGCATTTAACTGGATGCCCAGATGGGGAACGGATGGTGCAGGGTGGACAGTACACAGAGGGAGGGGAGTGGGAGGGTTTAATTGGACGCTGGGATGGAGGGTGCAGGGCAGAGAGCACTCAGAAGGAGGGAGCGGAAGGGTTTAATTGGATGCCGGGAAGGGGAACAGAGGGTGTGTTGAAGAACAGCACAAAGTTATGCACATGTGTAGGAAAATGTCAAAGAACCTTCATAACATGGCCATTTTGAGGAATTTTCCAGCAAATTTTCAATATGGACTTCTTGGTATCCCACCTTATGAACACTGGCACTGTTGTTTTCTTAATCAGTCCTGAAAGACAATTTCGCACAGTGACCATGCAATTCTGTGCCAGAGGTGTGAAAACATGTTTCTGGCAGGATGTGAGAAATGACAGCTGTACTGTTCATGAGGTGGTGTGATAAAATATGTATGTTGAAAATTTGGAGTGAAAATATTAAAAATTGGCAAAGTTATGCTCCTGCGTAGAAACTGCTCAAGGCACACTCATACTGTGGCCATTTTTAAGTATTCTTGCACAAAATTTTGAACATGGCCTTTTTGGGACCCCCCTCATGAACACTGGTACTGTTATTTCGTTACTGGGTCCTGAAAGGTGATTTTGTGCAGCAACCACACCATTCCACGCCACTACTGCATAAACACATTTTGGGCAGGATGTGAGAAATGACAGCTGTGCTGTTCATGAGGTGGTATGAAAAGATGGCTATATTGAAAATTTAGAGTGAAAATATTAACAACTGCCAAAGTTACGCAGGTGTGTAGCGAAATTTCAATGACGGCCACACAACTCAGACATTTTTTGGTATTTTTGCACCAAATTTTCAACATGGACCTTTTGGGACACCACCTCATGAACACTGGCACTATCATTATGTTAACCAGTACCGAAAGGTGATTCGGTGCAGTGACAGCGAAATCACCTTTCAGGACCGAATAATGAGATAACAGTGACAGTGTTCATGAGGTGGGGTCCCAAAAAGGCTATGTTGAAAATTTGCTGTAAAAATTCAAATAAATGGCCGAGATACCAACATAAGTTCAAAACGTCATTGACTGCCATTATACGGCACTTACCTTGATTCTTCAATTTGCAGTTTGGCTTTGAAGAGTGCAGACATGTCCACCATGCATCCACCACCCTTTCTGTGAAAAAGAACTTCATCACATTACCCCTTAATCGGCCTCCCTCTAATCTCATGCTGTGTCCTCTTGTCCTGCTATTTTTCTTATATTGAAACATGTTAGACTCTTTCACCTTGTTAATGCCCTTAAGGTGTTTGAATGTTTCGATCATATCACCTCTCTCCCTCCTTTGCTCTAGGGTATACATATGGAGCTCCGTTTATCTGTTCTCATGTTGTCTGATGCAGTCCCTGCACCATTCTGGTTGCCCTTCTCTGGACTGCCTCAATTTGGTTAATGTCCTTGTGAAGGTGTGGCCTCCAATACTGCACGCAGTACTCCAGATGGGGCCTAACCAGTGTCTTGTTAAGAGGGATTATTACCTCCCTCTTCCGACTTGTGATACCCCTACTAATATACCCTAACATCCTCCTAGCCTTACCTACTGCTTTAGTGGTCTGCTTGGATGATTTCAGGTCATCAGTGATGATGATGCCCAAGTCTCTTTCTTCCCTTGTGACTGCCAGCAACTCTCCTCCCAGCCTATAGGTGGCTTCAGGGTTTCTCTTCCCTATGTGCATGATTTTGCACTTCTTTGCATTAAAACCCCAGTTGCCACTCTTCTGACCATTTTGCTAGTTTATCCAGATCTCTTCTCATTCTGCCCACCCCTTCTGGATCATCTACTCTGTTGCAGGTCTTGGTGTCATCTGCAAACAGACAAACCTTACTGTTCAAGTCCATCTGCAATGTCACTGATGAAGATATTGAAAAGGACTGGCCCCAGGACTGATCCCAGAGGTATCCCACTTGTGACTTGCATCTCTTCTGACTGTATACCGTTTACCAGCACTCTCTGTTTTCTGGCTGCCAACCAGTTTGCCACCCAGTTGACCAATTTATGACCCACCCCGAGCCTACCCAGCTTACTAATCAATCTTCTATGTGGAACAGTATTGAAAGCTTTGCTGAAGTCAAAGTAGGCAACATCAACAGCTCTCCCCTTGGTCCACCACTCTGGTTACCCAGTCAAAGAAATCTATGAGATTAGTTTGACAGGACCTTCCTTTTGTAAACCCATGCTGTCTTGGATCCTGTGCTCCTATGGATTCCAGGTGTTGCACTATCCTTTCCTTAAGGAGTGTCTCCATAATCTTGCCCACTACTGAGGTAAGACTGACTGGTCTGTAGTTCCTTGCCTCCTCCCTGCTACCATTCTTGTGGAGTGGGATCATGTGAGCCCTTTTCCAGTCTTCTGGGACCTCTCCTGTGCTCAGATACTCACTAAATAGTTCTGATAATAGCTCTGCTAGTTCCACCCTTAGCTCTGTTAGTACCCTGGGATGTATGCCATCAGGTCCCATTGCCTTGTCCACCCTGAGCTTATCGAGCTCTTGTAGGACTCTTTCTTTTGTGAACGGACTAGTGCTTACCTCCCTCCCCCCCCCCTCCGTGTCCATGGTGCTGAGCTGTGGGTGCTGCCCTACCTTCTCTTCAGTAAATACTGAGCAAAAGTATCTATTTAGGATAGATGCTTTTACATGGTCCTCCTCCTCACATGCCCCCTTATCTTCTTTGATCTTAGCAATACCCCTTCTGGACTTTCTCCTTTCCCTAATGTATCTATAGAAAGTCTTGTCACCTTCTTTTACTGTCTGTGCTAGTGTTTCCTCAGTTTGGGCCTTTGCCTGCCTTACTGCCTTCCCTGCTTCCCTTAGGGAAGTTTGGTATGCCTCTCTATCTTCATCCCACGGCGGAGAGTAAGAGAGAGCATCACAAGCAGGCAAAGTAAGAGAGAGTCTAGAAGTTACAAATGAGTATGGAGAAGAAAGCCAGTGTCACCAAAAATAGTTTTTTCTTTGATATTCTTTGAGTTTCTGTCAGTGAGTTCTCTCAGTGTTTGTGCTAACCTGAAAGGGAGAATGGAGCAGGAGTGGAGTGCAGTCGGGTAAAGAAAGTAGTTGGGTGTTTTAGCTGAGTGGCAGAGATGAGAAAGCAAGAGCAAGTGAAGTGAGCTGGTCAAAGCAGCAGATAGATGCTATAGACTGTGAGTACTAGCACAGTGAGTGAGTTTTTTTTTAAAAAAGCAGCATGATTTTATGTGGCTTCTATTAGACAGTGGCTTCTACAATGAACTTTAAGTTTTTGGTATAGCTTATAACAGAGGTTGACTTGCATTAGAGGGTAGCTTCTATTAGATGATATATGGTAATCTGCCTAGGGTTAATGTGCTTAGTTGGAATGATTTGTTCCTGGGGTCTGACAGAGGATGCAGTAGCATGCAGTTGGATTTTCCCTTCCCAACCCCATTACATAATTGCTTGCTTGTAAAAATGTAACGTGATGGGCACTGGGCATATCCCACATCTAGCTCATGTCCCCAAAGGACCTGGTACTCTATGATCTCACCAGATCCCCAACACATTGAATGCCCTTGAGTTCCCACTCCTTAAACATTCTGTTCTCCAAGCCCGCTAAAATGTCCTTGTTGGCTGCCAGAAGCACAAGCAAGCTGTGCTCTACAGTTTTTTCTCCTGTCCCTCAAAGGGTGACCCATGCTACCAGTGCTGAGTTTATCAAAGGATTTTTGGTTAGGCAGCACCCTAAAAGCCTTCATACCCCTAGGCCAAGGCATACAGTACCTGGAATAGGAACATTAAAGCCTCTACTTCACCAGCCTTTGTTTTAACATTAGGTACAGGATACATTTTGAAATCTTAGACCATAACGATAAATGGACTTCTTAAAAAATGAATTTAGAGTTACACAGAAACATAAACAATGATGGCAGAAAAAGACCTTCAGTCCACCCAGTCTGCTCATATTACCTATTGTCTCTGTGGGGTCTTCACTTACACTGTTCCCCATTTTCTACTCCATGTTTCTGCCCCCCCTCTTCCTGCTGAGTAACTAGTGTCCCCTCGACTGTATCAAAGCTGTGTTTGAAGCCATTTATAGTTCTGGCACCCAGCACTTCTGCTGCCAGGCTATTCCATGGCTAAACCACTCTTTCTGTAGAATAATACATTCTCACATCCTTTTTGTGTTCATACTTGCACTTGTGCCAAGTGAACATATTGTTATGATAGCAGATTTAAGAGGTACCTACAGTAACTGAAACTGGCTTCACACGTCATCAACAACTGATGACTAGACAGCTGAGAGAGCTGTCAAATGTGTGTGAATTCATTCTTTGGCATCCACTATGGGTGGCTGGTATAGTACACTATATGCATGAGGGTTAACCCTGTTGTCTATGTGGAAAAAAATTGGCAAACAAAAAAGGGACATTTACCAAATGTCCGTGATATATATATATATATATATATATATATACACAGTATATTTAAATTATAAATGGGGCAGACTGTATCTATGTAAAACTGCACATAGTACTCCATGGTTTGTAACAAAGGGTGGTGGGATGGGGGGCTTGAATTTAAGGATTTGAATTGAGGAGGAGGGTGGGGGGGCTGTTCTTTTTTCTTTAATCATATCCCCCAAATACTCAACTAGGAATAATGAATACCCAAACATTTGGGGGCTCAAATATAATATTCAGCCCAACTATTCAAAATAAGGTAATTCGCATACCCCTTCTATCCACCATGCTGCAGAGTTTGGTATCATCTGCAATGGCTGTCACATTTTTCTTATGACTTATCAGAACCTCTCAGAATGTCAAAACCTTTTATGTTTCTTCCATCCCTAATTTGGGAATATATCTTTTAAATACACAGAAAATATTATGATTTGAGTGACTGGTCATGCATTGTGAATGGGGTATTTCTTGGATCTCGTGGTATCTGTCCTATTGAAGAGACACCCTGTCATACTGTAGCTAATGTGTCCTGAGCACTAAGTACTGTAATCCTTCCTAATACTGGGAATCAATAAAGTAAAGAGTGGAAAGCACAACCTCACGTGATAGCCACACTAAGTTTCTGCTTTAACAAGGAACAGTTTACCACAATAAAGTAATGCATTACAGCACTTTCCGCTTACCTCAGTAGCTCTCAAGGTACCTCTTTAGCTGAAGTGTTGCCTTATCATGCTGACTAAGCAGTGCCTTAGTGTAGTGAGCTGTTCTATGGCCAAGCGAAAGTTTAGGAAGTCTACCACTGCAGGGCGAGACTTTGTTGAGACAGACCCCAGCATGAGACAGGAAAAAGGATTCAGGGATGTACAGTGCCTTATTGAAAATAACTGCATAGAGGAAACAATCTAGGAAGCCTAAAAATAATTATAATTGGATGAAGAATCCGAAGGCTGTTTGGATGCAAATTATAGTTAACTACTCACTCTAAATAATAATTGATAGCCTCATTCTAAAGAAGATGCATTGCTCTGATGAGAAAGAGGACAGTGATGTAGGTCTATTTTATTTTAGTTTGGAACACCAGCACAGTAAAATAAATAAATTGTCGAGATCAGTGTAGTAGACAAAAGACAGTAGCCATAGCCAGTTATTTATAAAAGTAGAATCAAGAGAATGTTTTATTGAGATGGGCAGTTGCTGGTGGTTCACCTTTGAACTGTCTACAGTAGGGTTGCAATGAATGCTTCAGTGTACAGTTGAATCCTTAAGACTTTATCCCTTTCATAGTTTTATAGCGTATGGTGGAATGCAATTTTGTATGGAAAACCATACACTTTTAAAAGTCATTCTACTGCAGTAGTGACGTCCTCACTAATGCAGAATGACTTTTCATTCTGCGTTAGTGCGGACATCATAATACAAGTGACCCCATCTGTGCTTCTCACTGGTCAATGGCTTGTGGAGAGTCACGCATGTGTGCAGTTCCATGGGTAGTTTTGCTTCAAGTGCGGTCTGTAGAGCAGAGACAGGAAAAAAGTAAGTGTTTCTGTGCTTTTTTTTTTCATCACTGCCCCGGCAATCGCAGTCCACCATACACTATATAGAACAGTGTATGATAAACCACAGACAACAAGGCTAATCTTCCCCCTCGTGGATACCATGATCACTGAGGGACATCTTGAGCTTCGTTCTTGAGGTCATCAGTCATCATGGTATCCACTCGGATGGAAGAATAGCCTTGTTGCGTATGGTTTTCCATACACTATCCAATATGAAGCAGAAAACAAACACTGGGCATAGCCAGTTCCATTAATCAAACCCAAATTCTCCCATCTACAGGGTTTCAATTCAGGTTTTCTGACAGTTCCCTCTCTTTGAAAATTATGGGCAAGGAGGAACAATATGGCTGCATCTTCTATCTTAATAAGAGGTAAAATATGATGAGTTAATTTCACTGCTAACACAAATGCCACTTCCAGGTCAATGTGTGAATACTGGGAAGACTTTGTCTTGTCTCTCTGGGAGCCAGCTACGGTACCTCATGTCAGATCGATGGTTCATTTGATCCTTCAGCCAGCACAAGTGTGAGACAGTATGGTCCTGATTCACAAAGCATTTTGGATCGGTACAAGGGAAAGGGTTTGATGCAAGGGGTGACTTGCATCAAACTCTGTGGCAAGTGCAATTCAGGAATGATGCCTGCCGCAGTCCCCTGCCACATGTTCCTTACGCCAAATGCAACAAGTTAGACTAGCTCCCCCCAGTCTTACTTTGCGCCATCGGAGGACCTATGTTATGGGGTTTGCGTCAAAGGTTTGGTGTAAGCTGCCATAAAATGGGGAAATTGCCACAGCTGTGCCAGACCTTCGTGAATCAGGCTTTGTTGTGCCAAAAGGCTTTGGCACAGCTGTGCCAAATACTGCGGATGGTGCAGGACTTGATGCAAGCCCTGCATTAACCTTCATGAATCTGGCCCCATGTCTTAAAAAAAAGACTGCCTGATCTGCTGGGGGAAGGGGCTGCATGATCTACTGCCACTGCACTACTAGGCCTCTCCAACACACACGTTTAACTTTAATTCATCTTCAGTATTTATTTTATTTAAAATGATTGCTCTCTAGGAAGACTCACTTTAGGCATAACGTCTAATGTACGTGTGGGTCTTGGGACAGGAGAGAAATCAGCAGCAACATTATATTAAACATACCACTTGCAGCTCAGTCATGCTTTCTCAAGTCATTCTACCTACCTCATTGCTACAGTTTCATTGCACTGCCTGGTGATAGCTGCTTTTAGAGCACTGCACCTCCCTCCGGGCTATGTTTACCAAATTCTACACCTCATAGTTACTCAATACAGATGCTGCTCTCTGTTTGTACACTGCTATTATACTCTGAAGACAGTTAAGTTATTGCTGATGCTGTAAACTAGTTTCAAGATCTGCATGTGGGTCTGACCGCCTTCTATCACTTTCTTGTTTTTCCTACAACGGGAACTTGGAGGTGTTTGGGGAGTCGTGGCCCCATGTTGCTAGTTACTTATGTTCTAAATCCTGCCTTTGCCACTGAAAATCCTCAGAGTATTTGTCACCTTCATTGGCTTTCTTGAATGCCTGGCTGGCTTGCCCACTATTCATAGTGCGGCTCCTCCGATCTACATGCAGGTCCCACTATTGCTGCTCTGTTTTGCAGACCTACATGCAGGTCTGATTATTTCTACTCTGCTTACTGACCTACATGCATGTCCAACTATTGCTACACTGCCTTACTGACCTACATGCAGGTCCACTCTTTGCTAACACAATTGTAACCCCAACCCCCATCATTTTGCAAATGACAGGTGGGATGCTGTTTGAATCTGACAGCCGTACCAGGTGGGGACTGGGTTCGGGGAGGAATAGGTCACTTGGCACAAAGGCTAAGTTTGGCTACTCTGCACAGGGGCACCCAATTAACTCCGAACACAGGAAGCAATAATTGTAATGTCCAATACCAGGAATGGGATTCTAAAGTATGGCTTTATTCACATCCAAGCAGAACAAACAAAGCATAGATGGACCCCCACGGGGCTACACTCCTGGTAATGCAGATTAAAAGAATCAAGAACACTTCCTCAACACTTTCAGCCCTCAGGCTCTGAATCCACCGAGCACACAGCCCGGACTTGCATGCTGCTTTGGGTACACAGCCCGAACTTGTACACTGTTCTGGATTTTCCCTGGCTCAGCTCCCTTGCCGGCCACTCGGACACCTTCCATATGTCATGGAAACATTTGTTGGTGGCTCCCTAAACCATCTAAGAGCACCTCAGCTCTATCAGGGAATTTTCCTTTTAACTCCCCTTCTGGGTACTTTCATCAGGCACTGGCCAAATACCTGAGAGGAAGTAAAGTTGCCACAGAGCAAATCCGTAGAGGTGAATTTGGTTACTACTGATGGGGGGTCTCCCACCTCTCGCTTCCACAATTCATACCCGGCCATTTCTATGGACAGTAAACACCTCATACTGTAAAGCTTGGCAATGTAGATTAAGGCTAAATGTATGTCACATTTCCTCTACTTGTCTTGCTTTCCCTTTGTGCTGGACTTGAACATACTTTTACTTGGCATAGCCCATTGCTCTAGGCCCCCCACTGATTAAGTAGTCCAATCCCCACTTTATTTCACTGTTAGGTGCTGGACTTGAACCTACTTGAGTTAGCCGGCAATGCCTATTACACTAGACCTCCTACAGATTAAGTAGTCCAATCCCCATGTTTCAACAGTTCAGGTGAAAAACATTGGCCCTCTGTCAGAGCGAACTCACCCTTTGGTTGCAGGTGCCCCACAGGCGATTCCTCCACAGGAATTTCTTTCTCTCTCAGATCTTCTGGTGCCGCTGCACAACTTGAAATAGGCAGCTTCTTCCCTTAGCCAGAACCAGGAGTGTTGCTCCTGGAAGACAGGCAAACCTTTTCCCCCCATCCCCTCAGGAAGGGGGCACTTGGACCAGTGACAGCAGTCTCCACCACTTCAGCAATAAGTTTCTGTGTCCCTCTTATGGTGGAAACACACACCTTCTTAACAGTAGCTCTAAAACAGAGCTTAAAGCTCTGAGAGCCTGCACACAGACTGCTGTGCTGCTCCTCTCTCCAAGACTGCACACAGACTCTGTTCAAAATCCCCAACATTCTATCCTAACTTCCAACTGCAGCACTCCAGTGTGGCTCATGTAGCTGCAAGAGTTCTATGGTGATGTCATCCCTCAGTCTCAGCTGAGACTGAGAACAAAGTGAGACAGTGTGAAATCCATTTAACCGTAGTTTTACAAGCTGCCTTCCCTGCCTACCACTAGGTCTTACTGGGATTCTAGTAACCCCTGGTAACATGGGGGTTATACTCCAGGGCCAGGAAAATGACTGTCCGCAGTCATTATTTACCCGGCTTAGGCCATCTCACCCTATGTGCTACCTGTGGAGGGGGGTGATCAGGCCCCCTCCTACCATGTGCTAGCACAGGCAGGCAACACTAAGGGCCTAGAGGCCTTTGGCTGACATATCAGCCTCTACTGTACCCACTAACTATGGGTGCCTAGTGGCTGTGGTAGAACTGTCCAGACCATAGCCCTAATAGATCAGCACTGCAGTCCCTATGGCCGTTGAGATCACAGCCTGTCTATCCCCCCTAGCCCTCTAGGGAAAATCTGTCTGCCTTTAACTCAAATCACAAAACAAAACAATAGGGGACCTTCCCGACCTTGGACACCATGCAACCACACACCAGGAGCTAATACCAACCATTGCATTACTCCCACATTTCCCCACAACCATACCTGTGGAAGAAAAGGGTTACACACAGTAGTAACAACAACAACAACAGTACTTTAAATACTACACACCAAAATACTAGTGTGGAACTCCGATGAGTCCCTCCTCCTCTTCTTGTCTTCTCTTCTATCTTCTTCAGGAACACCTGCAAGAAAAAAAAAGACAGCAGACACTCCTAATCTGCATACACAGTCTATCTAAACCCCTACCATCAAAACACTGGAGAATCCCAAAAAGATTTTTTTTTTTTAGAAAAGGTAGAAAAACAGTATAAACATTAGAAAACAGTAGAAAAACAATGACATTATTTACAATACACATTTGGGGGATGGAGTGCCCTAAAAGTCCCATCTAGTGACCACAGTGCCCGAAGGCTAGTCCATTAAGGAGTCTCTCCTGGGCCGGAACCCACTGAAGCACAATTCTAGCAGGCCAAAGTCCCGAAGGGGAGAGTCTTTGAGGACAGTTCACACATCTGGAGTCTGCTAGTGTAGGGTGTGTACTGCAATGTCATAAGAATAGAAAAGTTTGGACTTACCAGTCCCTTGTAGAACAAAAAATGGCACCGACCTGGTCCTCAGCCGAAGACTCTCCCTTGCAGCACTCTTCCGATACAGCTGGGCGGACATCTTCCAGAAATGACAGGAGGGAACATCTGGAAATGGTTGGGATGATGTCATCTCTGGAGATGGAACCTTGGAACAGAACAAAAAGGAAAACAGCTGGTATGATGTCATCCGGATACCAGGCGATGAATCAGGATACAGCTGGGCTGGTGTCCTCTCTGGATCTCAAGTCATCTGGTGGGCCAGTTGATGGATTCTGGAAAGCCAGTACACTGTAGAACTGATGAATGTGGGGCACCTGAGTCCTGGATGTCCATACTGGCGGAACAACAAAGGCACTGCAATGACTGGAGTGGCAGCACTGACTACCACTGCTCTGCTTTCCATTTGGTAGGCATGGGCACATTCACAGAGAGGTCTTTGCATTGTGGCCAATAGCACAATGGGTCAGGCACTTGAATTATTACCCCGTCTGGGTGCACATAATTCACACTATGAAAGGTTTCATGTCCCTCTCCATCCACTATTCGAACAGTGTCCATTAACAGTGTCCTGCCTCTTTTCCACTGGCTATATTTTTCATGAAACATTCTGTTCTTGACATGCTTGTTTGCACCAGGATGCACACATTTCATTGCTTCAGCCCAAATCCAGGATTTCCTGCTGTTCTCAATCTCCTCACAGACTCTCCGAGGAAAAGTAGGAAAGGACATCCCATAGATTTCATTCACCTTTCTACGAATCAGTCTCTCCTCTTTACTAGCTTTGATCAACTTGAGACCTCTGGCCTGGCTTGGGGGTGGTCAGTCCTGGTTCTGCCAGTTATGCATTCTCAAAGACACAAAAAATGGATCCCTAGCTTCTTCTTGCACAGCCAGGGTAGTGGAATCACCACCCTCTTCCATGCATTCCTCTGAGGCAAGAGCTTGAGGCTGTGTACCCGTTCCTTTTTCACAAGGCCACATAGGTTTCCTCTCTTCTTCTTCCTCACCGAGAATCTGTGCCCAGGAGTGAGCCGTCGTCCTCACTCCTGAGACTATCCATTCTTTACTGGGCACGGAGGTTGATAGCTCCCATTCAAATGCCTCCCTCATCTCATCTTCTCCTATAAGACTTGGGCTAGGCCCCCCTCTCCAAGGGTCTATTGATGCTCTTTCTGAATTGTCTCTCTGCGATCCAGAATCTGAAACATCAGCACATTGTTCTGTCTGTAAATCTGCACCCTCTAGCTTTGTGCCACACTCCCCCGAGGGGCCTTCTCCAACAGGCTCCACCTGGTGCTGTGTGCTGCCAACTGAAAATTCTTGAACTTTTGTCCATGTGGGAGCCAAATGAATCTTGGGCATTTTAAATAAACCGTATTTCTCAAGGCACCCAGAACAATGAGATACCACGAAGATGTCTCTTCCAGCATTTAAGCATATTAAGCACACTTGCACTGGATATCCAGGAATCACCACATGAGGAGGCAGTCGTCCTCTGTAGTAACATCTCTCAATGTCCCTTAACTTGTTTACTTCTACTGCTACCACAGACCGGGCATGATCCAGGAAGCGGGCTGGTCCTGAGGCCATGACTGCAGAGAAAAACAAACAAACGCTCACTGTTATTGAAAGTCCCACATCACTGAACAATTTTTCACTTTCAAAATGGCTCCTCTGCTGCTGTGTTTACATTACTACCCCACCCTGTAATGGCGTCGGCAGCACTCCTACTCATCAACATTCTGAAATTGGGTCAAGCCACTGTGCATCCGATTTACACACTCTACTGATAACTTTGCTTAAACTGCACAAACTTGCACTGTTATTTTTCCTAGCACATTTATATGATTTACCATGGACTTTTCACTTGCTGAAGACATTGATCTAGCTCAGAGTCCCTAAAAGCCTCAGTATTTCAAGCACAGGATTGCCTGTAACTCTTGTTGCATATCTTGCTACAACTCACAGTCTCTCTCATGGCTTTGAAACTTTACACTGACGCTGAATCCCATCACTATGCTCACAGTCGATGGCTTAAAAGGCTTGCTTTTGCTGGTAAAAACTTAACACAGTCTTTGTTTGCAAAACGACTACACTGCTGCACACAGATTCAGGTGGCTTTTGGCAAAAATCACTGGTTTGAGCAATTATTTCTGTTGGTACTCACTGTTATCAGTAGCTGTTTGCTGCGATGGAAAACGGCCTGCAGCCAGTCTTGGAGGCCTCGGGACAGAAGCGGGTTGGCAGTCCTTCCAATCATCCCTCTGAACACCACACTCACAATCCAGTCGATCGAGATGTGGGTTGAGCCCAATTTAGACGGAAAAGTCAATTTTTAAACTTTTATAAGCTTTCCAGTCTTGTGACGCTCCTCCAAGTAAGCCATACCGCTCCCTCACAATCCTCTCGAATGCTGGGCAGTCACTGTAAAGCTGGCTGGGGGGCGGGACTGATTGCAGTCTCACCAATCATACGACACCATGCAAATAAGCCTCTTTCCTTCGCGAGTGCTCTTCTCCTCATGGCGATCGTCGAGCAGGCAAATTTAAACTGCAAAACCACTTTTTTTTTTCTGAACTGACTCCACGGCGGGAGCCCATTTCAACCATTTGTCATGGCCATTAACACAGTAAGTCTCTTTATTCACTAGAACGCATTTCCAACGTCCAGAGCACAATTTTCCTTTTGCTACCCCTAGTCTTCCACACTTTTCTTTGTCACACAGTTTTTTAAAAGCTGGCAAAATGCTGTAAATTTTTGATGCAGGACAAGGGCATACTCTCTCAGGCTTTACTGCTCCTTGGTAAACAGTTGGCATTTAACAGCAGCACATGGACAACAGCACATAGTGACACATTAGTTAACCTTGCTTCAGCTTTTTGGGCTACCCACTGCCAGATAACCAAAATGCTAGCCCTTTGCCTGAGCACTTTTCCTCCCTAAATTTCAAATCCAAAGTTGTGCCTCCATTTTGTAACCCCCACTCCCATCATTTTGCAAATGACAGGCAGTTTGCTGTTTGAATCTGACAGCCGTACCAGGTGGGGACTGGGTTCCGGGAGGAATAGGTCACTTGGCACAAAGGCTAGGTTTGGCTACTCTGCACAGGGGCACCCAAGTAACTCCAAATGCAGGAAGCAATAACTGTAATGTCCAATACCAGGAATGGGATTGTAAAGTGTGGCTTTATTCACATCCAAGCAGAACAAACAAAGCATAAATGGACTCCCACAGGGCTACACTCCTGGTAATGCAGATTAAAAGAATCAAGAACACTTCCTCAACACTTTCAGCCCTCAGGCTCTGAATCCACTGGGCACACAGCCCGGACTTGCACGCTACTTTGGGTACACAGCCCGAACTTGTACACTGTTCTGGGTTTTCCTTGGCTCAGCTCCTTTGCCGGCCACTTGGACACCTTCCATAAGTCATGGAAACATTTGCTGGTGGCTCCCTAAACCACCTAAAAGTACCTCAGCTCTATCAGGGAATTTTCCTTTTAATCCCACATGTGGGTACTTCCCTTAGGCACTGGCCAAGTACCTGAGAGAAAGCAAAGTTGCCACAGAGAAAATCTGTAGAGGTGAATTTGGTTACTACTGATGGGGGGTCTCCCACCTCTCGCTTCCACAATTCATACCTGTCCATTTCTCTGGACAGTAAACACCTCATACTGTAAAGCTTGGCAATGTAGATTAAGGCTAAATGTATGTCACATTTCCTCTACTTGTCTTGCTTTCCCTTTGTGCTGGACTTGAACATACTTTTACTTGGCATAGCCCATTGCTTTAGGCTCTCCACTGATTAAGCAGTCCAGTCCCCACTTTACTTCACTCTTAGGTGCTGGACTTGAACCTACTTGAGTTAACCGGCAATGTCTATTACACTAGACCTCCTACAGATTAAGTAGTCCAATCCCCACGTTTCAACAGTTCAGGTGAAAAACATTGGCCCTCTGTCAGAGCGAACTCACCCTTTGGTTGCAGGTGCCCTACAGGTGATTCCTCCACAGGAATTTCTCTCTCTCAGATCTTCTGGTGCCGCAGCACAACTTGAAATAGGCAGCTTTTTCCCTTAGCCGGAACCAGGAGGGTTGCCCCTGGAAGACAGGCAAACCTTTTCCCCCAGTCCTCTCAGGGAGGGGGCACTTGGACCAGTGACAGTGGTCTCCACCATTTCAGCAATAAGTTTCTGTGTCCCTCTTACGGTGGAAACACACACCTTCTTAACAGTAGCTCTAAAACAGAGCTTAAAGCTCTGAGAGCCTGCACACAGACTACTGTGCTGCTCCTCTCTCCAAGACTGCACACAGACTCTGTTCAAAATCCCCAACATTCTATCCTAACTTCCAACGCAGCACTCCAGTGTGGCTCATGCAGCTGCAAGAGTTCTATGATGATGTCATCCCTCAGTTTCAGCTGAGACTGAGACTGAGAACAGAGTGAGACAGTGTGAAATCCATTTAACTGGAGCTTCATAAGCTGCCTTCCCTGCCTACCACTAGGTCTTACTGGGATTCTAGTAACCCCGGGTAACAGGGGAGTTACACAATCATTGCTTAATGCTCACTACTACCATCTGACCTCTGCAAAGTCTCAACACTCAACGATCATTTAGCTCCTTATCAGTTTCTGGGGCATGCCAGCCATACCATTCTGATGCAGGGCTTCTCTGCAGCCAACAGTCTCACTCTGCACCCAGAGTCCGCAACTTGAGCATGCACAGCTTGGGTTGGGGGGTCCTTCTCACCTGGCCCATGGCTGGGAAGGTCCTCACTCTGGGTGGAGCTTCAGTCATCAGCTGTACTGATGGCACCTCAAGTTGTAGAATTTATGACTCAGCGGCGAAGGGGTGGGGTTCTTAATGGCCCTTTTAGCTGCCTGAGCAGGTTTGGAGGCACCCTTCAAAACTATTCTCCCCATGACTGCCTCTGGTTCACCTGGTTTGTTTTTAGGGCGAGTAGGTCAGGTGAGTACCTTAGCAGTCTTTGGTCTCCTCTTCCCACCTTGGTTGCTCCCAATGTTGCAGAGTACTCTCGCAACCTTCCACGGCATTTCTGTTAGAGGGATCGAGCCAGAGCTTTCTTCTAAATTAAAATATTTTCCACCCCCCCACCTTTTTATTAGATTTCTAAATTGCAGCAGCAGGGCCGCCCAAAATAAACATCCCAAGCCTGGCGGAAAGGAGACCTAGGCCTTGGATCCCAGAGATTTCCTCCTCAAAGGGTTTTTATTCTCATCTCCAACCCTCAGGTCATAACTGTTAGTTGGCCATCTTTAGTGTTCCCTAGTTCCTTTAGGTAGGTTCCGCTGTTGGATGGAGGTGGATGGTGTCCATATTTGCTGTCCCCTCTATCCTTAGGAGGTTCCCCTCAATATCCAGTGCAACCCATCAAACTCATGCCATTGCTAACCTGCACATCTCATTACATTATCATACTGCCTGATGCCTTATCTACTAATATGCCTCACAGCTACAGATTGCTAACATGCTTTGTACTACTACAACTTTTTTGGGGGGTTCCTTCCTAAGGTACCTTTAGCTAAGGGAATCATCCCTCAGCACCTCTAGGGGTGGAACCCTCTTCGAGGGTTCCTTGTCCTTGGTATCCCTACAGGGTGGTAATTCCTCTGGAATAGAGAGTCTGAACAGCCAAAACCAAAGTAACACAGTTGCACAAGCATAACACTATACTGGCTGTGTAGGCCATTGAATTAAAAGGCTGGGCCTGTAGTTCAGTGGACAATCAACCAGCCATTCCCACTTCCTGACCTATATTTTTCCAATTGTTTAACTATATATAAACAGTTCTTCTAACTGAAGCATTTTTTCTTTGCCCCACCATCCTCCCCCCTCCTCCGGTGGCAGCGCCTCTCTCCTTGGTGTTCCTTCCTAAGGCACCTTTAGCCAAGGGAATCCGTCCTGCGGCACCTCTAGGAGTGGAAACCTCTTTGAGGGTTCTTTGCCTTTAGTACTCCTACAAGGTGGTAATTCCTCTGGAATAGAGAATGTGAACGGCCAAAACCAAAGTAACACAGTTGCACAAGCATAACACTATACTGGCTGCATGGGCCATTGAACTATAATTCTTTCCCTCTCTTTTTTATTATTGATTTCAGTAGTATGAAACAGGATTACTGTCCCTTAGACTTTATCTGCTCTTTCTGCTTGCCTACACCTGACATCATAATGCCCTGTTTATGGCACCATAATTATCTGCACAGCAACAGACTGTGATGTTATGAACAGAACTGTAATGTCAGGGGTGGGAAAGCAGATAGGGCAGCAATCCTGATTACATGCAAATGTCCATAATAATAAAGAAATAAGGCTGAGAATTACATAAAAAAATATTGAATATAAGTTAAATTGTGTCTAAATGTTAAATTGTTTCAAAGCTGGGCCGGCCCATCAGCGCAGCTGTTGGATTTCCGCTTGCGACGCTGGTGACCCGGGTTCAGGAATGGATCCAGGTCATTGGAGGGCCGGCTGGGGGAGAAGGATTAAGTGTCCCTGGACAGCTCTCTTTCTCCAGGGGGAGGGGGAACTGTGTGCTCGGTGCAGTGGCGACACCCAGCAGAGGCTGGGTTCACCACTATGCACCAGTGCCTAATCAACAACTCCAGGGGTGGGGCAAACGCTGGACGTCATTGCACATCCCTGCCCCTGCTTACAGGGGAAGTAAAAAATGGGTGGGTCCTCCATCTACATCAAGCCCTCCCCGGACTTCAATTAGCCATCGCCACTGGCTGTCCGAACCAGTTACTGGTTCCGCGGTGCTGGGAGTAAGGGGAACCAGTACTGCAGCCCCACCCTCCAGGGGGCAAGCCAGGGGTGACTGGGAGAGTGCTGGCAGTTGATGGTAGGTGGGAGTCTGGGGGCCGTGACCAGGGCAAAGCCTGATGGAGGACCTGCCGGAAAAAGTACAGTAAATATGAAAAAAAAAAATTATTTCAAAGCTGTCACTATGGTGTCAGGGGTTCTTTAAAGTATCATTATCAGAACTGTCCATTGTTTGCTAATATTAATACATCTATATGTTATTAATAACACCGTTTCATCCATACTGTATGTAAAATATATCGTCGATATGTATCCTGTCCAACTGTTTCATATCTTCTGTGATGTGAATACAGTGATAGTAACAGCAAAAAGAATCTCTCTCAAAATAAAGACTCAAAGGCAACTTGCTTGTACTGGTGTCATCAGGACAGCTTTCAGTGATAGCAGCAGTGACAGTGGTGGTGAAAAGAATGATGAAGAAGCAGAAGAACACAGCAGCAGCAGAAGTGACAATTTATTCATTCATTCATTTATTTTGCCATAAAGCTTTTTTCTTCTCTGGGTCAGATGGGTGACTTCTCAGCCCCGTCCCTATATCGAATGGCAGGCAACTGCCTCCCTTGGTCCCAAGGGTTAAGTCTCCCATGATTTCTCCACCACAGCAGAGCCAGAGGAGGGAGAGCTGCTCCCCCCCCGAGTACAATCCAGAAGTTCCCAGGGGATTCAGTGGTGATGCGGGCCAAGGGAAAGGGGGTGGGACTTCATTAAGCTCACCTGCCTCCATTTTCTTTTTCTCCCCATTCCCCTAGTGTGGAAGCACACAAGTGCATGAACTTGGAGGCACACATGCCCGCTGAACCACAACCCCCACCCTTCAAAGTCTCTCCGAGCCTGCACGATCCCTGGAGCATACACCCAGTGGCAGTTAAAAGATGAGATGGCTTGGTCACCCCTCCATCAGCAAGGCAAGGTACATTTTATTTGTATGGCGCCCATTCTTGGAGGCTCTGGGCACCTGACAATACAGCAGTACAAATGACAACAATAATAGAAACAAGAAATAAGTAAAGAATAAAATTCAGTTCACAGGTTTTTAAAATATATCTATAAACTGTGACTCATACGGTCGGGCGGGAGCAGTTAGTCCAGGTATGCCAGGCAAAAGAGGTGGGCCTTGAGCCACAGTTTGAACACCCCAATCGAGGGGGGTCTCCCTGGACTAGAGGTGGTAGCGAGTTCCACAGGGTCAGCCCAGTGACATTAAATGCTCGATCACCCGACATCTTGAGCCGAACCCTAGGAATATCCAGGAGGCCCCTCAAAGAGGAGTGGAGGGACCTGACAGAAGTTGCAGGTATCAGGAGCTCCGACAGGTAACCAGGACCCAGTCCATATAGGGCCTTAAAGGTGAGCAAGCCCATCTTTAAAAGGACCCTCCACCTGACAGGCAGCCAGTGCAGGGCACGCAGGACCAGGGTCACATGACTTGACCTGGAAAAACCCATCAGTAACCGGGCCACTGCATTCTGCACCAGCTGCAGTCTGCGAAGGGAGCCCTCCCATGACTCTGAGGTATACAGAGTTAGAGTAATCAAGCCTAGAGGTAACAAAAGCATGTACTAGACTCAGAAGATCGTCGGGCAGAATGAGGGGCTTGATCCTGGCAATGTTCCTCAAGTGGAAAAAAACACGTTTGACTACCGATGATATCTGATCTGCAAAGGTCAGTGTGCTGTCCAGGATCACACCAAGATCGTGCACCCTAGGGGAAGCCACCAACAGAGCAGACCCGAGGAAAAGACCTGTGTTGGCTCCAGGAGATGACCCATCACACCCACGGCCTGGCTCGATCACCAGTACCTCCGTCCTATCTGGGTTAAGTCACAGCCAGCTGGAAGACATCCAGTCATTGATTTTAGCCAGACAGATGTTAAGCACGTCTACAACACTGGGTGTTGTGGGTGCATGTGATAGATACAGCTGGGTATCATCTGCATAGCAGTGGAACTCCATGCTGAACTGCTGAATGATCTCACCCGGGGCTGCATGTACACTGCGGACAGCATCAGCGACAAGATCAAGTCTTGTGGAACTCCACATGACAGGGGCATTGGGGAGGAGGAGAAATTTGCTGTCACCACCTGCTGCACCCTATCAAAGAGATAGGACTTAAACCACTTGATGACAATACCGCCGAGTTCACAATACTCACAGAGCTCATCAAGAAGCACAAAGTGATCCACAGTGTCAAGGGCTGAAGAAAAACTGAGGAGCACAAGAATTGACTTGTCTCCTCTATCTCTAGCCCTGATCAGATCATTATGCACCCTAACTAATGCTGTTTCTGTGCTGCGTCTGACCCAAAAACCTGACTGAAATGGCTCACAGATGTCAAAGGACATGAGGCGCTCCTCCAGCTGTTGTGCCACAAGTTTCTCAACAACCTTGCTCAAAAATGGCAGGTTGGAGATGGGACGGTAATTCGCCAGGATGTCTGGGTCAAGGGAAGATTTCTTAAGGAGGGATCTCACCAGAGCTTCTTTCAAAGCTTCTGGGAAAACCCCCTCCACCATCAAACACCTGGCAATGCTGGCGAACACGGGGCCAACAGACTTGGCACATCTCATTAAGAAACATGTCAGGGCTGGGTCCAGTTCACAATGGGTGTACTTCAACTCTATGATCCCCCCAGTAACCTCTCACACCTCCATGGGCTTAAACTCCTCCCAGATTGGTGGAGTGCTTCTGTTCCTCCCAGTCTGACCACTGTGAGTCATCGATGGCCTCACTGACGGAATCCCCAAATGGATAGCCGACACTCTGTCAGAGGAAAAACAGACTGAATTCTAAAGTGGATGAAAAAGAGTTTCTTGGCTGTAGACAGGCAGGATGAAGTAGCCTCTCTAGAGTGCAAAAAAGCTGAGAAGGTCTGTTTCTCCCTGCTGCAATTTCCCTGCACAGGAATTCTGCCTTATTATGGGAAATTGCCTCCTGGTACTCACCATAGTGAGCACGCAGGGCCAGTTTGTTGGTCTCCAACAGGGTCTTCCGCCAGCAACACTCCAACCTCTGACCCTTGATATTCACTGCCTTGAGATCCCCATCAAATCAAGGGGTTCTCAAGTGAGAAGATCTGGGTCATATACGAACTGGAGTGATGACATCCAGTGCCTTAGTGGAGAAAAAAATAAAGCTCACAGAGGTTAATGACTGGCTCAGGAAGTGGGGTGAAGAGAGTGGGTTGGGGGTGTTAGGGAACTGGAATGGAGTTTGGGAGGATAAGGGACTATATGCCAAGGACAGGTTTCATCTTGCCCCATTAGGGAAGGAAGTCCTTAAACAGGGGATGGCTGACTACATACAAGAAAGGTGGGGTTTAAACTTGTGAGGGGGGGAAGGGATAAGGGAGGGGCTGACCAGAAGCCCTCTCCTCCAGATGAGGGGAGTAGCCTTCAAGCCCAAGGGGAGGAGGGAAACAGACTGGGGTGGAGGTTTCAGGAGGAGCAGAGGGAGGATGGAAGTGTAAGGAATCTGGGTGGGGTTCGACAAAGAGGATCAGGGATAAGGGGTGGGGGTTGGTGTTAGTAAATGCCAGGAGCTTGGGAAACAAGTTGCCAGAGTTCCAGGCCATGCTGTTCGGGGGGGGGTGGATGTGGCGGCAGTCATGGAGACGTGGGCCAACAAAAACCATGACTGGGACCTAAACATACAGGGGTACACTATGCTTAGGAAGGATAGAAAGGAGGGCAGAGGGGGTGGAGTGGCTATGTTCATTAGAGATGACATAGAAATTGCTAGGGTAGAAGAGGCAGAGGGAAATGTGGAGGCCTTATGGGTCACCTTACGATTCCCAGCAGGAGATAAGGTCAAGCTGGGTGTAGCATAGGCCCCAGGATGAGTGATGTTCTAGAGGATGGTTTGCTGGACAACATCATTGCCCAGTGTGGACCAAAAGGGAAGGAGTGGTGTTGATGGGGACCTTAATATGCCAGGTACAAACTGGGGAACCATGTCCTCTAAGGTGGCCAAGGAGCAGAGGCTGCTGGATGGCTTCCAGGATGTGTTCTTAACACAGCATGTGATGGAGCCCACAAGGGAGGGCATGTCCTGGATGTGGTTCTGGCAGATGGGGACCTGGTAAGGGACATGACTGTACAGGACTCCTGACTGGGGCGACCACAATACTGTCTGGTTTCAAATAAGCATGGGGAGATCTAGGACACTGGCAGTGGACTTCAGGGGGACAGACTTTATGGGCATGGGAAATATTCTCAAGGATCACTTGAAGGGGATTACATCAATGACAAGTGTGGAAAGGAGACGGGAGGTCATAAAACGGGGACTTCATGAGGCAGTCAGGATCTGCGCTAAGTCAAAACGTAAGGGAGCAAGGTCACATAAACCATGCTGGTAGTCCAGTGAGGTACAGGTAGCAGTCAGAGAAAAGAAGGCGGCCTACAAAAAATATAAAACAACAAGAGGGGATAGGGATAAGGAAATGTACCAGCTTGCATCTAGAAAAGTCACCCATATGGTGAGGGCAAAGTCCAGTAAAAGCAGCGGCTGGCACGGGGATACATGGAGGAGAAAAGGGTTCTTCCGGTACATTGGGAGTGGAGAAAAACTAAGGGCCATCTCAGCAGATTGAGATCAGAAGGAGGGTGGGTGGAAGAGCGAGGGACCAGGCAGAGGTATTTAATGAGTACTTTGCCTCTGTGTTCACTGGGAAGGGGGATGGGATATCTACAAAGCAAGGCATGAAGGGGATAGAAGCATCAGTAAGTGGGATCAGGGGAGCAACAGAAATGGAGCAAGAGGGAGGGAGAGGTACCCCAGGGGTGTCACATCTGGGTAAGGATAAAAAGGCCAGTAAGGTGGAGGGGATGGATGATGCTATCTCTGCCAAAAGGGTGTGGTTAGCCCTCAAGGCCCTAAAGAATGACAAATCTCCTGGGCCGGATGGCATTCATCCGAGAGTACTATGGGAATTGGCGGACATACTGGCTGCACCCCTGGTGGAGCTCTTCAGCAGGTCACTTGAGACAGGGAGGGTACCTAGGGATTGGCGAGAGGCACATGTGGTACCAATCCATAAAAGGGGGCGAGGGAAGTACCAGGTAACTATAGACCCATCAGTTTGACCTCGGTGGTGGGAAAATGAATGGAGAGTATACTAAAGGAACGATTGGGGGTGTACTTGGAGGAGGTGGGAAGTCTGGATAGTCAGCAACATGGGTTTGTGCCAGGTAGATCATGTCAAACCAACCTTGTGGAGTTCTATGAATGGGTAACATCAGAACTGGACAGGGGAAAGCCTGTGGATGTATTATTCTTGGACTTCAGCAAGGCATTTGACTCTGTCCCCCACAATGATCTGGTGGAGAAACTGATGGGGTTAGGAGTAGGCCCTTTGATGGTCAGATGGATTGAAAACTGGCTAGCTGGACGCACTCAGAGAGTAGTGGTCTGTGGGAGCTCTCGAACCTAGAGAGGTTGGTAGTGGGTACCGCGGGCTCGGTCCTGGGTCTGATCCTGTTTAATGCATACATATCGGACATCAGGGAGGGTATAGGGTGTGAAATGAGTCTCTTCGTGGATGACTCCAAGATGGGAGCAGTAGTTGAGGGAGAAGAGGGGAGGTTGGCCCTGCAAGGAGACCTGGACACCCTGGAAAGCTGGGCTCACACATGGAAATTAAATTTCAATATCACCAAGTGCAAGGTGTTGCATCTTGGTCGGGGAAACCCTAAACACAGGTACACCCTGGGAGGGGAGGTGCTGGAGGCCTCAATAGGGGAAAAAGACCTAGGGGTCATGGTGGATGCATGTATGAATAACTCTGAGCAGTGCAGGAGAGCAGCTAGCAAGGCAAACAGGATGTTGGGATGCATCGTAAGGGGGGTCACCTCTAGGAGCAAGGAAGTGATTCTGCCACTGTACAATGGACTGGCTAGACCACTCCTTGAGTACTGTGTACAGTACTGGAGACCACACTTGAAGAGGGACATACAGCTCCTGGAGAGGGTACAAAGGAGGGCAACAAAGATGATACGAGGGCTAGGGATTTGATATGAGGACAGACTTGAGGAGCTCTGCCTGTTTTCATTGGAGGAGAAGAGAGACAGGGGGGACATGATTGAGGTCTTCAAGTACCTCAAGGGAATAAATAGGGTAAACATGGAGGGGATCTTTAGACTAAAGCAGGGAGGTATCACCAGAGGGCATGGTTTGAAGTTGGAAGGTGGAAGGGTGAGGGGGGGGAAGAGGAGGAGGAGGAGGAGAGGGTGATGGACCCTTGGAATGCACTGCCTGGTGAGCTGGTTCAGAGGTCCACAGTGGAGGGTTTCAAGAGAGGGTGGGACAGACACAGAAAGTGGATGTATCAGATGATGGTCTGTCCCAGAGGGGTGGGGATGGATGATAGGGGTTTCTGGAGCACAAGGGATGGGAGGGTCTCGGCACCCAACTAAGGAACTAAGGTTCGAGCAGACTCGATAGACCGTAAGGCCTAATCTGCTGGCAAATAGTATGTTAGTATGTTAGTATGCCTCGGACACCACCCTGTCAGAGGTGGCCACCACCTCACCAGTGCCAATTGCACAAGCTGCTTTCACTCTAGCTATGTCAGATAACGCCAATAATCCCTCAGGGCACAAGCCCCTTAAAGGGCAATAGCTGACCATCTCCACAGGGGGAGGGCTTCAAGGGGGGCCCCCAAATGTGAACCTCATGGTGCAGTGATCAGACCACAGGACTTGATCAATAATGAGGTTGTCAACCTCAAGACTCAGCTGGAACACCAGATCAAGGGTGTGACCTTGTTGGTGGGTAACAGAAGTAGCCACTTATGCCAGGCTCAGTGATGACATCAACTGGAGGAGGCAGTAACTGAAATGCAAGGATTTCTCATCAACCCATGCATTGAAGTTCCCCAGAATTAAACAGCTGGGGAACTCCAACATCTGGTCGACAGCAAAAGTCCGCTACATCCTGCAGGAATTCTTCCCCCTACCCAGGGGTTCAGTAAATGAGGAGAATCCTGCTGCCTGCACCTGGACCCCCATGCACAGCAACACACTCAAAAGATCTCGTACTACTGGGAGGCAGTGTAGCGCAGTGGTTTAAGGCTCTGAGCTGCAAATTTGGAAACCTGGGTTTGAATCCCACAACCCCCACTTGCATACTGTGTGATCCTGAGCAAGTCACTTAACTTCCCTGTGCTCCCAGGTCGCACCTGTAAACAAGCTTTCAGCTTAGTGTGCTACTCCTAGTTAAACAATTGGAAAAAAAAAACTGGATGCCCTGCGAAGTTCAGGCTGGATCTAAATATGATGGCCACTCCCTCACCCCTACGATCCTATTTCCTATTAACTCGTGAGCTCAGTCCCACCTACTCCCTTGTTTTCACACCTCTGTTTATCTAGACTTTTGTTCTTTTGTTTCTCCTAATTTCTTGATTTCCTTGCGTCTATTAGGCATCTCCTGTCCATTCTACCCTTTCAGTCAACCTCTGATCTCAGATCCTATCTGCATGCTTTTGTCTTCCCTTTAGCTTCCTTTGATCTCCTACTGACCTGTTCCTACTATACCCCCTCCCCATTTCTTCTCATGTTTTTATTTTTTGCATCTTAGACTTTCATCTCTAGACCCCTTTATCACCTTCCTACTTCACTTCCTGATTTTTAATTGCTCTGCAGTGGATATAAATACTGCTTGTTGCTCAGTTTTGCTATTCACCTGAAGAAGGGACCTGTGGGGCCCCCAAAAGATTGTGTATAATTCCATCTCTGTACAAGACACTTGTTGGTCCAATAAAAGGTATCAAACCTTCCACCTTCTCCTATGATAAACACTGTAATTGCTATGGGTGAATTTTGATCTTTTGTCCCTACTATCTTGACTACTTGTGGTTATTTTATATTTTAATATGCAAGGTTGTGTATATGTTTGCAAATTTGTTCTTGTATGTTAAATGTTGGATTCAATTGAAGAAGAGATAATTTTATTTCAATTTGACATTCAATAAAGTTGAAGTTGAAGTTGAAGCAGCACATTCTCTTACTGTCTCGCTCTATAACATTTAAGGATGTATTTCCCAATAAATCATTTGTTTTCCAGGTTGGCATTTCATGTTTTTGAAATATCTGAACTAAAAAATCATTTTATAGTGTATTTTATGAAATGGGTTCTAAGAATGCTGAATTCTGATTGGTTGAGAGCTACTTTCTGAAGGGCTGTTATCTCAGCACAACAGCCCAGCTGAAAGTACTCCCAAACCAACAGGCTCAGCACATAACTCTGGAGTCATCCACCTCAGTTGATTATCGAGGCACCCACACCACACACAGTGAATCATGCCTTTAAAAGAAAAATGCCTGGTTTTGTAACCTGTCACCCTGCTCTCTGTACTGGATCTCAGCCACTGAGATGTTTGAAACTGCCATCCAGTGCGGCTCTTCTTCAGATATGCCGACGGGGTTGTAGACGCTGCCTGCATTCTGTTAAACTGCCACCGAATGCAGTTCATTTGAAATTACTGCCAGCCTGGCTTCTGACCGGACTTTACAGATCTTTTAAAAATGTTTAAACCGTGACTGCAAATCACTTGGCCCAACTTCAAGCAAAGTACTTGGTCCCACTGTACTTTTACTTTACGGCAGTCGCTGTTCGCCGACCACAAACCATTCGACTTCACTCCACATCGTGGCAGTGCAAGAAGCGAAACCATTGCCTATCCTCAATACTGCTAGTAAAGCAGTTTGGTACCACCTACTGGAATGCAGCAAACAATACAACCTGCATATTGGACTATTTCTTTGTTTACTCTCCTTAGATATTTTGTAACTGTTTTTTTAAACTAATTTAATAATAAATATACATTTTTTAAATACCCTGTTCTGTACAAAGAAACCCATTTCCTAATCACTGTAAGGCACTCCAGGTGGTGCTTTATGGTGGAATAACGGCCCTTCTTGGGTGGTGGAAGCACTCGGCTTTACCTTGTGCTTCAACCCACCGGAGTTGGACTGTTATCCTACCATAACGTGCCCCCGTCATGCCTTATTACTTAAGTAGAGCATTGTTCTATATAGAATTCCATCCCTTTTAAAATGCTATTGTACCACAGTTTAAAGGTCATGGAATGCGACTGTACCCTTCTGTGGTACAACAACATTCTAAAACTTCTACAGACCACACAAATCAGTTTCATTCTGAAAACAAAAGAATCACAGGGAGCACATTTCAGATGATACTATACACTATAAAAATACAGGATGAGAAACTTTATACACAAACACTGTGTTCTGCCACCCCAGGGCTCTAATTCCCATGGACCTCGCGAGCTTGAATCAAAACCCCTCTGTGGCAGAACAGACTGGTTGTGTATAGTTGCCATTCAGTATTCTCTGGGCCAATTCTCAAACAGGGCTTAGAGAGCGATGCAAGCTGTGCCAAATAACAGCTTAGCAAAGCTATTGTCAGGGGACCCTGCACCTGGATTCAGGTACAGGAGGGGTCCTGGCACCTAAGTCCCCACACTTGCGACAACCCTCCTCATGCAGCAAACAACTGGCACATGGGAAGTGTCTGTTGCAAGCCCATTGCAGCAAAAGCAAAAGCAAAAGCTGTCTCCCCTGTCCCTGATCCCCAGGTACACGTACTATAACCCTGGCACTGGTGGGATAGTGTCCACCCCCAAACCCTGATGATGCCCCTCGTATATAGTACATGAGCATAGAATGCCCCCCACCCCTGATGCAGCCATAAAGAATATTAAGCCTCCACCCCATCCCCAATGCTGCCTGAATGTATGAATAAATGACATGATCCCATATACACTAGATTCCCCAATACTGGGTGGTCTAGTGGACCCCACCCCACAGTGCCCATCCAGCCAGCGGCTGGCACAATCCACCTCCCACCTCCATGGCCAACCACTGACTAAGATCTGAGTCAACATATACTGATGTATATGCACTCGGTGAATGACAGCAGCTGTCATTCACTGAAAGCACATTTATAGTACGTACTAATTCAGATCTCAGTTGGTGGCTGGTCATAGAAACATAGAAACAAAGAATTTGACGGCAGATAAGGACCGCTTGGCCCACCCAGTCTGCCCATTTCCCTACCTAATGGATAAGCTGCAGATCCTAGTTAACCAGCAGCCTACTTCTTCCTACCCCAACCCCCTAGAATTGCCTTATGACTGTCCCATGCATGCTTGAATTCCACCACTGTTTTTGACTCCTCAACCTCCTCCGGAAGGCTGTTCCATGCATCCACAACCCTCTCTGTGAAAAAATACTTCCTTAAATTACCTCTGAGCCGCCCCCCTCTATCTTCAAATTGTGCCCTTGTTCTTGCACACCTCTTTTTTTGAAAGATGCTACCCTCTTGGACTTTGTTGATTCCCTGAGGTGCTAGTTTCTATCATGTCCCTCTCCTCCTTTCCTCGAGGCTCCTTAAGTCTCTCTTCATATGTCTTCCGGTGCAGACCCTGCACCATTTTAGTTGCCTCCTGGACAGCTTCCATCCTGTCTATGTCTTTCAGGAGATTGGGTCTCCAGAACTGCACGCAGTACTCAGATGGGGTCTCACCAGCTGTCTGTACAGAGGGATAATAACTTCCTGTTTTCTACTGGTGATGCCTCTCCCTATGCATCCCAGTATCCCCCCAGCCCTTCTTGCTGCCCTCACACATTGCTTGCCCACCTTTAGGTCATCTGATATGACTACCCCCAGGTCCCTTTCCATTTTTGTTGTTGTTAGTATCTCACCCCCCATTGTGTACTCTTCCCTTGGGTTTTTGTTTCCCAGGTGCATTACCTTGCACTTCTTAGCATTGAATCTAAGCTGCCATACATTTGACCATTCCTCTAACCTTCCCAAGTCCCTTCTCATCCTTTCCACCCCACCTTGTGCATCAACTCTGTTGCAGATCTTTGTGTCATCCACAAAGAGACATACTTTTCCTTCCAGTCCCTCTGCAATGTCACTTATAAAGACATTGAAGAGGACCGTTCCTAATACTGAACCCTGCGGTACACCACTAGTAACACCCCTTTCTTCAGAGTGGACTCCATTTACTATTACTTTCTGTGTCCTATTCTCCAGCCAATTCTTTACCCATGCTGTCATCTTGGGACCCACTCCCAGGCTGGCTAACTTGTATATTAATCTTTTGTGTGGGACTGTGTCAAATGCCTTGCTAAAGTCTAGGTAGGCCATGTCCACAGCCCCTCCCTGATCTACTACTTTGGTCACCCAGTCAAAGAAATCTATCTGATTCGTCTGGCATGACCTTCCTGCTGTGAATCCATGCTGCCTTGGGTCCTGTGCCCCTCTGGCCTCTAGATACTCGACAGTTCTTTCCTTCAGAGGATTCCATCATTTTCCTACCACTGAGGTTAAACTAACAGGTCTGTAGTTTCCTGCTTCTGTCTTGCTCCCACTTTTGTGAAGGGGAATCACATCTGCCCTCCTCCAGTCCTCGGTGCCACCCCATCCTCCCATGATTTGTTAAAGAGGGTAGTCAGTGGTGTCACTAGTTCTACGCTTAGTTCTTTTAGAATTTTGGGATGATCCCATCAGTCCCATTGCTTTGTCCACCTTCAGTTTTAAGAGTTCTTTCAGAACCCTTTCTTCTGTAAATGGGCTGGTATCAACTTGTATCCAGAGTGTTTCTACTGTTTGTTTTAGGTACCTCCCCCTCTTCCTTTGTAAATACTGAGCAAAAATATTTGTTTAGTATCTCTGCCTTTTCACAGTCACCCTCTGCCCACCTTTCCTCCCCTTTATTAAGCCTCACTATCCCTCCCTTGGTCTTCCTTCTGCTCCCTGATGTACCTATAAAAGGTTTTATCCCCCTTCTCAACTGAGTTGGCTATCTTTTCCTCGGTTTGGGCCTTTGCTGTTCTGACTGCCTTCCAGCTTCCTTTTGCTTTAACTGATACAATTCTCTGTCCTGCTCCTTCTGTGATTCCGTGTACTTCAAAGCTTTCTTTTCTCTTGAACCTTCACTGCCACTTCCTTTGAGAACCATAGTGGTTTCTTACATCATTTTGTTTTGTTTATTTGCTTCACACAAAGGCTTGTTTTACCTCTGTGATGGCAATTTTATTGTCGCCATTGTTCTTCCACCTCCTTCCTGCCCATTTGCTAGTGCATTCCTTAGGCACTCACCCATTTTAGAAAGTCAGCCTCCTAAAGTCCAGTACTTTTGCCTTTGTATGGCTTAACTCTATTGCTGTGTTTATTGTGAACCATACTGTTCAATGGTCGCTAGTTCCCAGATGGCTACCCACTTCTACATCTGTGATCCTCTCTTCATCTCCATTTGAGAGAACCAGGTCTAAGATTGCTCCCTCTCGAGTGGGCTCCAATACTAGTTGTCTAAGGCATGCCCCCTGTAGGGCATCTAGAATAACCCCACTCTTCGAAGTGGCTGCTGCAACTGTACTCTAGTTAACATCTGGTCACGGAGGTGAGTGGTGGATTGTACCAGTCGCTGGCTGGATGGGCACCATGGGTGGGATCCACAAGACCACCAGGTACTGGGGAATCCAGTGTATGGGGGAACATTTTATTTACTCATACATTCAGGCAGCATCAGGAATGGGGTGAGGGTATATATTTCTTTATGGCTGCATCAGAGATGGGGGCATTTCATACTTGGAATAACGGGGCACCTTCAGGGATCAAGAGGGGGAACTGGTACATTATGAATTATATTGGCTACATCAGGAATCGGGAAGGGGGCATTGTATATAACTGGGACACATGGGGGATCAGGAGGGGGAGCAACTTATAATGTACTTAACAGGGAGGCATAGGGTTGGGGGGTAGTTTATGTACTTCAGGGGGTGTCATCAGGGATCAGGAGGGGGACCAGTTTATTTATTATATCACGTCTATTTTGGAGATCCGAAGGGAGATCACAGCATACTGCAGCACATATTACAACTGTCCCAGAGGGACATAGTCTAAGTACCCCTAGACCAGCCCTGGCTGGAGTAAGGGTCCTTAGAAATTCATCATCTGGGTGTTTTTAGTGAATCCTGTTTTAGGGGATGTGGAAGCTTGTGCCATGCCACAGCTGTTTATGTGACACAGGGGTGGTGCAAGCCCGGTTGACGCAGACTGCCTTTGAAAATCGATCCTGGTGCATCATTTGGTGCAAGGCACACTTTGTGCCATTCTTTTCGGTGCAAGCCCCTTGTGCCATGCCGGGAGCTTTGAGAAGCGGGCCCTCTATATTTAGTATGTAGATGCTTAATACTTGGAACCCATGGGTGTTTTAGTTTTCAATTAAAACTGAAACCTCTG